>OX243909.1:11705629-12341399 GCA_945859665.1 Anorthoa munda
CGCCACGCGCCAAGTGACGATAGCATTAGGAAATGGATCAGGATGTTCGAGAATACAGGTGCGACAGTTAAAATTCAAAACTCTGGTCGTCCTCGTACAGTTCGCGATGAAGAAACAATTGAAGAAGTTGAGGCGTCGGTTCGTCAAAATCCGTCTTTATCCATCCGAAAGCGAAGCCAAGCGTTGAACATAAAAAAAGGTCCCAGAGTTGCAGGAGTTTGCAGGTTTCAACTCAAGAACGTGGTTCCAGCAAGATGGGGCCACTTGCCATACCTCAAATGACTCAATGGAAGTTGTTAACGAATTATTCCCTAATAAAGTCATTTCGCGAAGGGGTAACATCAACTGGCCTCCCAGAAGCCCCGACCTCAGCCCACTTGATTATTTTGCATGGGGATACCTTAAAAGTAAGGTTTATCAAAACAATCCGACGAATCTAACCCAGTTAAAGCAAAACATCAGGTCAGAAATGGCAGCAATATCAATAGCTATGTGTCAACGTGTTATCGCCAATCTTCGTTTCCGTTTAGAAGAGTGCCAGCAACATAACGGTCATCATTTGGATAACATCATCTTTTCCAAATAATTCTCCAATTCATATGCTAATAATGAACAATAAACTTTTTTATTGGATACAAATAATTTTTGTTTCATTGAACTTACAAATACCCGATACCCTTTCTGGACACCTTGTACAAGCAGTACTTACTTTGCCGGATGTGTTCTTGAACCACTGAAAAACGAGGCAAGTCTATACGGATTCTCTAGAGTGGGTTTCTCCCGCCATATTGTGTCGTGAAGTTAGAAAAGATACGCGCGGACGCGCGTTTTGGGAGTTAAAAATAGTTGAGAGAAAAAGAGTTGAGAAATAGGTAGCCTAAAGTGGCGTGTGTGAACTTGAACAAGTGTGTATAAGTGTATAAGTTGGAAAAAAGCGAAACGATTGGTGGCCGAATCCGTTGCTTTGATAAAATTGGAACAAGAACTATCTCTAAAACGGCATAAGTTACTGTGCATCGCATACCCACGATATGCCCACAGACCGAGGGTATTATTGAAGATAGCCCTCCTATTTCCGATATAATCTATGCCCCTATGTTTTCTTTTTCTTTTATGGTTGTCAAATTTGTACAATAAGAGCATGTTTTGAGGGTTCTAGTGCTTCTAAAGATAATTTATCATCAAAAAGGAAAACATAGAGGCATAGTATATATCTCTCTTTCTAGTTTATGGAATATCTTTTAAATTGGTCCAATATTGGAGGAGGAAATAGACGAGAGCCAAACCTCGAATTACGACTTTTACTTTGGATATTTAGTCGGATGTCTGCGACCGTATTTCCTCTTAAGGTTGCCCTAGTGGCACGAACTATTTTGTACGCGGGGTTAAAATGCATGCTATCTCATCCAACAACACGTGTGAAAGAGATAGATGCTGTAATGAGCAGTAAGAAGCTAGTTGGCGAACGAATTAGCACTTTGATTTAGGACGAAAACGGGCGCGCGAAATTCTATAAACAGACCTTTGGGAGTATGGATATCATGAAAAAACGACTAAACGTATATTTTCAAAATTAAATTATTTGTATTATTGAACTACTAATCTATCCCTGTATGGTGGCTGTTTTGCAATTTTTCTTCTTCTTCCTTATGGTATTTATTTCCACCCAAAGATGCGTTAAAATTAGTGTTGAAATATGGAACTTTCGACGCCCATAACTTTGAGATATTTCTTTTTTCTTTTTTGTTTCCATACAGGCCTAGATAATGATGAGACAAATTGATATCATTTTTTATTTTGAACGTACGTCTTCAAAATTGGAGTAATTGCCAGACTGCGTTTGTATGGAAGAATGATCGACTAGTACAACCTTAAGATCCGGTCCACACGGCGCTGTGTCGTTTTACATCCCAAGTAACACAAAAGTGCTGTATAGTAGCTGAATTACTGTCCACAATAGAATCCTAAGCTGAACAAGCCTTCTGAATAAGAGCATTAAAGGCGCTGTTTCAGCTGATATAACTCTGGTTTGGGCACAAATTAAACAGCTGTTAGCTGAATAACTGTAACTATTTGCATTATATCAGCATTATTTGAGCATTATTAATGGTAACAGTCATCCCAAGAGCTGAATATTGACTGATTATTAGAATATTTGTTACCTTTTATATAGCACAATGGCCGATTAATAGAGTTATGGTTACCTATTTTTCAGCACAAGGTACACACCAGAATATTTATAATGCTTCTATGGAATTGAAAATTCACAAGTGGCAAAATTGTGAATAGTTTTCACCCTACTCCTTATTATTTTGATATGTTGTTTCTGTTAAACATTTTGTGGTGAAATAGACAAATATTGTTTTCCGTAACAAACTTTGCTTTTTCCTCATGTGCGTGAAATTCGAAGGGGAAAGAGAGTTTATTGTCAAATAGTATATGAATATAGGTGAACATTTTCACGCGCTCTCAAAATATCACTGTTTACTTGAAAGATAAAGTATAAAATAAGTTGATGATATATTATAAAAAATAAATCATTTTATTTTGCATTTGTAATTTGACAATAAGCTGTTTGCGTATAAAATCATTAGATTTTCTATTGAAATCCAGTTGTTATTTTCGTTATTTAACAAAGAAAAAATGTTAATATATTATTTTACATAGGTTAGAACCTAAAAAAATGGCAGACAAGCAATGTGCACTGTATTAAACACAATTAAGCGGTATGTGCTGTTTAAGTATCCACTATTGGTACATAAATCAGCAACGAGCTGATACGAGTAGTTCATGTGTGAATCAAGTCAGCCACAGATTCCTGTAAAGCTTGATATTGGGTAACATGTACGCAAATATTGTTGGTGATCAACAGTGAACCACTAAAGTCTCAGCAGGAATTCTAGGGATCCATGGATTTATTTTATAAAATTATACGTCTGTTGTGTCAATCCTTTTATGTTATTTGGTTACCTACATCATCCCAAGAAACACTCCTCCGATTTTCGTAATATTTTTTTGCAAACTGGGGTGCTGAAAAGATAAGTCTAAAAGATCTTATTTAACTGCATTAGTAGATTAATTGCCGACGCTAGTACACGTATTCAGCTCTGACCGGGATCATAGGTAACGTGTGAGCTAATTTATAGCAGTTTGCTGTAATTTAGCATCATATAAGTTCACCCATAGTGATCATGTGGGCTATATAAGTGCTATTATAAGTTTGCGTGTAACAAGCTGATTAACACTACTAAAGTTCAACTATGAGCAGCAAGACGCATTATATCATTGTTAATTGAAGTCACAGACTAACTGATTGCATTATAGTAGCTCACATGTTCTTTCTTAAAATGCAAGCGGTCTAAGGGTACACTTGTGGCCTTCAATTCAGAATATTGCTGAGTTAAAGTCCATAAAAATGCTTAATTGCAGCTAACAGTACTAATACTGAACTGCATACGTATATTAACGCTTGCAGCATTACAGTGTTGTCTCCGTGACGCATAAAAGCATTATTATACAGACGAAAGCGTAATTTTCAGCTATTGCAGTTCGAGTGTACTGTAATAAGTCTTCATAAATGCTAAAGTTACCGATGTTACCCTTTGTGACATCCTATAATGCAGTTTTGTGCTACTTGGGATATTACTAGCTGACCCCCGGGGCTTCGCACCCGTCAATTGGCTACCTACCTACCTTACCCTACTCTACCGACCCTTCCCTACCTACCCTACCCTACCTAACCATGTAGTACATATTTTTTATGTATCATCAATAGTTTTCTCAGCGCACGCCAAAGATTGAATTTTATATGCAACAGTTTGCTACTTTGGGTTACATTATTGCAATTTTTATAAGGATCTTTAATTTTTTGATAATAAATTATAACCTATGACAATCAGGAATAATGTAGCTTTCTACTGGTGAAAGAATTTTTAAAATCGGTTAAATACATCCAGAGATTACCCCCTACAACGTCACAATCTCACAATTCACAAACTTTACCTCTCTATAATATTAGTATAGCTAAGTATTAAAACGATGCAGCGACAGCGCTACGTCGACGCAACGCTGACGCAACGCGCCGTGTTGACCGGCTCTCAAACAGTGGAATACTGTCACGTAAGAGCCCTACATAAGTACTCTACCATTGTTGAGAATGATAACATTAACTTTAGTGATAGTTAAGTAATAATGCCTTTGTGTAAACATTAGCAATCTATTACAGTAACATCTGAACTAAATTCGACATAATCGATAGGAAGTCATTACACTACATAAACTGCATTACCTGAAACACATAGTAAACCGCGTTACTAGTACATTTGTGCAGCAAAGAGATTAACCTAAAATATATTGCAATCACCTAGTGGAATGCACATTATAGTCTTACAGAAAATTCTAGAAAACATATGATTCAGGTTATTGCGTTTTATAATCTATTTTGAAATTGTCTGACAAAACTTAAATATTTCTATGAAGCTAATGGTATCCGGGTTATATATATTTTATATGCGCTCAATCACTAGCTACGAAAGAGGTGTCCACGCGTCTGGTCTTTTCCCCAAAGGACCAGGCGCCTTTTGAAGGTTACCCCGAAAAAAAAACTAACAAATGCAGGAAACCTATCGCTGGCTGCAATTTCAGTTAAATTGTACTATGTACCTACTTATGTAAGAAGGTGAGATTATGATACAGGCTTACTTATTGTAAAACAAAAATATCTACTTTGTTAGCCTGGAAAAACACTTGGAAAATAAACGCACACGCCTATTCTAAAATGTGCCGAAATAAATCTCAATGTGCATCTTTCTTAAGACAAGTACTACCCGTTTCCCGCAAGTTCAAATAATGCAACGACAAGCAATCATCGATATATATATATGTACCTACTACGCACTAGATTTGGCGATCGGTAGACTTATTACGTATCTTGCAAGAGCAAAACGATAGCGATTTTTGCGCAATAATTGCTCTTCAATACAGAAGTTATGAGGCTTTGGCGGTTTTTTTAGAAATCAGTGCATTTAACAAACAGCGAGCGATTAGCAAACTATTGTGTAAATAGGACCTACCATACCTACACAGTAGGTACTGAACTGTACTGCAATCCGTACACCGTACTTTAAACTTTGTGGAACGAACGTTTTGATCGCGAGTAAACTTAACTCTGTCTAATCTAAACTCTATCCCTCTTACAAATAAACGCGGAATAAAGTTATACCAAGTATAAACCTATGAAAATGTATGGTTATTCCTTTGTTATACCTGGTATAATTTTATTCCGCATTTATTTGTAAGAGGGTAGGTCGCGATCTAGCGCTGCATGTTTTAATAGTTTGATTAGACAGCATGAGTATGTTAGCGCTGCAGCGAAGTTTAGTTCTAACTCAGCAGCATTTGAACAATTTTTTTTCATCAATGTTCTTGACTATCGGTCAAATGTAAGTCAATGCAAGCAATCGTCAAACAATATATAAACAATTCAAAGACGATACTGCCCGAATTACAACACCAGTGAAGTGCATAATGTGGGCCGTATGAATGCGGCACACTTCTCGTTGCTTCACTTCAAATCCGACTGTTTAGGACATTCCCTGGATGATAGCGCAACGGACTGTTGTAACTTCACGTGCACAGTTTGAAAAACATCACTTTTCTATTACAGAGCAAGGTTGCACACTTAAGCAACGTAAGACCTTTGTGGGAGAATAATAAGATGAGACTGTGTCGTAACATGTTTTTCTAAATGGTGCAAGGGCTATTAGAAAACCAACACTGTGCCGCGGGCACTGAGACAATTCGATTTCATTCTGTGTGCTCCTTTAGAATGAGAAGGCATTTTATTGTCACATGAGGCTGTCATAAGCCTCGTGTGACACAAACAACATCGTAGATATTGTAGTTAACCTAATTTCTATCTTCTGGTAAAAGTATGTATATGTATATGCCAGTTCTCCCGACTACATAATAGTAATGTGACCGTTCGCCGTCGGTTTTCAGCCCTCATTGCATAATCAAATGGGAACAAATGGACGAACTGCTGTCTGAAATGAATCCACAATAACCTCACACTGTGTCAGCCTCATGGTCAAACTTGGTAACAAACTGGCTTTACTTAGCGTTACTTTATAAATGGGAAAAAAATACCTATATTTAGTCCATCAGTTAGATAATTAAAACAATACTTCTTTTTTGCAAAATCGCCGGGTTAATTCAAAAACCAACTAACTCGATGATTTTGGGATTTTGAGTTAAATATACCAACCGATTCGAAATTTTATTCTCTTTCTACTGGTAAAACATACTTAGCCGTGCGATGGTTAGTTTCAGAGATACTGAATGGTGAAACCAACTATCTAACCATACCGTTTATATGCAAAACAAATATTCCTTGTTAATCAGCAAAATTATGTTTTGTATCGAAGTCAAACAAGCTAATTAAATTTAATCAGTTTTCAAAATAAAAAAAACCTGCAAAATATACGGATTTTTTGGAAAGAAAATCGATCACATGCAAATATATGGTTTTAGTACTTAGAAAAAACAGGAAATAGCGTTAATATTCAATGATAATAGCAGTTATTAAAGGATAATAGCAATTACTTGTTGATTATACATTTATTCTTGACACAAAATCAAGAAGTCATTGTTAGTAAATAGGTTTAGTAGGTTTTACTTCTATAATTTTGAGAATTTTGATCATGATCTCAACAAAATATTGAGAAGTAAAACTGATTAACCGCAGGTAGTTGGTTTAAATTGTGCAATTTCTGAACGCGCATGCGTCGATCCTTGAGAAGACGAACGGTCGAAATAAATATAAAAGCCCGTAGACCAGCACGCCGTCCAGAACTTCTTAGACATCACCGAGTAGCTCGACTTCAGTTCGCACGTGAACACGCCAGATGGACCCACGAGCAATAGGCTCGAGTTTTGTTCA
Source organism: Anorthoa munda (assembly GCA_945859665.1). Classification (NCBI taxonomy): domain Eukaryota; kingdom Metazoa; phylum Arthropoda; class Insecta; order Lepidoptera; family Noctuidae; genus Anorthoa; species Anorthoa munda. Next base: position 11,712,570 of record OX243909.1, read on the forward strand.
CAAATGAGTGTCGAATCGCGTCGCACCAGTTGGTCAGGAGCAAGTGTGGAGAAAAAGAGGAGAGAAGTTTCTACTAATTACAAACTGGGAGTTTTCATAGAGGTTCTTTGATGATTTTGGGACGAATAAGTTCCGATGCTCGTACGGAGCTGGTTATTGTTGATAACTGGTTAACTGCAACCCGATACATCGAGGAGGTTCTTCAAGAACATGTTTTGCCATATTCGTGGTTCATTGGGCACGGAGAGTTCCTCCTAATGCACTATAATCTACGCCCATACGTTGCACATTGTGTTGATGAGTAGTAATGAGTACTCATCTTCAAAACGTCGGTATTTCAAAATTGCAGCGGCCAGCTCGTAGTTCGGACCTAAACCCAATAGACATGCTCTGGGACTTGCTCAAAAGAAATACCAAGTCCACCTCCAACCCGCCAGAATCTCAACCAACTTCGAAATGGAGCACTGGCCGCATGGGAAGCCACACATATAAATAAAAAACACTTATTTAGTGCATTTACCCATAATTCAGTGTGATGATAGATGTGGATGGATGGAGAGGGAGGGGTCGGCCAAAGAAAAGATGGATGGACTGTGTGAGGAATGATATGAAAGAAAAGGTCGTCAGTGATGGAGTGACGAGGGACAGGATGGTATAGAAGAAGAAAACGTGTTGCGCCGACCCCAAGCAACATGGGACAAGGGCAAGAAGATGATGATGATATGGGTCATCATTCAGTGTCAAAAATTAATTTTTATACGACTTATCGATAAACTCGCATGTGGCCAAGTTTCCGTGCCGCCGAATTTAAAATCTTGGGCAGGCATCATACATAGTGAAAAACAAAAATAAAAGCATAGGAGACAGAGTGAACAGGTTAAAAATAAGGAGAAAGAAATACGTAAAGAGACAAATTAAAATTTTGCCTAACTATGACACGTCTGAGGACTCGTTGGTTGTAGATCTTGAAGTTCAGGAAACAAACGTGGAAGCTACTTCTACTGCTGGTCTTGACATTCCCGCTCGGCACTATGGAACCAGATAAAAAAGGCAGTAGCGAATTTACCAGCTGCAACTACAAATGCCATCGACTTGCTGAAATTGTGCAAAAAAGGAGTAATCCCCGAAGAATATCATGCGTGGAATGAAAATTTAGCGAGTGATGAATGAAACTAAATTTAACCTTGAACCGGATGCTACTGTGTTTGATTGACTTCTGATGAAGAATATTCTTTTATAAGTTTTTCATGCCTTTGTGTTCGTTTTTCTTAAATATATATTTTTTTTCAACTCAGGTGTGTTTTTAATCAATCTTTTTTCAATTTATTAAACCATCTTTAATACTTAGATAGTTTTCATGATGAAAACGCTTTGTTAAGGGACACGGTTACATAGGTTAGTTCAAAGTTTCTACAAATATCGGGTAGTAAAAGCGACTAAAATTTCATTTTTTTGCATTTTTGTCGAAACTAACAGGATTTATAAGAATAATACATTATTGTTCGATGTATATATTTGAATTAATGACCAGTGACTTTCTGAGATTCTACAGTAGCGCTTAATTTTGAAAATAATGCCTTTATTTTGTAGGGAGGTAAAAGCAATTAAATCAGGGGGTTTAGGGCACAAAATGCAATATTCTGTGCAACCCTGTTACTTTTCTATGAACTGCTATAAATCAACGCATACGTGATTGTATTATAAATCAGATGCTGGTTTTCATAATAGCATTATCTAAGATAGTACATGTTTTTTTTTTATACAAACTTTATAAACGCCCTAGCTCAAAATCATAAAGTGGGCAGTTAGTTGGTTTTTGAATTAAACCGGCGAAATATTGACTATGATAATGCGCATCAAAGTTCAAGAATGGGGAGCATGTGACGTCAATTTTATTTAAGTATAAAGTGTACCAAGGTATGACTACACGCGAAATTACCAAGTAATTTTTTTATTTACGTGTCTAAAGCAAAATAATGTGTCTAATATTTTTTGGTAATCTACCTGGCGGACTATATCTTTTTTAGTCATCAACCCTATTCATATTGAATGTGTATAGGTTTCTTTTTATTTTTTTTTTCTATAGGCTTGCGCTTGACCATAGTATAGTACTATGGTCTATAGTACTCTCTAACCTACTTTAAGTAATTCAGTAATTGTCTATAAGTGAAATGTAGCAACACATGCTAGTTATTACAACAATTTATTGATCAATCACATCACACTCGGCCAATATAATGTAACAATATAGGATTGCATGCAATGTTGTTAGCAGGCGTTACATCGGTTACTTATTGCCACTTGTCAAGACTGTTAACTTGTTATAGGACCATCCTTGAGAAATACATGGTAAAACTTGATGTTCAGCTCCTGTTTTCCTTTTAAAAGCATAAAGCCTCCTCCTACCTATGGGTATTAAATAAGTGAACAGAAAATCGATCCAGAGAAAATACTTTACCTACCCCTTTTTAATCCCTGACGGAAAAATAGGGGTGTTTGTGTGTACTTGTGTGTTTGTGTATTTTTGTGTCTGTCTGTGGCATCATAGCTTCTTAACGGATGAACCAATTTTGATTTAGTTTTTTTTATTTGAAAGGTGTCTTTATCGAGAGTGTTATTAGCTAGATGAAAATAGGTTCAGCCGTTCAAAAGTTATGGGCGTTTTACTGTTTGAATCTCGTCTTAATTACGTGTTCAATATAGATTGTCGATCGAAGTGTGTCTATTACTAGATAAATTATGTAGTACTAGTTTCTGCCAGCGGCTTCGCCCGCGTGAATGTCGAAAATTATCCCAAGGGAACATATTCCCGATATAAAAAATATCCTATGTGCTATTCCATTTGAGCGTGTAGAAGTAACAAACATACAAACACACAAACACACACACTCACAAACTTTCGCCTTTATAATATTAAGTGTGAAGTATGATAGTGTGATGTGATGTGATGAAATAAAAATATGTCGGTAGGATTTCTAAATTATTTTTTTTTTCTTGTTATGTATTGGGCACACGAAGGATGTGAGTTTCGGCATACACAGTTGGGTACAGAAAGCTATTTTTTATTTTTATAAATTACTAGCTTTTGCTAGCGGCTTTACCTGCGTGAAAGTCGAAATTATTTCAAAGGGTCCTACTGCCCGGTAGGTTAAAAAGTTAATGCTATGAATAGTTACAGCACTGATAACAACATTTGTGCCACATGTTAAATTTAGTCTTGTTATATATTTTTATTTATTTTTTCCTTTGTATAGATTCTTTTACTGATTGTTTTGTGAATGTGTGAACATTGTAGGCCTTCTAGATTTCTAGACGCTTGTTAACATTTGTTAACTATCTCGTTTATACAATTTTTTTTTAGTTTCTTACGACTTATTGTCGGGCCTACGTTGTCCACCCATATCTAAGCACTAATACTGTAACGTGGAAATATTGTAAAACAAACCAATTTTTTTAAAAGAGTAACCGTGGAGTTTCTTGCCGGTTCTTCTCCACAGGAAACGACTAACCCGAACCGTGCACCTTTTGTCGACGTTTTATAAGTGCCCATGTAGGCCTATGTGAAATAAAAAACATTTGATTTTGATTTTGATTTTGAATCAAGGTTTTTGTGTAAAAGTATAACAAGCATCCATCCATCCTCACAAACTTTCACGATTATAGTAATAAAGTAGGATGTTGGGATTGGGATTTTGATTCTACTCGTTCTGGAAACAAACCATTATTACAGCAGGAAGCAAGCATTACCTTCATGGAGTTGAGGCTTGTGGCGGCATTGGCGACGACGTCTCCGAGCGTGGCAGGCGGCAGTGCGTCGCTGCGCAGCACGAGTGCACAGGCGCACAGCACCACGCCGCGCCACCAGCGCACGCGCATCTTCACGGTCACTGCCCGTCCGACTCTCTCAGCACTCCACACTTAACAACAACACTTGACACTGACAGTCACGCCATCCACTGCCTATCGACACATCACTTTGTATTTATTGATATTTGAACCAACTTTATTGTAACCACTATTTTACATTAGTCTTCTAGACGTGCACAAATCCGCTGGTTCCAGTACGTTGTCCAGTCACACCATCTAATAATATAAAATAGATATAGTTAATGGCTATCAAAGCTCAAATATTTCTAATACATCTACACTAATACTGTTATGTGGTAGTTCATCTATATTTTTGTATTGTATTTCCCGAACCTACTCCGCCGATTTCGAAAAATCTATCCCTGTTTACAGCTTTCTAACAGTGAAAAAATTTTTGACAAGCGCTGGGTGTCATAATAGAATATCAATATTTACCCATAAGCTACGAGAGCGAAGCCGTGGGCTAAAGTAGAGTTATTCACACAAGTTATTAGAAAGGTCAGTATAAGGTTTATAATTAAGTCATATTACATACTGCAAATTACATACCTACCTGGTAGATACAAGTAATTCGTTCAGTATTTATTTTGAATGATGTTTGTAGTTGTAGAAATTTATCTCGTCGCGAACAACCATTACAAACAATGGCTGATCTTGACTTCTTGAGACTATTAAATGCTCATTACACAAGTTCAAGTGAAGTGCATTTACCAAAACAATGATTAGGAAATGATAATGATTTGCCGCTTCAACAGTTGGCTGAGGTAACTTTTGACCAATTACTGAGTGATCAGTTCTATCGATGTCGTCAAAGAAGAGAACGAAAGAGACCTTGCAACCATTTGATTAATTGATAAAGCATGACATAATTAGCCTACAAACTTTCCACTGGTGGGACACAGGCCTCCTCTAATAGAGACTAGACCGCAATCCACCACGAGGGCCCAGTGCGGGTGGATGTCACATGTCATCGAAAGTTTTATTTCTAAGACATTTCTTCGTTTCGACCTTTTTTCGTTTCTTCGCGATGCCTTCCTTCACTATTTTAAGAATAGTGTTGATGAATATTTTGCTCATCTATCAATCTGTTTATTAAACTAAAATCCAATGTACATTATTTACAAACTAAAGAAGAGAACGAAAGAAACCTTGCAACCATTTGATGAAGGATAAAGGATGCCAGGATTAATTAATTTACACAAAATAAAGTACCTGGGTTCGAACCCGCGACTCGTAAGCCGCGGCTGTTAGGTTTCACTGGGCTACGCAGTGCTACCACTGCACTTAATAATATCAGTCAGTAAGTGCTGCTGACTGGTAATACCGATTCTAAAGCAAATTACGATGCGTTTTTTCGGTATAAATACAGCAAAAAAATAGATTTTATGTTAAAAACAGTTTTTTTTTAAATCTGCTGCTCCCATACTTGTCTAGTAGTTCTTTTAAAAATAATAATAGCTAAATAGCTGGCCGGCCAGAGAAAAAAAAAACAAAATAGGCGGGAAAGCGGCGGCAATCCGATCTTTATTTAGAGTTTTGTTTATACTTCCGTATAGCAGAGATTTGTGACACAATGAGTTCATCTGATTCAGATTCTATCTATGTACCAAATTTCATCCAGATCCGTTCAGCCGTTCTGGCGTGATTGAGTTACAAATATACATCCACACACACATCCATCCAAATGTTCACATTTTATAGCAAGATTATATAAAGAGGTAAAGTTTGTAAGTTTGTTTGTAGGAAGTAATCTCTGGAACTACCGAACGGATTAAAAAAAATCTTTTACTAATAGAAAGCTACATTATTCCTGAGTGTCATATGCTACTTTTTATCCAGAAATAATAACGGGTACTGCGTGGTAGCCACAAGAGCGAAGCCGCGGGAAAATAGCTAGTAGCTGATATATTTTTTCTTTATCATAAAAAAACTTTTTTGCAAAAAAATACTACTGACTTCCAAATAAAAAAGTACAAAGTGAAAAATAACTTTATTTTTGGAAGTCGGTGTCTTTCGTAGATACCAATTTTGGCGTTGTGGTTTTTTGCAAAAAAGTTATTTTTATTTTTCACTTTTCAGTTGTACATACCTTATAGGCAAGTTGTTTAGCAAGGTACCTATAACGCCAGAATACCCGAAAAGATAAACGATTACCCGAATATCATGAAACTTGAACATAACCGGTGAAATGAGAGATCTGCTGGCGCACAGTGGGCTGAAACGGGCCGGTAGAGGACTTAGCGTTTAAAAAAAAAAAGTTTATTTTTCTGAAATTTTAAATAGTGCGTTGGATTTATCTATTGATTATAAGTAATTATTTATATGAGGGTCGTTTAGATAACTTGAGTATTTTCGGAGTTATTAATAACCAAAGTAATTTTTGTATGAAGCAAAACAAAAAAACTTGAAAATCTATAAATTCTCAAATTTTCTCAAAGAATTGACTTTACGTATTTATATGACGTATTTTTGTCCTATTTTAGCACATATTCTTGGGTTGCGATTTTCTGCGATTTGGTCGCAATTTCAAATTTTGTTCTCTATTCCACACCACCATAGAGGTTAAGAACCAGGCGCGTTTTTTTTATGTAGTGGTCTCCTCGTTAGCCCTAATCCACTAAGGACTAATAAAATAAGTAAAAATCACAAGCTAGCTTCTTCAGATAGCTGTCCAATTGGTATTAGACCAAAACTTTCAATAATAGCTGCACCATGCATAAGAACTTTATGAACACTTGAAGGCATATAATACCAGCCATATAATTCCAAATACAGTCGCATGGTCACTTGAGCATAATCGTAAATAAAAAAAATAAAAAATAGCAATTTTTTTTTTTTAGCAAATTACTTCGTCATACCTACCTATATTACCTATGGTGGTGGAAAATGTCGAACAATTTTTTTTTATTTAAACTACTAAGTAAGTATTGAAGTACTTCAGGCCGTTTAGTGTACATTATTTTCAATTTCAAATTAATTGGAATAAATTGCTAAACTAAAATTTCATGACTCTTCATACAAATTTGATATGGCTATATATCCGAAAGTACGAGTCCAATTAAAAAAAGTCAAAGAGTAAAACCTTTTTAAATTTATGTGTAGATACTAAAAAAACATTTTAGTTCTTAAGACCCAACCTTGTAATCCCAGCCCACTGTGTGGCGTGATGTTATGTTATAAAATGGTATAACCAATGAACAGACATGCGATTGCAGCAATCCCGAGAGATTTGCCGTTATTTATTGAAGAGTTCTGTTGTATATATTCGAAGTCCTTCTTCAGATCTTCACCAAATTAAAATGGGACCAATTTGGGAACATGTTCTTTCAAACAAAAACGCAGAATTTTCAAACTCGGTCCCCAAATGACGGAGATATCGGTGCACACACATTAAAAAAAAAAAAATAATAAGACATGAAGTCGAACATAGAACCTCCTCTTTTTGATAAGTCGGATAAAAATAGATTCTTTCTTTGTTGTGTGCCATCTGCATCACTAATGCAAGCTGCATGCTCCACTACTTGCAGTATCGAATCATGACACTCGTGACTCAGTGTCGGCGAGGAGTTGCCGAGCCGAGCGCGACGCTCTCAATATTATTCAACTTGCACTTTCACTCAGCCTACGTTTGAACCATGCACGGGTTGATGGTGACAGGTTAGTAACAAACAAAGCCGGTAATATAACTTCGAGCTGTATGTTATACTTGGTGAAATCAAATCCCTACCAAAGCTAAGCTCGCCTCGCTGACCTATTTTTACCCGACTGCCGAAGGAGGGTAATGTGTTTATCAGTCTATGTATGTTTGTTCCTATGTGGCGTTCTAGAGACCAAACGCGTTGGCCGATTTTGATGATTCTTACGTCAATCGATTTGTATTAACCCTGCGAGTGTCACTGGCTACATTAAAATTGTAAAAAACAAAAATGGCGCATTTTGGACGCCATTTTGTTGGGAATTTAACTAAAAAGTAGTAAATAAAAAAGTTATTTAAAAAAATCTAAAAACCCGACTGATACTGACATATTCGCGAGCTGGCGGACCAAAACCAGATGTATCCTCCGACTACACAGCATGATTTTCTTCTTGTTTAAGTATTTTTAGTTTGCTTTCTAAGCAGTCGGGTTTTTAGATTTTTTTAATTAACTTTTTTTGTATCTGTATGTTTTTGAGTGCAATAAAGAATAGTTATAAGATTTTCGTGTTAGAGAATGCACATGGTTATGGAGATATGATTAATAATTACAACTACCTACCTAATACAAGGATGTAACTAGCACACACTATCAGAAAAAAAGTATATTCAATGAATATATTATTCGCCTTAGAAAAGACATCAACGACATCGAGTTCCAACAATTACGTTTTAGGGTCCCGTAGCCAAAAGGCAAAAAAAATACCAAAAATTTGTAATTAACTCCTAAGCAATATATCACCACATCTGAAAGGCTAACTAATGGTAATAGTTTGGAAATAAAGAACACAGCTCATCCTGCCTAAAGAATTGTACTTTATGACAAAAGAATTTACAAGTAGTTCATCATCATATCAGCCGAAAGACGTCCACTGCTGGACATAGGCCTCCCCCAAGATAGAGATACAAGATGTACAAGTAGATACCTCATCTAAAATAATTACGGCCTTAAAAGTCGAGTACTTAATTAACTCGCAACACAACAAGGCGCTAATGCATATAAATATGATCAGAACCCCGGAACAGAGTTACGCAACGTCTAAGAGTATATACCTATAGTTATTTCAGCAGCAGTTACATCACCAGAGAATAACATCCCTAAATGTAGGAAGTAGACGGCATTGCTAGTGAAGGGACTATTACATACTTGGATCGCAGACCGCGTTGGAGATAGCACAATAAATCTTCCAAATTATATAATCTCTTCTTTTTCTTTTGTTACAAATTCCTCAAAGAGTTCTTTTATTTTATCTAATGAAGATAAAATTCAGTTTGGCATATTTTCTATATCAAAATGTACACAACAGCAATATTTAAGTCAACTGTCAGTCGTAAAATCAGCCTTCTAGCTTTTTAGTTTGTTTGTCTAATGTACATTTGGGCGCACGGTTGGCGGTTGAGCGATTGACTGCTGCGCTGCGTGTCGCGGGTTCGATTCCCGCACAGAACAAATATTTGTATGACCTACAGATAGTTGTTTCGGCTCTGGGTGTTTTTGTATGTGAGTTTATGTTTGTAAACGCACCCACGATACAGGAAGAAATTCCTAGTGTGGGGAACCGATTTAAAAAAACAAAAAAAAACTAGATAAGGTTCTAGCTTAAAGGTAGCTTAAGGTTCTAGTATATATCATACTCATAAATCGAGTGCGTAGACGTGCGTGTTAGCCGCTAGTTCGTTCCGCAGTCGAGACCTAGCTTCCCTGAGATAAGCACGCAATACTATGCTGGTACATAACACCTCCCACACTATCTGACGTGATCACATTGTAAACAATGCGCTTCAGATATTGTGATGTACATTCGTAATTATATGACATGCAACGTAAAAAAAGACACGGCGTGTTGTGAAAATTAGTTAATCAGAATCTAAATTACTAATATTAAACAAGTAAAATTGTTTCTTTGAAAAGAAAAAAAGAAAGAAAGAAAAATATTTATTTGTGACCCGCACAGGAGACAGAGAGAAGACCGGGGGGGGAGGGTCCGGGGAGGAGGTCTTTGCTAGTTTATATGTTTGTAAAAGCAATATCTTATGTACAACGTCTCTATTACACTTCGGCGAATTTCGAGGGGAAATATAACTATCCATTGCTTCAATAAATGTTTCAAATTGTCGGTTGTTAGTCAATGAAAATAAAGATGATGTTGTTGGGTTGTCAAAATGTTGTTTTTTTGTCAAAATGGATTGTCAAAATAATCGATTGCAATATCCATTATTTTTAACACATTAGGTAACTGCCAGCTGACCGACAAACAATACATTTTCTATTGTCTCATTGTCTGGCAGGGAAGGTGTCCACCGACGGAAAAATAGTTGTGTTATAAGTTTGACGTGTGTACCTGTGTGTTTGTATATCTGTCTGTGGTATCATAGCTCCAAAACGGATGAACCGATTTTAATTTAGTTTTCTTTTTTGCGTGAAAGGTGACTTTATCGAGAGTGTTCTTAGCCACGAGTATGTTTGATGAAAATCGGATCAGCCGTTCAAAACTTTTGGGCGTTTTACTGTTTGAATCGGGGTATTTTCGCAAGGTCCTAATTACGTGTCATAATTACGTGTTCGATAGATTTTCGATTGAAGCGCGTCTACTATTAGATAAATTATGTAGTTTAAGAAGCATGAAATAAAAATTGTGTCTGGGAATGTTTTAAATTTTAGAAGCTAGTTTCTTAATAAAACAAGAATTTTGAGTGCCTGGTAGATTGCCGTGGTTAAAGCGTATATATTCCCCAAAGTAAACGCAATACTGGCCATCCGCCCGCTTGGATCACGGGGTCTACTCCCTATCTCCGTCAACGAAATTACGGGCCCGTCCGAAAGTAATCCGAAACTTCGGAGTGAAAAAAACAACTGTTAAGTTTAATTTTTCGGAAGGGAAAAACACATCGGGAGTAGGTACAACTGTCAAATTGTGTTGCCATTCATTCATAGTTTGGGCCCCGAACGAATCATCCGTCCGTAGGTGATACGGAGTAGGAAACGCCCGTAACAAAAGGCCGAAACTACGGCTTTCATGCTTAGGGAGTAGACCTCCAGAATATCAATATTGAACCTTCTTTTGAACAGTTTTGTTAGCAAAATATTATTTGATTCATAATAATATGCTATTTCAATTATTCTAGCCTTAATTTTTTCTGTAAAAATATTTTTTATATATGCAAGTCGTTTTGGAGGAGTATCCAAAAGTAGCGAAAAAATATCGTGTAGTTAATTATTTTTTTAAGGCAAAACCAGTAGTTTCACGATAAAAATCAATTTTCACAAATAATGTACATGAACAATATTTTTTTTTTTTTCATACCTTTTATTCTAGCTGGTACTAAGGAGTATGCTATAGATAGTAACCGTTTTACGGCTCCGAAGCGGTAGAGGGCCCTTAAATCAGTGTGAGTGAATATTTGCTTGAACTTACCTATACTGCACTGCTATTACGGGATATGCTTCTGTACTAGCTTGGCACAGAAATAATAGGAAACTTTTTTTTTTATTTTTGTTTTGCCTGCTCTTGGCCAAGGTCTCGCCTGACAGCGAGTGAGCCCAAAATATGCCAGTACCTACAATTCTGCTTTGAAAGCTGACTCGTTGCAGGTCATATGAAACAGATGAGGACAAAGAGTTAGGTCATAGATAAGGACTTAGTGTAAGGTGTAGCTTTGTCTATTAAAGCTACTTATTTTATTTTCAATGTTATCATAGCTACTGACCTAGCTAGATTAGTATGCGCTGCATATAATAAAAACAAGTTGATTTGCATATCAACACATTAAAAAAAAGAATGTGATACCAAAAATCTTTTTTTTAACTAGCTTCTGTCAGCGGCTTCGCCCGCGTTAATATAGAAAATTATCCCAAGGGAACATATTCCCGGGATGAAAAGTATTCTATGTGCTATTACAGATTATAATCTATCTCAGTGCCAAATTTAATCCAGATCCGTTCAGTAGTTTTTGCGTGAAGAAGTAACAAACATACAAACACACTCACAAACTTTTGCCTTTATAATATTAAGTGTGGTGATGATGTGATATTATTGTTAGGCTCATGTTTGACCAATATCTTCAGTTACTCAATGTAGAAAAATATTAAATGGTGTATGGTGGCGTGTGGTGTACTGGACACACAAAAACATATCGGTCCCCGAAAACATAACTTTTAGGTGTCCCATCTTTTATCTGACCTTATACCATTAGAAATTACGTATTCTTTTTAAGCAAGTTTTTGCTATAACATCACGACAAGGTTCAATTCGTTGCTCTGTAGTTATTTCTACCTACAGTTAGAAATTACAAGAACTGTAGTCCGCAGTTCAGTGGTACACTTTGACCTTCAGCTGGCCTCGCTTATTACGGAGTAAATTCGTTTTGTCACCACTAATGTGTGGACTACTGTACAACTAAAAGAAGGGTTGTGCTGCTTTTGGTACCTACTTGGAAAGTTTTAAAAAGCATTTAGCACTAGTGCCTATAGGTAGGCACTAGCTAAAAACTGCAGCACTAAAATAAATAAGCTATCCTACTTTTCTAGGGAGCAAATTCAATGGCTCAGTAAACTCATCAATATCTATACTTCGATATCAATCTATACTAATATTTAGATGAAAGATTTTTATTTTTGTATGTAACGAATAAACTTAAAAACTACAGGACTGATTTCAAAAATTATTTCACCGTAGGGAAGCTACACTATCCCCGGGTGACATGGGCTACTTTTTATCCCTGTATTCCCACGGAAACGGGAACTACGCAGGTGAAACCGTGAGGCGTTCGCTAGTGATTTATAAGTAAACACCCAGCAGTAGGTAAGTACCATACCCAATATAAGCTCATTAGAACACCTTGTACCTAAAATGTATTTATTTGACATTTCGGAATACATAGAAACAAACTGTAATAAATTAATAACTTCAAATAGGAGCTTAAAAATACAATATGATTACTCAATCAATTTATTACCTACCCAAATATGCTTATAAGCGGCAATTTGGCTCAAACAGTCGCACTCAGACACAGCACTTATTACAACTGGAGTTCTTATAAACTAGATACAACAGGGTCGATTGCTTTACAAACTTTGTTTATACGAAATAGTAGGCTACAGTGTTAAAATTTCGTCAACAGATTCGACAGCAATGAATGCGCGCGCGGGGCTCCGGTACGTTCACTTCACTGGTCGGGCCACCGCCGCCGCCGTCGTCATAACTCGTAACAGGCCTGAGAACTCTTACCCAATACTCGCATCAGCCACCACTCCGCCGGCGCTACATATCCGAGTATCTATTATGTTATCCAATACACATTTTCGTGCACTGTTTTTTGCGATAGGCTTTGTATACCTACATCCGTTATGATCCCAATGAGGTTACTTTGCTTGTAAAGTTTCTAGAGACATCCGTTTGTTTCAGCTTTTTCGACAGATGAAAATTATGTGCAGCTGTAGGTAAAGTTAAGGAATCTACTTAATATTTGCGGAAAATAAAGGTGACAATACACATGCCTGTAACTTGACACTTACCAATCAGAAAATTATGACACAATGGCATGCAAGTTACTTGTACACTATGCAAGTTATTACAGGCATGTGTTACTTGACATACACAGTCGGCGTCATAAGTAGTCACATTTTGGAATTTCGGTCGTAGCATAGTCAGCCTATAGTGTTGCCACTACTGGCACACAGGCTTCCTCTCAGCAAGAAGGATCGGCCCGTTATCTAATCTACCACGCAGGCCAATCGCAGCTCGGTAGAGAGATGTCCTTCGCCTTAAGTGGTGAAGAAATTAATTACACAAAGTAAAGCGCCTACTCGTTTGTCGGAGCTAACGCCTCTAAGGCAACACTACTCTTATTTTAAATTTTAACGTAGGAGAATTATTTATATCTTGCAATAGGTTAACACTTACTTTTTACAACAAACATACACATTATTATCTATTATAAACATATAAATAAAGCACCAAACAAACATTTATTACGGTATGGAAAAGCTAATGTTTCTTAAATTGTGACGCGTACTTTCTTCAATAAATTACTTGCTATAAGTATATACATATAGATATCTGCTGTAACTACTTTCCTTAGTTTTTGGCTGTGTACCCAGCTATAGGTAAATGAGTCCGGTCACGACGCGGGCGGACGGCTTCCACAGCCTCCGGGCCTTCCGGATTAGTTACGTGACGTCTTACAAGGACCAGCTAAGTACAGTACAATGCCAAATAATATGAGTCATTCAGCACTAGCGCTAGTTACTTTATTTAAGTTCAATAAGTATTATGTATTGCGGACAAAAGTCTCAAAATCAAAACAAGACAACAAGTAAGGAGGTATAGCGGATAAGTTGCTGCTTAAGCAAATTGAATTATTAACAATACTGGTGCACTGGACGTACAGCTTGCTATTAAAATATGTAATTCATTGATGGGCAGTATATAAATAGTAGTGCCTTTAGTCTTCACCTGTTTGTCACAAGTCTTAGTCATTATTATCTATACTAATATTATAAAGCTAAAGAGTTTGTTTGTTTGTTTGAACGCGCTAATCTCTGGCACTACTGGTTGGAATTGAAAAATTATGTTTTTGTTGGATAGTCCATTTATCGAGGAAGGTTATAAGCTATATAAAAACACGCTACGACCAATAGGAGCGGAGTATAAATAAAAAACCGGCCAAGTGCGAGTCGGACTCGCACACGTAGGGTTCCGTACCATTATCGCAAAACACTGCAAAAAAACACGTTTGTTGTATGGGATTTATTACCACCTTAATTTATTTTATTTTAATTAAATATTTATTATTTTTTAAAGTGAATATACAACTAAACATTCAAGCGTCTACCTGTTGCCGTTATTAATATTGAGCAAAAAACGGCAAAAATATCACGTTTGTTGTATGGGAGCCCCTTAAATATTTATTTTATTCTGTTTTTAGTATTTGTTGTTATAGCGGCAACAGAAATACATAATCTGTGAAAATTTCTACTGTCTAGCTATCACGGTTCATGAGATATAGCCTGGTGACAGACAGACAGACAGACAGACAGACGTACCGCGGCGTCTTAGTAATAGGGTCCCGTTTTTATCCTTTGGGTACGGAACCCTAAAAAGTGAAAAAGAAAAAAAAAACAAAAAAAAATCAATAAAAGTTACTTTATTTTTGGAAGTCTTTGGTAGGTACCAATTTTTTCCAAAAATAAAGTTATTTTTCACTTTGTAGTTTTCTTTCTTGGAAGTCGGTAGCATATTTTTGAAAAAAAAAGATTTTTTAACGTGGTTTTAAATACCCATTCTAACAGTACACTGGAGTGCCAAACATGGAGAATAGGTGGGGAATAGGTCTTTCAGACATCTCTATTTCTTTTTAAAAAACTTTGCCCCACACTAGGAATTTCTTCTTGTGTCGTGCACCCACATTTACAAACATATAAACTCACATACACAATACCCAGAGCCGGGACAACAATCTGTAGATCATACAAATATTTGTTCTGTGCGGGAATCGAACCCGCGACACGCAGCGCAGCAGTCAATTGCTCAACCACTGCGCCAACCGTGCGCCCAAGTTACAGTCATATCTTTACGAATGAGATGTATATGTCGCAGGTTTTTCATAAAATTAGGTTTTTGATGAAAAACTAGAAGATGTTAAAATAACAACACGATTTTATCATTGCCCTAAACAAATCTAGTGATTTGGTCAATGAATCAGTCCATGAGCGAGCGAAGCGAGCTCGGGAACTTAGGGCACCCCCACACGGACAGGTTAGGACGGGAGCTGAGTTCGCTCGCTTTGCTCGCTCACTTTAGCTCCTTCTTGTTAGGTTACTTTAGACCCTGCATTCAGAAAAAGGAGGCTACGTCAACTCTGTTGCTTAAATTCTAATCGTACTTGCCGAGCAGGTGGCGCGGTCACTGACAAGCAAGCGCGAGCACGACGCAAACAAGAACTGTAGGCGTATTACGTATCTTTTGCAAGAGCAAAACGATAGCGATCAAACGCTTTATGTCATAAAAGTCGGAATTATCTGCAGTGTAGGTATGGTAGGTTCTACACAATTGTTTGCTAATCGCTCGCTGTTTGTCAAATGCACTTATTTGAAAAAAAAAACCGCCAATATCTCTAAAACTTTTGTATTGAAGAGTAATTATTGCGCAAAAATCGCTATCGTTTTGCTGTTGCAAAAGATACGTAATAAGCCTGCCGGACATGTTTTTTTATCATTTCACTGAATCATCAATTTAGGGATTTGTTCAAATCACTAGATTTTTTAGGGAAATGATAAAATCGTGTTGTTATTTTAACATCCTTCGTGATTTGATCAAATCCCCTTAGGTTTTTGATCGAAAACCTAATTTTATGGAAAACCTTATTTTATGAAATAAGTCATCTGTCCCTTACACACACTCAAAATAATCTTACTCTAAGAGCTTATGGTCACCCCCAGCTATATTCATCGATTATCGTGAGTATGTATCGGTTTTCATTGTTAGAAGGGATTGCCCCCTTCAAGTCTAAGTTCAATCATTCGAACGGTGCAGTTGCTTTTATGAGGTGTCCTTGATGACCGACATTTAGTTTAATTTCGGGCATACCGCCGTAATTTTCTTTACTTCTTCAATCGAGTCAAAATTTTCGATGATAACCTTACGAGTTATCCTTACGAGTGATACCTGGTTGGCAGAGATAAAGATGGAGTTCAGAAAAAAAAAAAACTTGTCTAAAACATGATAATTCTAGGCACCATCTTTCTATTTTTAATCATTTTGATTTTGTTTGAATGCGTTTGGTTGAAACTAAAGGCAACTGCCTGTTGGTCAGTAATTAGTAGAAAGTGTTATCCGATTAGGAAATGTCTCCATTTGCGTAAAGCTTCGACAATTGCGCTTGCCTCCTTTTCAATTGTGGGTTTTCGATTTTCAGAATCGTTATGAGATCGTGAGAAGAACGCTACGGGACGTCCTTTCAGCGACATGTCGCTGCGATTGCGAAGTCCGAATTGTAGGTTTCAACGGAAAATGCCTCGTTATCGTACTCCAGCCAAGGTAGCTTCGCAAATATCAGTTATAAGATTATTTAATGAATTGATAGCGTTTTCAGTTATCGTAGAATAGCTTTAATTAGTGGTAAGACCACTAATTAAAGCCATTCTACGTTAACTTTTGAAAGAAAAAGTTAGTGATCCATTTGAGTTGGGCAAATAGTCCAAGTAATTTTTTGAAGGAGATTTGTCAGTTACGATAAATCGTATAACCAAGAAGATTGATCGAGTCTGTTTCAAAAGTGCATTTGCTAGTATTCAAATTGAGTTTGTATTTCTCAGCGGCTTACATGAATTTGTGAAAGTTTGTGTCGTGATCTCCTTATCTTACCCACAAACGATTATATCATCAAGGTAAGCATATGTAACTTATAGATTTTCAGAATCAATATATTGCAGAGTACGCTGAAAGGCCGCTACGCCAATCTGTTTATTGTTTGTGAATAATCGATTACAAGGCGCTACCGATGATGAGTGAAGCACTGGGTTCAATGACTTTGTGTTTTCAGTATACCATGCCTGATAATTACGTCAGCACACAGATTAGCAATAATGAGTAGAGGTCGACGTTGATATTTGTGCTCACCAATTTAAATGTTAGCGAAATATAGCCCCTATATGTATGAAATGTTGCTTAAATATGCTAGAGTTCATCTCTAGATTATATTAAGAGCTCTCGAGTTCCTACTCCGCCAACGATTCGCCAGACTGTTGTTTTCTGAGGCCTTAGTGTGAGTTTTTACTCACGCTCAATTGCGTTATCATAAACGACAATATATTATGTATTGAAACTGGATAAGCGCCGTCTGGTGACGGTAAGGAGAAACCTCTTTTTTGTATACATTTTGACATAAGAGATCGTTTACGTTATCACGAGTGAATACGTTAAAAAACTCGCACTAAGGCCTCTGATGTCTAAGCGGTGTGGCGAGCACAAAAAATATTAGTATGACAATAAGACAATCTATCATAAAATCTTCTAAGTGGTCAAGGAGTTCGTATTCACACATATTTAAACTCTTAAATAGGTAAACTCACAAAATACCGTAATGTTGAATTTACAAAATGTTGAATTCGAGTGTCATTCTGAACTTCTACAGTTAATTATTTCGACACAGTCTCAATTTCGAAAAACAATACTTCGACTACTCATTGCTTCGACAGAACATAAATATTCGACTAGCATTAGTTCGACAGATTATACTTCGACAACACACATCTTCGAAAAACACTACTTCGACAGAACCCTTCTTCGATATGCACTTGTTCGGCGGATCTTTATTTCGACGGAACATATCTTCGACATAATACTGTTTTGAAATGTGACAATATCGGAGATATATGATAATAATCGGATGAGAATAAGATCAGAGAAATTGAAGTGGCTGCCGATTCGGCGTCGTCGAGATACCCATATCCTATTTCTTCTCTATACTATCCTACACAATCCTAATTCTCCTCAAAACCTTCGTGAACGCTTTGAGTACTTTGTCCCGAGGGGTAAACCCTGTCGCACTTCCACTTCTCTTCTCCTTCGTACCCCGCATCACACTTCCAAACGCTATGATGGCTCCATCTCTGTTACTGCAGTGCGTCTCTGGAACTCTCTACCACGTTCCTTACGCGACAGCCCTTCTCTGAATATCTTCAAGAGGAAAATCAAGGACCATTTTCTATCGGAATGACATAATATTAGTATATGTAAATCAAATTTATAATCAATCAATCAATCTTTATTTGTCAATCAATTCATTACTTGACAATCTTTATTAATCACTCTATATTGGATATGTAATTTTTTGTGTACAATAAAGTATTAAGAAAAATAATTGAATTTCGCGAAATCTGGCGAGAGCTTCGCGCATGCAAAAAGGTATTGTTGGTAGGCAAGAAGGTATTGTTTTTTTTTATTATTATTATTGTTAGGCTCGCGCTTGACCACTATCTCACCTGATGGTAAGTGATGATGTGGTCGACGATGTAGCACGCTTACCTAGAAGAAACCTATTCACTCTTGACTTAAAGACTCCCAGGTTATAGCTATCAGGAAATATAGACTCTGGCAGGGAATTCCACTCTTTAGCTGTACGCATAATGAAAGTACTCCCGAAACGTTTGGTGCGTATGGGTGGGATGTCCACCATGTACCGATGACGCATCGCCGTACGTCTTGTAGTCCGATGATGAAACGGGCTAGGAGGAATTAGTTCATGCAATTCCATCGCACACTCCCCGAAATGTAACCGATAAAAAACCACTTGGCGCCGATGTTCAAGGCTCTGGAGCCTAGACTCGACCACTGCCTCAATGCCGATGAGCCTCTTGACCCGCTTTTCGATCGACTCTAGTGCATCCAGCTGGTACTTAGCAGATTCGTCCCAGAGATGAGAGCAGTACTCCATGCATGACCGAACTTGCGCTTGATACAAGTTGAGCAACTGTTCTGGCGTGAAGTACCGTCTCACCTTCGCAAGAATCCCCAACTTTTTGTAGTCAGAAATATGTTTTTCGGCAATAAATGTATTGGGGCTTCGTTATCCTAATATGTCCAGGGCCTCCAATAGGTTAAAGACGGCCCTGCCTGATCAGTTTTGTTTTCTTCTTTTAGATTGGTCACTGGCTGCCTACAACTTTTTGATAGCTTCATATAAAGCTAAATTCAATTATTATTGTCACATTTCAGAGCAGTATTATATCGAAGATATGTTCTGTCGAAATAGAGATCCACCGAACAAGTGCATATATATCGAAGAAGGGTTCTGTCGAAGTAGTGTTTTTCGAAGATGTTTGTTGTCGAAGTATAATCTGTCGAACTAATGCTAGTCGAATATATGTTCTGTCGAAGCAATGAGTAGTCGAAGTATTTTTTTTTCGAATTTGATACTGTGTCGAAATAATTAACTGTCGAAGTTCAGAATGACACTCGTTGAATTCCCAAAATATTTGTATAATGTAAAATTCCCAAAATTTTCCCCATTTTGTAAATGCCCAAAATGTTGAATTTCCAAAATGGTGAATTTCCAAAATGTTGAATTCCTAAAATGTGGCATTATATATTTTTTTCGGGACCATGATCCCGAATTCAATATTATGGTCAGTTAGATTTTGTTAATTTCGTCATTTTGTTGCCCTGCCATGTTCAAGGCTCTGGATCTTTGTCATGACCACTGCCTCAATGCCGATGAGCCTCTTGGCCCGCTTTTCGATCGACTCTAGTGCATCAAGCTGGTATTTGGCAGTTCCGTCCCAGAGATGAGAACAGTACTCCATGCATGATCGGACTTGCGCTTGATACAAGTTGAGCAGCTGTTCCGGCGTGAAGTACCTTCCACCATTGCAAGGATCCCCAACTTTTTGGCAGCCAGCTGAGATTTTTGCCTCAATGTATTGGCCAAAATTGAGAGACGATGTCAACTTAACGTCACACGCCGTCACATCTCGCAAAGTTGGAGCCGTGTGAAATTGGCTCTTTTTAGCGGAAAAAAGACAACACACCTGGGTTTTAGCAGATCGTTAATGTGCAGGAAGATTTATACCGTTGCTGAGAGTACTGTAAGGGACGTAGCCAGAGCGCTACGTAATGAAAGGCAAATCAATTTATCTGATATCTGTTATATTTATATTAATTCAACAATGTGCCTGCCCTTAGGCGGCTTCTATCGAATTGATAATCAAAGTTAAAGAAAAACATATTCTATATATGACAAGTGTTCCTAATTCAATTACCTTGCAAAACTATGTATAACATGCCAGCCTTATTATATGTAAGGAGTTTGCCTTTTAAAGCAGAGTCCTCACAGTACCGACCCCAGAGGAAGTACCGACATTGATATCCAATTGGTCCGACGAGCAGCCATCGATAACTACTCGAAATTTTGGAATTTACAGTTCAAAATCGTACAAATTCAACATTTTGGAATTTACAGTTCACCATTTTGCAAATTCAACATTTTGGGAATTCAACATTTTGCAAATTTAACTTTTAGCAAATTCAACATTTTCCAAATTCAACATTTTGGGATTCAACATTTTGAGAATTCAACATTTTGGGATTCAACATTTTGAGAATTCAACATTTTGGGAATTCATCATTTTGCAAATTCAACATTACGGTCCGGAAGGTTTAAAACAACCATTACATAGCTTTGAAGGTGGAAATTCGACAAACATGAAAACATGACTGACGTATCCAATCAACAAATATTTGAATGTTAGAATTTGTCATTCTGCACATGTGCCATTGATTGTAAATTAAGAACAAATATGAAATATTCTGTTCAGCCAAGGACTTATATGAGTTTGATGAATCAAACCTCATTCCAGCAATGCATGAAGTTTGTAGGTATATTATTGTCTATGTATGTACACATTCTAGAATGTTCTAGAAACTCACCGCCACTACGCCAAAACCAAACCAAAAAACAAAAATAATATTTTTTGGAGGTAGGTATTTGGCAACAAATAAATCGAGTCAGCCTTTTCGGCAAGCTCGCTAAGGTTATCAAAATATCAATATTACAATAAAATTCCCAGCTCTACTCTACCAATCATCATCATCAGCCTTTTTAATGATACCACTGCTGGGAAACAGCCCTCCTCTCTGAGAGAAGGAATGGGCCGTAAAACACCGCGCGGGCCCATGTGGGTCGGTGGATGTCAGATGTACTCGAAATTATGTTTCTAGGACATCTAGGCCGGTTTCCTCACGATATTTTCCTTCACCATTTTGAGATCAGTGGGGTTGAAATAATTTACATAAAGTAAAGCGCCTGCCAGAGTTAAAACCCACGACCTACAACTTATAATTCGTGGCCGGTACCACTAAGCCACCACTGCTCTCACTCTACCAATACAAGACCCAAAACTACACCAATTTTACGATAACTGATTCGTATACTTCTTAAAAGATAGCTTGATCCACAGAGTACATTTTAATATACTGAAACTGACTGAACTGGCTTGATCTCTGCGACAGCTGTCAGTATCAATACAGTAACAATAGCGCTTGACAGGCTAACAATAACGTAACAACTTACTTATATTATATAGACGTAACAATGAAGGTGGAAACATACTATTAAAACCCGACACGATGCCACGCCACGCGACGCCTTCTGACGCGTTGAAGTACTAATCAATCCCATATATTTAATATGGTCAGCATAGTCAACACGCCATGTGACGACATGCAATCACAGGCGGTAACATTCGGTCTGGATCAGCGTGGTCCCGGGAGAGGGGGCACACACGCCACCCGACGCTTCGCACACAGTATGTTTCTAGTTAACACCCGACGCCACGCGTCAGTCAGTCGAGAGCATTATATTTTTTGTATGTTTATATTTAAAATATCGGATGAACAATTAATAGAATTAGTGAAACGGTACTCAGTATTATATGATATGAGTTCAGGCCAATACCGTGACCGTAGTATTAGAAATAATATTTTCTCAAACATGCTTGGAAATGTGATCATTATTTTGACAACCTTCTTCGAGATAAATCGAAATTGCTGTACTGGTCAAATACATGCGCGCAGCGGCCGGCAAAAGTTGTATGAAAATCCATATCTGTCTTGTCTAGCGGCCAAATAAATTCCATAGTAAACTCATATCTGTCGTGTAGTTTAAAAATGGAACGATGTTTTACTCCGACATGGTAACCAAGGAGTTAACTTATCAAAGGTTTTATTTAAATTTCGAACTGGCTTGCAAATAGAACGCTGTTTATTGAAAAAAAACAACAAAGGAACACTTTAACACGGGAACAATTATTGTTGTTCGTCATTGATTTTGACAAAATGAGTTCTAGGTACTACTTAGTTTTAATTTCCGCGCATTATTTGAGAAAAGTACTATACAAGCCTTGGCCACAACTAGGCATTAGGACTAGTGGTGGTTAATATAACGTAAAGCAATTTAAAGCAGCGTGCTTATTATACATAGCATAAAGCAAACGCTATCGTGGCACTCACTTGGCGCTATTTGCTGAATTCGTTATAACGAAGATTCGTTATAACGAAGTATCGCGCGCAACGCAAGAACGTAAATAAAGCAAGAAGCGGGCGCCGGGCGGGCGCGACGGCGCGGCGCCGGTGGCGGTCGCCGGCCAGTCGTTGCATGCTAGTGATAGCGATCGGTCGCACGCGTAATTTGCGATCCCGCGCGGCTCACGTAATATATCTACGGTAATTTGCTTTGTGCTTTTAAGTATAAGCAGTGATAGGACACATAACGTAATAAGCAGTGATAGGACACAAAGTAATAAGCAGTGATAGGACACATAACGTAATAGTGACTAAGTAAAATTGTGAAGGACGATTGATTGAACTTTTAAATACGCCTATAATTGCTTAACATGCTAACATACTTTATTGCATAATAACACAATCTATAATTATACCCAGTCCTAAGCCTTTATTTTATACTGCTCCATTTTATCGTAATAAATTCATAAACGCGATGTAATATTTTTAAGCATGCTGTCTGTCCAACGATTCCAACGCTAGGGCAGGAGCTGCGAGTTAACAGTCACCGCGCTTGCGTTATTCGTGCCCGCCCCGCGTTTGTGCGTTATAAAAAAACTCGTTATAATAAAGCGTATAAAATAACGACTTAAAATATAAAGCTTATAGCATTTAAGCAAGTTATTGACATGTAGCAACTTTGAACACTACTAATTAGGACTTACGTATGTGTGCCTCGGCTTCGCCTCGGCCCACATTTACACGTTCGTCCATCAATGCCTATTTTGCTGGCCGCTGCAGTAATGTACTATAGATCCTTACCTAAGAAATTGGCGTTTTGTCGTACTGGCCACTTTGATCTCAAATACCTCCTCTTTGGTTTGGAATTCCAATTTTAAATTTTGTGTTTGGAAAACCGTAATTCATTTGTTTCTTCCTCTTTTGGTTTAATCTTTGCGCCAGTCAGTTTACAAAATGGAATCTTGAAATATCGCGTTATTTACGAGTACGAGTTCCATCGTGGCACCAGTGCTGCAGAAACGGCTCGTAGGATGAATGATGTGTATGGCGACGGTGTTGCAAAAGAAAACACTGTGCGTTTTTGGTTCCAACGTTTTCGTTCTGGAAATTTCGACCTGCAGATCAAGCACCGTGGACAGCCGGAGACCAAAGTTGATAATGGAGAATTAAAGGCTATTGTCAGGCCTCCGTCACTCCATGTACTTGCGCGCTATAAGTGCCTACCGCCCAGCCGAGCTGTCTCGGTCCGCCGGCGGATCAAATTCAGTGCGGTTCACAGAGTACATTTCAATATACTGAAATAGAGACCAATCTCGTTCCGTGGAACGCGTCATTTGCGTTCTTGAAGAATCTAGCGCCATCTGACCTATATAGTTAGAACTAAACCTTTGATATAGCTGTGTGTGCGTGTGCGAGTGTGCGTAGGTGTGTGTGTGTGTGTATGTAAGGGTTTAATTTTATTCTATAGAACTGTAATGTTCGTTAACTGTAATGCACATCATAACATAGTAACATACGTAGTATCTCTAAGTCGTCTGTGATCATAACCTGTGATAATAACACAGAAAGATCACAAAAATAAACAAAATATCGCAAAATACCGGGCGCAAGCGTCAGATATCAGCAGACATTTTTAAATTGGGGTAACCAGTTTATGGTTCATAAAACCACCAAGGGAAATTTACCACCCTAATGAAAATTTGCAAAATGATTGTAAAAGTTATTGCTATATGTTTTAATTAATCAAAAAATAATAAAATGTCACACTGTGCGATAAATGTAATTAAAACCAGTAAAAATTATTCATAACATAAAATATTTTTTATATCACAGAAGTTGGTTAAAAATATACTATTTTAGTAGTAATATGCTACCTACTAGGCAATATTGACAAATTATGATTTTGTTTAGCGCCATCTAGTTTAACAAGTTGGTAAAAAAATCACGATTATAATCCAACAAAATTAAAAAACACATTATGAGTTATTTTGTACAGTGACTACATAATTATGCTTCGTGATTTTGTATCATTGTACCCATTGCTGTCCCCAGTTTTTTGTACTAAGATTAAACGCCCTGGTGCGGTTTTCGCAAGCGAAGCGCGCGCACGCCGTTCAATTTTAATAGTGCTGTTCGTTCGTACGCGTATTACGATGCCGTGTGAACTTGAGACTATGTTCATTAAAAATTTTGAAAAAAATATGAAACAAAGACCGGGTAGTACTCTTTATGAAATTTTAAATGACATACATTTTAATTCTCCCTGCCCTTGTTTTCCAAAACAATATCTCATAAAACTTTTTATTAGATTCAGGATTTTTTCTACACTAAAATTTAATAATCGAGAATTTAGAAAAGGTAAGAAATTTATAAAAAAATAAATAAAAATAACACGTGTAACTTTAAAGATTTTTTTATTTTACCTACACACTGATGTCTATAATTATGTTTTATCTAGGTTTCTTCCACAGTCAGCACCAATATATAAAACAAAACAAACTTACAAATATAATAAAACAAACTTTAAAAAAAAAGTTAATTAAAAAAATCAAAATACCCGACTGCTTAAAAAGCGAACTAAAAAGACGTAAACAAGAAGAAAATCATGCTGTGCAGTCGGAGGATACATATTCGCGAGCTGGCTGACCAAAACCAGATGTATCCTCTATCAACTGCACAGCATGATTTTCTTCTTGTTTACGTCTTTTTAGTTCGCTTTTTAAGCAGTCGGGTATTTTGATTTTTTTAATTAACTTTTTTATTTATAACTTTTTAGTTAACATTTTTTTCGAATTAGGTATATTTAAATATATAAGTGTTCTATATTTTTGAAATCACCTCTTGAAACCCTTTATTTTGATACCCCACACGATGGGTTTGGAAGAAAAAATAAAATTGGCCCCCCACAATATGGCGCCCAAAAGCCGCCATTTTTCTATTTTCCAATTTTAATGTAGCCTATGACACTCGCAAGGTTAAGACGAATCGATTGACGTATGAATCATCAAAATCGGTCAACGCGTTTGGTCTCTGGAACGCCACATAGGAACAAACATACATACATACATACATACATACATTGTAGCGTTACGTGTAGTTCAAATGAACTATACGTAAGCCACGTTAATAAAATTAAAGGTAATTATAAATTAAAACTAATAAAAGGATATTGAGTATAAAATTATGGGCCGGCTTCGCACGACGTGGGCAGGTTTTTCATAGCAGGCAGGAAGGCTGGGCAGCTGGACGGGCAGGCTAGGCAGCTGGACGGACACGAAGGCGTGGAATGCACGAGGTAGGCAGATGAGCACGCAGATGGTCAAGGCTTGAACCAATTGTCAGGATAACAGGCAGGTAGCAGTAGCAGTAGCACTGGTGCAGGAACAGGCAGCTAGGAGTGTGGAGGTCAGGCTGTGGCTTAATATGCTGAGCAATCAAGCCCTTTTGAAATGAAGCGGTGACCGTCGAAGTTAAAGAAAGAGAAATTTTAGAAACAATTGTATACTTCATAGTATCAAACAGAAAAATGGACTACTAGCGTTCAGTCCAGATTCAAGACTCAATTCAAGACTGCCAAGCCCTCGGCCTTTCCGTCTTTTATATCCACCGCATGACAGAATCAGAACCAGAATTTAAGTTAGTGACATCTTGTTGTCATAAAAAAAGTGCAACCTGCCAGTATTCAAAACAGCCAGTAATATTCAATCCAAAACCTTTTCGATGAATTCTGAGAGCGTGTAAATTAATTTTCAATTTATAAAATACAATATTTGAGCTAACCATATTGATAAAAAGAATTTAAATTATATAAATCAAAAGTAATCTTCATAGACTAAGCTAGTAAGAAGCTCTATGACAGAAAATTTAAAAGGAAAAGTATTGACAGCTTGACAACCTGACGTAGGTGTCATAACATTGAAAAATATGATTATTTTATAAGAAAACGAATCGTTTTAGACCGATTCGCAGAATAATAATGGAAACGTATAAAGGATGCGAAGTATAAGTATATGATGTAAAATGTATTGGCATGGAATAATATGAAGTAAGTATTAAGAGACCTAAGTGTGAATTAGGTGAGAACACCAACTCACTCAAAATATGTGGTTTAAAATAGCGAAATACCACATTTCCCCAACAACCCCGGAAAATTTTCAACTCCATTGAAAATTTTGAAGGTTAAAATAAGTCCTTGCTCCAACACACAACATCTTTCATACTTTCGTCAAACACTCTCATTCATTCACACGTAGGGGATATGGTTCACATTCAATGACGCATACTCCAACAAAGAAATATTTATATTGTAATTACGAAGGCTTTTTTTTTTAATTAGGTGTCGTAACCCGCACCTGTTTGAAAACCCAATTTAGAAGAGAGCATTAGGGCTTATTTAACGAGTTGCTTATCCGCTCAAGAGCATTAGGGCTTATTTAACGAGTTGCTTATCCGCTCGAAAAGTTTAAAGTTTAAGAAAAACCCCAAGTTTAAGAGACACTCGAGTTTAAGAGAGCCCAAGAGGAACTTGAGTTTAAGAGAGCTCAAGAGTAACTTGAGTTTAAGAGAGCTCAAGAGTAACTTGAGTTTAAGAGAGCTCAAGAGTAACTTGAGTTTAAGAGAGCTCAAGAGTAACTTGAGTTTAAGGTTTAGAGGGTTTTAAGAATACCTCTAAGAAAAGATAATGCATTAGGGGCTTATTTAATGAGTTGCTACCGCTCAAAAAAAAAAAATAATGCATTATAGCCAAATGAGGGTGAGGGTGAGGGTTAATGAGTGCTAAAGGCGACTCAAGAGAGTAGAGTTGAGGTCAAGAGTTACAGAAAACTCAAGTTTAAGAGGACTTTAAGAGGTGAGTGTAGGGTAGTGAAGTATTAGAGAGTTATGTGTTATGGAACGTTATGGTAACGACTATAGGATATTCTCCTACAGTACGTCGTAGAGTAAACCAAACCCCAGCTTGTGAGTGACCACGAATGGTTTTAAAAACACTTCCAAGTGAAGAATGGGTGCCAATTACCAGAGGGTAAAAGGGATGTGTGTGGGGTGTAGTGTAAGTAGGTATGAATATGTGTTGAGTAGAAGAAAGAAGAAGAAGAGAAAAAGTGAATAAGGTAAATAAATAAATAAATGAATATGAGTAGACTAAGCCAAATAAGAGTCCAAAAGAAAGTACTAGTGGTAGTTTTTTTAGAATTTTGAAAAAGATAACGCTGATTTTACGTTGGGCGCCAAACTGTAGCGTTACGTGTAGTTCAAATGAACTATACGTAAGCCACGTTAATAAAATTAAAGGTAATTATAAATTAAAACTAATAAAAGGATATTGAGTATAAAATTATGGGCCGGCTTCGCACGACGTGGGCAGGTTTTTCATAGCAGGCAGGAAGGCTGGGCAGCTGGACGGGCAGGCTAGGCAGCTGGACGGACACGAAGGCGTGGAATGCACGAGGTAGGCAGATGAGCACGCAGATGGTCAAGGCTTGAACCAATTGTCAGGATAACAGGCAGGTAGCAGTAGCAGTAGCACTGGTGCAGGAACAGGCAGCTAGGAGTGTGGAGGTCAGGCTGTGGCTTAATATGCTGAGCAATCAAGCCCTTTTGAAATGAAGCGGTGACCGTCGAAGTTAAAGAAAGAGAAATTTTAGAAACAATTGTATACTTCATAGTATCAAACAGAAAAATGGACTACTAGCGTTCAGTCCAGATTCAAGACTCAATTCAAGACTGCCAAGCCCTCGGCCTTTCCGTCTTTTATATCCACCGCATGACAGAATCAGAACCAGAATTTAAGTTAGTGACATCTTGTTGTCATAAAAAAAGTGCAACCTGCCAGTATTCAAAACAGCCAGTAATATTCAATCCAAAACCTTTTCGATGAATTCTGAGAGCGTGTAAATTAATTTTCAATTTATAAAATACAATATTTGAGCTAACCATATTGATAAAAAGAATTTAAATTATATAAATCAAAAGTAATCTTCATAGACTAAGCTAGTAAGAAGCTCTATGACAGAAAATTTAAAAGGAAAAGTATTGACAGCTTGACAACCTGACGTAGGTGTCATAACATTGAAAAATATGATTATTTTATAAGAAAACGAATCGTTTTAGACCGATTCGCAGAATAATAATGGAAACGTATAAAGGATGCGAAGTATAAGTATATGATGTAAAATGTATTGGCATGGAATAATATGAAGTAAGTATTAAGAGACCTAAGTGTGAATTAGGTGAGAACACCAACTCACTCAAAATATGTGGTTTAAAATAGCGAAATACCACAACATACATACATACATACATACATACATACATATATACATACATACATACATACATACATAGACTGATAAACACATTACCCTCCTTCGGCAGTCAGGTAAAAAGAGAACCGACTTCAAAACACTAAACCGTAAGAAATAATTTCTTCTTTGATGTCGGTGCTTTTTCGATTCGTAATTACCAGCTGTTAGCACTAACTGTACAATATCAGTACAAGGTGCCTTGAAGCCAGGGATACTCAAATGAAATGCAGTACCTCAGAGCAAGACAATTTTAATTTGTAAATCCGAACCAGGTATAGTTTGCCGTGTAACGAAACCATATCGCGATGTAATTCGATCCCAACGCCATCTATCGAGCTATCCGGTACTAACTTGTAAAATATTGAATTTAGTTATGAAATAGCGTTGAGATCGATTACATCTTTATGAGTATTATATTTCTACACTTAACATTCCGCCCACCAAAAGGAACATGTTCCTTTTCGCACCGCCCACCATGAAAAAACTCAGCAACAACAAGAACAATGGACTGTATGACAATTTATTACAAAACTAATTAAGTAGTGGACGGCTTCTTTACATTGATTTACAGCATAGTGGACAGATACGGCTTCAATTAAAACATGAAAAATACAACAAATTCTTATCAATTAACAAATTCCTAGAAGAACAACATACAAATAAACCTTTTTCATGGCAGTTCTTATGAACTCGATCAAAACACAGTAGGTAATAAGTTTGATGACTACAACACATTTTTTAAATCACAAATACTACAATGAAATATCTTAAAACCACAACCTTATCAGAAAATACAACAAACACAATATAGGTACCAGGTTACAGTTTCAAAATTCCTATTTTTAACATGAATTTGCTTATTCAGTAGCAGGAAGAAAACACAATTTCGAAATTGGACGTTTAATCGTAGTGCCTTTACAACGAATAGTGACAACGCGCGTCAAGTGATCTTTGCCCGGATGTAACTGCATAATTCGACCATATAACCACTTAGCCGGAGGTAAGTTATCTTCTTTTATTAAAACTACATCACCTATTTTACAATCGGGGCTACGAATATTCCACTTATGCCGTTGGAAGAAGTTTGTCAAATATTCCTGTTTCCATCTACGCCAGAAGTTCTGCACCATACGTTGCACTAATTGCCATCTACGCAAAGTACTAATTGTGGCATCTTCATAATTGTAGTCTGGAGCCACTACCAATGGATGACCCACCAAGAAATGGCCAGGAGTTAGTGGTACAGGATCTTCTGGATCGGTACTACCCTGAGACAAGGGCCGAGAATTGAGGCATGCCTCAATTTGCGAAAGGACGGTAGACAGCTCTTCGAACGTCAACGTAGAGTCACCTATCACACGCTTCAGATGATGCTTTACGCTTTTTACCCCTGCTTCCCACAGTCCACCAAAGTTTGGAGCGTGGGGAGGGATAAAATGCCATTCTGTTTGAGAGGTCGCAAGAGCAGCTGCGATGTCTTTAAACATCGAACTTTCCTGATTGAAAAGGATTTGTAGCTCCTTGGCAGCGCCCACAAAATTGGTGCCATTATCGCTCCATATATGACGACACTCAGAAACCCTCAGTGGTTAAATCTGAGACAGCTTCGATGTGTACTGCGCGCGTGGCCATACATATAAATAAGCAGATGTATCCTTTATACGACCGCTGTCCACGACCCTTTGAGACTCTCATGTTAATGGGGCCCGCATAATCGACACCCGAGTTAAGGAACGGTTTGCTGGGTGTCACTCTGCAAGCCGGGAGCTCTCCCATAAACTGTTGTTTCGTGGTCGCTGCATATCGAATACAGGGAACACAACGACGTATATGAGCTTTCACAATATTCTTTACGCGACTAATCCAATACTTGGTGCGTATAAAATTGAGTACCAGTTGCTGTCCTCCATGAAAAGTCTTTTCATGAGCGTCGGCTACAATTAACTTAGCCAAACTTGAGTCATGAGGAATAACAACTGGATGCTTTGTATCATCGAGTAGTTGAGAATGTCGCAGCCTTCCTCCAACGCGCAATATGTCAAATTGATCAAGAAATACATTTAATTTATACAGAGAACTCGATTTGTCTAATGAAACTTTATTTTTCAGGGCCGTCAACTCTGCACGAAACCATTGCTGTTGGCTTTGTCTGATGCACACATTCAAGGATTCGCGAATTTCGGAAGCTGACAGGTAAGTAGTAACCTTAATTTTTGCTTTACGAGTTCTAGCTGAATGCAGAAACCTTTTACAGTACGCAACAACCCTCACTAAACGTGTCAATGACGAATACCTAGTTCCCCAAATTACTTCAAAGTCCGGCGCTATATTAGCAGTATGAACCTTAACCGGGTTTTTCTCTTCATTAGTGCATATTGCGCTAGGTTTTGTGTACTCTATCTGATCATTTCTTAACCAAACTGGTCCTCGTTTCCATAGATCATCATTAAGTAGAATCGCTGGAGGTGCTCCACGAGAAGCGATATCCGCTGGATTTTCTTTAGATTTAACGTAAGCCCATTGTGAATTGTCTAACAAACTAAGGATCTCTGAAGTGCGATTGGCCACGTAAGTTTTCCAACGGCTTGGATGATCATTCAACCAGGCCAAAACAACAGATGAATCGGTCCAAGCGTGTATATTAGCCTTCGGAACGTTCAATACTTCAGCTACTTCAATTAATAATTTTGCTACTAAAACAGCACCACACAATTCCAGCCGTGGAATGGATATCTGCTTAATAGGAGCTACCTTTGTCTTGGCGGTTATGAGGTGCGAGTGTATTTGCGCAGTAGCATCTACAATGCGACAATACACAACAGCCGCATAAGCTATATTTGACGCATCGCTAAAGCCATGTAGCTCTATAGCAATATCTTCTTCCCTTCTGCCTATCCATCTGGGGATATGAAAATCCACCAGTGTCTCTAATTCCGACCTGTAATATCTCCAATCTTGTGAGAGATCTGGTGGCAGTTCATCATCCCAGCCTATGCCACTAATCCACAGCTTTTGTATGAAAACCTTTGACGTTATAATGCACGGCGCTATCCATCCTAACGGATCATAAAGTCTTGATATTTCTGATATGACCATTCTTTTTGTTTCAGGTGCAGCGGGAGGTGACATCTTTACAGAATAATCGAACTCATCTGTGTTCCGGTTCCAGGTAAGTCCTAAAATCTTAGTTACTTTATCCGTTTTTATTTCCAAGTCTCTACCAGAACTTTCCTTTAAGGTTTCCAATAAGGACATTCTATTACTTGTCCACTTCTGCAATTGGAACCCCCCTTTCGCTAATAAACTATTCATTTCATTATAAATTATTTTTACTTCTGTTTCAGATTGGCACCCAGTCATTAGATCGTCCATGTAGAAATCAGACTTCACCCTCTCAGCAGCCAATGGATACCTGCTACCTTCATCGCAAGCAACCTGATGTAACGACTTGACAGCCAAGTAAGGAGCGCATGATGTGCCAAAGGTGACCGTCAGAAGTCGGAAGTCTTCTATCTCCTTGTCAGGATCCTCTCTCCAGACAATTCCTTGGAAATCCGCGTCAGATCGAGCTACTTTGATTTGGCGATACATTTTTATTATGTCGGCGGTCAGACAGATCGGATGTTGTCGCCATCTCATGACAATATGTCTCAAATCTGCCTGAAGAGTGGGTCCTACCATTAAGGTGTCATTTAAGGAAACCCCGTTTGTCCCCTTACACGACGCGTCATAAACCACTCTTACCTTAGTGGTCAGTTTATCCTGTCTAACCACTGCGTGATGGGGCAAGTAAACCGCATCACTTTTATTTCTTTCAGCCTCGTCGATAATTTTCTCCATGTGACCCAGCAATAAATATTCTTTTATCACATCAGTATACTGTTGTTTTAATTCATGATCCCTACCCAACTTCCTTTCTAATCCTAGCAATCTTTTTACAGCTATATTTTTAGAATGACCGTATTTACAAGGTGGATCTTCTGAACGAAAAGGTAATTTTACGACATAACGCCCGTTCTCATCTCTTTCCGTCGTCTTTGCGTAAAACTCTTCGCAGGCCTGTTCTTCCGGCGTAAGAAGCCTTTTCGCTAGAGCAGGTTCAGAGTCTAGCTCCCATAGTCGTTTTAACATTTCGTTCTCTTCAATTTGAGTGTGCATCGCGATCACAGTATTATGGGAGTTTAGAATCTTGTTGGTCTTACTAACATGGCCTGACACAATCCAGCCTAAATGCGTGTCCTGTGCGACCGGAGAGCCCGCTGGGCTCTTGATCAGACCCTCCTTTAAAATACGGCAATATGTTTCAGCTCCTAATAAAATATCGATTTTATTAGGGCAGTTGAACTTTGGGTCCGCTAGACGTATACTGTGAATTTCTGGCCAATTTTCAAGTTCAAAATCGGTATCTGGCATAACTGAGGTCAGTGAGCTTAGTACATGCGCAGTAACATTCACGGTAAAAGAGGGATCTTGCAACGATTGTATATTAATATTCACCACATGTTTAGAAACTATGTTGCCATTCCCCCTCCTATACCTGAAATAGTAGTCTTCGAAACTACTCTCTTTAGGCGAAGCAATTGCGCGGCTGCCTCAGTTATGAAGGATGCTTGTGATCCTTGATCCAACAAAGCTCTCAAAATTTGAGAGCACCCATTCTGTGATTCGGCCTTTACTAAAGCCGTGGCTAACAAGACTTGACCCTGCGCTTGTCCATTCACAAAATGAGTTGCTATATTTGCACTAACCTCCTGTACTGGCTCTGAAGTACGTTCAGGTGGGATAACAGGATCCGCTGACGTAGTAGCCCCACTGGCTCCAACAGGGTTCTTAGGATGTAGCAACGTATGATGCTTACGCTGACATATACGGCATTTTGAAAGAACACGACAAAATTTGGAAGTATGATTACCTCCCAAACAATTAAAACAGACACCCAAAGATTGTGAAGTGGCACGACGTCCATCAATATCTAGCTGACAAAACTTCTTACAATTGCTGAGCTTGTGGCTCTCAGAACAATGTGGACATGAAACGCTAGTAGTACCATGCATTACTTTAGCTTGAGATGTAGAATTATTATTGACTTTTGATTTATGTTTAGGTTCAACACATTCTAGGGCACGAAAACGTGTCTCTAAAAACTCGCAAAACTGTTTAAAAGTGGGTAGATCGTCGGATGATTTACTAACATGCAGTTCCCACTGCTTCCTAGATTCTACGTCCAACTTCAAGCTTACAACATAAACCACAATAATATCCCACGAACTTACATCAATTCCAATATTCGTAAGTTCATGCAAACAATCACTTGTAACATCAAGTAAATCTTTAAGTGCCTTCGATGATTCGCTTACAATATTACGCTGACCAAATAGTCGATTTAAAATACATGTGGACATAAATTTCTTATTGTTAAACCTATGTTCTAACATTTCCCAGCATTTCTTATAATTTAGATCAGTTATAGGAACATGCCTTATAAGCTGCTCTGCTTCACCTGACAGCTGCGTTTTTAAATAGTGAAGACGTTGCACGTCGTCAAGTTTTTTATTATTGTGGACTAATGATAGGAACAAGTCTCGAAACGACGACCACTCTGTGTATTTGCCACTAAAAGTAGGTAAAACAATCTTTGGCAATCTTACTACACTGTCAGATGAACCATCGCTAACTTCTTTATTGGAACTTGGAACCTTTAATTGAGACAGAGCATTTTTTAATTCAACCTTGTACATTAAATACGTTTCATAAACCTTTTCATAAACGTCTTCCTGAAAGAATACATATAATTCGTCGTCTTCACATTCGCCTACTACTCCTTCATATTTTTCCGAAAAATTCTTAAATTGAGTCTCTAACGTCTCTAGCCGTGTCTCCACATAAGTGTAATTTATTCGGTCTTTCGGCGACTTTTTGTAGTTTATGTAGCCCTTCTCAATCTGTCCTTTAAGATCCTTCAACCTTTTTAGTTCCTTCTCCATGTTGTACTACAACGGTGTTTTTTGTAAGTGTCAACCCGTGGGAATTTTTCTAAGTGTCAACAAGACAGAAATTTTCTAAGTCCAGTGAAGCGTAATTTTTCAAAGTCCCAATAAGAGATAATTTTTCTAAGTCTCAACAAGAGAGAATTTTTCTAAGTGTTTTGACACTTGCAAATTCGGTGAAAAATCGGGCATAGATTCGACGTCTGGTCGTTTTTATCGAAACTATTCTAAGTTCCTGACCGATCGCACACTGATTTTACTAAGTCCATGCAATTACTTGAATTCCCGAATATTGCACTATCTTAATAAACACTTGAATGTACTCACAGTTTTGTGTCCACTTATGCACTTCACTACTCACAAAGTCCAGTTGAAGTCGAAGTTCTCCTCAGCACATAATCCGCAACTTATGATAACTTCACCGACTACTAGCGCCACCTCTTATCAAGTAGCGTAACTAGTACTTGTCACTTGTGTTCTTCCAAAAACGCCCTTCGGCTCGTAAGGACCATGTACAATATCAGTACAAGGTGCCTTGAAGCCAGGGATACTCAAATGAAATGCAGTACCTCAGAGCGAGACAATTTTAATTTGTAAATCCGAACCAGGTATAGTTTGCCGTGTAACGAAACCATATCGCGATGTAATTCGATCCCAACGCCATCTATCGAGCTATCCGGTACTAACTTGTAAAATATTGAATTTAGTTATGAAATAGCGTTGAGATCGATTACATCTTTATGAGTATTATATTTCTACACTTAACACTAACATAAAAAAAAAACAAATTATTTCTTACGGCTTAGTGCTTTATTTGAAGTCGGTTCTCTTTTTTTAAGGCTTTTTTTTTCATTTCTAGTGAACATCTCCGAAGATCATCATCAAACTAAGAAGTATTATACTTATTTTAAAACGTTCTCCTAAATGTAACAAATCCTTTTCTGAAAACCGCGTCGATATCGGTTTAGCCAAACGCGAGATTATCGCGCACAAACATACATACCTACAAACCATACAAGTCAAACTTCTCAGTTTGGCCTGTATGTCTGATCACCTCCTTTTTTTTAAGTTGGTTAAATATTTTATAAATGATAAAATTTTTAACTGCCACATAAAAGTCAGAACATATTCACAGTTCTCAATAACATAGATAAAAAGTTATGTTAATTTAATTTTATCGAAGAGGCAGCCCTGCGATTACTGTGGAATCGCGCGGTGCGAAGCAATCACTGCTGTACGCTTGAGCATTTAGGCGCATTTTAGCATACAGTGGTTGTTGACGCGAGGGAGTAGGCAATTATCGTAATAGGTATTGGAAATTTTCTACTGAGTGAAGTATCTGTTACGTAGTAACTATTCAGTAATCTGTGCTATTGTGGAAGTGGATCCATCGCAAACCACGTCCGAGTTAGCTGCAGGCTGCGGTGTTAGTGATAAAACTGTTTTAATCCACTTGAAGCAAATTGGGAAGGTGAAAAAGCTTGAAAGGTGGGTACTTCATGGATTCAAATATACAAACGCGCGTCGACTGCTGCATTACATTACTCAAGCGGCACAATAAAGAAGGGATTTTAAATCGAATCATTACATGTGATGAAAGTGGATCCTGTACAATAATCGGAAACGCTCATCGCAATGGCTGAACCCTGGCGAACCAGCCAAATCCTGCCCCAAGCGAAAATTGACTCAGAAAAAATTACTTGTGAGCGTTTGGTGGACTAGTGCCGGTGTCGTTCACTACAGCTTTCTTAAATCTGGCCAGACGATTACGGCGGATGTCTATTGTCAGGGACTCTCTCTCTGGTTTGCACCATGATGGAAAAGCTAGCTGCTAAACAGCCGAGGCTGGTCAATCGCTCAAGGCCACTGTTGCTTCAGGACAACGCTAGACCACACACTGCACAACAGACGGCTACCAAATTAGATTACCACTTTATAATTTTGTACGTTACTGTACATAGAACGTATCCGTCGGACGAGTTGGGAAAGAGAAAAAATACGGCATGAGACGAGTTGGGAAACTGAGTACACAGAGTACTATTATATAACTGACTACATGTACAAGTGACGTATTAGTGAAAGCTTAGATAAAGTAGGTATAGATTAAGCACTGGCGTGGCCGCACATGAGACAGCAATAGTTACTTCTGGTGTTACAACAAGAACAAGAACACTACAACCCACCATCGCACTGACACTTATTATCTATAAATAACCCAAATTCCTTGTCTCAATTAACACATAATACCACGAAATCATAGAAAATCAAACAAAACCGAGTTTGTTTGTCAA
This sequence comes from Anorthoa munda, assembly GCA_945859665.1. Lineage (NCBI taxonomy): Eukaryota > Metazoa > Arthropoda > Insecta > Lepidoptera > Noctuidae > Anorthoa > Anorthoa munda. The sequence goes on from OX243909.1 coordinate 11,749,734, forward strand.
ACCTGCCATTGTATTAGAGTTTGACAAACGACAGAAACTGGCCACGGTGACAAAGACAAAAAATAATCTTTTGTCCTTATCATTTACATGGAGCTGCCAATTAGCCATCTCGCTCTATCAATCAAGGTCATTTTAAGGCTTTATCTATACCTACTTTATCTAAGAGTGAAAGAAACCAGATATAGAAAAAAGAAAACCATAGATAGCGACAAGATAGCGAGTGTGACGAGTTGTCATCACAACCAAGAAGTGGAAGTTTTTATCCACAAACTTATTTTGGTACAGGGGACTTTTGGTGCGTGGCTAAAATTGGAACTAATGATGCCACCTTTTTTTACATGTTTTTCCAATATAGTTTCACAAAATAATGCAATAAACAAACGTTTATCAACAGCGACAACAGCGCCGTCCTGTCAATGTCATCAAGCGCCAAAACCGGCCAAAACTTATTAGTAATCTTTGGACCAAAATAAAAAACTACTATCATGTGCGCCCAGCAAAAAGTAATATAATAATACGGAAGGCGCCCAGCCCGCCAGAAGCACAGAGTCAGAGTACTTCTATTCCCCCAGATCATTGTGGTCCGAAAATTCCGATTCAAAACGTTCGGAAATTCGGGCAATGCGTCAAATTGCTTTGTTGTTTTACTTGTTTTTCAAGCACCTGATAGGATGACATTGACATATGACGTCATGTTATGTTTTATCTATCAAAGTAATTAGGTGCACCTTTTTGTGAAGAATTGTTATCAAATTTAAGTTTACGAGTACTTTTTTGATAAATTGACCCTCACGTCTGGCACGTAGGTAAATATCTTTAACTTGTGGAAAAATAAAGAATGGCGAATATTCCGGGACCAGTTGTAATGGCTTCAGCGCCTGAAGATCTTCCGCCACCTTACTCGGCTGTAGTGGGCAATCCACAATACGGCTTCGTGGCGCCTGGAGGCGAGCCGTTTACGGCCGCACCAGGCCCATATCCGCACCCGCAGCCTAAGCAATACACAGCGCCGGGAGTGTACCCGCACCCCACCATCACAGTGACGAACACTCAGCCGCAAGCGGGTGACATGGGGCCGCCGCAGCCTCCGATGCCCGTGGGGATCGTGCTCCCACCCGCAGTCGGAACTGAACCAACAACAATCAATTGCTTCAACTGTGGCAAAGTTGTCACAACAAGAGTTACATACACAACGGCCTGGCATACTCATTTAGTGGCAGGCTCCATATGTGTCATTACTATGTAAGTAGACTACCTTCTTCATTATCTTCATTCAACTGAAATGCCACCCCTGCAGGACATTGATTCCTCTAAGCTTCACCAAACCCGCTTAACATAATTATGCTAGTATATTGTATCTCAAAACGGTGAAGGAAAACATCGTGAGGAAACCGACATGTCCTAGAACCAAAAATTCGAAGACATGTGACATCCACCAACCCGCACTGGTCCCGTGTGGTGGATTACGGCCCATTCCCTCTCACAGAGAGGAGGCCTGTGTCCCAGCAGTGGGAACATTAATAGGCTGATGATGTGATGATGTGATTGTATCTTGACAAAATAACAAAATTGTGCCATCTTTTTGAACAAAGCCAATAATTATTTGGCTCGATGCCATGAATCTATTGATAATGTTTGAGAAAAGTTCTTATGAAGTGTTTTCATAATCTGCTATTCACTTAAATCGGCCATGAGTCATTATTCTAACAATTGTACTTATGTGTTTTCCAGGGTTTGCTCTCTCTGCTGTCTTGGCCTCGTCCCATACTGCTTTGATACCTTCAAGGATGCTGAGCACTACTGCCCCAATTGCAATACTTTCATCGGTAAAAGTACCAAGTGTTAATTGGTTGAAGGTACTACCACTTTGTTGTACTATGAAGATTGCAGCTTTGAAAATAATGAAAAAAGAAAATGTAAAAAAAATACATTAAATTATAAGAAGCAATTATGGTGCCATCTACTCCACTATAAAAGCCATGTGTCCCTAATTGCTATTGGTTATATTATTTATCATTTCGATTCTTAATGCTTGTGAAGTCTCAACTATGTATGGCTAATATAAAACATATAAATGTTGATACACAATGGCATGAGGTACTTCACCCGCAGTGTTATCAGTGTATTATGAATAGCACTGCAACTATTTCACAGTACACGTCAATGGTTTAGGATGCAGGTGAAGTTGTGCATAATGAGCAATAAAATAACCCTTATATTTTTATGAATTCGAGTCAATTTAAACAGAAATAAGGCTCTTTTTTATAAGTAAAATACATGTCAGGCTGTCCGCTGCAATAGCAGATGTACACAACTGACTGCCGGTTCGTATGCAGCTTCCTTGAAACTTTAATCTTCTTATATTGATACGCGCCGTCCATTGAGGGCATCCGCTGACTGCCTACGCAGCAGACAGCCTAATTTAAATGAGAAAGTAATCAATATTTAAACAATTTATTAAAGACTATAAAACATTAAATGACCTTGCTGTTTTATATAAATTGGTTTTTATCACTGTAATTCAATTTTTTATCAGTGTTTGCTGCATAAATTAATATGTGTGTTTCACATAATGTTATGATTATGACTGTTCAATAGTTTCAAATTTCAATAGTCATCTGCATATTCCTGGAAAAACCTATATATTTTTTATAGACTTCCTCAAATATGTAACTGAATAATTACTGTACAAGAAACAAATTATTAACACACATAATGCAACAATTTCAGTAATTCATTGTTGTTGTTCACATCTTTATATAAAATCTTCACAAAATTACATACACATTATAACATCAAATCGATTTTCTTCTACGAGTTATAAATGCATTCCATCCATTTTAAATGTTCTATTTTAGTACTTACTTTAAATATTTTTTTACCGAATTTTTATTCTTTTTTTGATTTACGAAAAAGTAAATATAAAGACGAATGAAACACTAAATGGCATTTTGCGCACTAACAGTTAAAATTGTGACTGAAATTAGACTGAATTATTATGATTGAAAACACCGTGAAATATAATTAAATAATATTACGTAGTTGCAGTAAAAACTTAATAAATTCGTAAAGGTTTTTTTATTGGCCTTATGTATGTTATGTTATCTCTACTTAGTTTTAAATGCAAAATAATTTTAGTAAATAAAATTAATCCATTTTTAAGGGGTGATTTGTATATGTTCTTCATTCACTGTTTTACAAAATATATAATAAGGTATTTATACTGTAAACTTATTTTGTTTTATTTATATGTTATGGGCAGTATGTGTAGTACATTATATAAGTGGGTAGTTTGGTTTTTTGTTTTGTCCTGGGTTCGATTCCCAGGTTGGGTTTCCTGCAGGTCAATCTTTGAAATTATGATAAATAGATGGATAGATAAAACTAAACTAATATTATAAAGTGGTATAATTGTTTGTATGTAAGATGTAGAAAATGGGAAATATCTGAAACGCCAGCAGCCTAATTGCGTAAGTGAAATCGTCAAGACAAAGACAAAGGTTTGACCCCATGAAAGAGTATGACAAATACTTTTTAAATAATTAGGATTAGGAACTGACATAAATTATTGGACTCTTTCGAAAAGAGTAGGCATCTTCACCAACGAAAGCGTCTAATAATTTCTGTCAATACCTATTTATTTATTTAAAAAGAATTTGTCATAACTCTATCATTCTTAGGGTTCCGTACCCAAAGGGTAAAAACGGGTCCCTATTGCTAAGACTCCGCAGTCTGTCTGTCTGTCACCAGCCCGGCGAGCACGGCCTACTGTGACATGGCCTAAGTCACACTTTTTATCACAGTTTGGGCGATAAAGCCATTTTGTCTGAAATGCTAGCACGGCGGCGTGAGATATTTTCTTGACTTGTGGCATAACTTCTTGACATTAATTTGTTTTCTTTTTCGGAAATTTGCCAATTTTATGGCAGTTTCGGTTTAACCTTGGCCATAAAAACCATTTAGGTTCAGAGAAGCATAGCCCTACGACGCACTATTTCCGAATTATGGGCCTCCGAATTTTATTTTATTTTACATAAAACGCTCTATATCTCGAAAACGGTATGTCCTAGGCAAAAAATAACCAAAATTTAGCCCCCCCTTTGATACCCCCATGCTAGCAGCATCCCAACATGAATGTAAGAAAAAAAATTTTTTTTTTTATTTGCTTGTTTTTCGACTTGAACTACAAATTCTTAACAGAAAATATTTTGGGTCATGACAAGTTATAATAAAATATGTCATGTCTTACAATTTGTCTTAAATACTAGCACGGGACAACCATGTGACATAGTTTCAAGACGCGACATGCCTTTCTTGTGGCTGACTTCATAGTGCGACATAATCTGAATAGACGACCAAATAAAATAATACTTATAAAAGTGTGCCGTTCATACAGATAAAATACTTTTTAATTTTGTTGGGCACAAATTAATATTTGACCCACGACCATAGACTTATGCACACTTTATTTTTCTTTGTTTGTTTGATAACATATTAAGTGTTAATAAAATATTAATAATTACTTAAAAAATATAATAGCTTGGACCCAGTTCCCGATACCGGTGAGCCCCTATTTTTTTATTTTAGTTGTTTTTTGGGGGGTTTATTTAAGAAATAATTTAAAATGTAGAAAGTAAGAAGAATATGGAATATAAAAAAATAATTATAAAAAAGTAATAATCAAAATAAGAATAATAATTAAAAATAGAAATAACAATTATAAAAAAGTAATAAAATAGAATTAATTAATAATCCTGTAACATTTCAATTAATTAATATTTTTTGGGGGTTTTATTTGAGAAATAATTTAAAATGTAGAAAGTAAGAAGAATATGGAATATAAGAAAATAATTATAAAAAGTAATAATCAAAATAAAAATAATAATTAAAAATAGGAATAACAATAAAAAATAACAATTATAAAAAAAGTAATAAAATATAATTAATTAATAATCCTGTAAAATTTCAATTAATTAATAAGCATTGATCACCACACACACAAAATAAATTTATTGCCATTTGGTGCAGTAATTAGAAGGAAAATATTTTATTTTTCAACTATAAAATTTTATCACCACCTCCGAACGAAAGTGATACATTTTTCTTAATCATCTGTCTAAATGTGAAATTTGTGACAAAATGGGTGCGCCCGTATTAGCAAAGTAAGACCCGATAAGTCCCAAATAAACGTCAGGAAATTTTCTCACGCCGCCGGTACTAATAATTAAGACAAAATGGCTTTATCGTCCAAACTGCGATGAAATGTGTGACTCAAGCCATGTCACAGTAGGCCGTGGTCGCCGGGAAGCAACAAGAAAGGCATGTCGCGCCTTTAAAATAAGTCACATGTTTGACCCGGCTAGCATTTAAGACAAATTGTAAGACATGACATAATTTATCATGTCTTGTCACAAATGTCTTGGGTACGCCCATGCTCGCTCCGCAGGCTGTATCTCATGAACCGTGATAGGTAGACAGTTGAAATTTTCACAGATGATGTATTTCTGTTGCTGCTATAACAAAAAATACTAAAACCAGAATAAAATAAATATTTAAGTGGGGCTCCCATACAACAAACGTGACTTTTTTTGCCGTTTTTTGCGATAATGGTACGGAACCCTTCGTGCGCGAGTCCGACTCGAACTTGGCCGGTTTTTTTAACCCGGAGTGACAAAATATCCAGATTATTTAAACCACATATTGACGTCTGGGAGGAACTTTTATCCGAATGGCAATGTAGGTGGCAAAATTCCATCAAGGGCCGATGCCTCCACCAATAGGGATGATGTCTAAACAAATTTTTTTAGTCTGTAAGATACATTTCCTAAATATATTGGACAATTTTTTTTTCTTTATTCACGTTAACAAAAAAGGTTGACGATACATTGCGTTAAAGTATCGGATGACGTCACGCCTTGGTACAATTTTTACATAGAAGTGACGTCACAAGCCCCCACTCCCGAACTTTGATGCGTGTTATCTTAGTGATTTTTCATTGATTTGAATAAGCAAAAAATACGTGTCCAATATTTTTTGATAATTTAACAGGCGGACTAAATAGAATTTGCTGTTTCGTACCCCGTCATCATCCCCATTCTTTATATCCGTTCGCGAGCGGCTGGCCAGCAGCCTAATTGCGTAAGTGAATCGACCAATCACTTGCGAAATGAAAGACGCAATGTGGATTTCCATCAATGTGATTGGTCAATTGATGGCGATCAAAGCCTTACCGAATTCACTTACGCAATTAGGCTGCAGGAGGCGTGCGGTGGCTGGAGGTGGATCACTGTGTTGCCCAATTTTCACAGGGCATGGTAACTTTAAAAGTAGATTATTTTCCTTCAAGCTCGTTGCCTCGCCTTTATGTCAGTGTTCTACATCTGACTGCGATTATGTACAATCTGCACATCATGTCTTATGGGAGTGTATTCTTTGGCAGAATTAACGCAATATTATATTGGATAGTGTACAGGCTGCATCTAGAATTGTTTACTATACGGACCTTGTAAAACCTAGAACAAGTATCCTTGCGTCAAGCGTTTTTACCATACCTATTACAAATAAATAAAATTGAACATACAGACAATGTAATATCAAAATAACAACGTTTTATTGAATGCACGTGAAAGTATATACGGTACTAACAACAAATAAGCAATTTTTAAGATGTTTGTCTATCTGTCTGTCTGTTTGTTCCGGGTAATCTCTGAAACGGCTGGACCGATTTTGACGGGGCTTTCACTGGTAGATAGCTGATGTAATAACGAGTAACATAGGCTACGTTTGATCACGAGAAAATTCAAAGATCCGGCGGGAAACTAAAAAAAAAAAAAAATTTTTTTTACGAGTTTGACGCGGACGAAGTCGCGGGCAACAGCTAGTTATAAATAAATAAAATATAACAGCTTACAATGTTAGAACCCATTAGTATTAATGATAATTTTTATCCGTGGTGCTAGGCAACTGGGCTAATCCCATTGTAAACGACCCTTTGTGCCTTGTTTGTTCTGTCTCCTGCTTGATATGGAGGGAAGTAGAAATTTTTATTTTTTCCTACTCCTTTATTCTTTTCTGATTAATTTCGTTGCGGGATTCAAGATAGTTAAATTCATTGTCCGGGAATTCGTCGAGCTTCATTGCCTCGGCGCTTTTTTGTGGTCACCACTGTTGATTCTGGCTTTCAGGAGTTGCAGTGGTTTGGGAATAGTGCGGTGGGATTGTCCCAAATTTTAATACTATTTCATGGGGTCAAACCCTTTGCCTTGCCGAATTCACTTACGTAATTAGGCTGCTGATCCGATTACTTAAATTCTTTCACCGATAGAAAGCTAAACCTACACTATCCTTTAGTGCCTTAAACTATACTTTCTGCAAGGCTCCTGTAGAATAGGCGACGAAAACAAAGCCCCCGAAAAAAGCTAGTACAAAATTTAAGCAATATCTTGCTTAAAATTTTGTACTAGCTTTTTTCGGGGGCTATGTATCCAATCCATCTAACCTCTTTCTGAAATAGGCAAGAAGGTGAAGTAGCATTAACGTCGCTCATACATAGCACATGATCCAGTGTTAACAGTCTTGATTTACGAGTTGTTTATACCAATGTCTAGGGTCCGAATAAAGCATTTTACTTTGTGCCACTTTTTTCATCACTACTACTGACTCTCCTCGGTGAAGAAACAACATCGTGAACAATATTATACATAGTATAGCATAATCAGCTTCCTCTCTGGAGGGAGTAGGCCGCGTAATCCATCATGCGTGCCCAGTGCGGGTTGGTGCATGTCACACAAGTCTTCGAATCTTTGGTTCTAGGACATGCCGTTTTTACCCGACTGCCGAAGGAGGGTAATGTGTTTATCAGTCTATGTATGTATGTTTGTTCCTATGTGGCGTTCCAGAGACCAAACGCGTTGACCGATTTTGATGATTCATACGTCAATCGATTCGTCTTAACCTTGCGAGTGTCATAGGCTACATTAAAATTGGAAAATAGAAAAATGGCGGCTTTAGGGCGCCATATTGTGGGGGGGCAATTTTATTTTTTCTTCCAAACCCATCGTGTGGGGTATCAAAATAAAGGGTTTTAAGAGGTGATTTCAAAAATATATAACACTTATATATTAAAATGTACCTAATTCGAAAAAAATGTTAACTAAAAAGTTATAAATCAAAAAGATAATTAAAAAAATCAAAATACCCGACTGCTTAAAAAGCGAACTAAAAAGACGTAAACAAGAAGAAAATCATGCTGTGCAGTCGGAGGATACATCTGGTTTTGGTCAGCCAGCTCGCGAATATGTATCCTCCGACTGCACAGCATGATTTTCTTCTTGTTTACGTCTTTTTAGTTCGCTTTTTAAGCAGTCGGGTATTTTGATTTTTTTTATTAAATTTTTTCTCACGATGTTTTCCTTCACCGTTTTGAGAGTAGTGGTGATGCAAAAGAAATAACACGTACCAAATGCGCCTGCCTGTGTTCGAACCCACGAAGTCTGACCGTGTCTACTGGGCCACCACTGTTCTCATTATACAAATAAGTACTTAATAATAAAAATATTCGAAGTCCTGCACCGGCAAAGCCAGAGCCCTGACCTCGTAAGTCGCACCACACGGTAGTGTAGATATGTTGTCAAGAAGGCATCATCTCCAGTAAACCAACCATTCGAAAACCGTTTCACGTTGTCTTTAGGTTCAAAGTATATCTATGGTTCAAAGCATACCTACTGAGAAGTCGGCAGTGAATTTCTAAAAATATACATAGCATAATATTGATCCCTATATCCTTAAGGTACACACATGCACACATTCATGCCGTTATAGAATAAATAGCAACCGGTAACGATCTTAGTAACGATAATGAAGTCGATTGTAGGTAGGTACTTATTTTTTTTTAATAATTTATAGGCTCACGTTTGACCACTATCTCGCCTGATGTTAACTACTGTTACTTATTTGATGGTTGAATGCTCGTCTTTTTCACGTAGGTCAATTATTATTAGGAATTCAGCTGCAATATTCCACAGTATAAATATACAAACAGTATGGAAACTACCTACACACGCTCGAAAACGCACACTCACACAAACATGCGCACCGACGAGACCCCTAAGCAGCGTTTGCGGTGCTGTCAGTAGTGCGTGTGCGAGCCGTTTAGGGCTCTCGTCAATGCGCATGTCCGTTTCGAGCATTTGTAGGTAATTTCCGTACTGTTCCATATTTATACTGTGAATATACTCACCCTTAAGCACCCCTCCCTACCCAACGATTTCAAATTTACGGTTCCACGTCTATTGTGGCAGACATGGGCGCCCGGTATGATTATATTCTGGGGAGTGTTTCTTCCCCGTATAGGATAGGGTTTCTTGCCCAAGCAGGATGCAAGAGCGAGTGAAGCACCTTTGTATATTTATACTGTGACCTCGCTTCGGATATGCTAGGTAGGTATTCTATGGGGCTTTAATATACCTTTCTCCTACCTATAGTTACCTACTATAATCTTTTTGACTATTTTTATACATAGGTATAGTTCTCGCCAAACTTCTTGGCCGCCTTGAAGTTGGCTACAATGGCTGCGCAGTAGTAAATCTCATACAAAAATAGCACCGTTTCGTGCCTCGCGCATGGGGAAAGCCAACTTCAGGGCGGCTTAGAAGTTTGGCGAGAGCTTTATCTACCTACCTAGCTAATAATGAAATTTATGTTAGGGTGATGGTAACCTTTTCGGTAGGGTCAATCTAATTTATTAGTAGGTATCCCACAACGGATCAAATGAGAGTTTATTATCTCTCTCTTTTATTACCTACTACTAGTACTAGTAGGTATCCCAGATGATGTCCCCAGGGGATGTGCCTTAACAGGCGTTGCTCAGAGGGGGTTACGGAGTGGTATTTTAAGAGGTTACGGCACCCCTTCGATGTGCTGATGGTGATCACCACTCCTTGGTGGTTGCCCCAAAAAGTCCAGGCGCCTTTTAAAGGTCTCCCCCGGATAGCAAAAAAACCGGCCAAGTGCGAGCAGGACTCGCGCACGAAGGGTTCCGTACCATTATCGCAAAAAACGGCAAAAAATAACGTTTGTTGTATGGGAGCCCCACTTAAATATTTATTTTATTCTGTTTTAGTATTTATTTGTTGTTATAGCGGCAACAGAAATACATCATCTGTGAAAATTTCAACTGTCTAGCTATCACGGTTCATGAGATATAGCTTGGTGACAGACAGACGGACAGTGGAGTCTTAGTAATAGGGTCCCGTTTTCTCCCTTTGGGTACGGAACCCTAAAAAAGGTAAGTACCTACCTACCCCAGACTAAAACTTCAAGGCATCTACCAACAACAAACAAAAGATCCACTAGTGAATTGGATGACGAATATGAAAACAAAAACTTAGCATAATCCATTCCTCAGTACCTACTACAATATCAGGTCTGATAGATAAGATAGCAGCAATCACTAAAGATAACAAGGTAAATTTTTAGTGTATAATCGTAATCAATACTGTATTCATGCGAAGTAAAATGTTATAGTATCATTACATTTTACTAACATGGATATGAACAGTGGTGTGAATCCAGCTCAAAGTGATATAGTTCGACAAGTTTATCAAGAGGAAAGAGAAGAAAAAGATTTATACCACAGAGAACCACCACCGGCATATGATTACGTGCCGCCTCGGCCTGAGCCACCTGCTCCAGTGACGGCACCGGCAGTGACTAATCAGCCAATTACTCATCAACCAGTTTCTAATCAGCCAGCTACCCGATCTGTTATCATTCACCTTCCGCTGAAGCATTCTCCGACGCTCTTCAACTGTCCTAAATGTGATGAGAGAATTGTTACGAGTGTTACTTATGCTAATACAAACAAAACTCATATGCTAGCTGGCTTCGTTTGTGGGATTTCTTGGTAAGTTATTAGAATTAAACACCTTGGTACCAATCTCAAACGTTAACGTTATAGACGGTTTATCTATTACTGATTACTGTTAGCCTGTACCATCGCCCATCCCACTGCTGGTCAAAGTTGTTTGTTTTGTTGAAAAATTCAGTTTTGATTTCCTCAAAAAATCGAGGTCATGGTTCCTTCGTGCCGTACAATCCATATTTTCGGATAAGTGCTGCTGTACCATTGCAGAAATCACGCTGTATACACAGATTTTATTATATCTAAGTTCGGAATGATTTCTATGATTTACTGTAGTCACAGATAATTTAGATAATTCTCGCCAAACTTCTTGGTTGGGTTGAAGTTGGCTACAATGGCTGCGCAGTAGAAAATCTCATAATAATGAAACAGCACCCGCAGCTTGCACATCGGAAAGGCAACTTCAGGGCGGCCCAGAAGTTTGGCGAGTACTATATCTATTCTTCAATTCATAATTAGAGACAAATTCAATTCAAACCGACTTTAGAAGTAGATATTTCAGTGACTATTTATTTATTTATTAAAAGGGCCATAAAACTATGAATTGCAGGAGGAAATTTGAACTTTGTTATGCGTAATATAGAGTTGTTGTTCCAGAATTTGATAATTATCTCGAATTCTGAATTCAAAAAGCCTACATTTCATTAGAAATGATATTACAAAGTTTCAATAATGACCTCCAAGAAAACTAAAGCAGAAGTCACTAAATACAGCAGCACAAATTGAAACTAAACTTCAAATTTTTCGTATTTCAGCTGGTGCTGTCTTTGCTGTTTGGCTGCAATACCATACCTCACAAAACTGTTCAAGGAGGCTCAGCACAACTGTCCAAACTGCAAGGCACATTTAGGTTCTTATTCTAAATTCTAAACAGTTACTGTAATACTCATGAATTGAAACCAAATAACTTACTTTGCTATTGTACACATTTGACCAAATATTTATTAAAGTATGTATGAGTTAATATCAGTTTCAGGATCAAATATTAAAACACTTGCCAATTTAGGTTTAATTCATATTTTAGTCATGACATTTATTCAAGTATTGTTTATACTAAATTTAAATTTAGAATAATAACATTATAAAGATGTGTCTTATTATACTGTGGCACAGTAGTATTTTATTTTATCTTGTGGGCACACATTGACAAACGGTTTCTTCTTCCACGAAAATACGTTTTCCATGTTTTATTAGTTCCAGGGTTTCTTGATTGCTTCTTTTAGTTGCATATTAAAGTATATGCACAGCTTGCCTTTTATTGATACTTCTTGACAGTATAAATTATGTGCACTTATTTATTGTTATATATCAGTCCAGTATCTGAAAAATATATATGAAGATAGCTATTTTAACGCTGTAATGTTTAAATATAATAGGAAAACTTGAAATAACATTGCATGGTATGATCTTTCCAATGATTTAGTCATATAAAGGATCAATAGATGTTAATGGTTTCAAATATTTCAGGCTGGCCCTGGCTATATACACAATGCCATTTTTTCTTACAACAGCAAAAGTAATGTATATGACATGCTATACATTTGTATAAAATCTTGTAAATAATGAAGTTTAATTAATAAATCATAACATAAAACATGTGTTTCATTAAAGTTGTGACAATCTCAAAAGTCGGATTTGACAGCTACAAAACTTATGTTATATAAATTAAAATTGATGCATAGGAATGATACGTCTTGTCATTATAGTGTATGGGTATAGTTCTCGCCAAACTTCTTGGCTGCGCGTGCAGTAGTAAATCTCATACAAAATCAGCACCGATCCGTGCCTAGCGCATCGGAAAGCCAACTTCAGGGCGGCCAAGAAGTTTGGCGAGAACTACAACATAAGGAAACACAGCAAATAGCAACATAGTAAATTATTATGGTTATGAATTTGATTTTTCGTAGACGTTCATACAAAGTTATTGCGGCATGTTTAATGAAAAATGTCATTGGACTTCTTAGATTGTGACAATTATAAACCCCTTAAATTATAATATTATCTGTGTCCATGCCAACCAAAAGCTTATGACCAAAATATAAGGAGCAGTAGTGTTTCTTTTTAATTTCACAATATTTTGTAAATCATAATGTATGACTCAGACTTCAAGAAACGTGAATATTGTTGTGTACCAATACGTAATTGGTTGTCGACCCATGTTAGCAGGTATGACTATGTTCAAAGTACATACTAACACTACTACATTTTATGCAGAAAGAAGTTACGAGACATCAGGGGCCCTGGGATCTCATATTATCAACCATATTATCTTGAATATATTTATATATATATAGGTGGACTATTAAACCAAAAAACAACATAACCTAATTGCAATAGATGTTAATTGTTGCAAGACAACAAAATCAAACCAAGGACCATATTATTATAAGATTGTAATTAATCTTGCAATATTATTAACTCTCAATAAATTGTGAACAAGTAATTCCAAATAAAATTAATCCCTTCTGAATTCAATATTTACAATATAAGCATGCTTTATGGAGAACAAAAAGGGTTACAATCGCACACAATTTATTATAACTAATGACGTTTGTAATAGCCCTAAGCCCAGTGACAATAAAAACAAAAAACCACAAAAGACCCTCGCTGCATTTTCATGCAGTACATGCATATAAAATTATTATTAGAATGGAAGCACATTATGGTCACAATTAATAAAATAATACCTGGAACATACCTTAACAGTAAATCCATCTATGAAGATGAACTGTTGTAAGGAACTTGCAATCTGAAACAATCTGATGCAATTTTCCATTTCCCGTCGACAGCAACAATCACAAACGTTTGTTGAAATGGTTTCTTGCTATCGTCGTTTTGATACGTCACATCTCCACAAGCCTGAATGAGGTACGTCAACTTGTTCGACACCAGATTCTCTGATATGGGTTGTGCATCTAATGTCTTGAGCACGTGATTACTAGCCGGCAAATCCATCAGGAACTTTTGGATCTTGTCATTACCGTTAATTCCATTGCCATTCCAAACCAGCAGGCCAGTGTCCATGTATAGTTTTGATGACAAATGCCTGTTATTATCTACCTGCTTATAAAATATTTTGGTAAAATCTTCTGCAGTTTCGCAAGCATTGTCAATGTTCTTGACGGCCGCCTCTGACATTGTTATAATTACTTTAAATATCCAGTAAATTTACGAGGTAGGCAAATTCACAGTTTCTGTTTCACAACAATGTGCAATTCGGTGAATTGAATTTGAATGACAGTAATGACATTGACATTTTTGTCAGTCAGCGAATATTTTGACGTTTCGGCCGCGTTCCGAACTTTCGAGTCACGTCATAATCGGAATTAGCGCTAGGCGGCACTGCGGTTAACCGCTAGCTCTTTTGAGCCGTATATTTTGTGGGCCTCGTTTACAGAGAAGTGGAGCGTCGCATATCGCTTCTACGTTAACGCCATCGCTTCTCCCTAAACGCTCTCATACAGCGACATAGTATGTTTGAGACTTTGAGTTTAGTAGTGCGGTCAAGGAGTGTGCGGTCCGCACCGCCCAACGCAGCCCACGATTCGCGACGCTTCGCGTGCCTCTCCAGAAACGAGGCCTAACAATACAAGCGACCGCACCGGCGGTTTTTCTGTGATTGATTTTAAAACCGCAGCTAGCTGCAAAAGTTCCCGGGAACAAAATCGGGCAATGGTTAGGTTAGGTGCGGTTTTTTGGTCAGTGTCCGCCCCAGTATAATATAGTAATCTTTGGTCCGCTTCCACCATTGGTGTCGCCTATCTACCTATTAGACTAATTAAAAAACTTTTCAGAATGTTATGATATTTCATAAAAACTAGTAGATGTTTTTTAAATAACATTTTTGGTTTATTTGCGAGGTTTGAGTTGACGTCGTTTTTTTTCAATTTCTTTAATAAAGCACAAACTGTTCTCACGAAGTCCATCTTACAACTGACGAAGTGACGAGAAACGCGGCGCGGTTTTTGTTTTCTAACCGCAATACGCACACGTTGAGCGATTTTGCAGTTATAACGAAAATTTTATTAACCGATTAGCCGTGAACGCAGAGTTCTTTGACGTGCTAAAATTGACCGTTCATCACTTGTTTGTCCTTCCACAGAGACTACTACCATCATTCAACGCCCATCGCTACTCCACAGAGACTACTACATACGTAGTATCTCTAAGTAGTCTGTGACTACTACCACCGTAGATTACGTATGCCATCGGGATCAACAATAGTTCAACCAACATCCTACTTCGCCACCCAGTAACCAAAGATTACTATTATATACTGCCAGTAACTTATAACACTAACTGATAACTGACTGTAAAGAGGCGCAAAGTGATCGATGAATTTCAGTCTTTAGTCTCGAAAATGGGGTGTTGTGTAGTTTAAAAATAGTAGAAAGGATTAGTTAGATCACACCAAACTTCTTGGCCGCCCTGAAGTTGGCTACAATGGCGACGCAGGTTACGTACACCTGCGTCGCCATTGTTTGTTTTATATTGTCGCAGCGGAAAAACGTCGAATTTATTAATTTCAGATAAGCAGCTAATTAGTGTATGACGTCGTGTAATTGTGTATAGTAAGTACAAATTTGTGTATCCAACCATTGGGGAGCTATTCAACAAAAACTGTTTCTGCTGGAACTACGTCATCCTAGCGGCACCTTTTTTTTCCGAGTGCGTTACTACAGCCAGATAATGTCAAAAATCGTCTACTAAGTACAATAGATAATTAGATATACAGCTTCTGTAATTGGTAAGCAGATTTATTAATTTGGTAAGCTGATAGTTTTTTAATTATTTGATAAAAACAGTTCCGGCTGGAGTAACGTTACCGCAGCCAGATCTTTTGTTTTCTAACGGGTATGTTGAAATAAATGTTATCTAAATAATTAGATATCAATTTGAAATAAATGGTACAACTTAATTTGTATGTATATTTGCTATGGTTGCGAAGATATTTAAAATCCTGCTGTGGTAACGTTTGCACGATTGCTGGATCTTGGAATTGACTAAACGGATGATTATAATTTTTGTACATGACATCTGGCTAATTAGTTATAATTTGTTACGCAATAAAAAAAACTACAATGATGCACCGTTTTGAAGTTATTTTAGTAAATAGAAATATGCTTTAATAGGTCCTAGCACTTCCAATAAGCGGTCCGAAGACTAACTTGAAACGTTATTATATAGCTAATTACTGCCTATAAATGGTACTGAAGTTTCATTAGTATCCTATAAGTAATTAAAAAGTTATAAAGAAACTTCAATTTGTTATGGCCACGGCGCGCAGCTGAGTTTTTTGAAGACCGATTAACCGAGTTTCCTGTAGTGGTGGTAACTGAATCTTATATCAATAATTAGATATATAGTTCAATTATATACCTGTGAAATATCAGACTTGTACACTAATTAATTAACGAGATAATCGAAAAACAATACTTATATGTGGTAACCCGACCAAATCTAGAATGTTACAAAAAAGCGGCCGCGCAATACATTTTACCAACCTTCTAAAATTATTAGCATAATTGTCCTCAAAAGTTGGTACAGTCACGAATGAAATTTGTTTGATTGAAAAATTAAACCTACCATACTAAAGGTTTAAACAAATTTAAAATTGCTCAAAGTAAGTGTCCACTATGCCATTCTTCATATATCTACCTACCTACGTTTGACCATTCTGTCGTCGAGGTAGGTAGGTACCTACTTACTATTTACAAGGAAGAAATTGCGCCTAATTGGTTTTTATTTAATTTTATGATAGTGTTTAGGTAAAGGAATTTATTATTATATTTAAAATATCACATAATAACGATACATGGTATCGTTAGATTAAAGTGAGTACCTATATGTAATATGGGCCCCGTAGCTTTAAAAAAATCCTGTATCAAATTATTGTAAAATGAGATTAGAAAAAACAATAGAACCTACCTACCTACTGTATATATAATATGTTAGTACTTACTGCACTGTGATGGTAATACATTTTATTATTGTTATGTGATTTTTTACAATAAAACTTATTTTAAATATGGCTACAACTATTTTACTTTAACTTATTCGGAACGCTAAGCACGACACAACACAACATTGCCCGAAAGGATGGTCATAACCTCGAGCAGCTGATGATCACTGGCAAGAGGCCGAGGGTCATCAGAGCCGAGCCCGATCAGATGGTCTGACCATATACGTGCAACGCTGAGCACCAAGCTGCACGATGCACTCCACGTTGCCAAGGACAGACACAGATGGAGAATCATCGTCAGATAAAAGTTGGTCTCCTAGCTGTCACGGGAATCACGACCCTCAGTAATGAGGAACACGATGCGAAGAGGAGGAAGCACAACGCAGTGTAAATAGTGAAGGTGTTTATCAGTACTTAATTTTAATTTCAGATAAGCAAGCAACGTTGCATATAAATCCATTAAAACAAACCTGTGATTATTTTAGAAATTAATTTATATACTTACTTACCATAATTAATATCTGCATAAAATTATCATCATCTACATAAGTAGGTACTCCATATTTTTTATAACCTAGGCATAAATATTTTTGAAATTAATATTCCATCTGTAGAAACAAAAATATTTAATTATAACTATGTTTTACTTTACCACTTGTGTACCGGTCTGTACCAAACACGTATTATTCTCACGTATTATCCTGTAAGTTGTAGAAGGTTGGTATAATGTATTGCGCGGCCGCTTTTTTATAACATTCTAGATTTGGTCAGGTTACCACGCATAAGTATTGTTTTTCGATTATCTAGTTAATTAATTAGTGTACAAGTCTGATATTTCACAGGTATATAATTGAACTATATATCTAATTATTGATATAAGATTCAGTTACCACAACTACAGGAAATTCGGTTAATCGGTCTTCAAAAAACTCAGCTGCGCGCCGTGGCCGGAACAAATTGAAGTTTCTTCATAACTTTTTAAATACTTATAGAATACTAATGAAACTTCAGTACCATTTATAGGCAGTAATTACATAAATAATAACGTTACAAGTTAGTCTTTGGACCGCTTATTGGAAGTGCTAGGACCTATTAAAGCATATTTCTATTTACTAAAATAACTTCAAAACGGTGCATTATTGTGGATTTTTTTATTGCGTAACAAATTATAACTAATTAGCCAGATGTCATGTACAAAAATTATAATCATCCGTTTAGTCAATTCCGAGATCCAGCAATCGTGCAAACGTTACCACAGCAGGATTTTAAATATCTTCGCAACCATAGCAAATATACATACAAATTAAGTTGTACCATTTATTTCAAATTGATATCTAATTATTTAGATAACATTTATTTCAACATACCCGTTAGAAAACAAAAGATCTGGCTGCGGTAACGTTATTCCAGCCGGAACTGTTTTTATCAAATAATTAAAAAACTATCAGCTTACCAAATTAATAAATCTGCTTACCAATTACAGAAGCTGTATATCTAATTATCTATTGTACTTAGAAGGCGATTTTTGACATTATCTGGCTGTAGTAACGCACACTTTTTTTCCTATGCACGTAGATAAAAAAAAATACATTCAATAATTAGTTTGAAACGAGAGGTAAATGTGTATGCTTAAATGAAATTTGTGTGACATAAAACTGCGAAGTTAATCAAGTTTCCGCTGCGCTGACGTTTGGCTATTTGATGAAAATCATATAAAACGGCTTAGTGCAGAGTTGATATTTTTTACGCACGTTACTTTGAATTTGTGTGTAATGATTGTGAGGCAGGCAAGTGGCAGTGGGCAGGGCAAATTGCTCGCAGAACGGATGGCCGATGGGGCAGAAAGGTTCTGGAGTGGCGACCGCGAACCGGAAGACGTTGCGTTGGAAGGCCTCCCACTAGGTGGACCGATGACCTGGTGAAGGTTGCGGGGATCCGCTGGTTGCGAGACGCACGGGACCGGTCAATGTGGCGACGCTTGGGGGAGGCCTATGTCCAGCAGTGGACGTCTTTCGGCTGATATGATGATGATGACCACGAAATCACAGAAAATCAAACAAAACCGAGTTTGTTTGTCAAACCTGCCATTATATTAGAGTTTGACAAACAACAGAAACCGGCCATAGTGACGTATGCGTTTCGATGGCGCGGCCACGGAGATTTTTTTCAAAAAGAACTATGCCAAGATTATGTAAAAATTTGTAAAAGTTGATTCCCAAAACCATAAATTTGTCAAAGATAAGGTTAAAAAGTTTTAAGGGTTTGAACGTGGCCGCGCCATTGAAACGCGGCGAACCGCGCGGCCACGGAGATCTTTAAAACTAAGCGTTGCAGAGACCAGAAATTTAGGGAAATGATAGATTGAATTTGTAAAAAATTTGTAAAAATATAGAAAAAATTCCTAGGTTTATATTTTAGGAGCTGTAAGACTAAAACCCCATGGCCGCGCCATTGAAAAGGTGAAAAACACGTTATCACCGATATCTCGCTGAAAAAGAATCGCAGAAGTCTGAAACTTTTTGTAATACCTAGATATGAATTTGTCGAAATCGGTAAAAATACACAAAAAAATCCTAGGTTTATATTTCAGGAGCTATAAGACCAAAACCCTATGGCCGCGCCATTGAAACGGTGAAAAACACGTTATCGCCGATATCTCGCTGAAAAAGCATCGCAGAGGACTGAAGTTTTTTTGTAAAACCTAGATTTGAATTTGTCAAAGTATGTAAAAATACACAAAAAAATCCTAGGTTTATATTTCAGGAGCTATAAGACCAAAACCCTATGGCCGCGCCATTGAAACGGTGAAAAACACGTTATCGCCGATATCTCGCTGAAAAAGCATCGCAGAGGACTGAAGTTTTTTGTAAAACCTAGATTTGAATTTGTCAAAGTATGTAAAAATACACAAAAAAATCCTTGGTTTATATTTCAGGAGCTGTAAGACTAAAACCCCATGGCCGCGCCATTGAAACGGTGAAAAACACGTTATCACCGATATCTCGCTGAAAAAGCATCGCAGAAGTCTGAAACTTTTTGTAATACCTAGATTTGAATTTGTCGAAATAGGTAAAAATACTCAAAAAAATCCTAGGTTTATATTTCAGGAGCTGTAAGACCAAAACCCTATGGCCGCGCCATTGAAACGGTGAAAAATACGTTATCGCCGATTTCACGCTGAAAAAGCATCGCAGAGGTCTGAAGTTTTTTGTAAACGCTAGATTTGAATTTGTCAAAACATGTAAAAATACCCAAAAAAATCCTAGGTTCTTATTTCAGAAGCTGTAAGACCAAAACGCTATGGCCGCGCCATTCAATACGTTTTGAATGTTCCGATAGGGTGACCATGACTTATTGTTTACAGAAAACTTTCCACCTGCAAGTATTAGAAATTATATCTCAAGGATTCTAAATCCTGATAAGTATGAAATGATAAGTACCTATATCTTAGTGTAAGTAAACAATCTGTGATTTGTGATTTTGAAAGAAATGATTAGTACCTATAACTTAGTGTAAGTAAACAATCTGTGATTTGTGATTTTGAAAAAAATGATAAGTACCTTTATCTTAGTGTAAGTAAACAATCTGTGATTTATTTGATTTTAAAGAAATAAATATATGTTTTTGTATCATAACGTTTCATTTTAATTTAATTTAGAATCCTTGAGATATAATTTCTAATATTTGCAAGTGGAAAGTTTTCTGTAAACAATAAGTCATGGTCACCCTATCGGAACATTCAAAACGTATTCAAGGTTTTATATTATGAAACAAAAAGAAAATTTTCGCCTATTATCGGTAATTATACATATTAATAGGTGTTGTTTACAAAAAAAGATCTCGCTAATACTTTATTTCCGATTAGATAACCACAACTTATTTCTACGCAATACCGTAATACAGCTCCTGAAATATAAACCTGGGATATTTTTGTGTATTTTTACATGTTTTAACAAATTCAAATCTAGCGTTTACAAAAAATTTCAGACCTCTGCGATGCTTTTTCAGCGAGAAATCGGCGATAAAATATTTTTCACCGTTTCAATGGCGCGGCCATAGGGTTTTGGTCTTACAGCTCCTGAAATATAAACATAGGATATTTTTGTGTATTTTTACCTATTTCGACAAATTCAAATCTAGGTATTACAAAAAGTTTCAGACTTCTGCGATGCTTTTTCAGCGAGATATCGGTGATAACGTGTTTTTCACCGTTTCAATGGCGCGGCCATGGGGTTTTAGTCTTACAGCTCCTGAAATATAAACCTAGGATTTTTTTGTGTATTTTTACCTATTTCGACAAATTCAAATCTAGGTATTACAAAAAGTTTCAGACTTCTGCGATGCTTTTTCAGCGAGATATCGGTGATAACGTGTTTTTCACCGTTTCAATGGCGCGGCCATGGGGTTTTAGTCTTACAGCTCCTAAAATATAAAACTAGGAATTTTTTCTATATTTTTACAAATTTTTTACAAATTCAATCTATCATTTCCCTAAATTTCAGGTCTCTGCAACGCTTAGTTTTAAAGATCTCCGTGGCCGCGCGGTTCGCCGCGTTTCAATGGCGCGGCCACGTTCAAACCCTTAAAACTTTTTAACCTTATCTTTGACAAATTTATGGTTTTGGGAATCAACTTTTACAAATTTTTACATAATCTTGGCATAGTTCTTTTTGAAAAAAATCTCCGTGGCCGCGCCATCGAAACGCATACATAGTGACAAGGATAAAAAAAAATCTTTTGTCCTTATTATTTACATGGAGCTGCCATTAGCCATCTCGCTCTATCAATCAAGCTCATTACTTTATCTAAGCATTCAAGATGTTTTCCTGACCGAGACCAAATTAATACCTACCTTAGGTTATTGCACATGCACATATCTACAGGAAACTGTGACCATTCCAGGTGATCAATCGATGATCAATCAAGATCGTGCACCTTGATAGGAGTGGGTGTAACATGGGCATTCAACATCACCTTGGTTTTGTCCATATTCATTTTCAGACCCACTCTTTCGGAAGCTCTACTGAGGTCATCGAGCATTGTACTGAGGCTCTCCATGGTCTCAGCCATGACCACTATGTCGTCGGCAAACCGAAGGTGAAATGACGTCTCCCTGTCTCACGCCACGCTGGAGAAGAATTGGTTTCGAGGTCTGATCCTGAAGACGGACTGACATGGTGGCGTGTTTGTACAAACACTTCCAACACCTCAATGTACCGGTAGTCGATCTGGCACCGTTGGAGAGAATGCAGTACAGCCAAAGTCTCGATCGAATCGAAGGCTTTCTCGTAGTCCACAAACGCTAAACAGAGAGGCAGGTTGTACTCTTCGGTCTTCTGTGTAACCTGCCGCAGCGTATGTATGTGGTCTACGGTGTATGTGATTTCGTGGTATTAAGTGTTAACTGAGACAAGGAATTTGGGTTATTTATAGATAATAAGTTTCAGTGCGAATGGTGGGTTGTAGTGTTCTTGTTGTAACACCAGAACTAACTATTGTTGTCTCATGTGCGGCCACGCCAGGGCTTAATCTATAGGTACTTTATATAAGATCCCATACAAAGAAACCGTGCCGACGTAACTAGCGTTTTACGTCTGATTAAACTGATTACTTTTCTAAGAACATCGATCGCGTTTGGTTCCGTTCCAGGGATATAGATGGTATTAGCAGCGACTTACAAGTAAAAGGGTTTACTCTGTTCGTGAATACTTCTTTTTAGAATACAGCGACTAGTTATTTGCTATATATCTACTATTATTGCACGTTTTTTCAGTTTTATTGTACCATCAAAATGTGTTACAAAACAAATTTAAAAAAACCAGTGGATGCCTCAGAAATTAAAAAACGCGCCATCTCTTGGAATCAATTTTATATGATCTATTCAAATAATCTTTGAATTGTGAATTATGAGCCTAAAATATTCCTTAATTTTGTGCCTGTGAGAGTTAATTAAACAAGAGAATATTTTTATGATTATCTCTAGAAAATCTTAATACTTTACTTTTGTATCTATAGCATAAATATATTAGTTAAAAATAGTTTAGGATTTTAAAAAAAAGGACTTGATCTCATTACACGAAGTATGTCAAAATCTCATAAATAAATAGTTCTTTAACCGTGTGCAAGGATGTTACGGTTAATCTTGCGGTTCCGGAGATTTATGCATTTTTTATATCAACTCCATACATATTATTGCAAAAAAAATACTTGCCAATTTGCCTACTATGATTTCATAGTTGTTGTTGTAGTTGTTGTATAGTTGTTGTTAGTTTCATAGTTGTTGATTTTGTAGTTGATATAAAAAATGCATAAATTTCCATAATGCATATATTTATATAAGCGTGATATTGGTTATTAGAAATCATTTCAAGCAAAAAAGCAGACACTTTTAAATTCAAGTTCCTATGTCTTCGAAAGGCGTTTTTCGATCCACTGTGCGCCGGCTGGCGGCCGTGCCATGCCGTCAGTGAGTGCCGGCCCTAAGGAAGAAGCGGCAGGGTTGGCCCACAAAAGATAAGTAATGTCGAAAATAATAATAGTCAAGTAATTAGGAAATAGTTTATTTTGATGTCTTTCTATTATCATTTATCATACAAAGTGGCTTACGTATTATACAATTAGATTTCATAATATTATAACTACTTCTATAATAGGTGACCCTTCGCATCCACGGATTCGGTAGCTGCGATTTCTTTAAATGTCCGCTGTTCTAGATACTTACAATACAATAATCGTATTACATACATACATTTTTTTTTTGTAGGCGTCAATAACATTTTGTCGAATACTTTAGATCACTAAGCCAGCATCACAACGAATATTGCCAAAATGAGGTTCATTATTAAAATAAAATCGCAGACCCAAACCGTTTGTGGATACGGGCGTACTACTGTATATTAAAACATTTGACACAGTGATCCACTACACGCGTCGTACTCTATTGAAACAATACAAATAAAATAAAAATAACTTCAAACTAGATCTTATCTTTAACAAGCATTTGATTTATTTATTTCTAGAAATAAAACAGTCAGCATTTTAAATTCAAATCTTACCCTAAGGCACTGACAAAATGATTATGCGCTAGATAAAAAAAAAAAATATAAATAATAATATAATTCTAAAGAGTAAATAACATTCCTTAAAATTATTAAGAATAGAAAATGGTTAATTCGGCAAATTAGAAATAGGGTATATCAGAGTTAGGTAAATGGGAATTTTATCCATTATACAATCGCACGTCACAATAATTAAAATTTGATGCCATAATTTATTTTAAAATATTATAAGCTAACTAGGTAATTAGAATACAAATAAAATAGTAATTTTCAAGATCATCAATATTGCTCAATTGCCACAACAAATTAATATTATTTCACATCAAAATTAAATATTTACTAAAACATATTGTGTTAATATCTTTTGATCAGGCAGGTATCAAATGATTGTATTAGCCTAAGATCCGACTGCAGATATCTGTAGGAATCAGGGTTTTTTATTAAACAAATTTTTCATGAAAAAATAGATTGCTGCAGGGTTGTCTGGAAATTAGCTAAATCAAATAAATAGAAATTTATCTTTGATAGCTAACCCCAAATATACAAGTTTTTCAAGTGAATCGAAAGTCATTTGAAAAGAAGTGCTGTACGAAATAAGAAAAAATAAGGTTGCCGTTTCCTTGCTAAACTTGGTAAGACATGAATGGCGGTTAACTAGAGCTAGATGATTTTCTATAGGCACCCGCGATGTAGGAGAAATTCCTAGTGAAGGACAAAGCTAAAAAAAAACCAAAGACTACACAGCCAGGCAACCCTGCAGTAATTTATTCTACCATCAAGAATCATGAATGTGAGTGAAGCAAAAGAATCATGTAAGGATCGTAGCAGGTGGGGTTCTGTAGTTTCTGCCTACCCCCATGGGAAAAAGGCGTGAGTGTATGTATGTATGAATCAAGAATCATTCATAAAAATCAAGTTTTATCAAAAACAAAATACCTGCAGTTTTTGCAGTGGGATCTCATACTATATCGATGAACTAATTCGATACAAAGTATTTCTAATAGTACTAGCTATAAAATTATCGTATTGCCTACACAGTCCCAAAAATATGTATTATTATTCGCAAATAATAAGTTATGGAATAGTTTTAAAATAATTTATAATGTATTTGTACGTGTCATTTATCGTTCCAATCAATAATAATTATTATTATTGTTGCACCAAATATTTTCTAAATATTCGCGTGACATAGTATTTTATTACAATGTGTGTCAACACGACGCAGTACTCGAATGAAAATAATACTATCAGTATTGAATCTGGCAGCCATTTAAAAAATAATTTATAAAATAAATTTTTCCTTGCTTATATCGTAGATCTATGGCTCCCAATGTGTTGATAAGCTAATATATTGTTTAACTACGCTGCCACTTTCTTGATCGGATTTTAATTTTAGAACCTTCATTGCTGCCAAAACATGCTGCCTGGGCAACACTACTCAATAATAATTAAATGAAAATTTTAAAACAAATGTAAATAAAAATAATAATTGCATTTTTATAAAATGTGGCAGTGCATATATATTACACTTATTTATTGTAAAGTACACACTACCAAAACACAAACGTCAACGTTACTCTGGTGCAATTTATATCAAGTTGCGAAACTACTTGAATGGACGATATTGCGATTGTATACTGTCGAGTATGATCAACGCTGTAACTTTACATTCTGAACATTAGTTTGCGAGTCCCTTATAATATAATTACCAATATCGATTAATAGTAACATACATCAGAGCGGCAGAGCGCGGCGGCGTCTGCGCATCTATGTTACCTGTGCGCGAGCGCACACACTGGACAGGAATGACACCTCGATGCTACGTCGCAAACGCTTGCCTCTTGTTATTTTTCGAGCCCCTGTATAATTCACAACATGATCTTAAGAAACCGTCAATCACGACATTTTTTACGATTGATTTTTGTCAAAAAAGAAGTTATATTTACCTGTAATGGTCCATTGCTAACGTCTAAATTGAGTTTGTCAGACAAACCGGCCATAAGTCTTTCCTGTCGGCAAAAGTAAATAAAAAATCATTAAATATTTAAAAAAATTATCCAACAAATAATAACAACTTGAAGTGTTGTTCTCTTATCCTAATTCATGGTAAAAATATGAACGCAACAAACCTCGGCACTTCGTTCTGCATCAGCAAACGTATGGTTGTGAATGGTTTTTGCCTGCAGCTCTTCTTGTAATGAGTCGATTTTATTTTGCATCTGTGGGAAGTACAGTAAATAGTAAATATATTTTTAATAATACATTCATACCATCACCAGCGTAGCGCAGTAACAATGTTCGACAATCATAAAAGGAGAAAAAGAAAATGATTAACTGGAAGAATAACAATACGGATAGGACACCCCACTGCCGATAGATGAAAAGTTCTTTAATTAATCTTATAGTATTTTAAGTCATGTATTATGTTTCCCATGCCTTGATCCCTATATGGTAGATTAATAGGGATGTTTCCTAGGTAGAAAAATAATAATTATATTTAATCAGTGAGATTATCAAAAAATATTGGACCCGTATTTTTTGCTTTATCAAATAAATAAAAATTGACAATGATCAAAGTTCAGTAGTGCGGGCTTGTGACGTCACTTTGTCAGTACAAATAGTAGCACACCGTGACGTCACACGGTATTTCAACGCACTGTATCGTCGTCACTATGTTTACGAGTCAAAAGAAAAATACGTGTGCAATATGTTTTAATAATGTACCTGACGGACAAAAAACTAATTTTCAGTCAACTACCCTATTAAGTAAACAGAAGGTGTATGAGGGGAAGCAGGTCATAATATTAAAACCAACCCCTTCTATTTTTTTCTATAACTGTAAATATATTTTGACATCTTGGATGCTAACTTATAATTGTATATTTTTTACTGCTTTTTCACGCGATCCTTTGACAAAAATATAAATATTCATAGCATTATAACAATAGACAAAAAGATATCACGCTGCGGTCTCTTGACCTCGACATAGGAACACAAAAGCACACAGAGTGCAAACACAACGATCACTGGTATCTGTACCTCCTCTACGATAGCAGGCAATGACTTTTCTATGCAGGAGTATGCGAACGCCAGAGGTTCCTACGTAAAATAGTAAATTGCATCAGCACTAACAAATAGCCGAAAATAAGTATAAAATCACTGGTGCTTTAGTGTGGTAAATATTGGGAACTTGGAAAACAAGATGCGTCATATCATTATCATAATAATATGCCCAGCACGCCCGCAAAGTCGACGACTAAAATTTGCATTTCAAAACTATTAGCTTCTGACAGCGGCTTCGCCGGCGTGTTAAGTATTTTACAAGTATCATCCCAAGGGGTCATTATACCGGAAAAAAATTGAATCTATATCTGTGCCAAATTTTATCCAGATCCGTTCAGCCGTTCTGACGTGATTGAGTAACAAACATACATCCATCCAAACTTTCGCATTTATAATATAAGTAAGATTCTGCCAGCGGCTTTGCCCGTGTGAAAGTCAACAATTATCCCGACGGAACATATTCCCGGGATAAAAAGTGCTTATATATATATATATCTTATGTGCTATTCCTGACTACAATCTATCTCTGTGTGAAATTTCATCCAGATCCGTCCATCCGTTTGAAAGTGAAGAATTACAAACACACTCACAAACTTTCGCCTTTATAGTATTAGTGTGATAAAAAAAAAATACGTTATATTTATTAATGTGCATAGATCGTACATACATATAATATAGATCGCAACATACCTGCAACACGGTGCGCTGCCTGAGATCATCTAGTTCGCGTTGCTTTTCAGCCAACTGTTGCGCCCACCGTTGCTCCTCTACCGTCACATTCTGCTGTAGGCGGCTTAATACTCCTTCCTGTTTTATACAAGACAGTTAAGCAAAAATCCAAAGTATTTAACTTTGCTCTCGATATGTATGGCTAAAAATGCATTTCACCGAAATTTTAATCCACTGGTTAGCATATTTAACCTTTGGTTGATTTAACTACGGATCAAATAACTGGGCGTTAGTCGATAGAACTCCCGTTCTCCCAAGATGGAGAGTATCAATGAGGAATTCCCTAGATAAAAAAGGTATTTTATGTGTATTAATTGAAAAAATACTTACAGTATCGTCAATGATTCTCTTGTATTTCTCGACGAGACTCTGTGACTGTTCATTCTGCTGGATCAAGTCCTTGAGGCGCTCGTCGCTGTCAGCGGCGGGGGCGGGGGCGGGGGCGGGCGGGGCGGGCTGCGCAGGTTGCGCGGGCGCTGGGGCCGCCAGCTGCGCGGCGAGTTTGGTCGCGAAGCTCTTCAGCCAATCGCGGCCTGCGCCGGGCGGGGCCACTTGAGGACACGCCTCCCGCAACACGCTCGCCACCTCGTTGTACTGCGCCTCTTGTGCTTTCGCTATGGCCTCCTACACAATAAGCATTACGTTCACAAAATATTCAAACATGTATAAATTTAGTACTACATTTCTACAACATTCACAACTATTTAAATAGTTTATTAAAAGATTCAAAAAGGAGATAAACTTTAAATTGATTTTATAAATCAAAACTAAACGACATTTCATCATCATCAACCATTTAATATGCTCACTGCTGGGACTCAGGCCTCCTCTCTGTAAGAGGGAATAGGCCGTAATCTACCACCGGGGCCCAGTGTGGGTTGGTACACATCATTTAGTGTTCACATTAATCCTATAGTTGCTCATATACATCTTATGAAATTTATAATTAAATATAAAATTTATTATATTATTTAATATTATCAAACTATAGAAAGTGCATATCTATGATAGCAACAAATATAAACAACAAAGCGAAGCCGGCCGAAGAAGTTTGTACATGCGAGTGTACACGGAGACACCGCACAGTCGCACACAGGTCGCCTGGTGTATGTACAGTAGAGAAAGCGGGCACTTACGCGCAGCGAGTCTTGGGCCGGCATCGCACTTGCCGCTTTCGTCTGAAGAGCCTTTTCGGCAGATTGTAACGCCTCCATTACTTTCCAGTTTTTAGTTCGCAATTCCTATGCGGGACGAGTCAAGTAGCTTCATTAATTGGGTTAAAAGATAAAGTTAAAATAGATTCCAACAAAGAAGTTTTTTTTTAATTATAAAACCATGCATTGTTACTATAAGAAAGAATTAGGCCTACTTGCGTGAAAAACTTAACTCCGAGTTAGTTGCTAACACGAGGTTGAATTGGCAGTATGACATACAATATTGTCAATTTTACCTCGTTTTAGTAACTAACTCTGAGTTTTTCACGCAAGTGGGGGCCTTCGGCTCAGTTTTTTTATCTGTAGTTAATTCAACCAATGGTTAAATATTGATATATTTTACCAATGATTCCAAATTTCGGTAAAACGCGTAAGTCTCTAGGTCTAAGGTCTTGTTAAAATAGTCAAATAATTAGCTCTCCAACTCATTTGACCATTTGTGATGCCGATACCGTTTTACCGAAATTTTAATCCATTGGTTAGCATATTTAACCAATGGTTGAGTTAAACACGGATAAAAAAACTGGGCCTTATAAGGTTAAAGCACGACATTTAAAAATCGTGTATGATGAAAAATGTATTAAGGATAATTAAAGTATCTGAATGAGAGGCTCAAGATTGAAATTTGTTTCTTTGTTATGTTTAAAAAGTTTACTTTTTTTTTTTTTTTACGAAGTAATTGTGATAATAAAGAGCAAGAGTAGAGTTATGGCCGATTTCTGATTTGAGTATTTGACGCTAAGTATGTGCATAACTCGATTTAAGCATCTGTCATTCTTGATCATCTGTCACTTTAAGTTTTCTGCGATGCTGAGCAAGGTTTGAGTATACGTTGTCTAGTCATGCCAAAGAATACCCTATGTCATACAAAAAACCTTCATTGACGTTCAATTGGGTTTCACAACTGAGAAAAACACATTTGATCATTCTCAAATTCTCAAACCGTTGTCAACGTTACATCATCGGTGTAGCCAGATTGGGCGCCTTTTTGCCATTTAGGCTACTTGGTATGGTGCCGGGGCGACCAATTTTTACGAGCGGCGCCAATTAGGCTACCTCAGAAAAAACAAATGGGGCGATTTTATGCGATTTTGGAATGAGACTATCTAATACAACATTATCTGAGGAATGATGAAATTAACTGGAAACCAAAATGCTTTTAACAGTTCATCACTACTTTTCATTATACTTCAGTGCGCAACAACACAGGGAAATAAAGAAATAATAAATGATTCTTGTGGCATTTAAGTTTCGAAGAATGTTTCGTGGTTTTAGTGAATAATGGTCGTCTTGAGTTTTTTTATAAATGGACATACGAAATTTTCGCCGACTTTGAGCTCGTCGAATCTGGCTACACTGGTTACATTTGGCAGTTGATAGTTGACAAGCCCGTGCTTAAACGGTGATCAAGCGAAATAAATACAAAATAATATATAAACTGATAAAACGAGTGATAAAGAAGACCTTGTCTTCCTTGGAGATGCCTCCACGAAGACCGATGCGTGGAAGAAGAGTGTTCGCCCTGAATTATCGAAAACATTAGATTGGATATTTCACGCCTGATAGATCTCAGATGCTCGAAGAACGGATGGTCAATGGGGCAAGTTCTGCAGTGGTGACCGCGTGGCGGATTACGCAGGCCTGTAGACCGATGACCTGGTTAAGGTCACGGAAATCCGATGTATGAAAGACGCACAGGACCGGTTGATGTGGTGACGCTGGGGAAGTCCTTCGGCAGAAATGATGACGATGATGATTAATAACTTCAAGAGAAATATTCAATTAGTGCCAGTTTTTGTGTGTGTGGTCGCCAGTAGCTTTTCCTGCGCGAAAACCGAGAGTTATCCAACAGAAACTATGTAAAAACTGGAGATGGACCGGTCATATGATGCGCGATAACCAAGGGACATGGAGAAAAGTGAAAAACTGGTAACCAAGAGATGGGAAAAGAAGCCGTTGAAGACAGTGTCAGAGATGGGAATGGGATATGGGAAAGACTGCTGGTCCAAGATGTAGGCAAAAAGTGTAAGCAATGGCGCGCTGTGGTGTTGGCGAGTAGGTCAGGACAAACCCCAGTGGAAACTGTTAGTGTTGGCCTATGCGAAGAGGCACACTGAGATTAGGAACATTTTATGAACTATAAACATGTATTGTATAGACTTAAGTTTTATATCTATGATTGCAGAATAAAAGGCTTTGTTATTCCGTTTATTTTATTATTATATTTATTTTTTGCTATTATGTCCTAGGTTCTAATTCTGGTCATTGTATAATTGTTTTCCAAAGTATATACTTCCAAATACGTTCAACCATTGAAGTGTGATTAACAAATATCCAAACATACAGACTTTCATACCTATATAAAATAGGTATTAGTAGAATCCACAAGACAAGAAGTGCTTACAACGGATTATTTGGTTTAGGACAGCGATGAAATTGTGTACAGAATTTGGCTTTTGTATGATACGATTTTGGTATCAGAACAGTAAAAGATGATATAAAACAACATAACAAGTCTCATTTATTTATTATTTTACAAAATAAGTAGGCAGATATTATATTGCTTGTTAACACATATTTAAACACAGTCCTCTTTCATTATATCAGACACATATCCAATGGCACCGACCCTGGCTAATATTGTTTTTCTTCGGAGGTTCTTCGATGGCTAGCAAAGCCTTCGGTCTTGAAAACCCAGGTCAGCCATTAAAAATTGCATCACAATAGTCCACATTTGTTGGTAAATCACAATTGCAATCAGATTCCAATGCAGATGCTCAAGTGCCCTCTTGAGAGATCTTGTGAAATTTTGAGTAAAATACATTGAGGTAAAAATGTACGTAAAATATTCTGTAGTTCTATGAGATATCACAAGAACTAGCAACTGCTCGCTCTAAACACATTCACTTCTAGTAATTATAAGCTTCAATTCTTGATTTTGGAAATAACAAATTATATTGTATATTATTTTCTTACGATAAGACATCATTGACAAAATAAATACGGTTGCCATGACAATCTTGAAGTAATTGACTAGTACCTACGATTCATTTCATAGTTTCATAATAAGGTTGTATACATTTCAAATAGGTATCTATTAAATTGCTTAAATTTGAAAAATCAAGTTATTAAGGATTATAATATCTTTAATAACTTAAGTTTTTTAATCTTGAATGATGTAATATAATACTAACGTACTTTTTATAGCTATATAAAATTTATATCAGTAAATTTTATGCAATCTTGTGATGTCTCTTTTTCGTTTGTAAAATGGAACGTAAAGATGAAAGAGAAAGTGAATGGAACTTTGACAGGTCCATACATAAGTAGGTACTTACTTAACTGATCTAGGTAGATTCTCAATTGTGAAACGTAAAATACTCAAAGGCTTCCTAAATTATTTGACACTGACATGACAATACTCAACTGATTATTCCTGCTTTACTTAAATCAGAAATCGGGCCTTAGTCGTCTGACATGTCATGAGTAAAGTGGCTACTCACGATGCAATTCCTCATCTTTTTTTTGCCAATTTTTTTATATTATTTCTTTTTCCTTGCCTGTGGCAATGTCTTTTTAGTAAAAAAAAAAGAAAAGATAAAACAAAAATCGTATTCAATCCGTCAGTTCAATTTGTTGAAATCGAGATTGACCGTACTCTACTCACGAATCAATCGCGCTCACAATTTAATTTTGATACTGTTAGCAGCAGCCAAAGCGCGCGTCGAGTGCACCATGATTCTTTCAAAGTACCAAAAAGCTGGAGTTGCAAAAAATAAATAAAAATAAATTGGGTGAAAAACTGGATATTGTTACTTTTCATTAATGTTAATTTTTAAGCAAAATGTTTAAAAAGCTGAAAAAAAAAATTAAAATAAATTGGGTGAAAAACTGGATATTGTTACTTTTCATTAATATTCATTTTTAAGCAAAATGTTTAACGACGATGATGTAGCGAAGCGGAAGTACCTACAAACTTCCGACAAGCAATACATCCAGAGCGCAAATGACATCAAATTGCATCAACCGCTCTATTCACCATTCAACACGCATTCAATCTGTTGATTCAACTCGTCGATTGCTAGAACGGTGAACTCGACATTTAACATGTTGAAAGTAGGCGTCAATTTGCATCCTCACCGCGCAATTTGTCAAATCAACTCAAGTCGTATCGACGGATTAAATACGAAATTGCATCGTGAGGAGCCGCTTTAAGTGGTCGTGTTTATCAAGAGCTGTAGAGTAAAATTCGTGTGTCAAGAGTGTGGTGTGCGCGGCTCACATTGTTCTTGTCCTGGTAGGCGGCCAGCTGCTCGTGCAGACGCGCCAGCTGCTCCCGCTCCTCCCGGGCGCCGCGCTGCGCCGTGGCCAGCTCGTCACGCAAGGACTCCACTATGCTCTCCACCTTGGCCAGCTCCGCCGCCTGACGAAAACACACTTTATAATTATGACCTCACCGATAACACGCAACTATTATTCTTTCTTCATTTAAAGATAACCAAACTTACAGGAGGGCAGAACGACATTTCCTCAATTGAATAATATTGATAGATTTGCATCAAAACAGATGTAGTGGAGAACAGCAATAGCATTTTTTAAATATCAATATGCCTTTATTTTTGGATCCAATTTGAGTCAAAAATGGTAGTGAAATAGCACTTTAGTTGACTCTTTACAATGTACTAAAAATATCCAGTAATTTGTACACTAACCTTGAGTTGATCGTTGGAAGGCAGGCCATTTTGCGCAGGCGCTGCTTTCAGCTGCTTAATTTCAGCTAACTCAGTGTTTCGAGCGGCCAGCTGTTCACTCAGTGACGCGATTTCATTTGAAAGCTGAACAAACATAACACATTACATAACGTTGGAACAATTTTACTGAAAAATGTAAAACAATAAAAACCAATTAAAATTTAGCCCCGAAAGCAAAGTTTATAATTGAACATTGCCAGCCTGGTTGTTATCGCAGAGTAATCGTTATTTACCTGTTGTTTTTGTGTTTCAGCCTCCTCCTTGATAATCTCAACATTGCTCTCTGCAGTCTGGGCGCGGCTCGCTAATCTCTGCACTTCATTTTGAAGCTCTGCCATAGCTGAAAACATTGTAAATTTTTATAAAACTACCCAACCAAGCTTAACTTTTACATATGAACCGGAACAGTGCTAGTTCCGTGAACTTTTAGAACAAAAGCGACGTCGCGAGTGTTGACTGTCGCGCTGGATACTTCATGAGCACACAAAGCGCCTTTGTTTCAACGTAAAAAACTATAAAACAGTGTTTGGCTGCCCATATCTGGGGCCGTATTATGAAGGTATAGTTCTCGCCAAACTTCTGGGCCGCCCTGAAGTTGGCTTTCCGATGCGCAAGGCACGGATCGGTGCTGTTTTTGTATGAGATTTACTAATGCGCAGCCATTGTAGCAAATAAGGCTAAGAAGTTTGCCATCATGATATCTGCCCAAAAAGAGGATGGTGCTATCAATCATAGATCCGATTCTGTCGCGTTGGAATCCTGACATCAAAACGTCATGATACGGCCCCTGGCTTGCGAGTTGTGAGTGTATGTAGGTCAGACCTGCGAGTCGTTCCTGCGCCTGGCGCAACTCCTGTGCGGCGCGCTGCTCGCCGAGCGCGGCGTGCTGGCGCTGCTGCTCCAGCTCGCTGCACGCGCGGTTGGCGTCCTGCACAACAATCTACACGTGAATCATGCCGCACTACTGGGAACCTACACTGTCGTTGACGCACATACTTGTATACATTTTTAGTTTAGTCGGAAGTTACCTTTTAGTACTAGGTAGTGTTAGTTGGTATAGTCCTCCACAGTGCATGTGAAATCATTAACCTCTACATTTATTGACATTCTTAGTTTCTAAACCACACATAGTTAATGTTCGAGTTGCTACAAAGATATTAGGAAGGTATAGTCATCGGCACGTAACTTGGCAAGGTTTTGGCGTAGTGGGGGTAAACTTGCGCATAGTGCGCGAACTGACCAAATAGAGCGAACGGGACGTGGACGCGACTTGATTGGTCAGTCGATCCATGTGTCAACTGACCAACCAATCGCGCGCTCAGAACGGTGCTAAACGTACCCCGCGTCCCGCTTGGTAACCAAAGAGATCAAAAAAATTACTTGTGCGCATCTAACGACTCTTGCCAAGTTACGTGCCGATGACTATAATGACGGCTATTCCCTTTACATTGTATCTTTTATTTTTTAAATCTGTGCTTCCCACTAGGAATTTCTTCCTGTATCGTGGGTGCGTTTACAAACATTTAAGCTCGCATACACAAGACACCCAGATCCGGAATAACTATCTGTAGGCCAAACAAATATTTGTTCCGTGCGGGAATCGAACCCGCCACTGCGCCAACCGTGTCGTCAAGTCGTTAGTTACAGTACTTCCCAATCTTCTTGGCCGCTCTGAAGTTGGCTTTCCGATGCGGAAACAATTTGTAGCTGTCAATGTCACTCTGACGTTCGACTCTCGCGAACGCAGGGCGCCGCGCGTTGCTTGACGTACGAAGTGCAGTTATTTTGACCGTGTAGTATAGTTGAGTTTTCCTGGGTCACAGCTCAGCTCCGCCTCGTGCGCATGAAGTGTGCTAGCTAGATGTACAGGTACCTGCAGCTGCTGCGCCAGCTCGGCGGCGTTATGCTGCGCCATGGCGGCGGCGTCGCGCGCGGCTGCCGCATCCATGCGCAGCTGTGCAGACTCCAACGCGTGCGCCGTCAGATCATTCTGCAATGCTGTCAGCTGCGCCACCAGGTTCTGTTCAGACTGCAAACACACATGTAAAGTATTAGTATGCAACCAAAAGTCGGACTAGTCTAGTAATAGTGTTGGTTAAGTTAGCCTATAGTGTCGAGTCAGCCTATAGAGACGGTCAAGTCGGCCTATATTGTCGGTTAAGTCGGCCTACAGTGATGGACAAGTCGGCCTATATTGTCGGTTAATTCGGCCTACAGAGACTGTCAAGTCAGCCTATAGTGACGGCCAAGTCGGCCGGCACTATAGAACATTTTCGGTTTGGCCGGCACTATAGAACATTTTCGTTTGTGAGACTCCCATTGGGCCACACTAGCGAAATAAGTGGACCTTTAATATCGATCCATTTGTGGAAATAAGTTATAAAAGCTCAAAATAAAGTATGCGCTCACCTCAGACAGTCTCGCAATGTGCATGTCGCGCGCCGCCTGCGCCTCGCCCTCCGCACCAAGCTTGGACTGCAGCTGAAAAGAAGCACCCAGTTACCCACATGTTGACCACACAAGATTGTTCTTTACGCTTACACACACTTAACTAATATTGTTTGTATTATTTATTGTAAAAGATACACACACTAAATGTTTTGGGAATACTTTCATTATGCCTACAGCTAAGGAGTGGAAATACAGACTTATATATATATATATAACCTATGAATCCTTAAGTCAAAAGTGAATAGATAACTTCTAGGCAAGCGTACTTCTCCGTCGAGCACATCAACGCCTACCACCATCAGTTGAGATAGTGGTCATCAATTCTAAAAGCCCTGGCTCTAATAGGGTAGTTGACAAAAATATCGATTTCGTCCGTCAGTTAGGTAACCTAAAAATATTGGACACGCATTTTTTCTTTTGCCATTTGCTTTGATAAATCGTGGGAAGCCACTGTGAGCTACACTTTATACTGACAAAGTGACGTCACAAGCCCCCACTCCTGAACTTTTATGCGCTTTATCTTTGTCAGTTTTTGCTTATTTGATAAAGCAAAAAATACGGGTCCAATATTATTTGATAATCTCACTGACGGACTAAATAGAGTTATTACTTTTCTACCCAGGAAACATCCCTATTACGAAAATTCTATCCAGTACGCAGGAACATTTTTCGAGAATGTTCCCGGGGGATAGGCTAAGGTAGAGAAGCCGCGGGAATTCCAGTAGGGAACACACTACATTATAAATGTCCTTTCCGTAGATGTCATTGCCATACATTTTGACGTTAACGCTACAGAAAAGATTATTTGTCTAGGCAGTGCTATTCTACGGTGAGTGGTTACCATGATCTTCTCCTGCGCCAGCTGGTGGTTGTCGTCCAGCAGGCGCTGCAGCCGCGCCTGCTGCGCGTGCAGCTCGGCGCGCGCCGCCGCCGCCGCCTGCTCGCCGCCGCGCACTGCCGCTACCGCGCGCGTTCGCTCCGCGTTCAGCTGCGTCCTAACACAACAGATCCTTATTGTAGGGGTACTCAGACTTTGTCGTGTGACTGACAGCCTACAACTTTTCTATATTATTATTATATGACTTATGTTGTCCCACAGCAGGGCAAGGGCCTGCTTCAACTTTTATTTATATATTTAGGACCTCCAATGAAATATAAATGCAATGTATTAAGAAATAAAAAAAAAAATATAAAAAAAATATATATAAAAAAATGAAGTCACAATTATACACTCTTTCAATTTATAGGAGGCCACAGCATGCTTTAGAGTATCAATCAAGTTATGTTGTCCTACTACAGGTGAAAGATCTCCCTTCCCACTTTCATGTACCCAGACAAACATGTTTTGACTTATTACAAAAAGCAGTTTTACCAAATACCCAGGTTTAAACCTCTATAATTAACGGTGTAAACAAGGTTTAAACCTGGGTCTTGGTTAATCCGCATTTTGTAATAAGGCACATTAGGTATATTCGTCTAAATCCCTTCCTAACCTAGAACTACGAAAAACAAACTAAAAATAGAATTATATTTTACCTGAGTTCCTTAAGTTTGGCGTGCAGTGCCTGCGAAGCCTCGATCTCGTCAGCGAGAGCCTTTTCCTTGTCGGCCAGCTGTTTCTTCAGCTTCTGTATGGGGTCGTTGGGACCCTAATAAAAATAAATCACAAATGAGACTAGATCGATACATCATACGATGGCTGCTTTGCATAGGTAAGGGTATTTTCAAGACGCCTTTCAATCATTAGGATTAATATCTATCAATCAATCAAAATATTTTATTTCAACTAAACCATTAAGGCACTTTTGAATTGTCAGCAAATACAAAAGTTACAAATATCTATATATATAAAAGAAAGTCGTGTTAGTTACACTATTTATAACTCAAGAACGGCTGAACCGATTTGGCTGAAAATTGGTAGGGAGGTAGCTAAGAACCAGGAGAAGGACATATCTTACTTTACTTTTTATCCCGTTTAGGGTAGGGGTGGTTAGGGTAGGATAGGTAGGGTAGGTAGTGTAGGGTTGTTAGGGTAGGGTAGGTAGGGTAGATGAATGTTTGGTGTTTTTATGGCAAAACAAAGTTTGCCGGGTCAGCTAGTCTTTTATAAGAAAAACTTAATTATATGGGTGGGTACAAAGGCGGTATTATCGCTGACAGCAATATCTACCAGACAACCTTTGGATGGACTGAAAGAACTTAGAATGAAAAAGGGGCTAGTTGCACATTCGCAAACGTCAGTAGGTCTCTATGGAGAAGAATGTGCAAGAAAGTCCACAGACACTCTTTTCTATCAATAAGTTCTAATTACCAGTATTACCTAGTAACGTCTATAAGTAAGACACCCGTACTTTTTACAATGTTGTTATAACCCCGCCTAGCTACCGGCCAGACCATCCACAGTAAAAGGTTCGGTCGTCAGGACGAAGAACTTTCAGATACACATTTATAACTAACTAGCTGACCCCCGGGGCTTCGCTCCCGTCAACTGATTACCCTGCCTACCTAGCCTACCCTTGTCTACCCTACCTAGCATACCAGCCTACCCTGCCTACCTAGCCTACCAGCCAACCCTGCCTACCCTACATATAATATTTTTTTATGTTTCATCATTAGTTTTCTCAGAGCACGCCAAATAATGAATTTTACAGGAAACATTTTGCTACTTTGGGTTACATTATCGCAATTTTCATAAGGATCTCTAATATTTTTGAAAATATTTTATAGCCTATGCCACTCAGGAATAATGTAGCTTTCTACTGGTGAAAGAATTTTCAAAATCGGTTCAGTAGATCCAGAGATTACCCCCTGCAACGTCACAAACTCACAAACTTTACCTCTTTATAATATTAGTATAGATTTGTCTGATATAGGGTGGGTCATAAATTTTATTACTTTTAAAATATTACAAAATTTTAACTATAGGTAGATGTAATAAACTTCATTGTATTTGATTTTCTTTTGTGATTTGAAAAGACAGAAAACAGTTATTCACACAGTTGTCTACCGTTCAAAGCGTTAAACATGATCAATTATTCATAATTTTTAATGAGTTGCACTTATTGGAATTTGAAGTATGTGTGACGTAATTAAATCATGGATTTTCATTTTTCAACTCACAATGGTTTACAACATAATACATACCTTTCATATTTATTAAGCACCTACTGACAAATATCGAAGTAACTACCTAAGTTAACATTTTGTTGTCACCTACCTACAAATGTAAAAGAGTAGCCACCTAAGTAAATATTGTTGTGTGTACAGGAAATAACTATAAACTTATGTTTAAGCCACATTGATGATATTCCTATAAATCTTAATATATATATTTCTTGTGTGCGTGTGTATGTGACTGAACTCCTCCTAAACGACTGGACCGATTTTGATGAAATTTTTTGTGTGTGTTCGTGGAGATTCGAGAATGGTTTAGATTTACAATTGAAAAAAAATAAAAAATGGAAAATGTATAAAAGAAAGTCGTGTTAGTTACACTATTTATAACTCACGAACGGCTGAACCGATTTGGCTGAAAATTGGTAGGGAGGTAGCTAAGAACCAGGAGAAGGACATAGGATACTTTTAATCCCGTTTAGGGTAGGGTAGGGTAAGTAGGGTAGGTAGGGTAGGGTAGGTAGGATAGGAAAGGTAGGGTAGGGTAGGGTAGGTAGGGTAGGGTAGGTAGGGTAGGGTAGGTAGGGTAGGTAGGGTAGGTAGGGTAGGGTAGGTAGGGTAGGGTAGGTAGGGTAGGGTAGGTAGGGTAGGGTAGGTAGGGTAGGGTAGGTAGGGTAGGGTAGGTAGGGTAGGGTAGGTAGGGTAGGGTAGGTAGGGTAGGGTAGGTAGGGTAGGGTAGGTAGGGTAGATGCATTTTTGGTGTTTTATGGCAAAACAAAGTTTGCCGGGTCAGCTAGTAATTACATAATTTGTAATGACCATTGTGATGTATCCTGGATTTCGTTTGAAACAATTAGTACAATATGGTCTGTTAGTATCAATATTCTTTCGAATATTGATTAAAAATAACTAAAGAAGCGATATTAAATTCCTTACTCTTGTTATTTTTTAAAACAGTAACACTACATAAGAACTGATTATTGACCTAAATGTGATATTATTTAAAGCAATATAGAAAATGGCGGGATACCGCGCCGTTTTCTCATATTTGACGTATTCGAGACACAGAAGGCTCCCTGAATTATTGTACTTAGTGAAAGATCGACTACACAAGTCTAATATAAGTTCAATTCAATTTATTCATCAACAAACTTTGAGTACATAATTATCCTTAATACTACCACATAACTATAGCAGGTGAATGAGGCGCGCTGCATTATAACTTTATTATTGCTAATGGTTGTGTTGAAACTGTATCTATATCTTATTATAGCCTTTATTCCTAATATGTTAAATTGATTTATGGGTTAGTCATGTTCTTTGTTTTACCCTTGTTATTTTGATTCTATAATATTGTGAATACTTTGTGTAAAGGTATCTATAAATTTCTTGCCCTTCTTCTCCACGAGAACTAGTTTAGCGCACGGGTGGTAAGCTCTCTGAGCTTTCTCAATGTGAATTAATTGACAAGCTTAATTGAAATAAATACATAGTCTTGTCTTTCTATGCTTTTCTTCATAAACCCCTTCCCTTACGCACCACATACATTGGCACTCTGATAAACAGTAAATAACCAACAACCATCTTGACATTCAAAGCTTGCTATCTTGGTAGATAGTAGTAGATAGAGTTCCATTCGTGATTCTAACACACTCAACTCGCTCATACCACTGCATAGTTCCGATTTAAATTCAATGGCGGCCGTGAATACTGTGAGTAGCTGCGCAGTAACAAATTCATGAGACAGCGGGGATCAGAGGCAGCGAGTAGCGATCGTGACAGCCGCCATTAACTTTGGATCGCGGTTTAGTTATATGAACAAGTGATTTATTTAGCTAGTGTATTGTTTCAAAACTAGGCAGCTTTAATCGCGCGCCATAATTGACAACTTACTGAATTAAAAGGAAACTCGAATTGGATCGCCCGACATTTAATAAAAGCCTATAAAATGTTAAGACGCAAGTCTCCGTGATGACGCGCGCGAGCGGCAATACGCTAGTTCCGGGCATCAGCCCTGCATAATATTCACACAATAGCCGAGCGTTGTCGAGGCATTTTAAGTGAGTGCCCGTTACGTGATCACTTGAACGGTGACCACGGTGACACCGCAAACATTGTATCGGAACTCCGTGAAATCGTTATTTTAATCCATAATAATATTATAAATGCGAAAGTAACTGTGTCTGTCTGTTACTTTTTTGCGCTAAAACCGCTGAACCGATTTAGATGAAAATAGGTATGAATATAGGTTAAGACTTTGGGAGGCACATAGGATAGTTTTTATCCCGGGAATCATCCTTAAGGGGGGTGAAAGTTCGAAGTACTAATGCTACGCAGACGCGGGCAAAAGCTTGTTATCTATAAACCGTCACTACTCCCTTTGACCCACGAAGTAATGAGATAAAATCTTAGTCATACAATTTGATTAATATTATGTACCTAACATTATTGTTTGACCTTTATAGTCTTACCCAATAAACAGTGATAATCTTTGACTTATCACTACAAAGTGTTACAAGATCATCAAGACCTAAGTTTAGTCATAATTTTTGACGTCATACAAGTTGATCGAATTTTTTACTGTTCTGAAATTTGTTTTTCTTTTAAAGGAGGCAGTTTTTCATAAAAATATATGATTATTTCTGGCGAAATAGGAATCACTACCTACTATAGGACGCTGCAATCTGCTGCTTTCGGGGAACGCAGGCTGATCCATAAGTTAAATTTTTCTGTTGTCAACAAGGTGTGGACGGTTACTAGAACACCCAACAGTTTCAGAAGCCAATATCCAAACTAATCACTACATATTATAAAATAAAGTCCCCCGCCACGTCTGTACGCGATAAACTCAAAAACTACTGAACGGATTTTCAGGCAGTTTTCACCAATAGAAAGAGTGGTTTTGTGAATAATTTGCCACGGGCGAAGCCGGGGCAGGTCGCTAGTGTTATATAATAAATGCGAAAGCATTTAATTCGGTCTGGCTGTTTGTTACCTTTTTAATATAAAACTTGGCGCAAAGTTGGATCTTGACCTGAATTAAGACTTACATGGCATAATACTCGACTTTCATGCGGGCGAAAGGGCAGAGGCTGGTATAGTACAGTTTTATTTTTTTTAACCATTGCCCCTCACTAATATTCTCTGTCCTGTATCGTGGGGCTATTTACAAACATATAAACTCCCTCCACGAACAACCAGACCGGTACAACTATCTGTAGGCCATACAAATATTTGTTCCGTGCGGGTATCGAACCCACTACACGCAGCGCAGCAGCCGATCGCTCAACCACTGCGCCAACCGTGACGTCAAGTCGTTAGTGACAGTACTTCCTAATCTTCTTGGCCCCTCTGAAGTTGGTTTTGATGTGCATGGCATTGCAATGTTTTAGTGGTGGCTCTGATGTTTTAGTATGAGATTTAACAGCGCAGCCATTGCAGCCAACTAAACCGGCCTAAAAGATTGGTGGGGAGTACTGTAACTCTGTCTGTCTGTTTGTTACCTATTCATGCTTTCACAGCTGAACGGATTCATATAAAAGTAAAATATCCTAAAGTCCCATTTTTTTTTTCATACTTTTTAAACTACGCCCATAACTTGGTTGCCTAGAGCCCAGAGATCGCGGAACGCGATAAGGCCACCTGTTGTTTGTTTGTTTTTGTTTTGAGATGTCATTTTGAATTATTTTTATGTTAGTGTACAATAAAGTATATTTAAATAAATAAATAATTTATGAACGGCTGAACCGATTTTCATCAAACATAGCTCAGAACACTCCCGATAGTGTCACCTTTAAAAAAAAACGGTTCTACGTTTAGGAGCTATGATGCCACAGACAAATACACAGGTAAATATGTCAAACTTATACAAGGCCTAACATTAGGAAGCCAGTATAGTAGTACAAACCTCAGTCCACTCGGAGTGCTCGGGGAGCGGGTCGTGGTGCTTGTTGAGTAGCGCGTCTGTGAGGATCTGGATCTCCGTGCGGGACAGCACCGCGTCGCGCACCACGCGCACGAGCTCGCCCACGTTCACGCCGCCGCTGTCACCCGCTACCCACCACAACAACGCGTCACAATACATCCTATACGAAGAGGGGTCCAAAAGTTCGCGGCATATTCACCTTAAAATACATCTACTTTTTATGTAAAACAATTCCGCGGACTTTTGGACCTCTCTATGTAGTTTGTAGTCCCCGAAGAGTTACACATAGGAGGACCTTTTTTAGGGTTCCGTACCCAAGGGTAAAAACGGGACCCTATTAGTAAGACTCCGCGGTCCATAATATCCCTATACATCCATCCATAATATCCCTGTATGGTGACTGTTTTACAATTTTCCGTCTTCTTATGGTATTTCTTTGCGCCCAAAGATGCGTTGAAATTAGTGTTTATAACTTTCAAATATAAAATTTTTATACTTTTTTGTTACCATACAGGGCTAGATAATGACGAGACAAATTGATATATATTTTTTATTTTGAACGTACACCCTGTTCAAACATGTATGAAACAGTGGAGTAATCGCTAGACTACGTTTGTATGAA
Source organism: Anorthoa munda (assembly GCA_945859665.1). Taxonomy (NCBI): domain Eukaryota; kingdom Metazoa; phylum Arthropoda; class Insecta; order Lepidoptera; family Noctuidae; genus Anorthoa; species Anorthoa munda. The sequence continues at coordinate 11,793,544 of OX243909.1, forward strand.
AGAATGATTGACTAGGGCACTCACGCTTGTTAGGGTCATATTCGTGTTTTCTTACGAAAATTATAAAACACGAGCCACCTAAGTGTGTCAAACATCTGGTACTAACTCAGTATTTTTACAAAGTTCTGCATACTCATAGACATAGTCAAAATGTACAAGACCAACACTCACCCATAAGTGAGAGTACATTGGGCTCTGGTTTCTTCTTCTTGTTCTTGGGGAGCGGGGAGGAGGCCGGGGCCGGCGCATTGGCCAGCGCCTGCTTCAGCAGCTTTTCTGTGGTCAGCTCGCTCGGCTGCGGCGCGTTCAGCGGAGGCACCACTTCCTCGCGGACAACCTCCGACACTTCCTCAGCAGGCTTCTTCTCAATCTTCTTGCCTAAAGTTTATTGATATTACATTTCAGAACTTTAACCCCTTGAGTGCTTATGACGTGGATATACGCGAGACACAATGGCCGGCTAATTGCGATTATCTTTCTAAATATTTCTTTCACCTTGTAATTATGTTATTACAAGTTAAAGGAGTACTTTGCGAATTTTATAATTACCCTTGCGCTGTTCCTTCGGTACTTCGCCGCTGTTGTGTCGCTCACGAGTAACTTCTTCCTTAGCGACTTCAACTGGCGCAGGGGGCTTGGCAACTACCTTGGCAATCTTGGCTGGCTTCGCTGGTTTGATATCCTTCTTCTCCACAACTTCTTCGACCTTCTCTGGAGCCTAAACATAGTTTACATTACGTCATCATCGTCGCCCTCGTCAATGTTATTCAACATGCTATTATCAGAACAGATATACAAACTGTTGTTTGTATTAAAACCATGCTAACAAACGCGCGTGCATTTATAGTGATAATGATGATAGACTTACAATGAAGCCAAGACACGACATAAAACAGTGACATGAAGAAAGATGAACCGAGATTACGACTGGCACGTGTTTGATACCTAATGTAAGTCAGGGGTGCTCAAACTTTTCTGCCTGTTTTTACCCGACTGCCGAAGGAGGGTAATGTGTTTATCAGTCTATGTATGTATGTATTTATGTTTGTTCCTATGTGGCGTTCTAAAGACCAAACGCATTGGTCGATTTTTATGGTTCTTTCGTCTCGTCAATCGATTCGTCTTAACTCTGCGAGTGTCACTGGCTACATTAAAATTGAAAAATTGGAAAATGGCGGATTTTGGGCGCCATATTGTGGGGGCAGATTTTTTTTTTCTTCCTACCCCATCGTGTGAGGTATCAAAATAAAGGGTTTTAAGAGGTGATTTCATAAATATTTAAAACTTATGTGTTTAAACGTACCTAATTCGAAAAAGAAATAACTAAAAAGTTATAAATAAAAAAAGTTTATTAAAAAAATCAAAAAACCCTGACTGCTTGAAAAGCGAACTAAAAAGACGTAAATAAGGAGAAAATCTTGCTGTGCAGTCGCAGGTTACATCTGGTTTTAGTCAGCCAGCTCGCGAATATGTATCCTCAGAATGACTTGGATTCGATCAATCATCGCTCAGCAAAAGAAATACACTACCGCAACTACTTTTTTAATGTGTGTGTGTTTTTTCCAAAACATGCAGCCTAAGTGACCTACACGCTACCACCGACGATGATGCCGTGGAAATAGCAAAGTTTTAGGCCGGAAAATCCTAATTATCGTGCCAGCGACACGAAGAATATCTGTTTACCTAAATATGCATGTAAATATTATTATTTGAGACATAGTAGATAAAGACTGTATGTGAAATCGCCACAGTTTTATAGATGTTATAGCTTTCGGGAATTTCCGCACTCGGCTCGGCGAGTTCTAGCAATCGACCTTTGAGCATCCCTGATATAAGTTATGAGCGAGTCGTATCGTACACATCAGTGCAAATATGAATTCAGTTCAATGACAGATAGTTAGTACTAAAGCACATGCGAATATTGCGAACTAATGCGAACTTAATGACAATTTCCAAATTGTTACTCATTACAATTTACTTTCGAAACTATCATATTTTATTACTGTTTAGGAACCGTAATTTTTATTGTATATTAAATTACCTACCACAACCAATGAATTAATGCTTTATTATTCTATACTCAACTACAACAACACGTCACAAGTTAACGGACACACAAATAGATACAACAATGACGACACATAACGTTCGTAGGTGTAGACTCACTTTTTCCGCTACCAGTGATGAATGCATCAATTCAAACTCATCTTTGGGATGCATTTCCTCAAAGTGGTTGGCGGCAGGTGTGGTGGCAGAGTCTGGCACCGCGCTGGGATCGCTAAAGCAACTCGGATCCTCTTTGTTTATCAGTATCGGCTTTACTTTAGGGTCCTTGCCGCGTTTGCGGATCTGTACAGACAGTGTCGCACTGTAGTGGACCAGACTCAAAGAAGACTCAAGACATTTACCATTGATATAATCTATGTATTAGTAACCAGCATTCACCCATCCAACGCATTCAACGTTCAATAAATTGTGTATAAACGATGGCCCACAACGAAGATGCATTATAAGTACTTCGTGGTTTACACAGGGTGACCCATAAGTCCTTTGAAATCCAAATAATACCTAAATCTTGTTCTATTTAGTTGTTTACAAACTTATAATAAGCCATTACGATCGCGGCACTCCGGTAAACGACCTCTATAAAATAACTGCATGGCAAGTTGATTTTGTTATGTTAGAGCAATTTATCTCTGGATATTTACTTGTAGGCCATAATTTGACCACCAATTTATGTCGTACGCTTTACTTTTAGGGTAAAAACATAAAAATAAATTGAATTTGATTCGAACTACCTACGCGGCAGCCAAGAACTGCTGAGTTGTTGAGTGAGTATATTCTGGACTTGTAACATGTCCGTGTGTGTGAATATCCAACACTAGTATCTATACTAGTCTCGTCAATCCTTACAATTGTTTGAATCTATCGAATACCATCAAATTCGTGCAGATTGTAAAGTAATGCAATGGTCCCTGAACTGTTGTTGCAATTAAATGCACATACACAATGAATAGGATCCCCATTGGTGAAACCCTGCATGGTGTCTAAATTGCCAGAAACCATACCAGTTTCATCATCTACCATAACTTTGCAGAGACATCAAAATGGCAACTAGTGGCCCCTTCTAAGGACTTGTGGGCTACCCTGTACTTGATTCCCAAACCAAGTACTACAAGACAACTGCATTTTAATTAAAACCAAGGGATCTTTTCCTTTGTTTGTTTTCTAAGTTATTGAATAATTTCTCTACATTCAAGTATTTTAGTCGCTTACAAATAAGCCTTAGACCTGAATACCAATATTTCATTAGTGAGAAATTAATCAAGTTAAATAATCTTATTTGACATTGTAAAGGTCCTTCTCAATAAAATTTTAAAAGTAATTCAAAGCCAACAAGTTCTTCATAATTATGGTTTTGATAACTTTATCTTGTGAAAATATAATTTTTAAGATTACAATTATTTTTAAATTATGATAAAAACTTTTATGTTTTTTATTATGCATACCATCATGCAATGTTAACATTGAACAGTAGGTACTGTATTGAAAAGAAGTTTAATGATTCAGATTAAAAGATTTTGATCTGTTCAGATAATCAGAAGTAAGTGCAATAGGAAATATTTGCAAGAGATTGAAATATAATATGTATTTATAAAGTTAAGTCAATATAATCCTGAAGCCATATTAGTAGGGAAATTCAACCATACCCTGTATTACAGTTGATGAACAAATAAATAATAAGTTATCAGAAAAAAACCCTGTAAATAGGAGCCCACGTAAATAAAAGAACATGCTGCTGGCCGGTAGCAATCATATATTTTGTGTTCTCAATTTGAAATAAAAGAGCTTACCTTAACAATTGGTGTTTCCCTGGGAGCATCAACAACTACTGCTGTGTTAAACTCAACATGTCCTTTGGGTGCTGGCATTGGCTCATCTTCTAGTCCGCTCTCTGCCAGTGCCTCACTCTCCGGTTCACTGCCTGTCACTACTGCACTCTCCTTGTTCTTTTCTTTTTTAGCTAACTAAAATACCATGTTTGTTATTTTAAATGTTAATATCATTACTGTTAAGACAAAGGCAGAGTAGATATTTTTTTTTAAAGTATTATAAGATGGCTTCACAGACCTTCTTTGACTGTACGCTAACAATGATTTACAGGAATTATTTTAACAAATGAACATTCTATAATCTTCCATAATCAACAATTCAAATTTCATATTAAGCACACACTATTTCTATAATAATCCACCAATCAGGGTATTGCTACTGTCTCTTTAACAAAGGCCAAATTTTTGCCTATCTAGGAGAACAGTACTTCACCCGTTTTCATTGTATAATTGTATCTAAAAATATTTAAATGCAACATTTGTAAACTTTGCAATCCCATTATGAAATAAACTATTATTACTATTAGTGTTACTACTATTACTATAAGTGTTTTACAGATAATTGAAATTGGTAAAACAGATAATTACTTATTCACTAGCTCTATAATTAAAAGCTGTAGTTGGCAAATGACCAAGGTTTACTATAGGTCAGTAGTAGCTTTTGCTATGATGATTAGACAAAGTACACAATACCCTATAACTCCTTACTTTGTATTGTGAAACTATTTCTTATACTATAACATAATATGTACATATTTTTATTTTGAGGCTGATTGGCTCATGTTTATTGAGGCTTACATGGGTGTATTAACTTTAATAAGTTGAGGCAGACACTTGAGGGGAAATACCTAAATACCACTGTGCACAAGTTTGACTTGAAAAAACTGAAGTAGTAACCAGAATTGGTCACTTACTTGTTGTAATGTAATCACATATTTATTACTATTTTAAATAAGTTAAGTAGGGAGCATTTAACTTGATGACGTCTCTCATTTGAAAATTATCTTTGTATTGCTGTTTTATAATTACACTACACACACACAATCATTTACACTTGTAAATGATTTTCATTCAAATTTGTGTATTGTGTAGTCATTATAATATCTGTCTGCAGTGTCACAATGCTGGACAAAGGTGTCCTCTACTTCTTTCAATTTCCCTTAATCTTTAAAGTATATTTGTGTTACCTTTTTGTTAGCTTTCTTCTCCTTCTTTTTAGGTTTGTTTTTGCTTTCAGCAAGAGCAAGTAGTTCAGTGGTGGCTCGGCGTTGTTGAGCAATGGCCTCCTCATAGCTGGTCCCCGAGGTTGAAAACAGCCCCATGAGGAGCAGCATAGCGAGTCCAGCCACCCCCACCCCACACAGCACAAGCAATGCCTGCAGCTCCATTGGATCTGCCGCAAATGCTTTCCCTTGACCGAAATAACGAACAATTAACAACAAGAATCTTATTGGAGTATTTCATGTGTTATAATCAAAACATCAGTAAACTGCAACGTGAAACTTCATTTTACAATATTTAGAATGATGCATTTCATTTATCATCTAGTTGCGATTCAAGCGGCACAATCCTAACGGCGCGCGGCGATTAGTACAGAGTACCACAGAGAGTATAGTAATATGAAACATGCGTAAATGTACATAATTATACGAACCGCTGTTCATACAAAATACTTTTAGAGTAGCGCTAGCAATAGCAAGGAGCTAACTGTACTTTTTTCAGGTTTAGTTGGAAATATTCTAACAAAATGAAGGGAGCTGACACGTAAGCAATGACACATGTCAAAGGTTATTGACAGTCCTTTCGCAAAAGTAAGAGCTGAGTTTACTGGAAAAAGTAATAATCCAATTGGAATATCCAGTACCGGTACTTTGATCTAGAATTTATAGGAACGCTTGTAACAAGATATGTAGATTTTCAACCTGTAATTGAAATACAAATACAACAGCCATTTACAACGCTAATAAGGTTCAACGATAAGATAAAGTGTATTTACCTGTAACTATTAGTCTTCTGTAATAAAGGAAAGCAAACACTTTATTTTAAATATTTTGTCACCAATTTACAACTACAGTCACTAAACTAAAGAAATCGGTAACGTAAAATTATATTGCTTTCAACTTTTTTTTTCTGACTACAAGACAAGACCGGAGGACCGGAGACACGAACCACCACAGACTACTTAGAGATACTACGTATACCCAGTATATAATAGTAATCTTTGCTACGTATCGAACCACGAACAAACCAACCCAACCACAGACTACATATAGACAAGACAACGTAGACCTTAGATAAAGTAGGTATAGATTAAGCACTGGCGTGGCCGCACATGAGACAGCAATAGTTAGTTCTGGTGTTACAACAAGAACAAGAACACTACAACCCACCATCGCACTGACACTTATCTATAAATAACCCAAATTCCTTGTCTCAATTAACACATAATACCACGAAATCATAGAAAATCAAACAAAACCGAGTTTGTTTGTCAAACCTGCCATTGTATTAGAGTTTGACAAACGACAGAAACCGGCCACGGTGACAAAGACAAAAAATAATCTTTTGTCCTTATCATTTACATGGAGCTGCCAATTAGCCATCTCGCTCTATCAATCAAGGTCATTTTAAGGCTTAATCTATACCTACTTTATCTAAGACGTAGACGTAAGACCTTAGATAAAGTACCTACAGACTTAGCCATAAAATGAGCGTGATTGATAGAGCGAGAAAAGATTATTTTTTGTCTCTGTCACCATGGCCGGTTTTTGTTGTTTGTCAAACTCTTATGTTATGGCAGGTTTGACAAACAAACTCGGTCGTGTTTGATTTTCTGTGATTTCGTGGTATTATGTGTTAATTGAGACAAGAAATTGGGTTATTTATGTTAAAACTAGTTTTTAACTAATAAAATAAGGAACGTAATCTACGTTATTATGGTATTGTTTTGTCTGTCTTTGACATTAACATCCAACTCGATTTGAAAGAGAAGTAGGTTTCAGGTAGAGTATCGAGAATCTTACAGATTAAGAGGATATCTGGTAAGTCGTATTTCTCTATTTTCATTAGTTCAGCTTTCAAATCTGACCAAAAGGTTTTGATTTTCGAGACATGAGTCGTAATGTCGTGTGACGGATCTTTACGATAGCCGAAAAACTCCATACAAAGGGCGTAACTTTTGTCTTCAGATGTGCCGTCGAATAAACAATGCAATTCATCCCAAACATCTTTAGACGAGTTGAACTGCATGATTTTTTTAAGAGTTTCGTCTGACATATTCGCAGTAAGCAATAGTAATGCGAAACTGTCAATTTGGTTGTATTTATCAAGAGCCGTTTGATATTGAGAAATTTCTTGAGGATCGATAGTAATAGGTTTCACAGGCTTCACTAGTGTACCAGTAACTGCATCTAATCCACCGGGCATACCTCTAAGTAGTAGCGTAGCCTTAAATTTCCATGTAGACCAGTTTTTCGTGCCTTCCAGGTGGCCAATATCAATTTTACAACTTGGCGATTGCATTTTTGAAAATTTCCTTCCCGGATCGCTTAGAACAATAGGTCAGTTACAGACTCTGATTTTTTTATTTTCTTTTTCCCTCAACCACGCTCTGCTACCATGTTAAAACTAGTTTTTAACTAATAAAATAAGGAACGTAGATTGTAGTGACAGGAAAAATATAATTGACATATAACCAGGGGGGTGTCACTCCGCAGTTTAGGTACGATCGGCCGGCGGTACCTTGCAGAGGGCATAACGCATTAGGTTGCCGCTTACCGCTCGGCTCGCACGTTAGCCACGTTATTTATATTATGCAGCAAATAACGATGACTTCTAAACGTACTTCTAAGGTCATTAAAAGATATTGTTGTGTTTACGGGTGTTTAAATAAAGCAAAGAACAATGAATCGATATTAAGTTTTTTTAAAGTACCGAAAGATTTTGAAAGGTAAGCTATTTTGATGTACCTATTTAAATCATTACATAAAATAAATAATCTGTAACTATCGGTAGTAGGTGCATAATGAGTACGAGTTTTGTATAAAAAAATAAGCATTTTGGTGTTCCTAAAAGAATGAATAGGTTTGTGAAATACTAATAATTAGGTACGTACTTAGATATTTTAGATTTTCGTTATGTTCACAAATATAATTTGATTTCTTTTTTTATTGAATGGTTACCGTTTTGTTAACATAAAAATAAACGCTTTAGATCCAGTTTAAAATAAATTATAATTGCCTAAGTAGTTACCTACTTAGCCTATGAATTTACCAATAGCCTGAGTAAGTGTACGCACTTGTTAAAGTTAACGTTTGTATATAAAACTAGGTACTTACTTATACCTAACGAACAAACAAAAAATATTTCCTAAGAGTTCTTCAAGCAAACTTTAAATAAACTAACAAAAAATATCACTAAAGAGTAAACAAAGAGGTAGGTACCTATACTCAATTTGTAATAACATTAGACGTCTTTACAACTCGTTTTACAGTCCGTTCAACCGATTTTGTGTTTTACCTCGTACACATAAGGATGATATAAAAAGCACAAATCTGTTACCAAAACCAACTGTTTACTACAGCTTCCATTTGTCGTATCACCAACTCAATAGAAGTCAAAATCGATTGACCGGGCTGTAAAATGGGCTTATTTAAATGTCTAATGTTATAGTAAATGAAGTTTAGGTAACCTAGTTTTCATTTGTTAAGTACCCAAACAAAATGACGGTCTATAATATTTACTGTCTATCTACCTACTTGACCGTGTAATCATAGGCATCAAACATAAGAAAGATTACGCGGTCAAGTAGGTAGATAGTGGATGTAAGCGAAAGCGGCAAGTCGACAACCCTTACGAGCCGAGTCAAACCGCGCCAGACAGCGACGGATATACGCGTTAGAAGAGAGCGGCAACGTTTAGGTAAATATCACGCTAGGCACTGAGCGCTTATGCGAGCTGAATTGTACTTTGTTGCTAACTAGCAGGAGTCTCTATTTCAATGAATTGTTGCACGAAGTGAGTCTTCTGTACTTGTACTATTATTTATTCTATGATATAACAACGGTTGCTAAGTATTGAGATGACAAAGTAAAGGTTTATAAAAATATAAAGAGGTATTAATAAACAAGGTTTCATTCTACTCTTCTTAACAATTTATAGATAATAAGTGTCAGTGCGATGGTGGGTTGTAGTGTTCTTGTTCTTGTTGTAACACCAGAACTAACTATGCGCCGTTGCTACATCTATAGGTACTTTATCTAAGGTGTGAAACTTAGATATATACCTATAGATTTCGCCATGGCGTGGCCGCACATGAGACAACAATAGTTAGTTACCCTATATATTATTTTTCTCTGTGTGCATCTCCGAGAAGGCTAGAACAAGAGGCGAGAAACTAGTACGAGAATATCATCGAGTTTGAATATCTCTAGTCAATGTTTATTACGTTTATGAACGAAAATTAAAAATGGTTGTTCCACCAGTCACCAGACAGATGTCAGCACAAGATGTCAGCTTTCTTAATCAGTTGCATTTCATCGTAGCAAATTTTTGTCAATTACTAAACAGCTGTCCTAATTCCATATTATATTACAAAAGTCTTCGTTATTATGTAAAAAGTATTCTAAGCAGTGCGCCAGTTTTGTGAAGTTTACTATTCTAATGTAATTAAAAGTGTCACAATAAATCCTTGATTTTATCTTTTTGTCCAAGAATGTCGATTCCTCCACTAGTTTGCAGTACTCCTCCACCACCCGATCAGTGTGAAGACGAAAAGGATCCTGGGGATTTCGATTTATCATACAGTCGTTAGTATTTCTCTTGTTTAAATTAGACATAGGTATACCTATAACATTAAATCAAGTTGTTGAAATTGCTTGTGACTTATGGTGTGAGTAATTGGGTTCAATCATACAATAACAATGGCATGTATTATGTTAGTTCTAACACTATAAATATTTGAATAATACCAAGTTCTTTGGGAAAAATCTAATGTGAAATAATGTAAAAAATGTATAGGATTTTCATGAGTCTCAATTATTATACTCATTATTGTGAGTAATTGATGCTCTCCGCAATAAGTATTATTAGTTTAACACCTATACATTACCATAATTTTTGGTTAATAAATTGTTACAGTGTCACAAGAGGATGATGATGATGAAAACAATGATTACAACTATGGCAACTTTTCATCTTACAATCATTATCAATCTGATAACAAACCACATGAAATTAAAGTTCCAGAGATAATAAAAAGTGTAGACACTGGGATACATAAAGACATAAACAAGGAGTATGAACATAAGGAAACAGAACAAAGTAGTGTTAGCTATGATGTGTTTGAAACCAATGATATTAATGAAAATAAATTAAAAAGTGAAGAAGATTTGAATATCGAAGATTTAGATTTAAAACTAGATGAAGAAATTGTAACTAATATTATTGAAAACAGTGATGAGAACGAAAGTAGTGACCCAAACACTGATAGTTTAAAAGACTTAAACATTCCATGTAATTCTAATAACAGTAGTCAAGATGATAGTACTAATGAAAATGTGATTGAGCAGACTGTTGCTACAAAACACTCAAATGTAGATTCAGATGAGGCTATTGTTGAACAATCTGTTGATGAACATGAGACTATAGCAGAAGATTTTGATCTCAGTAATTCAAACGAGATTGATGCTGCATCTTCTATCCTAGAAAATGAGCCCACAGGTCAAGAATGTTCTGTCCAAAATTCAAATGAATTACCAGAAAATGGTGAAAAATCCTTAAAGCAGTTTGATGTGCAAACAAACGAAAATGTGGTTGAAGAAGATTTTGGAGATTTTGATGATTTTCAATTTGCCAATACTAAAAGTGATGTTACCAGTTTTGTTGACAGCTCCAATCCATGGGAAAATAATGACACTGATGAAATGGAATTTGGTAACTTTACAGCCAACTTTGAAGAAAACAAATTGCACACTCAAGATTCACATTTAGAAATTAGACTTACAAACAATAATGATCAACTTGAGGATCAAGTAAAGGTAGAAGGTGATAATTTAGAAGATGATGACTTTGGGGACTTTGATGATTTCAAATCATCAGCTGTAAAATCAGAACCATGTGAAGTCCAAGAAGAAGATGAATGTCAAGAATTATCAGTTCTTAATTTACAATCAACAGATAACGAACATCATATCATGGAAAGTATTACTAAAGTATTAACTTCAGTGTTTATTGAAGAAATATCAGCACCTGATGTGGAGTTTGAGGGGAAGTTAGAATCATTGCTTAGTGAAACATGGGGTCATTTGATGGAAACTGATGAAAGACAACCATATATTGTGAACTGGAATAATTCATTAGGACAAAAAACTTTATTGAAAGCTTTATGTATAGACTCCCGAAACATTGTAAGTTATTTTCACTCATTATATTTATATCGGTAGCATGAATGATAGAATCTCGAAACATCATTTTCAACCAATTTAACAGAGTTGTTCCAAGAAATTTTATTTGTGTGTATTTGCTCCCAAAAATTCTTGGAATGATTCTGTAAAATTGAAAAATTGTTTGCAACTTGCAGGCCTAGACAAAAAACTTTTCTGTAGTGTTAACGCCGCATTAAGTGTAATATCACGTGCCACTGTGAACGCGTAAGCAACGCGTATTACATGGCGAGAGAAAAAGTTCTGTTATGTCTTTAAAATTGATTGAAAATACACAATCCACACCAAGTTCTATCTTAACAGTTTTGGGTTGTGTCAAAGTAAACAAATATGATAGATTATATTTTTAACATGTATTGTGGGATATGTTTCAGTTGTTTGGACCAAAATGGAGTAGCCACATGCCAAAATATGCAGCAAACTTAAGTGTTGCACCTCTTCAACCACAGAAACAAGCTTCTGCTCCATCTAATGTCAGCCAAAGTGAACCAGTTGCTGACAAAGTCGCAAGCAAGCCCACCACATGGTCTGATCCTTTCACTTCAGATGGCCAAGAATGTAAGTTACAGTAATCTGCGATTTCATTAATTACTAACAAAATGACAGTGAATCAACCTCAATGAACATTATGTAAATGGCACATTATGCAACTCAGTAAAACAACACGCAAGTTATGCACATTCCAGCTGTCCAGTTGAAATGCCAGAAATATACTAATGTTTGTATATTGTTATTGAACCAAAATATTGTGAATACTTGAAAAATAACAGAGCTTGTCATAATACTCACCATGGTAATTCTTTTGCATGTCTTGCACTTGGATCAATAACATCCACCTGTAAATTATCTGCTTCGTCCTATTCCAATAGTCACCTATGCCGAAGCCCTTCTCCTTGACCTAGAACACCTTATGGCCACCCTAGATCAAATGGCTCATAACCATTCTACCCTCAAGATATCTGAGTTACTATCACATGGTAAGTTTATCTTTAACACAGGACTCCAGAACTGTTGGTAAGAATTAGTATTTAATTAATTACCCAATCAAACCTTTCGTGGTTACGTACGAGGTTATAGTACGAGTATGTATGTACTGATTTAAGTTGACCAGTGCATATGTACCTACTGATCCAAGACTGCGTTTGTGCATAAAAAATGAGAAAAATATCATTGTGTGCAAAGCAGCAACAACCACATTGGCAGTGCGACTTATTGTGTCAAGTGAGAAAGCAACATGTGAGTTGCGTGTCTTGGCCCTTGGGCTGGAAACAACATACATAGATAACATACTATGGTGAGGTCATAGTTAAGTGATAGGACCATTCATCTTGGTTAACTGTTTTTTAACATGAAACTCTATACAAGTACATACTGTAGTTAGTTAGTGTTTAACACATTGAAATTAATATGTTTATAGTTTTAATTCTCTTGTGTAATGACATTACACTGAAAGTTATTTCATTCTATCATTACCTGTTTCAGCTTGTAACACAGAACACGAAAGTACCGCCATAAACCCAAGACCAACAGATTTGGATGTCTTTGAAGCTGCAATGTCGACTAAGTCTGAAAAGATATACTCAAGTACCTTAGGTGTACAACCAATGCGACAAATAAGCTTACCCGACACACATATTTTTACTCCAACTGACTCTGAAATACCTAGGTCTAAAACAATCCATTACGATCCTGGTGCTACAGTTCTCTTGCCACAGCCGGTCGCAACTGATAGTAAAAATCCAACAGACAATACTCTTACTCTAAATTCAAAAAGTGGCGTTGAAGCTAACGCAGATGATAACGAATACTGGGAATTTCAAGATTTCAAGAGCACATCCGATGCCAGTTCCTTGCCAGGTTTAGTAAACCAACCTAAAATACCAGAGGAAAAGAATCTTCAGACGGCGACGACGGTAAATGCGTTACCTCAACCTAGCATTGCGTACCAAACGCAGCTATTGCAACCCATTAAGGTAGAGCCTTCAATGCCTACTCTAAATTGGCCGGATCCTGGTGAAGTTAAAGTCGCATATGATGATTTCACAGACTTCGTATCATCATCACAACCAACTGAAAAACAAGAAAGTGCTATAATGCAGCCCCCAGAAATAGAAGCACAGACTAACAACGCCAACAATTCTGAATATTTGAATGATCTCAAAGAGAAAACTAAAGAAGCTTTTAAAGAATTTGCAAAACCTGAAAGTGATGGTTTTGATGATGATTTTGATACATTCCAATCAGCAATGCCTACAGAAAGTGCACGGAACAACTTTAAGACAAATACTTTTGGAAATTCAATTACTCAAATGCCATTGGGCCAACCAGCGGACTTTGATTATAGATCTTCGAAAAGTAACAATATAAAGTCTGATTCCATATCATTTACGACTATGCCAAGACCAAACGAAGCTTTAACGCACAATGTAAGTTACAATTCGAATATAACAGAGCTTACAAATAGGAGTTCTTTATCTTCAAGTACACAGGTACAACCCAGTGTTCTGCAGCCTACGCCCGCTAGCTTCAGCTCATCGAACACGCAAAATCTTCGAACAACAACGAGTCAAATACTGCAACCTTTGTCTTTAGAAAGTTACTCACAAATAAACTGGCCAAGTCCTGGTATAGACTTGCAGGATCTCTCGAGATTCAATCCTGTTGAAACTCTACAGTCATTGAAAAGTGATTTAAGTGTCAGTGGTCTCAGTAAGGGTGCGTCACCGGTTCACACACAAAAAAACTCTGTATCTAACCAATCAGCAGATGACGATGTTTGGGGCGATTTTGTATCTAGCAAACCTAAGCAACAGCCTTCTCAGCTCAAGAAACCTCCAGTCTTTGCGGAAGACGACGAATGGACTGACTTTATATCGAGCCCAAGTGTGAAGCCCCAAAACGGTTTAAATACAATAAGTTTAAATGTTCACACTAACTCAAATATCCAGAAAAGTGTGCACAACAAAGTATCAATGAAAAATAACCAGATGCCTGTCGATATTCCAACATTAAATTACATTACACCCAAAACTAACCCTCACAAGACATATAATGATAAACATTTTCAAAACTTATAACAACATAAACACAATGATTGTTCTCATAATTTATTATAACTGTACTTAATATAATAAGTATTACATAACATTATAATTATGTAAATAGGGTGGTGGTGTATGTATAATAATTTGTAATATTTTTTAAAGTATTTATATGAAAGTCAGAATTTATTATAATTGATTTTGCACTAGATTTGTAGTACCTATTGTAGGATATTTTGGGTGCTCGACTCGGAATAGAATGACGAATGCTTGAATAACAAAAGGTCTGTTTAAGAATTATGATTTTCGCAAATTAATTGAACAAAAACATTCGCAAAAAAACGGCCAAGTGCAAGTCGGACTCGCGCACGAAGGGTTCCGTACCATTATCGCAAAAAACGGCACAAAAATCACTTTTTTGTATGGGAGCCTCACTTAAATATTTATTTGCTTCTGTTTTTATTATTTTTTGTTATAGCGAAAACAGAAATTCATCATCTGAAAATTTCAACTGTCTAGCTATGACGGTTCATGAGATACAGAGTGGTGACAGACGGACCGCGGAGTCTCAGTAATAGGGTCCCGTTTTTACCCTTTGGGTACGGAACCCTAAAACGCCCGACTGCTTGTTACGATTTACGTCTCGTGTGTACCTACATCTTTTCAGATAATTTTATTTTCTACATTATCTTGTTTCCATACTTGTTTTTCACTTTTTATGCAGTCGGGATATTTGAAATAATTCAGTTGTTTCAAAAAATGATTTTCATTCTTATACGAATACATCGCATAAAAAAATCTATGTCGTTTGCGAAATTTGTGAATGCTGTTAGTAATTAATAACCCTAAAAATTAAGGACAGTCCCTTACGTGTTTCTATAACTGCAAAGGTTAAGGTAAGTACTGCCCTGGCTCAAAAACTCACCCTAGAAATCGATTTCCGAGCTTTTGGTGTACGAGTACCTAAACGTGATTCCATTCCGAGTAGGGAACTCGGTCATTATACCCGTTATTAGCTGTTATATTAGCACTTGCACAATATGACTAGAGAAACTATAATTTCTAATAAATAATGCGATATCAATGTACATACAAGAACTATCGAAGGTAATATTTTAATGTTTAATTTAAATTGTCATAATGTGCAAGTTTGTATCAAGTCCCGTCCTTAAATTGTTTTGAATTAGTTAAGTTTTCGTTTGTGAGATTGAAATAAGTTATGACTGTGTTAATACAAAAATGTAAGCCAGTAAAAGCAATAAATGTTACTCTTATGTTACTACTTAATTGATTTATTGTATTTGTATATAATGTGAATTAACTACTTATGTAAAAATTGTAAATTTATTTAGGAGCGTATTTATGATAAAAAACATGAAGTTATTGTTTTGTTTGTTAAAGCACTGATATATCAAAATTGTCTAAACTAATATTATAATAAAATGGTGAAATAAACAATTTCACGTTTATATGTATGTTTTAAACTATAATCTCCGGAAGTACTAGTTCGATTACAAACATTATTTTACTGATAGAAAGCATCATATCGAGCGCATTGCATAAATAAGTATGGATCTTAAGAGCGCCCTAGTCGGTCATTCTTCCATACAAACGTAGTCTGGCGATTACTCCACTGTTTGACGCTGTACTTTAAAAAAAAATATACTTATCAATTTGTCTCATTATTATCTAGCCCTGTATGATGCAAAAAACTAAAAAAAATACATATATTTGAAAGTGATGAGCGTCGAAAGCTCCATATTTCAACACAAATTTTAACGTATCTTTGGGCGGAAATAAATACCATAAGAAGAAGGAAAATTGCAAAATAGTCTCCATACAGGGATAGATCAGTAGTTCAAAAATGCAAAAGTTTTTTTTTGTCAAGAGATACATTCAGTACTTTTTTCATGGTATCATGGTATCCATATTTCCAAAGGTCTGTTTATAAAGTTTCGCGCGCTAAATTTGCAAAAGTGTGTATTCGCACGCGAACTAGCTTCTTATGTTCATCACAACGTCTCGCCCTTTAGCACGTGTTGTCGGATGAGATAGCATACATTTTAACCCCGCCGACAAAATAGTTCGTGCTGCCGACTACGGCACTCTTAAGCAGATCTATAAAAATAGTTCGAGATATTATGTACTTATATAATACTAATCTAACATTATATATGCAGCCGAAGTGATCTATGCGCTGCTACCGACGATGCTGTGAAAGTGGCATAGTCTTGGGCCAAAAAAAATTGAATGACTGTCGTTCAGCGGCACGAAGAATAAGACTAATTTAACTTTTTATATAAGACACAGTATTGATTTTATTATAGTTTAGACAGAATAAAAGATTAAAAATAATTTTAAATTGATTGATGGCGCATTTTTTACGTTGGTACCTATAAAGCATTGTCATCATGAGCATTATTTTTGCGATTAACAGCATGTAAATTGGTCGGTTTGAGAAATAACTTAAAAAAGAGGGAATAACAAATATATGCATGGCTAGCACTGCAATGTGGTGCAGGTCCGTTAGGTAAAATTCTGTTGCGGAATGGATTTTTTGTAGACTCGAATGCGAACTTCATTTCGCAGATAGTGCAAAGTGCTACTTTCCGACTTCCACACGGACGTATTCGCGGGCAGAAGCTAGTATCATATTTATAGCAAACTGTTAAAAAGTTTAGGTTGTATTTCAAAGGAGGAGAAATTTCGAGGCACTAAATATGAATGTTTGTAACAGACACACGATTATAATAGTCACAGCGGATCTTTGTGTCTCTGAAGTTGGTGCTGCCAACCATTGCACAAGAAACAGTTTGTCATCGAATAAACTGCATAGAGTAAGCGAGATAGGACGATGCGACAAACGTAAGCGAGTGAAAGAGACAGTTATACAATGATCTTCACTTTCAACATTGACAAAAAAAATGCTACTGCGCAAAGTTTTGCAGCCAATTCAGAGACAAAAAGATCCGTTGTGAGTATTATACCTAATGTGATATACAGTCTACAAGGTTTGAAACACGAGTTTGCGACGCACTTAGCTACTGCGGATGTCGATTTAGTGTGTAACTAATATTTTTCACACCAGCGTACGTTGCATTGTAAAAACGTTGTTCAAACCTATGCAGAATACCCTAAAAAGTTTTGTTCTAAAAGTGAACTATCAGTTGTTGGGACCTTTAGGAGTTTATTTTTGTCAGTATTTAAATACATGTATCAAGAAAAACGTAAATAGATGTTTTATTTAGAGCCGTTTATATCAAATAGTCAGGTATATTTTATCTGAAGAATAAATTATGGCGGTTTTGTCATTTTCTGTGTGCCATTTTTATTCCTCAGATATAAATAATTGACGATTGAAACACGGCCTTTAGATCTTAATATTTTATGAATTATTTAATTACTTTGAAGACCAATGTAACCCTATCAATGTTTTTGTTTATACTGTAGTAAACCATTGGTTGTAGCAGTCATAGAGCTGATTGTTTAATAAAGTGTAAATAATGAGACTTATATCCTTCTAAACTGTGGTTTTATTGTTAATACAACCCTGTCATACTTAATTTTCCGCATCTGAGTGATCTATATCTTCTATATGAGTACCAATGCCTTCTTTGTCGTCATCATCGATATGTGTGAAGAACTTTGGTAAATTATTTTCCATTGTGACCCTAAACTGACATTGCTCGAACTCTGGCCAAGATACGAATCTAAAACAAAAAGAAACAATTAGATTTTGATGTAGGTACGGTCGACAAGATTGATTCATGACCCACCTTAGCAAATTTTAAAAATTTGGAGTTCATTTCGTCGCATATGCAATGCGATGCAATATGCAATTCGACCCATGTGCATGTACTTGCAATTTAAATTGCCTATCGGTATCGGTGTGATTTAAATAGAATCGCTAATACTTGTGCATATGAACCACTTAATTTGAAACAAGGATGTTATTAAAATCATCGCCTAAAAATCCGACGCCGTGATGCCGTCCGATCTATGAGGCCAGCATAGTGCAATTTTTATGTTAGATATGCCTGTAATTCCGATTTGCGCAATAATTGTACTTTGCCTTCTATCGTCTTGGATCATTACTTCTTATTGATCGACAAGTTTTGTAAGGGTTTTAAATGACTAGCACTCGAGTATAGACTGAAACTAAAATAAACGAGCCAGCTCAGCCAGCAGCTAATGTATTTATAACTCACTTCTTGAAGACTGTTATTTTTTGTTGTAGATTGAGATCTCCGAATTCGGTGAATATGGTCATGTGAGGTAATGGAGCATCGTCCTTTTTGGGTGCTAATTCTTTGTTTGTATCAGGAGGGTCTTGGCCTGTAATTAGCCATACACCGCAACCAGGTATCCATTGTCTGAAATAAATAGCCACACATAAAACACCTACACTCCATTTGAGATAACATTATACATTTAAATAATCCCATTTTACAGCCCGTTCAACCGATTTTGACTTCTATTGCGTTGGTTATATGACAAATGGCAGCTGTATTAAATAGTTAGTTTTGGTTACAGGTTTATGATTTTTATGCCATCCTTATACTTACGGGATAGAATTCAAAATCGGTTGAACGGACTGTAAAAGGGGGTGGTAAAAATTTCTAATGTTATTTCAAATGGAGTATAGTAACCTAGTATTAAAAATAATTATAATACAATCCTTATACTGTCTCACTGCAGGGCAAAGGCCTCTTCTCATACAGAGAAGGCACGAGCATTGATCATCAGGCTTCCTCAAGGCGGGTTGGCGAATTCAAACTTATATTAACTAGATGTCCAGCAGCCTTATTGCGTAAATTCGGCAACGCAAAGGTTTTATCCGCCTTCAATCGACCAATCACATGGACGGAAAAAAACATCGCGTCTTTCATATCGATGTTTTCCTTCATCGATGTCAGCGACATTGGTACTTGCCCGGATTGGAACACACAACTTCAAGCATGAAGCAAGCAACTAAGAGCTTAGTAATAATATTAGTCTAAAATAAATATTTTGTATTGATTCCTTACTCTAACATTGGTATAACCCGTGTTTTTTTGGAAAACATGTGTGGTTTGAAGAAATACCATAGCAGTGGTAAATATTCTGATGGACACGGCAACTTGTCTTTTTGCGTGATGTTTACTAGAAGAAGCCTGTGTTCATCCATCTGAAACATAAAACATTTCAATTGACGACACGATTGGCGCAGTGTTTGAGCGATCGGCTGCTGCGCTGCGTATCGCGGGTTCCATTCCCGCACGGAACAATTATTTGTATGAACTACAGTTAGTTGTTCCGGGTCTGGCTGTTTGTGTATGTCGGGCAATTAACACATCCCAAATATTTGCTGTTCATTTACCACATACAAATCTTATCTTACTTCTTACTAATTTTATAAACTAGCAGTGCCCGCGGCTTACCCTACCTACCCTACCCCACCCTACCTAAAAATCTGCTCTGTATTCTGTCATGTATCAGAGAGTGCTGTGTTCGCAAAACGTATGGGAAAATGAATTTAAAAACCAAAAACTATGTTTTAATACTTATTCTGTTAATTTCTGTTATTCGGGACGGAGATAAATCGAACTAATTAAAGCATATGTTAATCGGTCCAGCTGTTCTCGAGTTATAAATGGTGTAACTAACCCGAGTTAGTTTTATATATATAAGATTCTTACTTCTTATTTATTGTTATTATAAACGTGAAAATTAGATATGTGTGTGGATGTATGTTTGTTACTCAATCACGCCAGAACGGCTGAACATATCTGGTAGAAATTTGGTACAGATAGATTAGTCAGGCATAGCACATAGGTTACTTTTTATCCTGGTATAATATGCAATTGGACGATAAATCACTTTTCATGCGGGCGAAGCTGCTGGCAGAAGCTAGTAATAATGAAATGTAAAAGAATACAGACATTAATTTATTCACCTGTCACTTTACAATGGATTTTGTATGAGTAAAACTACTATCCAAATAATTTATTAGGTTCTTCTGGACAGCTGTAAAATACACTTTGTTTCTACAATAACTATGGAACCCAATAATTATTGCAAATATTAACATGATAAACACATTACCCCTCCTTCGGCAGTCGGGTAAAAATCTAGTGCTTATGAAGGTTAAGTAAATATTATGTAGGCACATTCTATTTTCGTGTATTGTCTTTCAAACAAAGTTATCGTGTTACATTTGTGTTACACCATCAACATTCCTCTTGAGAAACAAGGATATCTAGACAATAAATTCAATAAATAAATTATTTGGAAAGAAGTATAACAACTATCAAGATTTTGAATTCAAACAATACCAACCACTGTTGTTTTTTTGCTATCAGGTATTTGTGTCCATGGCAAAAAGTGGACTTTTGGCACAGTTGTCAGGACTTTGTGATCAAAAAGCATCTGAAATAACGCTGGTATTGATCTTTGCTTCTTCAACTGCACCTCAGTGTCTGTAAGAAACTAAAGGATTGAATAAAATAATATTGTTAAAAATTAAATGAAAAAATTTAAATAACCCCATCAATTTATCTAGTAGTAGATCCGCTTCAATCGTCAATCTATCGATACACGTAATTATGACACGATATCTTGCGAAAAAACCCCGAATTTAAGAGTAAAATGCAGATAACTTTTGAACGGCTGAACTGATTTTAATCAAACATAGCTAAGAACACTCTCGACAAAGTCACCTTTCAAACAACAATAACCAAATCAAAATCAGTTCATCCGTTAAGGAGCTATGATGCCACAGACAGACACACAGATACACAGAAACACACGTCAAACTTATTCCGCCGGGGTATAAAAATCTGATATACTTCATAGTGGTGGCTTGGCATAGTGATGAATAGATCCGGTTTTCCCAGTTGATTTGTTGAATTGTGAAATATGATGTTGTTAATTAAATGTTTCACAAAAGACAATCCAGGCATTGATCCAATTATTTTAACAACTCTATCTAAAACAAAAGATAAATATTATTAGAACACTGAATACAGTAATTTTATTTCCAGCAGGATTCTAATTAGAAAATGTATTTTGATAATATAAATTGATAAAACAATTATTGGGTTTAAAGAAAGTTTTGTTTCCATTCTTCTTCATAAAGATCTACACTTTGGAGTGGGCCAATAGCTGCATCTATCTGACAGAATGACTTCTCGACTAGTGAAAAGTGATTAAGGGATATTAGATAAAAAATAAATCTTAACATAATTATGTTTCATGATTGCAGGAATAAATAACAAATATTAACATATTCTAACCTTTGTCATCCGTGCAAAGATCTCCCAGTAGTTCTTGAATTCTGTTTCCTTGGTCTATTTTGTCTTTAAAAGCCAATTTCCACATGCCAAAGAAATCTGCTAATTTGAATGTTACTCGACCTGGATATTTCGCTTGTATTTCCTGAAAATAGATGGTATAAAATATTAATTGCGTAAACGTGAATGTGGTAGAATCATAATTTATTTAAGAACTTTTGTAAACTTACACTCAAATGAGTTGAAAATTGGTTTGACATTTCATACATATAAATAGGATTATTTTGAAACTGCAACAATTCCTCACTCAAGAAGCCGAAACCAGGATTGACTTCTATTAAAGGAGAATTGTTGGTTATTCGTTCTTTGATAGTGTTTACTATTGCTTTAGCAGTTCTCTTGTTTATCAGATACATACTCTCGGGGGTCTTGTACTTTCTAAGAAGTGCGTTGGGCACTTTATTTTTAATGTCATTGTAGTCAGGTGTACTATTTATGTAATTGACGACATCTGCAGACAATTTTGGAGGTGGTTTCTCTTTTGGTTGTCGGCTGGTTTTATTAGATAACCTCAAATATAATTTCAGGCTACTTCTTTCGGTAATCAAGCGTACACCACTGACAGATTTTTTTAACATTTTGAAATAAAATGTTTACTTGTTTTGTTTTTTGTGGACATACGATTATTTTCTTTTTTAATTATATTGTTGCAAAGGCCCGCAAGCACCATCGGTTGACGGTTGGTAAACAAACAAATATGTCACTGTCATATCACTCATATGTCATATGTCAAATCTTGTTTTGGGAAATTTTATGACCTGGCTACTGAGGCCTTTAGGTCAGTTTTTTATGCAGTAAATTTATCAAATACTTGGATTAATTGGGGATTTACTACAAGTAGTCTGTGTCTGCATTACATTCTAATTTTCTTTTGGAATATTTGGCAGTATCAAGTCAACCTTCGCGGCAAGCTTCGCTGAGGTAAATCTATATATATAAAAATGAATCCCAATTTCCCTTGGTCACGGCATCACGCGTGAACGGCTGGACCGATTTCGATTATTCCCTTTTTTTGTGTTTGTTATTGTTAGGAGAAGGTTCTTACGGAAAAAAAAATGTACCTTACCTACATAGGTAGGTATATAGGTAGGGTAGGGCAGGTAGGGTAGGGTAGGTAGGGTAGGGTAGGGTAGGGTAGGTAGGGTAGGGTAGGTAGGGTAGAGTAGGTAGGGTAGGGTAGGTTGGTAGAGTAGGGTAGGGTAGGTAGGGTAGAGTAGGTAGGGTAGGGTAGGTAGGTAGAGTAGGGTAGGGTATGTTTGGTGTTTTTATGGTAAAACAAAGTTTGCCGGGTCAGCTAGTACTACAATGAAATTATCAGCACCTCATCGTACGTCTCGCCTGTTCAAATTGCAAATAATTAAAACAGCCTCTTCCCAGCCCATTTTTCTTTCACAAGAAAAATGGGCTGGGAAATCATCCAATGACTTATCCCGCTCTGAGTGAAGCAAGAGGGCGTGTCAGACTTTTACAGACTAAAACCCACCCGTGTTTTTCAGTTGCTTAAGCCAGGCCGCGGTGACTCCTTTTCAAATTTATCCGCGACCCAGACAGACATCGGCCCTAGCGGACTCCGTCAGTTTTGCTGTTATCTCTTTGAGGCGCGCGTGGAACACAACGCGCCGTCGAGTCGGACCTGGTCCTTATCGGATGGCGAGCTACCCATTGCTCGCCGCCTACAACGCCCGTGCCTAAGGTGGCCAGGAATCGGCTTGCGACTCCCGACGCCCAGGGCGTCTCCTGCGCTGGCTAGGGGCGTGAGGGCGTCTCCGTTGCGTCTCCCTCACGCGTTCCACCTCCTTCTTCGCAAGCATTACTGCTTCGCAGAAGGAGGAGACAGCTTCCTGTACCCTCTCGCTCCGTAACATGGGCTGAAACAGGGCCGGACGCGAGAGGTCGCCACCGCCGATCGCCGCCGTGTCCTCCGGGCGATCCACACAATGGTGACACCCGGGCGTTTCCTCCCGCGTAATCCTGAACAGGAACCTCCCAAAACAGCCGTGTCCGGTGAGGACCTGCGTCAGGCGGAAGGTTAGGACGCCGTGGCGCCTCTCAAACCGCTCCTCAAAGAGGGGCCTTATCGCCGCAATTGTGGCATCCCCAGCGCTGGGTTGTAACAGTCGCTCTCTCCATGTCACCATGAGATCTTGCCGTAGCTCTGTCCGCCGAGCCGCGATTTGTCGCGGCCACGGAGATTCGCCCTGGCGTTTCGCCTCCTCGCACCATTTCCAAATGTGCGCGAGGACTCTTGCCTCTCGATCCCATGGCGGCAATCCGGCAAGGAATCTCGCCGCCTGACCGGAGACCGTGCGGTATCCCTTGACCCTTGACCATGACCGCATGACCCTTTGGGACGCGTTCAACAGGCGGGCAGGTCGCCGCCTCAGGAAACGCGCCCACACCGGTGTCCCATAAAGGGCCATGTGCCGCACGACTCCCGCGTGGAGCCTCTGGCAGGAGGCGTTTGGACCCCCTAGATTGGGCAGGAGCCGCTTGAGGGTAGCCCCAGCCCGGTACAGCTGTCGAGGAGCAGTCCCAGGTACTTCATCGTCGACCCGACGCCCATGTGAATCCTTCCTACCGTTATTTGGGAGCCCGGTGGTGGCGCGCTCCGAAGACCATGAAAACACATTGCCTCGGACTTGCGCAGGGCCACCTCCGGTCCCAATTGCCGGATCCTCTCGTAAACTGTCGCAATCCTGCGTGTCGCTATTTCGGTCGCCGCCTGGTGCGACCCGTCCTGCGCCAGGACCAGCGTGTCGTCAGCGTAGCAAACCAACTGTTGCATTGCTGGGAACCAGAGTTGACACGTCAGATAAAACTGGACTAAGTACTGAGACTAGTTTTATTTTTGTATTTTGTAAAATTGATTATTTCGACCAAGAGAATTCATGGGCGTATCCAGCTAAGAGGTGGGGCAAAACAAATGGAACTCGTAAAATAGTAGAAACTTTAGAGGAGGACTTAACCTGTCGGGGAACCAGGGTGGCATTTAGGTGGCAAAATCAACTAGAGGCTCTACAACCTGTATGCAAAAAAGCAAAAGAATGTCAAATGATGGGTGATGTTAGTGAGCTCGAATGGTTGAGGCAATCGACTAAGTTTGAATTAATCGAACCACACGAAAGAAGAAGAATTGAGCTCGAAAATTTTAGCACCGGTCGCGTCGGACAGTTTTTTCTCTTGAACAGTAAATTGAGCTCGAATAGTTGAGGCAATCGACTATAGTTTGAATTAAACGAACCACGCGAAAGAAGAAGAATTGAGCTCGAAAATTATAGCACTGTCGCTTCGGACAGTTTTTCTCTTGAATATTTTTTAGTTTCGAATCAGGGTTAAGGGTGGGGCAGGTTGCCCCATCTGCCTCACCCTGGATACGGCCATAAGAATTTCAAGTACATAGTAGATTACGAGCGACCATTCTGACCAGTTGACCCAAGACTCCTCTATGCCATGTGCGTTAGACGCTACTGTTTTGTGGGCCATCAAAATGGCATGAACGTTTGAGTGGGTTGTTGATCCCACAGTACTCCCAGCTGACATTTGGCAAACCTTTTAACTCAGAAAATTCAACACCAGTATTGCCAAGGTGTTTCGTGTTACTCAATAGGTACTTGCTTCATATAGTTTTATGGTATTTGGCTACATGTGATTTCGGTTTCAGCGGATTTGGGCAAAGTATATTTGGTTTTCCAAATTACCCCAACTATCACCCTGTTTCATTTGATCCACGATTTTTCGGACAACTTGCATACATATTATATAAAACAAAGTCCCGCGCCGCGTCTATCTGTCTGTCAGTCTGTCTGTTGCCGATAAACTCAAAAACTACTGAACGGATTTACTTGCGGTTTTCACCAATAGACAGAGTGATCCAGGAGGAAGGTTAAGGTGTATGATTTGTTAAGGTTTTGTGTTTACTGGTTGAAATATGTCATTAATTATTGAAAATGTCGGCAAAAGTCAAGTCGCCTAGGAGCTTTCATCGAAAACGCTGCCTAATCCCTTTGAGATAAACAATTACTTACGGTGGAATTGTTTATCTTTTATAGGTCTACAGAAAAGTCTACCATGGCATGTATCTATCTTTTAATGATAACGTACTGGATATACATTCAACTTTTAAAAATGGTCACGTATAATGCGGCAATTGGAGAGCTATTTAGACAGTTACAATATTAATCCTAAGTTAGTCACCTTTAGCATTTCATACACATTATGATAATCCTACACCATATAATTTAAATCAATATCTTAGGAGTTATCGCAAAATAAACACTAACGCGCTCGAAGATAAAGTCGAGCTCGGGTGTCAACATCGATGACGATTGACGGGACCCTACGCCAGAAAAAACATGTATACGTACCTAGGGCATATTATAATAAGTACCTGGGCGACCGACCTCCGCTCGGGTGAAAATAGAGAAAACAGCGTTTTCTAAAAATAAAACCTAGCAAGATCGATTTATCGCCCCCGACACCCCCTGCATACTAAATTTCATGAAAATCGTTGGAGCCGTTTCCGAGATTCAGATTATATATCGGTATATATATATATATATACAAGAATTGCTTGTTTAAAGGTTCACTTGATGTTAGGTTTACTGAACAACACAACGACGGGCCCGTATTTGCGAGCCCCGGTATGGCTTCTGCGGGCAGGGAGCTTAGCTCCGTGAACGCCTGCCTCGCCCCCTTACGGGGGCGACGCGACTAGATTATGCTCTCGGTCACTAGTGTATTTTTATAAAATATAGCACGTTTTATTCTAATGTAATTATAAGCTACATTGCTGTAAACTTTCATTATAATCAAATGTCCTTCTAACCACACAAACTTTTGCGTTTATAAGAATAAATATGCGCAGTGCTGATAAAGAAACAACAAACATATTGTATGGAAAACATCGCCAGTTAGTACTATAGTTCTCTGTTACTGCGCAGCCATCGTAGCCAACTTTAGGGCGGTCAAGAGTTTTGGTGAGAACTATAGCAGTGCCCGTAGTCACCCCAAAAAGACGCACATATACGGCTAAAACTGGTATCGGCTGCAGTTTCGATTTCGGCCGAGCAACGGCCGAATATTCGGCTAACCGAAAAATAGATTGTCTCGTTCGTCTATGACCTTAATCGTTAGTAGATTCGATGCAGCGACCACAAGTTTGATGTCGATCCCCAATCGAGATAAGATTTTGTGCTTGGTTATTATTATTAGGTGTGATTAACTTTTTCTCTGTCCATTATTGTTATTCATAGACCTGCAATACGAAAACATAAAGTCCAATAATTTCATCAATGCTAAACATGACACTCCTAAGAACTGCAGCACTCAGCAACAAAGGAATGCATCGAATCCAGCCAAAAAAGTTTGCTTACTTTGTCATAATGACGTGTAAGAAAGGTACATTAAATACCTACTTACTTCCAACTCAATTAATTAAGGGTAATCGTAATCACCTTTCGTCCAATGCAGCTGAACTCGTATACGGGCCCGTTATGATGTTATCAGAGCTGATAATTACTGGGCCAGTCCGTTGTTAATATATCAATTAGCACAGTAGCAAAACTTTCATTCTACATGTATGAATATTACAGTGATTTTGGAAATTCAGAAAATATCTATCTAAATATGTTTAAAGTGTACATTTTGCTGCAGCTAGCTTTTGTGAGCGTGCTCGGAACCGTCACATTTCATGACTGTGGTAAGCAAATCGTATCCTCTTTTGAACTGTCTTATCTTCAGAATCTATTATTCTCGTTGAAAAAGGAGCACGTATTTCAAAGTAGGTAGGCGTGTACCCCACTATATAATATACCTATTAAGAACAAGCTGATTTGCATATTATTATCGTGCGAACTTTGCATTTAGCTATAATTATTGGTACAAAAAAGACTGATGTTGTTCAGGCGAGCTAATGGTGCTGGTACGAATTGCATAAATTTTTGCAACCAATTTAAATAGAAAATTAGTACCTAGTTACTCAATAAAATAATTACATTAATTACCTACCTATAAATAGTAGTTATATACAGTTCTTGGCGATTTAAGAGTTCTATAATTTAACTTACATATTGAATAGATACTTACTAGAGTTTCGCAAAATATAATAGATACGACGCAGTAGCAAGTGGAATAAAATATGTGTGTTAGAATAGTTACAATGCACTAATGCCCATATTCCAGTTATCCTATTTCACCAGTCAGAAAAACGATCCAGACAGGCACTCTGAATCGGTCTGGGCGACGCCCAAATCGTTTAAATACTGTCTGGTGAAATCGGTGTCTACCTGCTCTTCTCCGGATAAAAGCGCCAAGGGTGCTAGGCAATTTGACCACGTTAGACAAACTGGGGCCAAGTTGGTGTCCTACGCTTCGGTTAGTAAAGCTGTCTTGATTTTGGACTCCTATTCAAATCGGTCGAAACGAACTTCTTCCGTCTTACTTGTCTTCCTATGCTGAAACAGGATGTTACAATTGAACTGTTGCTCCGGAATTGTTTCCTTTATTAACTCACTACTACCAGCTCTCGCTACGAACGGGAGTTGTAGGTTCTCTGAGCCCTGGAAGCTAGCTAATGCGCAACCAGTACACAAAAAGGTAGACGTGGGACCAATCGCCATAACCTCATGGACTGCCGCAATGTAACGCTTGATTCTTATATGTTGTATAATGTAAACAAAGCTACATTTTACTGCTATTAAATTGTTTTACAACTAATTATTTTATCAACATTCTCCGTGATATATGATTAATTGGCACTTGGCTCTAATCCGTTCTTGTCATCCACAAATCATTGAGTAAAAATCATTGTAGTAATAACTAAAATAGACATTACGTCATTATCATTAGATTATTTGACCGTTAGGTACGTTTGACCGCATGCAGTGAAATCACTTTGCCTTGAGCTGGCCTAACTTGCTAAAGAATTTTATTAGAATACGGAGACCAGCTTATACTGTTTTGTACCACTGACGTGCACTCAGTTGACTGTACTGTGGCAAGTACCTACTTATCTACCATCCGCGTACCTACTTATAACGATAAAAAGTGATTAAATAAGTACCACTGATTCATTGAATATATTCTCAGTTTTATGACGTTGCTGTGATTTAAAATGCTATCGCTTTTGTTCACCTTCGTCATCTCAAGCAGTTAATCAAGTTAATCCAATGATATAGTTAATCCATTTAATCCGTTATGACTTTTCTAGAAACAATTGTTTTCCAAAATACATACCAACGTAATATTTTAAAGAAGTGCACTGTTTTTAACACCGGATTTGTTTTTTTTTTATTCGGCACTAGTGAGGGCAAATGCGCTACAGGAAGATGAACGAACATAAGGAACCAAATAGTTTTGTGGCAAAATTAATGCGTGTCTGACTGGGAATATGGTAACTTGTTAAAAAATTGGAAATCCCCAAATGTGTACTCTGTGGCGCTTGGCGCTCTCACTGAAATATGTACATTTTTGTACAGTAAATAAAGTTGTATACTTACTGTAGGTATCGCTATTTTAATAAGTGCTCGCAGTGCGCATCTCCGATTAAATTTACACCATGGCGGCCAGTCTTAGACTACGAAAGAAGAACGTACCACAGAATAAATAATAGTACCTACAGGCTTATACTCTTTTTTTCCTCACTCTCATAGTCCGATAGGACAGCAATCCGACTCGACCGAAGAGAGATCAGGCACAGGGGATCTACGTATATATCTCCGTCAACGAAGTAACGGGTCCCGTCCGAAAGTACTCCGAAACTTCGGTGTAAAAAAATATTATATTTATCGGACCGGTATATTGACATCGGGAGTAGGTACAACTGTCAAATTGTGTTGTCATTATTTTTAGTTCGGGCCCCGAACGGGTCATCCGTCCGTAGGTGATAAGGAGTAGGAAAAGCCCGTAACGAAGGCCGAAACTACGGAGTTCGTGCTTAGGGATTAGACCCCCAGGACCAACAGCTTTACATAGTTTTAGAGTCACGGGGGTATCATACCACCAACCTTAGATAAAGTACCTATAGATGTAGCCATGGCGTGGCCGCACATGAGACAACAATAGTTAGTTCTGGTGTTACAACAAGAACAAGAACACTACAACCCACCATGGGTTGTAGTGTTCGCACTGACACTTATTATCTATAAATAACCCAATTCCAAGTCTTAATTAACACATAATACCACGAAATTACAGAAAATGAAACAAAACCGAGTTTGTTTGTCAAACCTGCCATAACATTAGAGTTTGACAAACAACAGAAACCGGCCATGGTGACAAAGACAAAAAATAATCTTTTGTCCTTATTATTTACATGGGGCTGCCAACTAGCGATCTCGCTCTATCAATCAAGCTCATTTTATGGCGAAAACTATAGGTACTTTATCTAAGCCACCAACTATACTAAACTCCTAGCTGGAAAAACATATGGTCAGTCGCGCCATCTGCCGTTACAATTAAAAGTTAAAAAAAAACTTTTTATTTATTTATTAACTAAAAATGTCAAAAAAGTAATAAGTACCTAGACTAGGCGGGTTAATTCAATCGTTTCTAAAATAGAAACGTGTAATCTTATCTTCAATCTTTTCCATGTATATTATTATTTTTATCTATCGCCTTATTAGTACCAATTAGCTAAAACTGATTTTACTGCCTAATTCTGGGTCTACGGAAATTACTGTAATCGCTACTGCAAAAGGAAATCATCTTAAATAGTGTTTGGACACCAGACCCCGGTTTTTCGCCGAAACCATAAATATTCGGCTTCACCTACAGTTTCGGCTGAAACCGTAACGGAAACCAAAACTATTCTCCTTTCCTGGACCGAAAGTATTCCTTTCATCTGTAACCGCCGCGCGCCGGGTCCGTGCCCACTCAACACTCAACCCGATTAGACTCAACCCGAAGAATAATACCAGAAGTTTTACTACCAATGCAGTGCCATTTGTACAGTCAGGCAAAGTGATTTAATTCCTAGTTAACCTAATATTTATAATCACGTTTATAGACTGATCCAATAAATACCACCGTGCCAAATTCAAAATGCAAATTCGTTTAAAATTCGGACAACAGAGATCCATAATGGGTTAGTATTACAAAAAGCTTAAATTCTACCACTAGCTATAAAATTGTAATGATAATTAACAATAATCTGTGATTTTTACTACAAAGTACAAAGTAATATTAAAAAGGATAAGTACTTAAATTGTTTAATTATTGATTTATTTATCCAAACATTATTTAAAATTTACACTCTTTGTGATGCAAGCGTTAAATCAACACTTTTCAGCCTGACTATACACCGACGTTTTTACGCATATCAAAATAGAAATATGCAAGTATTATTCTTCGGGTTGAGTCTAATCGGGTTGAGTTGGCACGGCACGGACCCCGCGCACCACGGCCGTGAGCATAGATCGTGCTTCGGTTCGTACGTTATTAACGGACCAACAAAATGTTTAGATTTTAACACGCTTTTTAAATATTATAAATTTAGTTGGTCACTAATTTTTCATTTTACGAAAACGCATGTTAAAAGAGTTATGAATATAAATGTGGAGGGGTGGAGAGGGAGAGCAAGGCCAAAGAAAAGATGGATGGACTGTGTGAGGAGTGATAAGTATATGAAAGAAAATGAGTCAGTGATAGCTAGACAGGGGACAGGACGGTATGGAAGAAGAAATCTTGTTGCGCCGACCCCAAGTAACATGGGATAAGGGTAGGAAGATGATGATGACTTATATTTCATTTTTATTTAAAACGCGAATTCATATTCAAGTAAAATCATAATAGGTAAGTAAGCAAATACAATAATAAGTAGTAAAAAAAGAAAAATACTATTTTTATTTTAACTTTTATTTTTTAGAGGCTTTTAAACTAGAGGTTTATGTCAGCCCCATCGTATCCTTATAACTATTTTACAACATTACCATGTAAAATTAAAAAATAACCAATACATTTATATTTGATTTGGATATATACATAAGTAATAAAAGGCTAGAATAATTCATTAACCAAATAAAGAAATAGATGATCTCGTAAATTGTCCCAGTAAAATAAATCATCGAGAAAACCCATCGAGTTCACAACCCTCTTCTTTTTTGAACTCGGTTAACACATCTGCATATTAAGGAATCCAACAAAAAGACGTCGTTTATTCACTTTACATAGGTACTTACTTAATTAATTTTAAAATAATCATTATAGTAATATATTAAAAATATTTAAAAAATAATAAAAAACCGGCCAAGTACGTGTCGGATTTCACATTTTTAGGGTTCCATACCAGACGGCAAAAAGAAGTTGGTTGTAATAGAAAAAAATAGGGCATTTCAAAGAAAAAATCTGATTTATCATATATATATATCATATATATCGTATTTGTTAGTAAAATATAAGTAATAGAATTCTAATAAAAAAAGAATAAAAAAAATATAATAATAAAAAAATAAAAGAATTCTAATAAACATTATCACCAAATTTGAAGTTCAACAAAATTCTACGGAACATTTTTTTGTAAAAATGCTGACTTTGGTGGCTTCTCATTCCTCTATTCTCAAATATTTTTTAAAACATAAAGCACAGTTTGTATCTACTCAACGAACTCTAAAATCTCTCTTCAAAAATTGGAAGAATTGGAATTTTAAATGTTTTTATGGAGACTACCCCCTCAAAAACATTTAAAAATATTATAGGACAATTTGTATGGCTTTGTACTAAAAACCGTGTGACAGACACGTGAGTGACAGCAATAGGGCTCCGTTTTGACCCCTCGGATACGGAACCCTAAATCCGAGGTTCTCGTCATGCGGGACCATGTCTACAATCATCGCATGGTTCTCGATTCGATCCACCAGCACCATATCCGACTTATTGGCCACAATTATAGTCCTGTCAGGGATGAGTGATGGACCGATCCCTGCACAGTACGATATTGCCATTATTGAAAACTGGGCCGGGCACATAGCATAGGTACCTGTAGACGAAACTTCCAATTCCACAAGAGGGTACTTCGGTGTCAGAGCAAGCTGCTGATAGATAATCCTGGCTACAAGGTTCTGAAAGAATAAAATAAAAATAACAGACTACGAGTCCTGACAGCAAATGTTGTCTCTGGCCGGGCGGCTACTGCGAAACCATATATATATTCACATACTATACCTAACCCATAACACTTTGACAGACCTCGTCATCAAAGTTCAATCCCTTGGTCGGTCTTAACGTCATTAGTGTGTTCCATCATCGAATCTAGAATCTACTAATGATAGAAGACGTTATAGTCGGTTGCGGTCGAGCCGAATATTCGGCTAATCTTTAGCCGACGAAATCGAAATGGAGGCCGAATTTTTTGACCGATACTGAATATCAGTCGTTCTCTTCTCTAATCTTAAATGGTAGGTAAACTACTTCGAGTAAAGATAACACTGAGATTTGGGGAATTCGATAAGATTGGTTGTAATGTCGGCTATAGATAATTGAAGAGGCAATTCCGAAAAAAATATAGTATAAAAAAAAAAGAAAAATAAATCCATACATGGCATACAGTTTTGATAGGGTTCTGATTTCAAATCAGACCACGCCAGTGCACACTGGGGACCTGCTGGCACAATTCATGGTAGTACTGCGGCGCGCAGCCGCTTACGTACTTTGTGGTGGTACCCAGAAATACGATTGATATATTGTATATTAATTCAACAGGGTCTGCTTACGAGTTAACTGCTGTGAACATACAAGGATGTGACGATCATATTCCGTGTTTCGTCACGGTTGGCGAAGACGTGCTTGTAAATTTGGAATTCTATGCCGGTAAGTTTAATGAAATCTGTGCAAAAGCACATGCATTTTTTACGATTGGCAACTGTACAGTTTGTTGCGCCTTAAGATATAAGAATTACCTACCAATTCTATTATCAATCTTTCAGTCACAAAATCATGTAGCGCGGTCTTTACATATTAGGAACTTAGGTTCACATCGCAAACTAAAGAAATAAACCAAAAATCACTATGAAATAAACTACACCAGCGATGGGAACTCGCGAACTGGCTCTGATGATCCCAGAGCGATACGCCAGCTACTCGTCACTCGTCACGAGGTGCTGGTGCAGTGGTTAAGCGATCAGCTATTGCGCTGCGTGCCGCGGGTTCGATTCCCGCACGTAATAAATATTTGTATGCCCTGCAGATAGGTTCCGGATCTGGATGTTTGTGTATGTGAGTAAATGTTTGTAAACACACCAACTGTTGACGATGCTACGTCGACTGCTCAGTTACAGGAGCGAATAAATAAAATGCGTGGACTATAATAATCTGGTGTAATTACATGAATACAATATTTAAATAAAACGTAGTGCCTTCGTCGTGGTAAGATGTTGAATGACGCGATGCTTGGAGCGGGAGACGTGCCAGCGCTGCCCGCGGGGGCTTTTCATACTCCGGCTCCGCGCGCCTCCAACCAATCGCAGGCATGCTATGCGTAGATAGACACCAACGATACGGGTGAAATTGGTACTGTGGGGTAGAGCCAACGTTCTTTTTTAAAGAAAAGGAAGAATATTTGGGCATTTGTCAATATCATCTAGGCTGTAATGACAAAATTTGCCCATTTGCATCAAAATATACCTTCCATTCTATTTTTAACGAAAGTTGGATTTAATAAGAATGCTATTGAAGTCCATATTTTTTTTGCAGATTTCGTGTCTCAAAACCTAGACCAAAATGTTGTGATCCACATTAACCACCTTAACTTGAGAACGCAAGTTAGTCCCGGTAAGTTTAGTTTTTAACTTATTCTGGAGACCCCAGACCTGCCCTTTGAGCCCCAAAACATGCTGCCACCAACGATGCTGTGGAAGTGGAAATGATTAGTTCTAAAAAAAAAAATAAGTACCTGTAGTATAGTCACAGTACATCTTTATGTCTCTGAAGTTGGCTGCAAGACCCTGCGCAGTTGCTATTTTTGTGTCAATGTTGAAGTAGAAGATAGCATTGTATAACTGCCTCTTTCATTCGCTTACGTTTGTCGCATCGTCCTTTCTCGCTTAATATATGCAGTACTCGATCAACTCGATGGCAAACTGTTTCTTGCGCAATGGTTCGCAGAGCCAACTTCAGAGGCACAAAGATCCGCTTTGACTACTTGTCGAGAAGTGTCATGCCACAGCGACGCCAAGCAGAAAACAAATTAATTTCATATAGGAATAAATGAAAACTTCTGTAGTGATCATGTAACATACTCATGTAAGGATCGTATCAGTAGCAATTGGTGTTCAGTATAGTTTTTGCTTACCCCTACAAGAAAAGGTGTGAGTATATGTAGCTCTGTACTGTACCCCTATAAAGTCAAAGTTATCTCAGTTATCTCTGCACTCTGAGCCAGAAAATGATGTCTTTTTACCCGACTGCCGAAGGAGGGTAATGTGTTTATCAGTCTATGTATGTATGTATGTATGTATGTATGTAAGTATGTATGTATGTAAGTATGTAAATATGTATGTATGTATGTTTGTTCCTATGTGGCGTTCTAGAGACTAAACGCGTGGGCCGATTTTGATGGTTCTTACGTCAATCGATTCGTCTTAACCCCGCGATCGCGAGTGTCACTGGCTACATTAAAATTGGCAAATAGGAAAATAGCGGTTCTTGGGCGCCATATTGTGGGGGCCCAAATTTTTTTTTCTTCAAAACCTATCGTGTGAGGTATCAAAATAAAGGATTTTAAGAGGTGATTTCAAAAATATAAAACACTTATATGTTTAAATGTACCTGATTCGAAAAAAAAAATAACTAAAAGGTTATAAATAAAAAAAAATAATTAAAAAAATCAAAAAACCCGACTGCTTGAAAAGCGAACTAAAAAGACGTAAACAAGGAGAAATCATGATGTGCAGTCGGATGATACGTCTGGTTTTGGTCAGCCAGCTCGCGAAGGCGTATCCTCCGACAGCACAGCATGGTTTCTCCTTGTTTACGTCTTTTTAGTTCGCTTTTCAAGCAGTCGGGTTTTTTGATTTTTTTAATTAACTTTTTTTATTATTATTTTATTATGTTGGTAGAACGCTGTGGGATCTACGACTGTCCAGTGATGACCACAGACGCCATGACTTCACTCATCAGTGTGATGTCGGTGCCCACCAGTATCGCATTGGTAATTTTAATTATATATACTTACTTTTATATTTTTTAGGGTTCCGTACCTCGAAAGGAAAAAACTGAACTACTATAGGATCACTTTTTTGTCCGTCCGTCCGTCTGTCTGTCAAGACCCTTTTTCTCAGGAACGCGTGGAGGTATCAAGCTGAAATTTATATCAAATACTCAAGTCAACTGTCCCTTAATGCTGAAAAAATCAAACTTCTAAGCCAACGCAATCAAAAGATACAGCCGTTTATGCCGGAAATTTCCGCAAATTTTCGACACTCGCAAGGGAATCAAAACCTACAGGATATACTTCCCGTGAACCCAGAATCTTGAAATTTGGTACGAAGCAACGTCTTATAACACAGATAAAGGAAAAGTTGAGAAAACCGTATATTTTTAGTTACATCATCATCATCTGCCTGCCCTTATCCCATGTTACTTGGGGTCGGCGCAACACGTTTGCTTCTTCCATACCGTTCTATCCCCCGTCATGTTATTACTGACTCCCTTTTCTTTCATATCACTCCTCACACAGTCCATCCATCTTTTCTTTGGCCTTCCTCTCCCTCTCCATCCATCCACATATACATCCATATTTTTAGTTACATCAAATAATAAAAATATTTTTAATAATTTTAAACTAACTACCCCTTTCCTCATGAACGCGTAGAGGTATTAAATTGAAATTCATATCAAATACTCAGGTCTATAATAACTTTAAGCTGAGGTTTGTACGGAACCCTCGGTGCGCGAGTCCGACTCACACTCGGCCGGTTTTTTTACGGTTTCAACACTAAGAATGACAATCGCTCTACTATGCACAACGTGTATCTACAGTAGAGCGATCGTTTATCACCCTCGGGTGACTAAAAACCTGGTTATGAAGCATTATGGGGGAAAATTGCCTCAATGGTCTGCTCATGATGAGTCCATAGACAACTTACAAGATTTTTTTAATAAAGTGGTCTAAAGGTTTACAAAAAAAACTAATTTGAAATAGTTGATATTCTCATTTTATTTACAGAACCAGCGTGGCTATCTGATGTGGCGTATAGAAAATGAACAGGGACAGCAGGTGTTGTGTTACCGGGTGACAGTGCAGACGCAGAGTCGTCTCCAGAGGCTTCTGCGGGGGTATATGAAGACGGCCCCTACTTCACGAGTCGATCAGCCCTGACATCATCGACCCTTTCGATAGCGAACCAACGACAACTTATTTTATAAAAACTAATTTGTAATTAATTCTTGTTTTACTTACCTATCTATACTTATCTATATCTATATTATAAAGAGGAAAGATTTGTTTGTTTGTACCGAATAGGCTCCGAAACTACTGGACTGATTTAAAAAATTGTTTACCAATAGAAAGCTACGTTATTCCTGAGTAACATAGATTCTTTTTTTATCCCGAAAACGGGTCCTGTGTGGTGGCCCACGGGAGCGAAGCCGCGGGGAACAGCTAGTTATTTATACATAGAGGAAAGTAATTAAATATGAGTAAACACTTTGTTCTTGGGTTAAAAATAAACTATACTTAGGTATACACTATCTATCTAACTATATCATATATATATATCGCAGGGATATGATGAAAACAGGGAATTGATCAAATCTCTAAGCGATTTGATCAAATCACGGAGGATGTTAAAATAATAACACGTTTTTATCATTTCCCTAATCAAATCTGGTGATTTGACAAATCCCAATAAAGAAATCTAGTGATTTGAACAAATCTCAAAATTGGTTCAGTGAAATGACAAAAATAACTTTTCTGTAGTAATTTAAAGGTTTATAAGAGCGAGCGTAGCGAGCTCGGGAGCTTAGGGCACCCCGACACGGACAGGTTAGGTTCGAAGGGGATGACGGGAGCTGAAGTGAGCGAGCAAAGCGAGCGAACTCAGCTCCCGTCATCTCCTTCGTGTTAGGTTACTTTAGACCCTGCATACAGAAATAGGAGCCCCGCGCAGCGGGGCTCCGTCGGCTCTGCCACACAAATACTAATTCAACTTGCACCTATTCAATACACGACATGAACAAGAACTGGACATGTTTTATTATCTTTTCACTGAATCAATTTAGGGGTTTGTTCAAATCACTAGATTTGTTTAGGGAAATGATAAAATTGTGTTGTTATTTTAACATCCTCCGTGATTTGATCAAATCTCTTAGGGAATTGACCAAATCCCTGTTTTTATCATGTCCCTGCGACATATAAAAGCGAAAGGTCACTCATTCACCTATCACGAAATATCGAAAACCGCTTGACGTTTATAGATGAAATTTGGCAGGGAGGTTCCTCAAGTGACGTAAGTGCGCAATAAGAAAGGATTTTTGTAAATTCTATATTTTTTCTAAAAGGGGCGTTGAAAGTTTGT
This sequence comes from Anorthoa munda, assembly GCA_945859665.1. Taxonomy (NCBI): domain Eukaryota; kingdom Metazoa; phylum Arthropoda; class Insecta; order Lepidoptera; family Noctuidae; genus Anorthoa; species Anorthoa munda. The sequence goes on from OX243909.1 coordinate 11,831,759, forward strand.
ATGGAATTTCTACAGTTTGTAAGTTGGACACGTGAAATTTGAGATTTATGCTCTTGGTTGATAATAAATAGTTATTTATGCTACAAGTGCGGAAGGTAGGTGATTTCCGATGAGTGGCATTTTTATTCACGAGCGAGCGAAGTGAGTTAGTGGATAAATCGACACGAGTCGGAAATCATCTTACGTACGTGTATCATACAACATTTTACTATGCATTGTGCGAGAAAAAAAAAAATATCTAAACCAAGCAAAAAATAATAAAATAGCGGGCTTATTGAAGCGCTCTCAGCATAAACACAGATTAACTAATAGTTCCTCGGGCATATCTACTGCGCATGTGCAAATAGCTGTCACTAACGCAAAAAGGCACCAGTAAAATATACGTTCTGCCAAACATATTTAATGAATATTCAAAAATTAATAATTTATTGATCAATTTCTAAATTTAGATTGATTAAAAACGACTTTAATGAAGTATTAGTTTTATTTTACCTTTTATATGAATGTTAATCTTTACTTAACTAATTTTTTTTTTTTCTCAAATAATAAAAGCTCTATGCGTCGGGCTGACGTTGGAGTCAAAAATTAAAAAATACAGAAAAGTAAAAAGCACTAGTGAAAAAAAGTGGCACTTTCCGCACAGTTTGGCTGCTTGGAAAACGCTCTTTTCGAGGACATGCATTGTAAATTTTACAAATTGCATGCATGCATGCATTTATGGTGCCGGACGTAAAGAATTTCACCATCTCATGTCTTCCCGTGGGTGTCGTAAGAGGCGACTAAGGGACAAACCAGAGAATGGGCAGCAGCGTTCTCTGTGCTTCTATAACAACCATACTGCCAAGCGTGGCGATTATGGCCAAAACCCCCTCCATGAATAGCACAAATAAAAAATGGCCCCTAGTGCCCGGCAGCCTGCCTACCCTCGACTACGGTAGCGGTCGAGGTTACGGCATGGCAAGGGGTGCCAAGAATCTCCGGACGGGATCCGGCTACCCCAACAAACACCGACGACTGGACCTGGCAACATACAACACGCGCATACTTCGGACCGACAAAAAGATCACCGAACTCGAAGAGGAATTGAGCAGGTTGCGATGGAGTATTATAGGTTTATCTGAAGTCCGAAGAGAGGGGGAGGACTCGATAATCCTCAAATCAAACCCCGAGAGGGTGACCGGCAGTCCCAGGGTGGTGTCGGGTTTATCGTCCACAAGTCCCTTGTGAACAACGTGGTGAAGACCGAGAGTGTGTCGACCAGGGTGGCGTACCTTATACTCAATATATCCGCAAGATATTCGCTGAAGGTCATACAGGTCTACGCCCCAACCTCGGCACACCCCGACGACGAGGTAGAGACCATGTATGAGGATATCTCCAGAGCCATGCATGGTTTCAAAACTCACTTCACCGTTGTCATGGGGAACTTCAACGCGAAACTGGGCAAACGAGACGAGGATGAGCTGCAAGTGGGGTAATTTGGAGTTGGACATCGGAACCACCGGGGTCACCTACTGGCCAGTTTTGTGGAGAAGGAGGGCCTCTATATGATGAACTCCTTCTTCAAAAAGCGTGAACATAGGAAGTGGACCTGGCAGAGCCCCGATGGTGCAACAAAAAATGAGATCGACTTCATCATGTCAACCAAGAAGCAAATGTTCAATGATGTCTCTGTGATCAATTCGGTAAAAACCGGGAGCGATCACCGCATGGTAAGAGGCACATTGAACATTAATATTAAGCTTGAAAGGTCTCGACTGATGAAGTCCACGCTCCGTCCAGCACAGATCCAGGTCCAAAACCCCGAGAGTTTTCAGCTCGAACTCCAGAATCGTTTCGAGTGCCTAGGATGCTCAGTGGACGAATACAATGACGGGTTCGTGGAAGCTGTCCATACGGTCGGGTCTAAGTTTTTCAAGACCCGTCGTACAGATAGAAACAAAAAGCTCTCTGATCCTACTCTCAAGCTTATGAAGGAGAGGCGTGAGATGTCTTCAGATGAGGCGTGCAAATACCGGCAGCTCAATAGACAGATCTCTAAATCCTTGACAAGAGACCTCCGCCGCTTTAACACCGAGCGTATTAAAGACGCGATTGAGCGAAATAAAGGCTCCAAGGTATTTTCAAGGGGTCTGGCTATTGGGCAGAGCCAGCTCACGAGACTGAAGACCGACGATGGCAGGATCGTATCCGCCAAACCGGAGCTTCTGAGGGAGATCGAGACATTCTATGGGCAGTTGTACACATCAATCAGCAAGCCCGTTCCGACTCTAGCAAACGACCCAAGAGCTAGATTGACCCGACACTAAACCGAAGATATCCTGGACGTCAGCCTATACGAGATTAGGATGTCTCTGAAACAGCTTAAAAACAACAAGGCGCCGGGTGATGACGGTACCACGGCTGAACTCCTGAAGGCGGGTGGAAAACCGGTCCTTAAGGCCCAGGTTTGACGATTTCTAGCCTCCCGAACAAGCCGGATTCCGAAAAGGCTTTAGCACCGTAGACCACATACATACGCTGCGGCAGGTCATACAGAAGACCGAAGAGTATAACCTGCCTCTCTGTTTAGCGTTTGTGGACTACGAGAAAGCCTTCGATTCGATCAAGACTTGGGCTGTACTGCAGTCTCTACAACGGTGCCAGATCGACTACCGGTACATTGAGGTGTTGAAGTGTTTGTACAAAAACGCCACCATGTCAGTCCGTCTTCAGGATCAGACCTCGAAACCAATCCTTCTCCAGCGCGGCGTGAGATAGGGAGACGTCATTTCTCCGAAACTGTTCACTGCTGCGCTGGAGGATGTCTTCAAGGTTCTAGATTGGAAGGCGCTTGGCATCAACGTTAATGGCGAGTACATCACTCACCTTCGGTTTGCCGACGACATAGTGGTCATGGCTGAGACCATGGAGAGCCTCAGTACAATGCTCGATGACTTCAATAAAGCTTCCGAAAGAGTGGGTCTTAGAATGAACATGGACAAAACCAAGGTCATGATGAATGCCCATGTAACACCCACGTACTCCTATCAAGATCGGAGACTCTTTACTTGAAGTTGTAGATGATTATGTCTACCTGGGACAAACGATCCAGTTGGGTAGATCCAACTTCGAGAAAGAGGTCAACCGTCGAATCCGACTCGGCTGGGCGGCGTTCGGGAAGTTGCGTGGTATCTTCTCGTCCAATTTACCGCAATGTCTCAAGAAAAAAGTCTATGACCAGTGTGTGTTGCCAGTGAGCACCTATGGGACCGAGACGTGGTCGCTCACAATGGGCCTTATCAGAAAGCTTAAAGTCACCCAAAGGGCAATGGAGAAGGCTATGCTCGGAATTTCCTTGCGTGATCACGTCAGAAATGATGATATCCGCAGGAGAACCAAAGTTACCCACATAGCCCGAAGAATTGCCAAACTTAAGTGGCAGTGGGCAGGGCACATTACTCGCAGAACGGATGGCCGTTGGGGCCGAAAAGTTCTGGAATGGCGACCGCGAACCGGAAGACGATATGTTGGAAGGCCTCCCACTAGGTAGACCGATGACCTGGTTACTACCACAATGAAATTTCATTAATTCAAGAAAAAAAAGGATGACATTGTGACAAGAGAAGAATTATTTGTAGTGGAGAAACAGTGTTTCGTAAATCAGGACTTTGATTATGATGTGATACCACGGAACCGTCCTCATATCAATATAAGATACAATTACAATCCCAGTGACCTTGGTACCGATATGTATCAAGCGCTAGCAACAAATATACAACAGGGTTCCGTACAACAGGCATATTATCGTCGAAAGAAATTATATTATATCCTAAACACGTAAAATGCAAATTATTTTGTATTAACAACAGTGATTTTCTGTACTTCTTACCTCTTTTACATACAGTGTAAAAATAAAACATATTATTATTTAAAAAAAATTGGTTATATTCAAAATATATTTAGTATTAGTAGTATTACAAAGGAAATAACATAATTAGTCAAAGTTTGAGCATAATTCCTCAACATTTCTAATTGTACTGAGCCCTTTTTGCATGATCATTTGTACCATATTCGGTTAAAAGCCCTTTCACATCTGCGACCCGGCACAGTATTGTTCTCGCCAAACTTTTTGTCCGCCCTGAAGTTGGCTACAATGGCTGCGCAGTAGTAAATCTCATACAAAAACAGCACCGTTTCGTGCCTCGCGCATCCAGTAAACCAACTTCAGGGTGGCCAAGAAGTTTGGCGAGGGCTATACGTGCAACTGTCATTACATTACAGATGTGAAAGGACCAACAGAATCATACAAGCAACCGTACAAGCAACCGTACAATAAATCTCTCATACAAACAACCATGCAAATGAAAAATTGTATGATGGCAAGCGAAATAACCAAACAAGTAGGTACCTAAAGCAAAATATTTCAATCAAATATTTTTCAATGAGCAAGACTCAGCAACCACCATGTTCGTTAAATTTTGTCTACTGAACTAATTCAGGTTATAAAAACGATAGTAGTTCTAAAATTCTCTATTATATAACTTTCACATTTAACTAGAAAAATTTAAACATTTAACTTTAAAGTAGTTCTTTTCTAGTAGTTCAATGTTAAAGTAAAAAAAAAAAATAACAATCTCAATAGAAAAATAAAAATGTCTTCCAAAATCTAAACAAAATAAAAAATCTTCTAGAATTATTTACGGCACAATAAACATGATATATCTACTTATAAACGATAACTACTCAACATACATCCATCACAATTAAGATCTCCCTATGTATTACGAACTTGTTACGGTGAACAAGCGAGATTTTTATTTACAGCAAGGCCGAAATATGTTGGCGAGTCTTGTGTGTGACTGGAACTGGGCGCGGTGTCGAGTAGGTAGGTACTTTAACATCACCACCACTAAGATATGGGAATAGTTACTGAAACAACAGATTTATTTTTTAATAATGTAAAAATACATACAAGTTAAGCTTCTATAAGTTAGTTTACAAAATACAAAAGCTTATGTTTTCATAATTATTATAAATAATAGAATATTGAATTCATTGATTTATTCAGTCAAATACGTGGTATGTAAAGGTTTTTTTCAAACAATAAGAGAACCCTAAAAATGTTCAGCTTACAGGTTCACATAGAACCATTATGCAAACTGAACCTATAAAATTGTTTTCTTTTCACTTTCAGAACCATCTTGTAGAACTGCAAGTGGCATATAAGTCCTAACAATCGTTCTTTAAGCACTAAGTTAGGGATAAAAGAGTTATCAGCATCCTTAAGTAATTTAGAATTGTCGCCATTAAATAAATAGTTAACCATAGTTAAAAATTTAAAAGAAAAAACATTTTCTACTCATTATTGCCCCACTTATTTAGGGCCAGTTTCTGAAGTCAACGTCACATCTCAAATCAGCTGACAATTTGTCACAAATTAACCAGCCGTCAGTTGTCAGTGAGTTTCTCAACACTTCATCATCGAGAAATTACGTAATCGCTTGTTACATTTAATAATCGACATTAATTTATTTCGGTTGGCTACCCTAGCTGGTATTCATTCACTTCTATAACGTAATCAGTAACTTTAAATAGTATTTTATCTTGTGAGGCTGGGTTGGTGTAGCCGCCAAGTTAAGCAAACCTTACCAAGGTCGATTTTTGGATGGGTAATCACTTTTTTTTTTGGTTTGCTTGTTTTTGGATAGGTGACGCCACCCACACAGGTTAAGCAACACTTACCAAGGTTATTCTTTGGATGGGTGACCGCTTTTTTTTGTTTCGTTTGTTTTGGATGGGTGACCCTGCCAGGGTAAGCAACACATACCAAGGTCACTGTTTGGATGGGTGACCACTTTTGTTGGGTTCGCTTGTTTTTGGATGGGTGATCTTGTTAGATGTTGTTTAACCTAACGGGGTGACTTTAGGATGGGTGATCAAAAATTTTGTGGCGATGGTCACCCATCCAAAGACTGACCTTGGTTAGTGTTGCTTAACCTGGCGGAGTCACCTATCCATAAACATGCGATCCAAAAAAAAGTGGTCACCCATCCAAAGACTGACCTTGGTTAGTGTTGCTTACCCTGGCGGAGTCACCTATCCATAAACAAGCGATCCAAAAAAAGTGGTCACCCATCCAAAGACTGACCTTGGTTAGTGTTGCTTACCCTGGCGGAGTCACCTATCCATAAACAAGCGATCCAAAAAAAAGTGGTCACCCATCCCAAGACTGACCTTGGTAAGTGTTGCTTACCCTGGCGCGGTCACCACCCCAGCCGCTTCAAGTTAAACACAAACAGTAAACAAAAAAGTACAGGGTAAAGTCAACACTGACCTGGGGATCGAACCTTCCTCACGCGCACTAGCGTGAGGAAGGTTCGATTCCCAGGTCAGTAACAGTTTGTTTTATTTTTATTTATTTAAATAAATACAAAATAACATTTTTTTATAATTGTGTCAAGTTTTTATAATGTAATTAATTTAAAAGTTTGTAATATGCTAATTTTTTTTTAGATCTTGGTAATCAACTATAATTGATTTATTAAACATATTTTTTATAACTCAACCCATACCATAGTTTTCGCTGACCCCTATTATCTTTTTATCGTAATATAAGCCTTTAAAGTCATAATATTAATTTTAATCCGCGAATAATCGACCAATTTCCAACAATTATAAATTAGGCTCGTTGACAAGAGATTAACATTGAAAAAGGTGCTCAGAAACCCAAAACTGCTGTAACATGTGGTTAATTCGAGATTTTACTCAAATGTGACAAATTGTCAACCACTTGTCACACTTGGATGTTGAGAAACTGAAAGTAGAATTAACAGGCGATTAATCCTCGATTACGTTAACAGCCCGATAATTCTGAGCTGGGAAACCGGCAGTTATTATATTATTGTTAGTTTTCCATTAAAATATCTATAGACTGTACCAGGAACTATTATCATAATTGAAATGAAAAAATAACTGAGGCAGTATTTTTTTTCTACATATTATCATCAAATGCAGTTTATTTCTAAGGTGTTCAAAATTGAGATGAAAACATACACATACTGTTACAGAAAACTTACCATGGCAGTGAGTTTTAATAATTATAACACCATTGCAGTAATCTAAAATACATTAATTGACTTACCTCATAAACATAAAGTCACTTTCAAATACTAAAGTATCACTGTATCGGGGATGAATAATGTCGAGGAAGCACTAATCTATATATATAAAAGAAAGTCGTGTTAGTTACACTGTTTATAACTCAAGAACGGCTGAACCGATTTGGCTGAAAATTGGTAGGGAGGTAGCTAAGAACCAGGAGAAGGACATAGGATTTTTATCCCGTTTAGGGTAGGGTAGGGTAAGTAGGGTAGGGTAAGTAGGGTAGGGTAGGGTAGGGTAGGGTAAGTAGGGTAGGGTACGGTAGGGTAAGTAGGGTAGGGTACGGTAGGGTAAGTAGGGTAGGGTAGGGTAGGTAGGGTAGGGTAAGAAGGGTAGGGTAGGGTAGGTAGGGTAGGGTAGGGTAGGGTAGGGTAGGGTAGGTAGGGTAGGTAGGGTAGGTAGGGTAGGGTAGGGTAGGGTAGGTAGGGTAGGTGGGGTAGGGTAGGTAGCGCAGGGTAGGTAGGGTAGGTAGGGTAGGGTAGATAGGGTAGGTTAGATAGGGTAGGGTGGGTAGGGTAGGTAGGGTAGATGAATGTTTGGTGTTTTTATGGCAAAACAAAGTTTGCCGGGTCAGCTAGTATGTTACTAAAAATGTTATTAGGGTGGATTTCATAACTATATTAATACTTTAGCTTGCAGTTGTAATCTTTGTATAGCTTATAATACACTTAATGTGATAAGCATTGCTTCAATAGCACTATTGTAGCTCTTTATTGTCACTCATTTATCACTACTCTATAACTATTAAGTCACTTTAAGCTCTAAAATCGTGGGCCCAAATCACGGTTATAAGAAAGTTAAAACGCGCTATATCACCAAATGTTAGAGCCTTTATAGGACCTTAGGTTCTTTAAATTCTCTTATATAGCTCATGTAGCACTTATTCTTATCACCTAAGTTAGTTGGGGTGGGTGTTACATGGGCATTCATCATGACCTTGGTTTTATCCATGTTCATTCTAAGACCCACTCTTTCGGAAGCTTTATTGAAGTCATCGAGCATTGTACTGAGGCTCTCCATGGTCTCAGCCATGACCACTATGTCGTCGGCAAACCGAAGGTGAGTGATGTACTCGCCATTAACGTTGATGCCAAGCGCCTTCCAATCTAGAACCTTGAAGACATCCTCCAGCGCAGCAGTGAACAGTTTCGGAGAAATGACGTCTCCCTATCTCACGCCGCGCTGGAGAAGGATTGGTTTCGAGGTCTGATCCTGAAGACGGACTGACATGGTGGCGTTTTTGTACAAACACTTCAACACCTCAATGTACCGGTAGTCGATCTGGCACCGTTGTAGAGACTGCAGTACAGCCCAAGTCTTGATCGAATCGAAGGCTTTCTCGTAGTCCACAAACGCTAAACAGAGAGGCAGGTTATACTCTTCGGTCTTCTGTATGACCTGCCGCAGCGTATGTATGTGGTCTACGGTGCTAAAGCCTTTTCGGAATCCGGCTTGTTCGGGAGGCTAGAAATCGTCAAACCTGGGCCTTAAGGACCGGTTTTCCACCCGCCTTCAGGAGTTCAGCCGTGATACCGTCATCACCCGGCGCCTTGTTGTTTTTAGGCTGTTTCAGAGACATCCTAATCTCGTATAGGCTGACGTCCAGGATATCTTCGGTTTAGTGTCGGGTCAATCTAGCTCTTGGGTCGTTTGCTAGAGTCGGAACGGGCTTGCTGATTGATGTGTACAACTGCCCATAGAATGTCTCGATCTCCCTCAGAAGCTCCGGTTTGGCGGATACGATCCTGCCATCGTCGGTCTTCAGTCTCGTGAGCTGGCTCTGCCCAATAGCCAGACCCCTTGAAAATACCTTGGAGCCTTTATTTCGCTCAATCGCGTCTTTAATACGCTCGGTGTTAAAGCGGCGGAGGTCTCTTGTCAAGGATTTAGAGATCTGTCTATTGAGCTGCCGGTATTTGCACGCCTCATCTGAAGACATCTCACGCCTCTCCTTCATAAGCTTGAGAGTAGGATCAGAGAGCTTTTTGTTTCTATCTGTACGACGGGTCTTGAAAAACTTAGACCCGACCGTATGGACAGCTTCCACGAACCCGTCATTGTATTCGTCCACTGAGCATCCTAGGCACTCGAAACGATTCTGGAGTTCGAGCTGAAAACTCTCGGGGTTTTGGACCTGGATCTGTGCTGGACGGAGCGTGAACTTCATCAGTCGAGACCTTTCAAGCTTAATATTAATGTTCAATGTGCCTCTTACCATGCGGTGATCGCTCCCGGTTTTTACCGAATTGATCACAGAGACATCATTGAACATTTGCTTCTTGGTTGACATGATGAAGTCGATCTCATTTTTTGTTGCACCATCGGGGCTCTGCCAGGTCCACTTCCTATGTTCACGCTTTTTGAAGAAGGAGTTCATCATATAGAGGCCCTCCTTCTCCACAAAACTGGCCAGTTGGTGACCCCGGTGGTTCCGATGTCCAACTCCAAATTACCCCACTTGCAGCTCATCCTCGTCTCGTTTGCCCAGTTTCGCGTTGAAGTTCCCCATGACAACGGTGAAGTGAGTTTTTTTCAAAACTGGTATGGTAAAACTGGAATGGTATGGCAAAACTGGAATGGTTTCCCATGCAATCACTAGATTTTATGAACCAATAAATGAACATACCTGTCCCAATACTGGCCTAAAGATCAGAAATCTATTTTGAAAACTTCACCTAAAACATAAATAGGCGTAGTTATAAATTACATATTTGAATAAAAAATATGAAATTGATGTTTGTCCAGTGAATGAACGGCCGTTGGTTCACCGGATTTTAAACGATTTTTAGTTCCAATGCTGGGACACCTAATAATTTACTTAAAACTAGCTAAAATGGCAATGTAATCGAAAAAATCACGGTTGTTGTATGGGAGCCCCCCTTAATTTATTTTATTTTAATTTAATAATTATTATTTTTTGAAGAAAATATACAACTAAATATTCTGTGAATGTTTCAAGCATCTACCTGTTGCCTATTAATATCGAGCAAAAAACGGCAAAAATATCACGTTTATTGTATGGGAGCCCCCTTAAATATTAATTTTATACTGTTTTTAATTTGTTGTTATAGCGGCAACAGGAATACATCATCTGCGAAAATTTCAACTGTCTAACTATCACGGTTCATGAGATACAGCCTGGTGACAGACAGACAGACAGACAGACAGACAGACAGACAGACAGACAGACAGACAGACAGACAGACAGACAGACAGACAGACAGACAGACAGACAGACAGACAGACAGACAGACAGACAGACAGACAGACAGACAGACAGACAGACAGACAGACAGACAGACAGACAGACAGACAGACAGACAGACAGACAGACAGACAGACAGACAGACAGACAGACAGACAGACAGACAGACAGACAGACAGACAGACAGACAGACAGACAGACAGACAGACAGACAGACAGACAGACAGACAGACAGACAGACAGACAGACAGACAGACAGACAGACAGACAGACAGACAGACAGACAGACAGACAGACAGACAGACAGACAGACAGACAGACAGACAGACAGACAGACAGACAGACAGACAGACAGACAGACAGACAGACAGACAGACAGACAGACAGACAGACAGACAGACAGACAGACAGACAGACAGACAGACAGACAGACAGACAGACAGACAGACAGACAGACAGACAGACAGACAGACAGACAGACAGACAGACAGACAGACAGACAGACAGACAGACAGACAGACAGACAGACAGACAGACAGACAGACAGACAGACAGACAGACAGACAGACAGACAGACAGACAGACAGACAGACAGACAGACAGACAGACAGACAGACAGACAGACAGACAGACAGACAGACAGACAGACAGACAGACAGACAGACAGACAGACAGACAGACAGACAGACAGACAGACAGACAGACAGACAGACAGACAGACAGACAGACAGACAGACAGACAGACAGACAGACAGACAGACAGACAGACAGACAGACAGACAGACAGACAGACAGACAGACAGACAGACAGACAGACAGACAGACAGACAGACAGACAGACAGACAGACAGACAGACAGACAGACAGACAGACAGACAGACAGACAGACAGACAGACAGACAGACAGACAGACAGACAGACAGACAGACAGACAGACAGACAGACAGACAGACAGACAGACAGACAGACAGACAGACAGACAGACAGACAGACAGACAGACAGACAGACAGACAGACAGACAGACAGACAGACAGACAGACAGACAGACAGACAGACAGACAGACAGACAGACAGACAGACAGACAGACAGACAGACAGACAGACAGACAGACAGACAGACAGACAGACAGACAGACAGACAGACAGACAGACAGACAGACAGACAGACAGACAGACAGACAGACAGACAGACAGACAGACAGACAGACAGACAGACAGACGTTTTTACCCTTTACGGAACCCTAAAAAGAGCTGCGATTATGAAAAAAAATACTGCGTTGGGTAAAAATATTTTGCTTTTGCCGGCTAAAAGATTTTTATAACGGCCTCGGCTCAGAGAGAAGGTGAAGCACGCTTGCCTAGAAGTAACCTATTCACTCTTGACTTGAAGACCCCTAGGTTGTAGCTAACAGGAAAAAAAAAACGCCGGCAGGGAATTCCACTCCTGTTCAGGCGTGAAGTACCGTCTCACATTCGCAAGGATCCCCAACTTTTTTGCAGCCAATTGAGCCTTTGCCTCAATGAATGGACCAAAATTGAGGGTCGATGTCAACGTAACACCAAGAAGGTCGAGATGGTCCGTTATCGGCACGGTTACACCACGGAAGGATGGAGCCGGGTGGAATTGGCTCTTTTTTGCGGAAAAAAGACACGCCTGGGTCTTAGCAGCATTGAAACTGACTAGATTGGATTCCATTGCCTCCAAAGATAGGTTTGCCTTGTCCTCAGCGGTGTGGGCCAGTGACCCGTCGGGCCTCAGCAATGGTGGTAGTGAGGGGCGACAGAAGTTTGATTCAACCGATTTAGCCAGGGACCAAAACGCCTTGCTACCTGCGGGGTGTGAAGCAAGTTTGTCCCCGATTCTGCTAATATGGTCAAACAGTGCCCTTCGCATCGCCTTTTTGCAGGACTTGGCAGCCCTGTTGAAGGCTCTCTTCTTCTGACTCACATCATTTGCATCCTTGCGCAAACGAGCGTCGACCCATGCTAGGTACGCCTTGTGTTTAACCGCGTTTACGCGGTCACACTCGGCACCAAACCATGGTCAACGCTGGACACCGTTATGTCAGAGAACGGAATGTAGTACTCCATTCCCTGACGCAACACATCTGTCACTGCGTCAGCGCACGACGATGGGTCATCCGAAGAGAAGCAAGTGGGCCGCCAAGGATAGCATGCGAAGAAAGATCGCATACCATCCCAATCTGCCGACTTGTACCGCCAAACCCGCCGGGTGCCTCTTGGGCTGGGATGGGGCGGGGAGTAGACGGATACAGACTTCTCCAGACAGTGGTCGGAACTACCCAAAGGTGATGATATCGACACTGAGTATCGGTCTGGATCAGTTGTCAGCAGAAGGTCCAATAAGCAATTGGCTGTATGTGAATCAACATCCGGCACCCTTGGGAGAGATTTAGCGCAATCGAAAGATTTCGCATCTCTCGTCCAGCATGGTCAGTGTACTGGTATGGGAAGAGCCACTCCTGGTGGTGGGCATTAAATTCCCCCAGTAACACTAGTTGGGCAGAGGGGTACCGTAGCTGAGCCACATCCGCCGCCTCACTCAGGTACTGTGTGAGCCTGGTTGTCTCCAGATCACCGCTATGCGATCGGTAGACAGGCATAGATGATCTTATCCAGACCTGTGTCCACCAGGGCCCATAGCACTGAGTAATTTGAGTCTTCAAGGTCACGGAGACGCCTATAGCAGATGTCATCCCAGGCGTACATGCATAAACCAGCGCGTGGCTTGAACATGTGCTCCAGGGTAAACCCTGGGTAAGATAGGTACGCCACGTCTGACGGGCATCCAATCTGCGTCTCCGTAAGGAACAAAAGTGCTGGTTTCTCAGTCTCAAGGTGGTGATGGACTGCGACAAGGTTAGAGTGCAGATCTCGGATGTTGCTGAGGTGCACCTTATGTGAGAGTGACTGCTGCCGCTGTTCAGCTTTTTTTCTCTTGTTCCTAGGCATTGTTGCTGTGAGTGAAAAGGAGGGGGAGGAGAAGTAAGTGAGATGAGGTTCCACGCTTGCAACCTACAGACACGCACCGATAGGACGCCATCATTGGGGGACTGGTCTGGAGACTGCGGGGACGCCCGAGCCCCCCCAGGAATGTCCATCGGGCACTCTCGTCTGGTCCCCAACCAGCACGATGGCGCATTCCAGGAATTTTCGACAGTTGGCGGGGCAGCCTTTCATGTGTGGCTGGCACACTACTTGGGCCCCCAACTACCTGCGGTTGGCCAGCGGCGCACCGTGCCTCGGATCCCGCTACCCTCCGCGACCAGTCTCCCGATACGTCCATAACAGCGCGAGTCAGGCCGGCCTGCCTGAAGTGGAACAACTATCTCGACCCAACTCCTCTAGTGGCTGCAAGGAGCATCATACCGGAACACGACTAGGCCGCTTGGCGGTACGTCTTTGCCCGGTGGGTGGTCGCAAGCCTTCGGCCGAAGCCTACCACCAGTTTGTCACCTGATTTGCACCACCCGGGGACCACGTGTAGGGACTCGAATGGGGTACACTCCTACGGACGTGGGTGACGCAGCCCCCAAAAATATCCCCAATATTATCCTGCTTACAGGCTCTACAATGGGTCTACAGTGGTCATAAATTTAAGTTATAATGGCTCTACAGAGGTTTAAAGGCGATGGTTAGCACCATGAGATTTCGAAAAAGCTCTTGTAGCGCCACTATACCATCTTCACCTTATTTCGGCGCTCCTGTATCGTTATATTAAATGTCAACGCTTTAAATTATTAATATGGTAGGTTTAATGTGGTTATTTAATAAAATTAATCATACGTACACTTAATGACAAGTGAGGAAACATTAATACGGATTGAATTATTAATATAACTACGGTTACCCTAACATTGTTTTATTTCTTTGTGTACGTGAAATATTAGTGCCCTACCCTACCCTATTACCCTATTGTTACCCTATTTCTTTTTTGTTATAATCAAAATGTGGGTAGTATATGTTATTATTATTTGTTTATTTCTCGTTTTTACTAACTTAATTTAAGTACTACTAATACTATTTTAAGGGTTTAGCTTAAGTATGTTCCTATATTGTATGTCGTTTTGTGACAAATAAACACTTTTTAGGGTTCCGTACCCAAAGGGTAAAAACGGGACCCTATTACTATGACTTCGTGATCCGTCTGTCTGTCTGTCTGTCTGTCTGTCCGTCTGTCTCCAGGCTGTATCACATGAACCGTGATAGCTAGACAGTTGAAATTTTCACAGATGATGTATTTCTGTTGCCGCTATAACAACAAATACTAAAAACAGTATAAAATAAATATTAAAGGGGGGCTCCCATACAACAAACGTGATATTTTTGCCGTTTTTTGCTCGATATTAATAACGGCAACAGGTAGACGCTTGAAATATTCACAGAATGTTTAGTTGTATATTTACTCCAAAAAATAATAATTAATAAATTAAAATAAAATAAATTAAGGGGGGCTCCCATACAACAAACGTGATTTTTATGCAGTGTTTTGCGATAATGGTACGGAACCTTTCTTGTGCGAGTCCGACTCGCACTTGGCCGGTTTTTCTTTCTTTCTTTCTTTTAGTGCGAGTACCAGTTTTCTGTCAATATATATGTATACTAGCTTTTGCCCGCAACTTCGTCTGCGTAGCATTATTAATTCGAATAGCTTATTTTTATATCGCGGAATAATATTGTAGGTTTTCCATATAAACTTCTACCCCTTTTTCCACCCCCTTAAGTATGATTTCCGGGATAAAAACTATCCTATGTCCTGCTCATTGTCTAAAAAAAGTGTTATGTCAATTTTGATTATCACACAGGACCGATCAGTGTGGCGACGTTTGGAGAAGGTCTATGT
Source organism: Anorthoa munda (assembly GCA_945859665.1). Classification (NCBI taxonomy): domain Eukaryota; kingdom Metazoa; phylum Arthropoda; class Insecta; order Lepidoptera; family Noctuidae; genus Anorthoa; species Anorthoa munda. Next base: position 11,846,972 of record OX243909.1, read on the forward strand.
CCAGCAGTGGACGTTTTTTGGCAGAAATAATGATGATGGTGAAAGGTTGATTTTCCGAAAATTCTTTCTTCGTGCTCCCCTACATACATCAAAAACGAAACCTTGTCCAGTAAGATTCTTAGCAATCTTTAACACCCACTTAATTGGAAGTATGAATAATAATTGAGAGTAGTTTAGAAAAAAATATTATTGCAACCTCTATAGTTTACTGTTGATATTTATGTCAAGTTTCAAGTTTATTAACCCATGAAATAAGATTCTTCAAAAAAACCTTAACACCCCCTAAATCGTCTTTTGGGGGTAGTTTTAAAAACTAATAATGACAATCTTTTTTGTTTAGTTAGGTTGGTATTTATATCAAGTTTAAAGTTTATTAGCCCAAGAAGTAAGATTCTTCAAAAAAACCTTAACACTCCCTAAATCGTCTTTTGGGGGTAGTTTTAAAAACTAATAATGGCAATCTTTATTGATTACTTAATTTGGTATTTATGCCAAGTTTCTTTCAGTTTTCTTAGTTTCTTTTTTTCTTTAGTTTCTTTCTTTCTTATTTATTTTAGTATTTGTGTAATGTTTCAAGTTGAGTTACCCATGAAATAAGATTCTGCCATAAAATTTCAACACCGACTTGAGGGGGTAGTTTCAAAAAACTAATAATGTCAATATTTATCATGTAATTAGATTACTATATGTGCCAAGTTTCAAAAATATTAGCCGAAGGAATTAGATTTTTCATACAAACTTTGCCCCCCTTTTTAACCCCCTTAGGGGTAGAATTTCACAAAATCCTTTCTTATCGAATGCCTACATCATACAAAGAATACACATTTTAAGTTTCAGATCTCTACGTTCAGCCAGTCATTCAGGACAAAGCATTTTATATATATAGATAAATAAGATTCTTCAAATAAACTTTGACACCCCCGAAATCAAATTTTGGGGGTAGATTCGAAAAACTTATAATGACAACCTTTATTGTTTACTTAGGTTGATATTTGTGTCAAGTTTCAAGTTTATTAACCTAAGAAGTAAGATTCTTCAAAAAAAATAATCGACGTTTGGGGGTATTTTTGAAAAATTAATAATTGCAACCTTTTGTTGCTTACTTAGTTGGGTATTTATGCCAAGTTTCAAGTTTATTAACCTAATAATAAGATTTTTTTTTAAAACTTTAACACCCCCTAAATCGTCTTTTGGGGGTAGTTTCGAAAAACTAATAATAACAACCTTTATTATTTATTTATTTTAGTATTTGTGTAATGTTTCAAGTTTAGTTACCCATGAAATAAGATTCTGCCATACAAATTTCAACACCCCCTAAATCGACTTGATGGGGTAGTTTCAAAAAACTAATAATGGCAATCTTTATCATGTACTTAGATTACTATTTGCGCCAAGTTTCAAAAATATTAGCCGAAGGAATTAGATTTTTCATACAAACTTTGCCCCCCTTTTTAACCCCCTTAGGGGTAGAATTTCGGAAAATCCTTTCTTATCGGATGCCTACATCATACAAAGAATACACCTTTCAAGTTTCAGGTCTCTACGTTCAGCGGTTTGGGCTGTGCGTTGATCCGTCAGTCAGTCATTCAGGACAAAGCATTTTATATATATAGATTATCGTCAAAATTTAACGCGCCCTCACATTATTCAGTTTTTAATGTAAAAATTATATTGATGTGTTGGTTATGAAATTGTATTTTAATATAAATCGGTCTTTGAAGGTTACATACAGCTTGGCCAGAAAGAGTAGAAAAAAATTGAGGTCGCCACTATCGTTTATATGGCATCATTTATACTATAACATAAATGAATTTGATACTTGAAGTATTTTTAAAGATAAATCAGAATGGGGAAAATCGTTAAATCAGATGCTAATTTTTTTTTTTATCTAACTGGTAATTAAAAAGCCTAGGAGAGTAAAAACATCTTTATTATAGTAACAATATATTTTCTAATCACTATCTAAATATTCTACACCCGACTCTATGCTTGGCTGTTGTTGCAAATTTGCCTTCGTTTTTATTGCCTTCGTTTATTTTGCGTCGAACAGTGCTTTCTGATATTCCTGTAATCAAAATAAAACATTAATGTAGAATGATGTGCGTGACGATCAAAAATTGCAGTCGCTCTATACAAAGTCACTTTGTCAAAGTACTTTCCCTATGTAAACATAACCTCTAAAATTAAATAAAATCCAAAAAATCTTCGATTATATGGTATATTTTAAAGGCCAAACCGACTTTAACTGTAACTTAGATCATGAACTATGTATATTATATAAAATTAGATTGAATAAATACCTGTAATATCAGCAACTCGTTTGTAAAGGTCATCCAATTCTCTTAGAAGTTTTCCGGCATTATATTCCTCCAAACACCTCTTAAAAACATTGTAAATAACTTCTCTGGCACCACTTTTTATCGTCTTTCCCATTTTCAATAACAATTCACCGACTAATACGTTTAATATCTACCAAAAATCACATTAATTCACAATACACTTTTATTGTTTTGGTAGTTTGATTGATGTTTGACATTTCTTTCATGTTGCCATGTGTAGAAAAAATTAGTTCACATTTATTTAATTTCTACTCTTTCTGGCCAAGCTGTAATATAGTTTAATTCGGGCCACAGATAAAAAATAGTGATTTTAATTACGTCAAAAGTTACGAGTGTACCTATGCATAAATACGATCTCCAAAATGTCGTAATAACCTTAAAAAAATACGTTTAATCTTTTTTCTAACAAAAATGGCAGATTAATTATCGGATAATATAATAGCTGCTATACGGCTTTAAACGATATAATAGCATTTGTAACGTTTATTTTTCCGCCTTGGCCGATTAACGCAAAGATGTACCTTTCAATGTACAGCTTTACATCACATTTCCGCTGTATAAATCTCTAATATAGCGCTTTGAGCTCTAGTATAAAGTTATATTTCCCGTTATAGAGGTACAGTTACAAGAGCGCTAGTAAATACTATTAAAATACTCGATGTACGACGAAGGTCTATACACTTGGTTCAAGTGCGCGATGATAGTGCTGTACACTTGAGATGATGAAAACCCGGGGATAATGAAATAAACCGCCCGTGTTGAGTGTGGTAAAATCACTAATTTATTTTACTAAACAAGTAGACTAAACGATCGCGCGTATGCAAACGCTGATGTAGCTTAACCTACTTAATATTATGAAATGTGCGGGTCCACCGTACACTCGAAGTTCTATAACACTATTCTGTAACCCCCATGGCTGTATAAAATGTTTCGTATGATTCCTTATACTACTATTTTCCGTACAGTGACCATATAATTATCTCATATAGCGCTCACAGCGCTATTAGAAGCTACGCAGCTATTATAGATTAGTAATACAACAGCCGTAAAAACCTCTGTTAAACCACCTAAGGCTTTGGAAAATGCCTCCCTACACTCTTGAGCACTATAAAAGCAACTTATAACTCCTTTTAAACCCCTTTATCTATTAAAGTATTCTTTAACATCTCAAAAATCAAAATAAAAATCAAATGTTTTTTATTTCACATAGGCCTACATGGGCACTTATAAAACGTCGACAAAAGGTGCACGGTTCGGGTTAGTCGTTTCCTGTGGAGAAGAACCGGCAAGAAACTCCACGGTTACTCTTTTAAAAAAATTGGTTTGTTTTTACAATATTTCCATGTTACAGTATTAGTGCTTAGATATAGGGGGACAACGTAGGCCCGACAATAAGTCGTAAGAAACTAAAAAAAAAAAATATAAACGAGAGAGTTAACAAATGTTAACAAGCGTCTAGAAATCTAGAAGGCCTACAATGTTCACACATTCACAAAACAATCAGTAAAAGAATCTATACAAAGGAAAAAATAAATAAAAATATATAACAAGACTAAATTTAACATGTGGCACAAATGTTGTTATCAGTGCTGTAACTATTCATAGCAAAGGGCTATAAAGATTATTGAAATCATTGTAAAAAGTCTAATTAAAAGAAAGAAAAAAAGTAAAAATGTGATTGAGAATAGTTAGAGACATCCACATATTTGTGCCGTTTATGAGTTACCAGGGAAGCCGCATGCGCAGAAGGAGCTAAAAATTTTATCTTCAACGTAGTCCTTGATTTTGTAATATGCTTTTTAGGGTTCCGTACCCAAAGGGTAAAAACGGGACCCTATTACTAAGACTTCGCGATCCGTCTGTCTGTCTGTCTGTCTGTCCGTCTGTCTCCAGGCTGTATCTCATGAACCGTGATAGCTAGACAGTTGAAATTTTCACAGATGATGTATTTCTGTTGCCGCTATAACAACAAATACTAAAAACAGTATAAAATAAATATTAAAGGGAGGCTCCCATACAACAAACGTGATATTTTTGCCGTTTTTTTGCTCGATATCAATAACGGCAACAGGTAGACGCTTGAAATATTCACAGAATGTTTAGTTGTATATTTACTTCAAAAAATAATAATTAATAAATTAAAATAAAATAAATTAAGGGGGGCTCCCATACAACAAACGTGATTTTTATGCAGTGTTTTGCGATAATGGTACGGAACCCTTCATGTGCGAGTCCGACTCGCACTTGGCCGGTTTTTTAATAAGGACACGTTTGATGTAGTTTTTGAACTTTCCATCGGTCAATTCTATAACTGGCTTTGGCAACTTGTTATAAAAGCGTATACTGTTTATAAGAAAAGACTTGCTAGTTTTCGTTAATCTGAATTTGGGTATTACAATTTCATGCTTACTGCGTGTATTTAAATTATGGATGTAAAGGTATGATGAAGGTGATTCAAACAACAAGCTCCAGTAATGACTGCCATATTTAATAGAACTATTCTCTTCCACCACTAACATTATCCAAGTACCCACTTATCAATATCATCACATCTTCCTCCCTTAACAAAATTATTAAAAAAATTAACAGTAATAAAAATTAAAAACTTAAATTTCCTTAAACAAATAATATAATATATGTATGTTCATTAACATCATGCATGTACATAACCATATAAATTTAACAACAATAATCAGCTAGTGAGTAGTTACTCAAAACATTAACTAATTAATCTCAAACTTTCATTGATCAGTAACATCATTAATTATACTGTATCCTACACATGAGAAATTGAATTAGATCATAGTAATTTAAATTTATTCCATTTAATACGTTTTCTTTATAATATGCCTATTGCATAGTAAGAAAGAAATTACGTAGACATTCCTACATCATTTTATTAAATTATATACATTTCATTCACAATCAAATACACATAAGTAATTTACAATTATTATCTTATTATTAAACTTTATTATACAATTTATTCAGAATAATATATTTATTTATTTTGTTTATTTATTTGTATCAATATTACTTTGCCGTTGATAATACGGATGACGATTACATTGTGGGTGGTGTATTCATTATTTCACGGATACCCCCATCTATTCGGCGGTCGCACCGTCCTGCCAGAACGAGTAACATAATTATTATTATTAAAATTTGATGATGACTCAAGATGTTCATTTCTATGACACGATGAGTTTTCACAATCATAATCGAACTCATAGTCTCGAAGGGGGCTGTGTCTGTGCGAGTGGTCTGCTATCATGTGCCTTCTATTCCGTACAACTACTTTTCCATTATGCAAACGAACAGCATATGACCTATTTCTCAGAATTCGCTCAACTACACCTGATACCCAATGATTTTTAATTGTATCGAAATATCTTACATTTTGACCAACATGTAACGGAGTTAAGTTCTTACTACTTTTATCATAAAATTCTTTTTGTTTATTTTGCCTGTTTATTAATTTCTCTTTTATGTTATAATGTACCTTTGGAACCAATAATTTTATGGGTGTAGGCATTAAACTTCTTAATTTTCGACTTTGTAAAATTTCAGCTGGTGATGCTAGATCACTTCCCAGCGGTGTATTCAAGCATTCTAATAATGCTAGACGAAAATCCGTGTTGTCTTCTGTTGACTTTTTAATAATATTTTTTACTGTTTGAACTGTGCGTTCAATTTGCCCATTCGACTGAGGATAGTAAGGTGATGACGTCATGTGAATAAAATTCCAATCTAGTGCAAATTTTCTAAACTCTGCTGATGAAAATTGTGGGCCACAGTCTGACATTATAGTATTCGGTATGCCTTGTCGACTAAATATGTTTTTTAAATGATTAATTATGCTACCTGAAGTTGTGCCACGTAATTTAATTAACTCGAAATATTTACTAAAATAATCCACTAGTAACAAGTAGTCCGTACCTTTATATTGAAATAAATCTACACCAACTTTAGCCCATGGTCTTTCTGGAACCTCGTGACAATTTAGTTCTTCTTTCTGATTATTTTTTCTATGCGTTAAACAAATATTACAGCTTTTAATCATGTTTTCTATATCATTGTTAATACCGGGCCAAAATATTATTTCTCTAGTTCGTAGTTTGCATTTTTCTATTCCCATATGCCCAATATGAAACTTTTTTAACATTTCTTTTCTCATTATTTTAGGTATTATTATTTTATCCAATTTCCAGATTAACCCATTCGCTACAGTTATATCTTCCTTAAATTTCCAGTATGGTTTTATATTGTCTTTTATTTTATCTTTATTTTCAGGCCACCCTTGTAAAACATATTTGTTTAATTCACTCATCTCTTCATCTATTTCTACCTGCTTCTGAATATTTATGAATTGTGCGTCCGTGAGATATTCGCATTTATTTTTCACAATATCGGTCAATACGCATACTTCATACTTCTCGATATCTATACCGGTTTGTGACGTTCCTTCGCTCACATACGGTGTCGTTTCGTAAGCACGAGATAACGCGTCAGCAATGTACAAATGTTTTCCCGGTCTGTAAACTAACGTAAACGTATAGCGCTGTAATCTCAATAGCATCCTCTGTAAGCGGGACGGAGCATCTACAATTGGTTTTTTAATAATGCTGATTAACGGTTTATGATCCGTTTCTATTGTTACATCCGAACGTCCAAAAATATTTGCATAAAATCGCTCACAGGCGAAGACGGAAGCATACAATTCTTTTTCAATCTGCGCATACCTTTGTTCTGTGATAGTTAAAGCTTTCGACGCATAACACACTGGTAGCCCATTTTGCATTAAACACGCACCTAACCCTGTGGAACTGGCATCCACGGATATGACTATTGGCTTATCCAAACTATAATATTGTAGAACAGGCCGTTTCATTAAACACGTTTTTAAATAAGTAAAACAGTGCTCATGTCGGTCATCCCAGTGCCATTCTATTTCTTTTTAACCGACTTACCAAAAAGGAGGAGGTTCTATGTTCGACATTATGTATGTTTTTTTTTTTTTTTGTGTATGTTCACGCATATCTCCGTCAATTTTGGACCGATTATGAAAATTCTTTTTTTGTTTGAAAGAGTATGTTTCGAAATTGGTCCCATTTTAATTTGGTGAAGATCTGATGAAGAACTTCGAAGATATACAACAGAACTCTTCAATAAATTACGGCAAATCTTTCGGAATTGCTGCAATCGCATGTCTGTTTATTGTTTACGCCATTTCATAATATAACATCACGCCAGTACGCTCTAAAGGGGTACGCAGATCTCTCATTTCACCGGTAATACTCTAGTTTCATGATATTCGGGTAATCTATTCTGGCGTTATAGGTACCTTACTAAACAACTTGTACAACTAAAAAGTGAAAAATAAAAAGCTTTTTACAAAAAAATACTACCGACTTCCAAATAAAAAGACTACAAAGTGAAAAATAACTTTATTTTTGGAAGTCGGTGTCTATAACGCAAAAAAATGGTACCTACCAAAGACACCGACTTCCTAAAATAAAGTTATTTTTCACTTTGTAGTCTTTTTATTTGGAAGTCGGTAGTATTTTTTTGTAAAAAGCTTTTTATTTAAGTAACTCTCGTAATGGCAATGTTTTATCTGAAAGGTTCGGCACAAACGAGCCTACATACGTAATTAATCCTAAAAATCGTTCGACATCTTTTCTGTTCTTTGGTACTTGCATGTTTTTTATTGCTGACAAGTGAGAATCATCTGGGCTCAACCCATCTTTTGTAATGCGATGACCTAAATATTTTATGTCCTGCAAACCAAATTTGCACTTATTTATATTTAATTTTAAATTAATTTTTCTACATCTTTCTAGTACTTTCTTTAAAATCTCGTCATGTTTGTTTTGATCTGAGGCATATATTAATAAATCGTCAATATACATACACACACCTTCTATATCATCAAAATGTTCGTACATTTTCTTATGAAAGATCTCTGAGGCCGAGCATATACCGTAAGGCATTCGTAAAAATTTAAATCTGCCAAATGGTGTATTAAATGTACAGAATTTGCTACTTTCTCCTAATTTCACGTTCCAAAACCCTGAAGAAGCATCTAATGTGCTGAAATACCTAGCCCCTGCTAATTTCGACACAATTTCATCTATTGTTGGTAGCTTGAAATATTCTCTCCTAATAGCTTGATTTAATTCTTTCGGATCCAAGCAAATTCTTAAATCACCGTTCGATTTTTTTACCACAGTTATACTGCTAACCCAGTCAGAGGGACCCTCTACCTTTGCTATAATACCTTGTGACTCCATTTCCAATAACTTTTTCTTAACGTCGTCGCTGATCGCAAATGGTAATTTGCGAGGCGCATGTACTACGGGGATGGCGTCGTCCCTCAATTGAATATTATGTTCCCCCGGCAGACAACCTATACCTTCAAAAACATCTTTAAAATCTTTATGTATCTTGGATTTAATATAAGACCTGTGCACAGACATAACCCTCTTAATTAAGTTCATTTCTACACATGCATGACGTCCCAATATAGGCGTGCTATTAACATCTGCAATTTTGAACTCTAATAAATACAACTTGTTTTTATGATATACTTTTAAATGTGTTTTTCCTAAAACTGTAATTAAATCACCTGAATAACCGCTCAATTTAGTATTCGTTTGCAATAACTTGTCAACAGATATTCCTAATCTGGACAAAAAACGCATCGGTAGCACATTAACATCTGCGCCCGTATCTAACTTGAAATTTATGCAATGTTCATTAATTTTCAAATCTAAAGTCCAATCACTCAAGTCTTTATTTAAAGCAAATATTACCTTTTCGTCTGATTCCTCCACAAAGTACACACCACACACTTTTGCGAAATGGTTCATTTTTGAGCAGCGTAGGCACCTCTTACCATATGCCGGACAAGCATTCCTTCCGTGCATACTACCACATCTGCCACACTGGGGCGTCGTGCGCGGTCTGTTTGTCGGCTGCTGCATCGGTCGAGCGGCGTCTGCGGCGACCCCGCGCCTCCTCGCTCATATCCATCGCGTGAGCGCATTGCTCCTTTCATATAACCGTCGCTTGTTTTTGTAGGCGATCACACTCCATATCCTACTTTATTATGACGCCGTAATACCCATATCTCGTTTTTTTCCTCTTGAATATTACAGTCCTGTTTAATATTGTGAACTGCTTCATTCTCCTTCTTTATGTTTTCTGAGTACATTCTTGAAACTACTGCTGCTCGACATATCTCCAAGGCTTTATTTAATGTTAGGTCCCCTTCTCGTAGTAACCTTTCTCTAATTGCTGGGCTTGTCACTCCACACACAAGTCGGTCTTTTATTAGATCCTCATTTAAATCTCCAAACTCACATGTCTTGGACAATTTCCGCAAATCAAACACATATTGATCTATCGACTCATTTTGCTGCTGATCTCGTGTAAAAAACTTGTGCCGTTCCACCGTTAAATTTTTCTTCGTTTTGAAGTGTTCATCTAACTTTTTACACGCACCGTCTAAAGTTGATACTTCGCTTTGGTCTAATATTTCGCGGCATTGCTCGCCTACTATGTGCAGAAAAATGTTGAGTTGTATCACTGATGTTTTTTTCGATAGCTCACACGCGTTGAAATATATCACGAAGCCCTTCTTCCATCGTTCCCAGCTATCACTCAGCTTGCCCGACGCCACATCAATCGAGTTCTCATCAAATTGGAACGGTGACGGTGGTGTTAACACTGTTTCCATTTTTTTTTTTTAATTATTTTATTTGTACTATTTTATCGTCTTTATTTCACTTACTGCTAACTTAATTTCTTTATATTTTATTAATTACCGGCTGCGCCATGTAAAGGTATGATGAAGGTGATTCAAACAACAAGCTCCAGTAATGACTGCCATATTTAATAGAACGATTCTCTTCCACCACCAACATTATCCAAGTACCCACTTATCAATATCATCACAATGGAAATCGCTTCTAGTTTTGAAAAGCCCTCAATTTTTGCGGACATACAAAATACATTCCAATATATAAAGAGAAGGTAGAGTCAGTATATCGATCTCTTTAAATTTTTCTCTGAGGGACTCTCGTGGACTCATTTTATAGATTGCGCGGATTGCCCTCTTTTGTAAGATGAAAATTGAGTCAACGTCTGCTGCTGATCCCCACAGCAGAATGCCATAAGACATAATACTGTGGAAATAAGCATAGTATACTAACCTTGCTGTGGCTACATCGGTTAACTGCCTTATTTTCCTAACTGCATATGCAGCTGAACTTAACCGACCCGAAAGAGTTCTAATGTGCGCGCCCCACTGCAATTTTGAATCGATAGTAATCCCTAAGAATACAGTTTCATTTATAACTTCAAGATTTTTGCCGTCAAGATTTAAATTTAGGTCACTTTGTGGTACATTTGGTAAGGAAAACTTCAGACATTTTGTTTTTTTCGCATTCAGTAAAAGATTGTTAGCTGCGAACCATTTAGAGAGAACAATTAGACTTTCGTTGACATGTAAGACATCCGTATCTTTCCTATCTATTTTAAAAATTTGCGAAGTATCATCAGCAAATAGAATTATATCCGATAATTTGGCCATCATAAAAGGGAAATCATTAATGTAAACAAGAAAAAGGAAAGGGCCGAGAATTGAACCTTAGGGCACGCCCATCTTGACTAGAGACCCAGAGGACGTCGCCCCATTAACATTTACTTTTTGCTGTCTGTTTGATAAATAGGAAAGCACAAGATCAGCAGATTTTCCTCGAATTCCGTACTGGTGTAATTTACAGATCAGTGTGTTGTGGTCGACGCAGTCGAACGCTTTCGAGAGATCACAGAAAATGCCAATGGCATCCTGGGACTTCTCCCAAGATTCCAAGATGTGGCTGATGAGTTTTACGCCCGCGTCCGTTGTCGACCTACCTTTCGTGAAACCAAACTGTTGACTATGCAGGATCTTATTTGAATTGAAGTGAGACAACATCTGTTCCAGCATGATTTTTTAATAGATTTTACTAAATGTTGGAAGCACGGATATAGGCCTATAATTAGAGGGATCACTCTTACAGCCTGATTTGAAAATTGGTACTACTTTACTGTGTTTCATTAAGTCAGGAAAAGTGCCGCTGTCCAAACATTGATTGAATATGCCTGTTAGGACAGGAGCAATTGAGTCAATAATATCTCCAAGAACCCTAACGGATATCCCCCACAAGTCTTTAGTATTTTTTACGTTGAGACTTTTGAACGCGTTTTTAATTATCAACTTTTAAGAAGAGCTTCAGCTAATTTAGATGAGGAGGGAAGAGACTTCGTAACCTCTAACGGAATGTTGGTAAAGAAATTTTCTAATGTCTCAGCGACTTCTTGATTACCAGAAATGGTTTGATTAGATATTTTCAAAGACAACTCATTCTGATCGCTTTGTTGTGTCTTTCCAGTTTCTCTATTAATTATTTGCCACACAGTTTTTATTTTATTATTAGAAACACCAATTCTTCATTATTATTTGAGATTTTGCTTGAGCGCAGACTCTTTTGAATATTTTGGAATAGTTTCTAACATAAGTATGAAAAACTTGATCGGAAGTCAAAGATTTTTCGTAATATAAATTATATAAGATATCTCGGCTTTTTCTTATGCCCACAGTGGCCCATTCACTAAATTTCGATTTGGAATTGTCGACTTTAACTGTTTTTAAAGGACACGTTTTATTGAATTCTTGGCAAACTGTAGAAAACAACGTGCCGTAATTTCAATTGGGGTCTTTTGAATTAAAACTGGCATTACAAAGGTTGCTAAAAACATTATTATTAAAAGAATTTAATTTATTTTTAGTGAGACGTCTTAACCGAATTGATTTAGCTAGGTAATTTTTTTTATCTGACTCAAAAGATACTAGTTGACCAGTATGGTCTGACCTAACGCCACTTATTAAAAACGAATCTTTAACTTTACAATTAGTGAACACATTATCTATGCACGTAGCTGAAGTTGCAGTTTTTCTTGTCGGTTCATTAAATAAATATTTTAAGTTAAATGATTTAAACAATGAGATGAGCTTACATTTTTCAGGTGAATTGACTAACAGATCTATATTTAAGTCACCACAAACAAAAACTAATTTATTATCTCTGAAAAGTTTACTTAATAATTCTTCCATTGTAATTAAAAATAATGACAAGTTTGATGCTGGTGGTCTGTAAACACACAAGATAGTATGCCCCTCGACCTCTACACATGCTACCTCACATAAGCGATCAACAGAGTAAGCAGTGATATCCTTTCTTTTCTTATATTTAAGATGACTATTACAAAGTATCAGGGTACCACCACCCACTGTGGATCTGTTGTACGCGCTGGCAACTGAAAAATTATTTACATTAAACAACATCCTATCTGATTTTAACCAAGTTCCACAAAAACTTAAATATCCATGTGGTATTTATCTACTAACAATTCCACGTCTAAAATTTTGCCGGAGAAGCGATTTATATTTTTATGATATAGTAAAATAATACTATTCGTCTTCTCTTTTGTCGGCACTAATAGTTTAAAGAATCTACAGTAGTATTATCAGAAAAACTAGATAATACTATTAAATCACTAAACCTAGTCTCAGTTAAATCATCAATAACTGCGTGTATATTAAAAGCTAACAATGTAGCTAATAAATGTCGACTATTTTTGGGAAGAAACATATCAAAACAAAATCACTAACAAAATTGTTGGTGTTAAAAAACAATAAACGGTCACTATGACGACAAGATAAAATATGCATCAAGTTATTTAAACTAGAAATGTATTCATTTTCCTGATCAAGTAACTTGTCAGAATAGGGTAATGCACATAATATTAATTTGCTTAATTTTAACTTAAGTAGGGTGTCGATACCATTAACTATGTCCCTTTTTGTTACATTAAGGCTATTTCCAAAAAGAAGAACTACAGTAGTTTGCTCATTCAATTGTGTCTGTTGAATTTTATGAACAAGCTCATTAAAATGCAGTTTATGAAAACAATGGTTCACTATTGTATGTTTAGAACGGTTATTTAACAAAGATCCAAAACCTGTTCCTAATTTATCAGAATATACTAAGATACTACTTTTGGTAGGGTTCAAAGTTTTTGTAGTGAGATCAATGGGTAAAGTTGTAGCAGCAACATGCTGTGACATGAGAGGTGGCGGAGCGGCAGCACAACTACAGGTGAGGTTGTTAGTCAGTGACTCAAACCTCTCTGCATTATACTTAACCAGGTCCACCAACTCACAGGCCTCCTGCATGCGCTCACTCAACATCTGTTGACTACATTCATATTTACAAAATATTTCCCTTAGTGTAATTTCCCTACTCAATAATTCCCTTTGAAGGTTTTTAATGTCAACATCATACATTTGTGTACTAGTTTCTAATTTACTATTACATATATTTAATTGGTTTTCTAAGTTTCTGAAATCTCTTCTAAGTTTAACATTATATTTGTAAACACTTTGAGTTTTTAAAAGTTTCTTATATTTCTTAATACTTTTATTGATTTTAATATATTTCTTAATTTTATTGTGACTACTTACAATTGGACATTTAGCAATGGTATCATCCCCTGTAAGGTCTATGGTAATGGTGGGCCGCTCACACTCCAGTTCAGATGCATTAGCCAACAGCTCATTGTACAGGTTACTGGTGTTAGAAACCTCTTCGCTGACTTTCAGCGAGTCAATGGAGGTAAAGGTGTTATGAGCCTTGCACAATTCAGCTTCTTGCACAATTCTCACGGTGGTATAAAAGACTCCATTAACTCAATTATACTTCTTATTGCTGTCTACCGACTCTATTGCATGCTATTTTATCACTATAAGTTTTTTTTTTGCTACTAATCGGCTACTGTACCACCTAGGTGTTAAAGGGTTTTTAAATATACTACTGTACATCTTAAGGAAAATTGTACAGCACTTGAACGACTCCTATGCAACTACCAGGCTGTACAATGCCTGTATAAGCAGCTTGTGTGCTAGTTGGGTGACTTAGTCTCCATATCATCAATTGTATTCACCTTCGACATTAATAACGAGCGAACATTTTGGATTCTATTACTAAAGTCTAAAAAGCTTTTACTTGAATTATTTTTTAAAGATTCTGATTCAATATTAATACACGCTTTACTACGGGGGTCTGCAAAATGTTGAATCAGCAATTCTTTTAATGCGGACCATGTAACAATATCTTCACGTTCCGATAAGAGCGCAGCTGCGTCCTCTTTCAATCTACTCGTTAAAACATTAAAAACATAGTTCTACATTGCCCTTAAATCGATTAACCACGTACTGACATTTTCTCAAATAAAGGTTTGACTGTCGTTTATCACCATTATACAGAGCGATTAATTGAACAATTTCGTTTAGTATTGGCTGAACTGCAAATGTTGTGGCCGTCGTCATGATTAGGTACTGTAGAGTAATGAACTGTTCAGAGGCTGAGACCGCTGCGAGGATCCGGGCGGGCGGCAAATATTTTCGAGGCCCTTGTCCTTTTTAGCGTTCCGTACCCAAAGGGTAAAAACGGGACCCTATTACTAAGACTCCGCGATCCGTCTGTCTGTCTGTCTGTCTGTCCGTCTGTCACCAGGCTGTATCTCGTGAACCGTGATATCTAGGCAGTTGAAATTTTCACAGATGATGTATTTCTGTTGCCGCTATAACAACAAATACTAAAAACAGAATACAATAAATATTTAAGTACGGCTCCCATACCACAAACGTGTTTTTTTTGCAGTTTTTACGATAATGGTACGGAACCCTTCAGGAGGAACGGTGAGTCCGACTCGCACTTGGCAGGTTTTTACAATGTATGAGATATACGAGAAATGGAAAGCTTTGCACATAATGTTTTTGTTATTACTAAAGCTAAATATTAGAGCTTCGCCCGCGGGAATTTCGAAAATTAGCCCAAGGGAACATATTCCCGGGGCCTATGTACTATTCCAGAGTGAAATTTATATCCGTGCCAAATTTCATCCAGATCCGTCCAGCCGTTTGAGCCTGAAGAAGTTACAAACATACAAACACACACACTTACAAACGTTCGCCTTTATAATATTAGTGTGAATATTAATACTGAACCCTTATTAATACTCGACTCCTAATCGACCAACTTTATTTTATTGTTTGCTAAAGATAAAATTGTAAGCTTTTTGGGTTGTAGCGCGGGGCCCCTGCAAGAGCGAGGCCCCGGGGGATTGCCCTGTTCGCCACCCCCTAAGGCCGCCACTGTCCTTAAAAGTTAAATTATAGTTAATACAGTTTATTTTACTCAATTCAATCAATAAAGATTAGAAAATTATACTTAACCCGAAATAAATATGTACGTACTCTCTAACATTAACAAATACACTACTTACAGATAAGACCATATAATTTCATACAGAGTTATCAACTTAAGACTAAATAATCACTAAACACTGTTATAATAAGCAAGTTTCGATCTCAACAATAGCATTTAAAACTCATGAAAAATAAGGAGGATTATGGGAACATAGAATTGGCGAAAAGATTTACTCACCAATCTCCCATACTCGATGATTTCTGCACACACGCGATTCAAAAGAATATTTCTTTGGTTCGAAGGATTTCCTCTGCTTTCGTAGATTTACGTCTATTTTTTTCAATCGAATTTGGACGACGGGAAAACGCGAAAACTACGGATTTCTAGGAGGAAATTCTACCGGCTCCGCCACTTTTGGTTTCGGAGCGTGAAAAACCTTTCTACTAAGTAAACTTAACTACTCAGGCTTTTTACTGAGGATGAAAATAAAAAGACGTACTGCCGATTTGGAGGCGACTTTTATTTTAATTACAATATGTACATGCATGGTCCGGTGGACATAGACCGCTGAGTTTGCAAAAGATATTTGCTAGAATGGAGCCATATAATTAGGGATTTTTTTGAAATCCTGATTTCTGTATTCTCGTCCTATTGAAATCCGCAGCCGTATTGCGTAAGTGCGCAAAGAAGTTAAACTCTATCCAACCGACCATATCGGCCAATCACACAAAAACATCGCGTCATTCATCTCGCATGTGATTGGTCGATGGTAAAGGATGGAAAGAGTTTAACTTCTTTGCGCACTTACGCAATACGGCTGCCGGATTATCCGGATTTTGAGTTTTTATATATTGATAGGCTCGCGCTTGACGACTTTCTAAGTTTAAGTGTTTTAATCACAGATAATATAATACTAGTTTTAATAGATTTGATAAAACTGAAATAAAATACCACAAATGATTTAAAATGATCCGCTGGTTGCGAGACGCACGGGACCGATATACGTGCCTGACGTCAGGCACGTATCTCTCAGCAACAGTGCTGTCGTCCGCATATCCAAAGGTGGGTTTTAGCAGATCGTTTATGTGAAGCAAGAACAATGTTGCTGAGAGTACCGACCCCTGAGGAACCCCGGCAACTGCACAGGACATGTGTGGGTACTATGTTCCGACTTTAAATCTACCATTCAGTGTCCCTATGTGTCGTTCGTTGACTTCTGTGTGCCTGGCAGTTGAGTGTGACATGCTCTCTCTAATGTCTCTCTGATGGTGGCACATGTGTTGGATCATTCGGTTCCCTTTATGATGGTTGAGCTGAGTTGTGCCGATCCATGCGTCATGTTCGTGAACGGGCGCCATCAGTTAGGATTGGTCATTCCTTAGCTGCCTCGGCCTGATATTGTATTTTTGTTAAATTGTTTGTTACTCTAGACGCTTTTACGTGCACATCTTTTTACATCGTTCTCACAATATGTATTTTTCAACAAAAATTATGTAATGTAACCAAAAACTTGTAATTAAAACTGATGGAAAAGACTGTCCATGCAGTTTCTTGCAAATTTTGATCTACTGACGCTTGCGAACTTGAAACTTCTTTTTTTTTCATCTTTTTTTTAGGGTTCCGTACCCAAAGGGTAAAAACGGGACCCTATTACTAAGACTTCGCTATCCGTCTGTCTGTCTGTCTGTCTGTCCGTCTGTCACCAGGCTGTATCTCATGAACCGTGATAGCTAGACAGTTGTAATTTTCACAGATGATGTATTTCTGTTGCCGCTATAACAACAAATACTAAAAACAGTATAAAATAAATACCTATTTAATGGGGGCTCCCATACAACAAACGTGTTATTTTTGCCGTTTTTTGCTCGATATTAATAACGGTAACAGGTAGACGCTTGAAATATTCACAAAATGTTTAGTTGTATATTCTTTTCAAAAAATAATAATTATTAAATTAAAAAAAAAAAAAATTAAGTGGGGTCCTATACAACAAACGTGATTTTTTTGCAGTGTTTTGCGATAATGGTACGGGACCCTTTGTGTGCGAGTCCAACTCGCACTTGGCCGGTTTTGCGATAATGGTACGGAATCCTTCGCACTTGGCCGGTGTTTTTGTTTGACAATTCAAAAGTAACTTTTTGTTTTCTTTGAAATAACCAAGTTGATTGGTTGATTTGAGTCAGTTTCTTGTAAATATATAATATATATATAAATAGAAGATAGATAGAGTATCTATATTAAAAATAATATAAGGTTCGGTAGATACCTATAGGTACTTATATTTAATCACCGTAAAATGTCATATTTCACAAGAAGTGATTAACTTACGTAAAAAAATATGAAACATAATAATAAGACAACGAGGCAACCGTAAAGTGACAAATATGTTATTATAACTAACAGCTTCTATGATACCAAAGGTTATCGACGGGACCCTGTCTTAGTTATACAAATGTAATAATAAAATTCTGGTGTATGAAAAATCGGCCCAACTTAAGTAGGCACCCACTTTAAAATCGGGTAATAGAATAAAATGCGTATATTGAGGGTTCCCTATCTAGGTACTTCTGCCTACGTATCCCTCAAAGCACATACCTCGTATTCGTATTGCACTTTTCGGGTATTTCAGTTAGATAGGTAATTAGGTATTGCCATGGTATTACTAAAGTTAAATTAATATTTTTAGACATGACTGTGGTGTGCATAAGGGTTGAATTTACAACCTTAAGGTTCCCCTAGTCGAAGGCACGAATTATTTTGTGCGCGCGGTTAAAATGCATGCTAACTCATCCGACAACACGTGCGAAAGAGATAGATGCTTTGATGAGTAGTAAGAAGCTAGTTTGCGTACGAATTAGCACTTTTGCAAGTTTGTAGCGAAATGGATGATGATTTAGGAATATTTAAAAATGTAAAAATATGTGAATATGGAATAATAACAATAATAAGTGTGATGAAAAACGTCGTTTGATATCATCAGTATTTAATTTTGTCAATGTATCACATTGACAAAATTAAATTAATTATTCAAAAATTAAATTTTTTGAATACAGCCAAATACCTTGGCATAACTCTTGACGCCAAGTTGCGTTGGAAATCCCACGTCAAAAAGAAAAGACAGGAACTCGATATACGGTACAAAAATATGTATTGGTTACTCGGAAGGAAATCCTGTCTATCAATACACAACAAAATGATAATATCGCCGGGTTAATTCAAAAACCAACTAACTCGGTGATTTTGGGATTTTGAGTTAAATATACCCACTGATTCGAAATTTTATTCTCTTTCTACTGGTAAAACATACTAAGCCGTGCGATGGTTAGTTTCAGAGATACTGAATGGTGAAACCAACTATCTAACCATACCGTTTATATGCAAAACAAATATTCCTTGTTAATCAGCAAAATTATGTTTTTTATCGAAGTCAAACAAGATACTTAAATTTAATCAGTTTTCAAAATAAAAAAAACCTGCAAAATATACGGATTTTTTGGAAAGAAAATCGATCACATGCAAATATATGGTTTTAGTACTTAGAAAAAACAGAAAATAGCGTAAATATTTAATAATAATAGCAGTTATTAAAGGATAATAGCTATTACTTGTTGATTATTCATTCATTCTTGACACAAAATCAAGAAGTAATTGTTAGTAAATAGGTTTAGTAGGTTTTACTTCTATAATTTTGAGAATGTTGATCATGATCTCAACAAAATATTGAGAAGTAAAACCGATTAACCGCGGGTAGTTGGTTTAAATTCTGCAATTTCTGAACGCGCTTGCGTCGATCCTTGAGAAGACGAATGGTCGAAGTAAATAAAAAAGCCCGTAGACCAGCACGTGGTCCAGAACTTTTTAGACATCACCGAGTATCTCGACCTCAGTTTATTCGTGAACACGCCAACTGGACCCACGAGCAATGGGTTCGAATTCTGTTCACAAATGAGTGTCGAATTGCGACGCACCAGTTGGTCAGGAGCAAGTGTGGAGAAGAAGAGGAGAGAGGTTTCTACTAATTACAAACTGGGAGTTTTCATGGAGGTTCTTTTATGGTTTGGGGACGAATAAGTTCCGATGCTCGTACGGAGCTGGTTATTGTTGATAACTGGTTAACTGCAACCCGATACATCGAGGAGGTCCTTCAAGAACATGTTTTGCCATATTCGTGGTTCATTGGGCACGACGAGTTCCTCCTAATGCACTATAATCTACGCCCATACGTTGCACATTATGTTGATGAGTAGTAATCAGTACTGATCTTCAAAACGTCGGTATTACAAAATTGCAGTGGCCAGCTCGTGGTCCGGACCTAAACCCAATAGACAATAGACATGCTCTGGGACTTGCACAAAAGAAATACCAAGTCCACCTCCAACCCGCCAGAAACTCAACCAACTTCGAAATGGAGCACTGGTCGCATGGGAAGCCACACATATAAATAAAAAACATTTATTTAGTGCATTTACTCATATTTCAGTGTGATGATAG
This sequence comes from Anorthoa munda, assembly GCA_945859665.1. NCBI lineage: Eukaryota > Metazoa > Arthropoda > Insecta > Lepidoptera > Noctuidae > Anorthoa > Anorthoa munda. Next base: position 11,867,121 of record OX243909.1, read on the forward strand.
ATATGGATGGATGGAGAGGGAGGGGACGACAAGATGGATGGACTGTGTGAGGAGTGATATGAAATAAAAGGGCGTCAGTGATGGAGTGACGGGGGACAGGATGGTATGAATGAAGAAAACGTGATGCGCCGACCCCAAGTAACATGGAAAAAGGGCAAGAAGATGATGATGACCCATAATTAAGAGTCAAAAATTAATTTATATACGACTTATTGAAAAATTTGCATGTGGCCAAGTTTCCGTGCCGCTGAATTTAAAATCTTTGGCAGCCATCATAGTGAAAAACAAAAGTAAAAGCATAGGAGACAGAGAGAACTGGTTAAAGATTAAGAGAATGAAATATGAAAAGAGTCAAATTAAAATTTTACCTAACTATGACACGTCTAAGGATTCTTTGGTTGTAGATCTTGAAAACCAGGAAATAAACGTGGAAGCTACTTCTACTGCTGGTTTTGACATTCCCGCTCGCCACTATGGAACCAGACAAAAAAGGCAGTAGCGAGTTTACCAGCTGCAACTACAAATGCCATCGACTTGCTGAAATTGTGGAAAAATGGAGTAATCCCCGAAGAATCATCAGTCGCTAAATTTGGCCTTGAACCGGATGCTACTGTGTCTAATTGACTTCTGATGAAGAATATTCTTTTATAAGTTTTCCATGCCTTTGTGTTCGTTTTTCTTAATTTTTTTTTTTTTCATCTCTTTGTGTTTTTAATCAATCTGTTTTTAATTTATTAAACCATCGATCAACCAGTGTTAAACACTTAGATAGTTTTCATAATGAAAACGCTTTGTTAAGGGACACGATTACATAGGTTAGTTCAAAATTTCAACAAATATCGGGTGGTAAAAGCGACTAAAATTTTATTTTTTTGCATTATTGTCGAAACTAACAGGATTTATAAGAATAATACATTATTGTTCGATGTATATATTTGAATTAATGACCAGTGACTTTCTGAGATTCTACAGTAGCGCTTAATTTTGAAAATAATGCCTTTATTTTGTAGGCAGGTAAAAGCAATTAAATAAGGGGGTTTAGGGCACAAAATGCAATATTCTGTGCAACCCTGTTACTTTTTTATGAACTGCTATAAATCAATGCATACGTGATTTTATTATAAATCAGATGCTGTTTCTCATAATAACGTTATCTAAGATAGTACATGATTTTTTTTGATACAAACCTTATAAACGCCCTAGCACAAAATCATAAAGTGGGCAGTTAGTTGGTTTTTGAATTAAACCGGCGATATACAAGCATATTCTTATGCCAATTTGGACGTATGGTATCCAACTATGGGGCTGTACTAAACAAAGCAATGTTAAAATTATACAACAATTCCAAAATAAAGTACTCAGAGATGCTGTTAATGCACCATGGTACATCAGAAATGACGACCTTCACCGCGACCTTAAAATGAAACTCGTCACCACCGTTATTCAAAACTTTGCTGAAGCCCACGAACACAGACTTCATCGACATGTGAATGTGGAAGCAATCCAGCTGCTAGATAAAACGGACATAGTGCGTAGGCTAAAGAGAACTAAACCATTTGAGTTAGTGTAGTAAAAGTGTGTTATAAGTGAAAAAATAATAGCAAACAATATTGTGCTATACATGTAACACGTGAACTAAGTGTTTTAAACGTATCAGACTCTAAGAAAGTGCTACCGAACTGTAAATAAGTGCAAATTGACACTATTCTTAGTCATAACATTATACAATATAATAATAAGTTAGATTTAAATTGCTTATTAGTCTATTAAGGCTAGATTGTAATTTATTATTAAGAACCGTAGTTTTTATTAATATAGAAAAAAAAAAAAAAAGAATATGGCAAGCGCCGATGACGACTATTCTGCCAATTTCTAAAGTAAATTGGAAAACAAGTGTGTTCAACGATCTATTTCATAGCTCAAATACGAGATGATGATGTCCATTTAGTGATGTCCTAATGTGTTATCGATTCAATTTCTTATAACAATCGTTTTTAATTTTAATTATATTGATTTGTAATTTTAATCGATTTTTTTTAAATAGTTTTAATAAAAGACAATGGCAGAAGCCCATACATTGTTTTAGCTGACATTAAATTCCTAAGTCAATCAATTAAAAATATCTGGTTTAACTCAGGGCCATGTTCTGAATTAGTTTGTGCAAAAAATTTTGTTCGGGAACGCCGAGAATAATAGATATTCATTCATGAACTTTTGTAGGTTATGTCTGGGTAACTTTTAATAATGTGTTTAATAGGTAATATTATTCAATTTCGTGGAAGTAAAAGGTCAACATCGTATAAGTTGCCTTAACCTTACCTTGTTATTTCAGCATAAATTTGAAAATATACAATTTGAAAAGAGTATATTTATTTATACTAAGCGACTTTGACGTGTATCAAAAAGTCCTCGCCAACAACCAAGCTATATTTTATTTAGACTTGAATACTAGTCTGTTTGCCTATCATTAATTGAAAGTAAGTAATACATTTATTTCTACTACACTACCTCCCGGCAAGGAACATCTACACATAGACATACACTTTTATTAATTCATTTAATTATAATAACAAATACATTAGTGATTTATTTAATACAGTCACTACTTGTCACTTGGCAGAATAAGTGTAAGATGGCAACACTAAGCTAATGAAATTTAACGATAAAATCAAATAACTTTCATACTTAATGTTTTTTTATACGTGGTGAACCAGTTAATGTCATACTTTGAAAAAACGTAGACAATTAATGGAATTTCTTTGTAAATAACTCACTTTCAGACGCTCAAATTTAAGTCAGATAAGATTTCGCCATTGTTCTTTATCAAATTATTTAATAAATTATGTAAATAAAATGAAAATATTGAATATTCACTGCCAAATTTACTGTTACAAATACTTTACATCTGCAAATATTAATTTAACGGAATATTGGAGCTAAATAGTAATCAATTGGAAAAAAAAACAGCGTCCACGAAGTGTTGCATTTTAATAAGCTGGATACTTAATCAAACGATCGTTTTTATACACCATTGGATAGGTTAAACAGCTTCTGTTAAAAGTTACTGTCAAAAAAAAGACTTAACTTAAAGGCCTCAGTAGCCAGGTCATTATATTGATCGCGCGATAATTGTACAATTATTGTTGCTTGCTGTTCCTGTTCCCTACGTAATAAGCCCGCCGATTCCACTGGCTAAATAGTAGCTACTCGCTCGTCAGTCAGTCAGAGTTCAGACCAAGTTCAGACGCAACAATGATCGCTCTTCGTTTAGTCGTGTGCTTCGCCCTGCTCGCGGCCTCTGCTCTCGCCACCAACGTACGGCAATGTCCAGGTAATACTTTTACATAAGCCCGTTAGTTGAGAACACGACCTGCTTTCGTTTCGTTTGACGTCCTCAGAATCGTGTTTCTTAGTATGATGTATTTTAATGCGATGCCAATGTTTTAGGGCTACACGGTATTCAAGGCCCTAAACCCTAATTTAGGGTAGTGTAATAACTCTTAGGGGGTTAGGGTTCTCAAAATACTGAAATTATTGACTCTGACTGGTGGGTCACTTCACCTGCAGCTTAATTGCGTAAGTGAATTCTGCAAGGGAAACAAGTCGATTCTTTCAAAGAATCGGAATCATTTCTTTCAACTTTTTCGGTATTGCGCAACTAATTTGGAAAGCTAGCGTTAGCTTTCCAAATCCTCCTTTGACTTGAACACAGACTACTTAGAGATACTACGGAGTTGAAGATATATGACATTTGCATTACACAATACCAATAGTGAAGTTTCATCTCGATTATTCCGCTTTCATTCATTCTTTTACAATCAATTCTACGGCAAAATATTGGTAATGAAAGGAGTATAACCTTTCCGTTTCAGAGTGTAATAAGCAATACGAAAAGTCGTTTTTGGGAAGGTTCCAACTTGTTTGGTTTGCAGAATTCACTAAGTAAACCCAATAAAAATGAGCACGTAATTTTAAAAAATACCTGATAAGTACAAACAAAATAATTGCATGTTGATATTTACGATATTAAAAAGTTTAACTGATGACTCGTTTAGTTAACAACTGAGAGATATGATAAGTACCTACTTAACTGCCTAGTTAATTCTTATCTATTAACTGCTAACCAAACGAAACAAAAGATTACAATTTTACCGGCACCCATTCTATTAAAACATGGAATGTGCTTTGTTGTTCAACAAGAATTAAAGAACCAACTTTTTTTTTGTAACAAATGGAAAGATCATGTATAAGTTTTCATACAAAACTATTTTTAGTTTTTTTTTTCATTGTATCTACAAAGTAAAATCCAATCGAAAATATTTTTTACAATGCATGTCCTCGAAAAGGGCTTTTTCCAAGCAGCCAAACTGTGCGGAAAGTGTCACTTTTTTTAACTAGTGCTTTTTACTTTTCTGTATTTTTTTAATTTTTAACTCCAACGTCAGCCCGACGCATAGAGTTTTATTATTTGAGAAAAGTTTTACAAATTAGTTAAGTACAGATTATCATTCATATAAAAGGTAAAATAAAAGTAATTAAAGGTGTTTTTAATTACTCTAGATTTAGATTTTGATCAATAAAAAATTTTTTTATATTCATTAAATATGTTTGGCAGAACGTATATTTTGCTCGTGCCTTTTTACGTTACGACGTGACAGCTATTTGAACATGCGCAGTAGATATGCCCGAGGAACTATTAGTTAATCTGTGGTATGCAGAGCGCGCGTGAATAAGCCCGCCATTTTATTAATTTCTAGCTTGGTTGAGATAATTTTTTTTTATTTTCTCGCACAGTGCATAGTAAAATGTTGTATGTTGTATGTGACTACGTAAGATGATTTCCGACTCGTGTCGATTTATCCACTCACTCGCTTCGCTCGCTTGTGAATAAAAATGCCACTCATCGGAAATCACCTACCTGCCGCACTTGTAGCATAAATTTGAATCCAGTACCGAAAACACCCCGTCAGTTTTCCGAACAAAGCCGAGCCCGTGTGACGTCACAACGTTCATTTCTACTCATTGTGGCACATAGCATAAACAGTGTTTTGACTTATAACCATCTTGTTATTATCGTCAATATATTGATGAATATCGAATACATTGATCATAAATATCGAACCTTAAAAGTTATCGTGCTTGCTTCGCATCATTATGTACGAATATTAAAAATAACTCCCCATTATTATGTGATTCGGTCAATACCCAACCTAGCAAACTGTACTAAAGTTTTGAGAAATGTTCTATGTCTAACTAGATTCCAATTAGAATATGTTAATTATGTTGTTATCTTGTTCTAATTTAGTATTAGATTCTGATCAATTTCTTAATTTGATCATCAAAGATTGAGAAAAGTAAATTTTTAAGGGAACTTTCGAGCAAAGTTGACATTTTTGTATTTATAATTACGTAACTTGAAAACATGATTTTTTGTTTATGGAGATATATTCATTATTTTTATTTTAAATGACGGATATAGGCGTAAAACTAATATTTCTGTTTGAATTGTGAAAATCGGTCGACGCATTTAAGAGATAGGTATTTGAAAATGTACCGATTTAGTATTTTTACGTTTTTGTTCTACAAAGTTTTTTAGTGGTTTGTAATTATAATAAATAGATATTTGTGTTTAAGGGATTTTTAAAGGGATATGCAAATAATGATAAATACCGAAAATTTTAAGGATGTTAAGCAAAAAATAAATAAAAATAAAGGCTCCACAGATTTCGGGTTGTATATTATTTAGTGTTACCTATTAAGTTTTTTGATATCTAAAGTCGAAGTTGCGCGCCAATCGTGTTTGTTAGCTTTTTATTTTACACGAATATCACCTACCCATACGTAACAACAATTACATTATGACAATTATGTTTCTAAATGTATTGTATAAACAACAATGACAAACACCGGTCGCGGTCCACTAACACGTAATATTCATTACGACTACTTTACTTAAGCTAAATTTTTCCAAATCGTCCATCAGATGGATATCTTATCGAAATTAGCCTTTATGAATCCTTTATCACACATGTCTAAATAAAATTTGCTGTTATAAATAATATTTTTGCACTAATTTTCGGATATTTTTAGTCAATTCACGTGACACTGTACTATGGTAAAATTCCTTGAACGTTATGACGTCACCAACATGGCGACCAATCATGGCCCTTTCGTAGACAGGTCGTTCTTTTTAAAATTTTATCGATTTTCAATTGCTTATAATAAATTGAAAAAAAATATTTTTGAGATTTTTGCAACGACAATATAATTTATGATATGTTAAGTTTCAAAATAAATTTTAAATATCGTATTTTTTTTAAATTCAACACCCCAATTAGGCTGCGGGTCAGATGCAGTGCAGTGCGGGATGTCTCGTTTGTGCGGTCTGACTCTGACTGGAGGGGGCTCTCAGGACCTTGCGAGACTTTGCAGATGCACGGGCATTTCTAACTCTAACTTCTCCACTTGAATGCCTTGAATCAGTGTAATGTCTTTATTTGTTACTAGCGGTTTCACCCGCGTAGTTCCCGTTCCCGTGGGAATACAGGGATAATAAACACATTACCCTCCTTCGGCAGTCGGGTAAAAAGTAGCCTATGTCACCCGGGGATATTGTGGCTTCCCAATGAAATAATTTTTGAAATCGGTCCATTAGTTTTTAAGTTTATTCGTTACATACAAAAATACAAATCTTTCCTCTTTATATTTTTTATAATATAAGTAAATATGTAGATAACTATCTCATATTACAATTAGTTGTCTGTTTAGTTATTACAATAAATTGTAAACAATACTAGACCACTATCGAGATTATCTATTCAACTTCTTGTACAAGTGTCTAAGCATGATTCGACTTACACAAAATGTATGAGTTGTAGGTACGTTATAATAATATCAATTTGACCTATGCCCTTGCTTTGTATTATTCCACAAATATCATTTACTATTATCTGACTTTTAACATTATTTTAATCTTACGTAAGTTATTATACGGGTTATTATATATAAATTATAGTCGTCTATAGGATCAATTAAGTACCTAATTTCGGTATCCAACTGTATCTAAAGAAATCAGCCTTACATCGAAGTTACTAAAAAAAAAAATAACGAACTGTTAATACAAAACAAAAATAACGAACGGCAAACACCGAAAACTTCGCCAAAAGCCAAATAGGCCCAGTACCTCGGTTGTTATATTAAGTACCTATGTCGGTTCCTAAAGTGTGTGTCAGGTATATTTTTACCCGACTGCCGAAGGAGGGTAATGTGTTTATCAGTCTATGTATGTATGTTTGTTTCTATGTGGCGTTTGAGAGATCAAACGCGATGGCCAATTTTGATGATTCTTACGTCAATCAATTCGTCTTAGACCCAGTTTCTCAGCCGCTTGTTATCATCGTTTCATATTAGCTGACAATTTGTCACCAATTATCCAACCGTCAGTTGTCAACCGTTTGTTTTGAGTTTCTCAAAACTGCATCATCGAACAATTACATAATCACTTGTTACATTGAATAATCGGCATCAATTTATTTAGGTTGGCTACCCTAGCTGGTATTCATTCACTACTATAACGTAGTCAGTAACTACAAATAGTATTTATCTTGAGCTGCTGTCTTAGTGAAGCTGCCAAGTTAAGCAAACCTTACCAAGGACGGTTTTTGGATGATAACCAATTTTTTTTTTGTTTTTCTTATTTTTGGATAGGAGACCGAGCACAAGTTAAGCAACACTTACTAAGGTTAGTCTTTGGATGGGTGTCAACTTATTTTTGGTTCGTTTGTTTTGGGACGGCTGACCCTGCCACGGTAAGCAACACTTACCAAGGTCAGTCATTGGATGGGTGAACACTTTCTTTTGGGTTCGCTAGGGTAACCCCGCCAGGGGTAAGCAACAATTACCAAGGTAATCTTGGGATGGGTGACCAGTTTTCTTTTGGATATTTTTTTTTTAATGGGTAACCTTGGTAGATGTCGTTTAATCTAGCGGGGTGTCTTTAGGATGGGTGGCCAACATTTTTGTGGTGATGGTCACCCATCCAAAAACAAGCGGACTAAAAAAAGTGGTTACCCATCCAAATACTGACCTTGATAAGTGTTGCTTACCCTGGTGGGGTCACCTATCCAAAAAAAACAAACCATAAAAAATAGTGGTCATCCATCCATAAATAAGCGATGCAAAAAAAAGTGGTCACCCATCCAAATACTGACCGTGGTAAGTGTTGCTTACCCTGGCGGGGTCAGCCATCCTGGCCGCTACAAGTTAAACACAAACCTATCCAAAAACTGACCTTGGTAAGTACAAGGTACAGTCAACATTAATGTGCGTCAGGAATTTTCGATTCCCAGATCAGTAACAGTTTTTGTTTTTAGGGTTCCGTACTTCAAAAGGAAAAAAATGGATCCTTATAGGATCACTTTGTTGTCCGTCTGTCCGTATGTCTGTCAAGACCCATTGGAGGTATCCAGCTGAAATTTATATCAAATACTCAAGTCCCTTAAAGCTGTGCAAAAATCAAACTTCTAAGCCAATGCAATCAAAAGATACAGCCGTTTATACCGCAAATTTCCGCAATTTTTTGACACTCACAAGGGAAACAAAACCTACAGAGTACTTCTCGTAAACTCAGAAGTTTGAAATTTGGTACGATGCAACGTCTTATAGCACAGATATAGGAAAAATTGCGAAAACTGTAAATTTTTAGGTACATCATATAATAAAACATTTTTAATAATTTTAAACTTACTACCCCTTTCCTCATGAATGCGTAGAGGTATTAAATTGAAATTAATATCAAATACTCATGTTTATAAACCTGAGTATTTGATATTCATTTAAGCTGTAACAAAATCAAGCTTCTATGTCAACGCAATTAAAAGAAACAGCAATTTAAGTTATTTTCAAACTCGCAACTACTCGCAAGGGAATCAAAACGTCTTTAGGTTTTGATTACCTTGCGAGTAGTTGCGAGTATGATTTTCTTCTTGTTTACGTCTTTTTAGTTCGCTTTTTAAGCAGTCGGGTTTTTTGATTTCTTGAATAAACTTTTTTTTATTTGTAACTTATTAGTAATTTTTTTTTCGCCTTTGGTCTCTAGAACGCCACATAGGAAACATACATATATACATAGACTGATAAACACATTACATTCCTTCGGCAGTCGGGTAAAAATTAATCCCTATTTCGTTTTTTTTGTGTTTGTTATTGTTAGGAGAGGGTTCATATGAAAGAAAAAAATAAGAAAAATTAAATTGGTATAAGTTTTCGCCAAACTTCTTGGCCGCCCTGAAGTTGGCTACAATGGCTGTGCAGTAGAAAATCTCATACAAAAACAGCACCGTGTCGTGCCTCGCGCATCCGGTAAACCAACTTCAGGGCGGCCAAGAAGTTTGGCGAGGGCTATAGGTAGGTAGGGTAGGTATGTAGTAGGGTTATTAGGGTAGGTATTGTAGTGTGTGTACTTAAATACCAATTATTACTAATAAATGTGTCAGTTATAAATTAGCAGTCAGAGCGTTTGATTCTCCTCTAATACCCAACCTTACATGGCGACCCTGCCATGTTTGGAGATGGGGTGTCGGGTCGCAATGCAAGTGCACTGTGTGTAGCCTACAGACTTTCGTTCTTAGTGTACGTTACGTTATTGAACTTTGTTCGAGAACTATCATAAACTTTTACAATGTGCAATTCTAACACTCCAAAACGAGAAGAAGAGATAATAAACCAAAATGGCATTGAAGCATCGAATGTGGCTAAAGTACCGACCAGCTACAATTTCATCTTGCTGCAATAAGCATTGTGATGATAATAATTTTGGGTTTGTTGCTGATATTGGCAGCCTATTGGTTGGTAGGTAGGGTAGGGTTGGTAGCGTAGAGTAGGTAGGGTAGGGTAGGTAAAGTAAGGTAGAGTAGGTAGGATAGGGTAGGTAAGGTAGGTGGGTTCCCGCATTGTCGAGGCGGGCGGCGGGGCGGAGTAACCGTGGCTTGGTCACCCACGGTGAAGCGAAGAGGAACCCGAGGAGAGGCCGCTCGTCAGGGCTTTTGCCGATAAGCCGACGACAAAGCGGACAACATGTAGGTTGCTGCCTGGGTGATATCGCAACTGAGGCGGGCCGCGATGTCTTATGGGGCCTCCCAAACCCATACGATATCGCGGCTGAGGGTTGGAGGCCGCGGCAGGAGAGGAGTGCCGGTATTGCGGTGCGCCGCTCTCTCTAACTTCCGCGGCCTGTACGCGGCCCGAGTCGCCACCGTCTGATGGTGGACGCGGTGGGGCTGCTCTTGGTATAGTGTTGGCCGCTCTCGCTATCCCCTGTGGCCCAAAAATGGTAGGTGGCGGGGCCATTGACCTTGATCCGTCACAAGGGGACCAAGGGCGCCATTCACGGGGTCGTCTGGCACCCATGTGCTGGTTTGGTCTCTGGGGTGGCCACGGCGCACGGTGTGTTCTGGTGCGCCAGTGATACTCTCCAGGAGAGGGTCCGGTGACGGATAGCCGCGGCGGGTTCGCGGTGAGTGCTACCGAGTGTTCCCGCCATAAGCGGCATAGGAAGACACCGTGGAGTTTTAGTGGGTTGCAGTCCCACATAACTGCGCTATCACCCCGTGGTAGCGCAGTATGCATGAGCATTTGTATAGAGTAAATAAAAAAAATGTCAGGGCGGGTAGATGGGTAGGGTAGGGTATGCAGTTGACGGGAGCGAAGCCGCGGACACTGCTAGTAATATAATAAAGAAGTAAAGTTTGTGAGGGTGTAGGGTTATCTCTGGATCTTCTCAACCGATTTAGATGTTTGGACATGGCTAAACAATTGCCCTTAGCATGCATATAAATTTCTCACTAGCTCGTAACACTAAAATATTCATTAGTGAATTATTACAATTTTATTATTCTTCTAGAACTTTCGTGAATTAATCAAATAATTAAAAGTTTTTTCATGTTTTTGTTTGACAAGAAGAACATAAGATTCCGTTCTATGAAAAATTGTAGTCAATAAACCTACTTTTATAGACATTTGCGTAAGTCGAAACGAACAGTATTCATTATTATTTATTTTTGTACCTATCGCAATACTTCTCAAAACCTTAGAGATAGAACCTTACATGTTGATTTCTTTAATTGCATTTATCTGATTTCTAGAAATTATTCAAAATCAAAAAAAAAAAAACAAAATTAGCAAAATCTGGCTAACACTAAAAAGTTCAATCGATTCTTCTAGATTATACTTGATTCGATTAGAACCTAATTTAAAAAAAAAAGTTGGGGGTGTCGTGGCAACTCGCTTTGATCGAAGTTCCTTTCGCCGGATATAATACAGAGCCAATAAGTATGGTCTTAAATTTCAATTGCGTATTGATTTATCATGAGATGCATAAAACTGTGGTGTAGCCACAAATGACAGATCTTCAATTGACAGCCGGGACCAACTAGCTTTCCAAGGCACGAAGGAAACACGCTATGTAAAGATGGTACCTACACGATGGCACCACGAAATGACCTCGGCTAGCGTAGCTTGAACCTGTGCGGCTGTTATTATTAAGCCACGAGCTCTTCTAAACGCCTTAATAAAGTATCATAGCAAAATCTCATTCTTTTACAAGTTTGCATACCTATTAATCTTTGATTATATTGTCTATAATCAAAGCTATTAATATAGGAGTTTCTACAATTTTATTGTCAGGATTGTGACGAATTAAAAAGTTCCTGTACCTTTTTTCATACGATATACTAATATTCAGCTATTCAGAATTACATATTACTAGTTAAAATGTTTATACCTTGCTGGGGCAGTCGTCCATACTTTATTTAGCCATGTCCTTTGGTATGGAGATAGTTTGACCCTGGGAAGGACATAGGGTAGTTTGTGTTCCCTTGGGATGATAAAATAATTTTTACGCGGGCTAAGCCGCAGGCAGAAGCTAGTTATTTATAAAATAGATAGTAAATGTCTGCCTTACTAGACATTTTCCACATAGCTCTTTTTAGGGTTCCGTACCCAAAGGGTAGAAACGGGACCCTATTACTGAGACTTCGCGGTCCGTCTGTCTGTCTGTCACCAGGCTCTATCTCATGAACCGTGATAGCTACACAGTTGAAATAACAACAAATACTAAAAACAAAATAATGTAAATATTTAAGTAGGGCTCCCATACAACAAACGTGATTTTTTGCGATAATGGTACGGAACCCTGCGTGCGCGAGTCCGACTCGCACTTGGCCGGTTTTTCGTTTATGATACTGGAAATTTATGTGAGAAAGTAGTTTTGTGAGAATTGTAAAAGTGTGAATGTTTTATGTCATTTTTTTTAATGAACTTCTTTAATATTATGTCTTCATTATTTAAAAAAATATTTTGATTTTGAGAGACCTTGTGAATTGCTACTATAAGAATAATTAGCAAATCAAATGCTTTTTAAATCACTTATAAGTCATCAACACTTATTGTAGCAGGGTAGTACACTACTAAGCTCTATCATATTTAAAGTTTTTAGGTTTCAGTTAAAAAAATGTGAATATTTCTTTAGACTTTTTATCTTACGGAACCAAGATAATATCTAATGAATTTAACGTGGACAGTTCCTTGACAAAATGATTTGCACGAATTGTGTGCTGGAGTCATATGGCCTTTGCAAATAACACATTTTATAATAAGAAAATAAATAATTAAATCTGTATCCAAATACAATGGTTTCGTTTTATCTTAGCGCAATGCGTACTGTACTCTATAGCCCAAGTAGCTATATCATCTCTGAACCCGTCTATTTCCATTTCTATCTTTATATCACTATCACGCTCATCAGATGAATCATTTATCACTTTGAATAATAATGTTTTAGGAAATCTTCATCGAAAGTGTCATTGTCAATGTTTTGTGAAATTAATTCTACGGAAGCCATAGCATTTTCTTCCATCGTAGCTGCAAAGTCAAGAATTCATATAGGAATTACATAAAGTTTTGGTCAAGACTTTTATACTTATAGAAGCTATATAACTTGCCATCTTGCATAAGCTTTAAAGCTGCATTCTGACAGTCTTTATCATGACAGGGTATAGTTTTATAATAGCCATATTAATTTTACAAATAGTATGACGCCAAAGCGACTACATGGCTAAAATGAATAGAATAGCTATATTATATGCTTCTATATGTCCAATGTTTTAGAAGGGCCATTTCAATTAGTTATTTAAACGTTTGTAAGACTAATTATAAGACTAATTTACCATATTAGCAAAAAACACTTTTTATAACTAATGCTGTTACAAAATATGTACACTTGCATCAAAATGTACCTACTATTTAGGAACACTCTTTTAGGGGCTTTATGACAACCTATCCGGTGTTACCTGAAGCCTTGCTCACTTGTGTTCTGTTTTATGTACAGGCAGAGAGTTCGAGAACCTGAGTGACAACGTACAGCTGTCACCATTGACGGAGCCTCCCTACATACTCAAGAAAGGCACCAATCTAGCCCTCAAGATTAGCTTTACACCAGGTACCTTCCCTTGCTTTAAGATTCCTGAAGAATATTTGATAATTTTGAAATATATTTTGGACGCCATAATAGAAATAAACATTAGTAGGCATACCCATGGGCAAGGGCGTCGCCAGCCGATGGGCCAGGGGGGGGCAAGTTGATAAGGAGAATGAGAAAAGTATGAATTGTAGGTAAAGTCGAGAGCACATGAAGATTTTCACGTAGTACGAGCCTTACGCTTTAATATGCACGCTTATTAGGCGCTTTAATATCAAACCATGGTGGTTGCGGGGACGAGATCAAGCGACGCATGGCTATGGTCAGGTCTGCCATGGATAGGCTGAGGAAAATATGGAGGAATCACAATATCACCAAAGCTACGAAAATCCGGCTCATATGGGCACTTGTGTTCCCCATATTTCAATACGCAGCCGAGACCTGGACGCTGGGAGACACTGAGAGGAAGAGAATAGACGCTCTGGAAATGTGGTGCTGGAGAAAAATGCTTGGAGTGTCGTGGACAGAGTTTCGCACTAACATATCCATCCTTCAAGAGCTTGGTATCAGGCAGCGTCTGTCGGCTGTAGTCCAAGCTCGAGTACTCCAGTTCTTTGGACACGTGTCCCGACGTGGCAACGACTCTATCGAGCGGCTTGTAGTTCAGGGTAGAGTGGAAGGAACGAGAGCGCGCGGCAGGTCGCCCATGCGATGGACCGACCAGATTAAGTCTGCAGTGGGTGGCCCATTGAATGAGTGCACACGAATAACGGCCGATAGAGACGGATGGCGTCGCATCGTTAAACAAATTATGGCAACCCGAAGTCTCACTGCAACATGATGACCACGACCGCTCTGCCAAGAGTGTACCGACGAAGAAGAAGACGAGCCTTACATCTACAGCGATTGTAATAATATCGGTATAGTTCTCGCCAAACTTCTTGGCCGTCACGAAGTTGGCTGCAATGTCTGCGCAGTAGTAAATCATACAAAAACACTACCGATCCGTGCCTTGCGCATCGGAAAGCCAACTTCAGGGCGGCCCAGAAGTTTTTGTTTTTTTAGTGTCCAACGTGTAAAGCTACGCAACTCTACCGTAAACGTTGTGCACGGAAGAGCGATCGAAAATTTTCAACGGTTTTTTGTGTCGGGAAAGAAGGTTTTTGCCTATTTTAGGATATCAACAACGGTTCGATCTGTTGGGTTTGGTTTATATATATTCATTCGCGACGTACGGGAATGATCAATCAAGCAAGTCAAGTCAAAGACTTAGGACTGTGGTTGCTCTACATTAGGCAACTTTTTAAGAATCTCTAGGGGGGGGGGCAGCCGCCCCCCCCTGCCTCCCCTTGGCGACGCCCTTGCCCATGGGCACTGCGTCGGGAGCGGGGTGCAAGAGGAAAAAAAAATTAATAAACTAGCACTCAGCCCGCGACGTCGTACGCGTTTTTACTTTTTAACCGACTTCCCAAAAAGGAGGAGGTTCTCAATTCGATTGTTTTTTTTTATGTATGTACACCGATTACTCAAAAACACCTGGATCGATTTGGAAAGTTCTTCTTTTGTTTGAAAGGGTATACTTCCCATTTGTTCCCATAGTCATCAGGTCAGGATCTGATGATAAGATATTGGAGAAATCGAGGGAACTCCTCAAATATTATAAACATACATATAGCGATTTTGGCATTTTCATCAACAATGCAATCATTTGCACTCAGAAAGTATCATTTGGTGAAGTGGAACTGGTGAAGAAAACCACAGATGGCCAATGGAACTCCTTAAAGGTTTCCATAAACTCCTTAGTAGTTAAACGACTATGATGAAGCAAATACTTATTAAATAAATAGTACTGATGAAAATGGTACCATCGAACTGATCTGATGATGAAACCGGCAGGTAGACACTGGAACTCCGAAATAAAACAATGTGTCCTAGTCGTGTTTGGGCTTATTGGAATCGTCATGAGATGTACTTTGGCTATACATGATTTTATGGCAATTGTAGGTACCTATAAAAACTAAAAAGAGATAAATAATAAAACATTTTAACAAAAAAAAACAAACCTGTGTGTCTTTTGGTACCTCTTGTTTTCCGTGTTTCGACACCGACTTCGGAAAAGAAAGTTATTTTTCACTTTGTAGTGTTTTTTTTGGAAGTTGGTTTTTTTTTTGTTAAAATGTTTTTTTCATTCTATAAATGACTTTCTTATGTGCAGTTAGTGAAGACGACCAAAAATTAGCAATTGTTAAAAAAAAATTGGGTATCCAAGATATCTAGGGTTTATTAGTTTGCGGCAATTCGTTATTAGACTTTAGTTTAATAAATTTTAGGTTTCTCCCCTTAAAACTTAATAGGTAACCCGGGTCGAGTTTTGAATAACCCAAACTATGTTATTCACTCTTTTCTTCTCTTTTTTATTTTTGTTATATGTTAGTCAGATTGCGCAGTGAGATTCCTCACAAAAACTTTAATACCCCTTAACCCTATCTGGGGTGTAGTTTAAAAAAACTTATTATGTCAAATGATTATTGACTTTATTCCCAAGGAATTCGATTTTTCATACAAACAAATTGAAGAGTCGTGTGAGTCGTGTCGTCGATCTGCGAGCTGGGTTTGGAGATAGCGCCTCATAAAACTGAGGCTATGGTTCCATAAACTGCAGAGGGGCAGATAGCCGCCCAGCTCGTCAGTGATAGTTGGAGATGCGCAAGCCCAGGTGGGTCGATACATTGACTGTCTTGGCCTAACTCTGGATGGTTGGTGGGGCTTCGAAGAGCATTTCGAGCGCCTATAAGTCCCTCGCGTTGTAAAGGCAGTGGATACTTTGCATAGACTGCTACTCAACTTCGCGGGGCCATGGTAGAAGTTCGCCGCCTCTTCACGGTGTCGTGCGATCGATTTTTACAAAGCATAAAATACTCACACTTCCGTCACTATATATTTTGGAAATAGCCCTATTTGTCAGAAATAACCCCCATTTATTTCCTCGAATATCGGACATTATAATACGAAATCTCCGGGATAATAATAAAATTCATGTACAGCCAGCTAAGACAGCATTACTATATAAAAGCGTTGTATGTAGAGCGCCAATAATTTATAATAATATCCCTACCTGTGTTAAGAAATTAAATACAAACCACTTTAAGAAAACATTAAAAAGAATACTGACACAAAAAGCCTATTATAGTGTTAATGAATTTCTAAATGATAAATCGCTCTGAAGATACCTACTGACTAAATCTATTCTATTTATTTTGAATCGCATTATTATTGACCTATTTTTTTATTTAATATTATTAATGTTAATTGTTGATTTATTTACAGTGTTATTCTGTGTATTTTTGTATTGTAATTTTTATTATCTTCGACCTAATTTGTACACCAGCCATGGTCAAACATGTTGAGCCAATATTTTTTTTTTTAACTCCTATAATCATACCATGTATATACCATGTATATTATCTACACATGTTTTTGCAAATAAATGAATCTGAATCTGATGGTCCTTTATTGGGCGCCTATTTGATCAAACAGACTATCAGGTGTCCGACGCTGCAGGACTAAACAGCCTGCAGCGGAACATGGTCATTCGTATCGCACGAGGTTACGGAACGATATCCTTTGAGGCGGCAACACTCCTTCCTCTGCCAGATATTCTGGCGGATATGGAAGCGCGGGTTTACAACCGAATTTGCGTCATCCGCCAGAATGGTGATAGCGTGCTATAAATCGCTGTATTCAGGAAGAGGCAGCAGGAACGGCGACACGCGCTCGAGCGGTGGCGCGAGCGGCTACAGCAGGCGCAATTTTCACGCATGCGCGTTGTCGAAGCCGTCCTGCCGCACTTCGAAGCATGGCTGAAAAGAGAGGAGCGCATCTCCTACAGGCTCAGTCAGGTACTGACCGGGCACGGTTGCTTCGGTGAGTATCTGAATAGGATTGGGTGAGACACCACGGCAAATTGCCACCACTGCGGAGGCAACCGTGACTCTGCACAGTACACGCTCGAGGAGTGCCCAGTGTAGGCTTCTGAGCGGCAGTTCTTAGTCACCAGGATCGGGCGAGACCTGTCTTTTCCAGCAGTTGTGAGGGCCATGCTGGCAGAGAAAGAAAACTGTCGGGAAATGGCCTCCTTCTATGAGACCGTGATGGACCTGAAGGAGGCCGCCGAGCGGTATCGTGGGAGGGCCGATCCCATTCGGGAAAGGTGTCGGGGAGCCAATCGCCCCGATGCCTAAAACGTCGAATCCTCCCTGCATTATGAGCAGGCGGGACATCGGGGTCGCGGGCGCTCAGACTGGGGACTCTGTCCACCCACCAAGTGAATCCAGGAAAGACGATGGCTCAGTGATCACGTGCTGCCGTGCACAGCGAGACTCGGGGGAGACGCTCTTTCAGTCTCCCCACGAATGTGTGCCGGGGTGGTTTTAGTGAGGTAAAAAGCCCACACTTCCTAGTCTTTTCTCAAAAGGCGCCAGGTTTTTCCCGTTTTTACCCTTTGGGTACGGAACCCTAAAAATTAAAGGGAAAATTGAACTGGGTAGCTCCGCGGGCCGGTTAGGCTGTGGCCCGGGCCGGTCCGGCTGGCGAATCAGACCGGCCCAAGGAGGGACCGGCACACCGGAAAAAGTCGTCCCGGTACTACAGTCCTACCCTGGCATTAATACATAATCTTATACATAACTTTCGTATCATAATTCCTTTATGTATATATGCATAATAGATAGTATCAATTAGATACTAGTAAAACAACTGACCTTAAAGAATTGACAAGGATTACAGAGCGGAAAGCTTTAGCATATATTTATGTAGGTTTTGTCCTGGTTTTGATACCGGTCGATCCATAACCATAACAAATCTAACTTAGAACTATTAAAATGGGAATATACGGCATGCATTTTTAACCTTTATTTTTTATTTATATATCAATAAGCTCTTATTGTTTTACAGGAAATGATGTTACCGATTGCAGGAACCACGTGACTGCACATGTCTCTACTGGCATCTCACTCCCGTTCATAGGAGTGGACAGCGTGTCTATCTGTGACAAGGTCTACTTGGAGAACGGGGACAAAGCCTCTTGCCCGCTCAAAGCAGGCACTAAATATACTTATAAGGAAACTTTCCCTATATTACCGTTCTACCCTGAAACCGCAATCATAGTACACTGGGGGTTGCTGGACACTCATCAAAAAGAGCTTATCTGCTTTGAAGTGCCCGCGAAAATCAAATAATTTTACACAACCTTACATAATCCAACAACAATCACAAAAAAAGGGCTGGCTTTTTTTTAAATTCATTATTTGCGGTCATACTCATGGAAACGACGATGCATTTTATTTATACATTCCTATAAATATTACTTATGCGTCTAAATAAATAAAAAATGTTAATGTTGCATTGTATTTCGTACTAGCTTTGCCCGCGGCTTCGCTCCCGTCAACTGCCTTATACCCTACCCTACTTACCTACCTACTCTACCCTATCCCATCTACCCTATCCTACCTGACCTAGCATACCTACCCAAGGGCGGATTTAGGGGGCACGTGCCCCCGTGCCCCCCCCCCCCAGACGGTATTTTGTGTACTGTGGAGATTCCATCACAGTACATACTTAGAAGCAAATCAAATTACAGAGTTGTTAAAATATATGAATAAAATAACAGAAATAAACTATTCACCACTGCACTGGAGGATATCTTCAAGGTTCTAGACTGGAGAGGCCGATTCGCCGATGATAAAGCTGTCATGGAGGACCCCAGTACAATGCTCGATGATCTCAGTAGAGCTTCCGAAAGAATGGGTCCAAAAATGAACATGGACAAACCAAGGTGATGTTGAGCGCTCATGTCGCACCCACTCCTATCAAGATCGGTGGCTCCACAGCCGAAGCCGTGGATGACCACGTCTACCTGGGACAAACGGTCCAGTTAGGCAGGTCCAATCTCGAGAATGAGGTCAACCGTCGAATCCTACTCGGCGTGGCAGCATTCGGGAAGCTGCGCGGTTTCTTATCGTCCAACTTACCACAGTGTCTCAAGACGAACTTATGGCTCTGAGACATGGTCGCTCACAATGGAATCATTTTCATCAGAAAGCTTACAGTCACCCAAAGGGCAATTGAGAGGGCCAGGCTCGGGTTGTCCTTGCGGGGAACCGATCACTTTTCTGAATATTTTTTGGTCGAATTTCATTTTACTGAAAACTATTGACCGAAGTCTTTTTTGCTATATGCATTATTTGACATATTTTCAGATCATCGAAGTATCATGTGGCATATGTATTATTTTACCGAACTACATTTCACCGATTTAGAAAATAACTTTTTGCTTTTGGCCGTCTTTTCATTTGCCATATTTTCACCAAACCGAAACAACATGTTAGGGAATATTATTTAGTCACAAATATATAGCCGGTTACTTGGTAGCAGTTTTCAATTTAAAATATAAATAGTGTCATAAAAGTCAATATGTTGTGCTACAAAATTTTGTTACAGAAACGAATCTGTGCAAAATTGACTTTACACAGTCTTATCTATGTTTACGTATTTTCATGCAAATGATTTATTAATAGCTGTCATGCATTAGACATTTTTCGCTTACCATCAGGCGAGATAGTGGACAAACGCGACAAAAAAGAACATCATCCTATGTGGGCCCGTTTTTAGACTTTGTGAGCCGCTGAAACCGTTCTAATGTTCATGTAACAACAACAAAACCCTCTTTTTTAGTCCGCATTATTATGCAACTTCGGAACCCTATTACTGCGCGTGGCCCGACACGCACTTGGCCGGTTTTTATTTATAATTATTCATTGTCAATTGGTGAACATGGTACTACAAAGTAGGCAGATATTCCGTGGTTTTTAACGGCTTAATATTAGTTCTCATCAACGCGCGGTCATTTTTCCGAAGATAGACGATGATTGTCGATGCGCATACTTTTTCTGGGAAATCTTTATGTTGTAGGTAATTAAAGTAGGAAAGTTAGGAGGAAAGACGAGCGAAATGATTTTAATTTGTTTTAATTGCCATTACAAGTAATTAATTAAATTTATCTAATAATACCTAGATATATTACAAATGTCTTTTATTTTGAATTATCATCCATAAACCTCGAGGCTACTATATAATATTAATTTAGCTCTAAATAATCGAGCTCGAACTAATGTTTCTTACCGACCGTAATGGTCGCAGGAACGAAGCAAATTTGGCTTTTTTACCGGCATTGAAGCTCCAGTGTACTCGTGTGCTGAGCGTGGGGTACACGGGCAGCATGGGGAATACGTTGGTGTACACGTACTCGCCGCGCCAGCGGGTACGACACATGCTCATCGGAATCCGCGCGCTTCACGTGCACGCATCAGTGCCGTCCATGCCGAAGAACGGAACTGGCGACCCACCGATGTACGCGAACACTTCATTCTTTAACGATGTGATTTTTTTCTTTGAAAATAACAACCGTAAACTATTAATATCCAAATAGGAGAGAGCCTCAATCATGAGGAGTGGCTCACATACACAAAAATGAATGCTTTAGATTCTAATGCCCGGTACTAATAAGACTTATCCAAAACCGCGCCATCTATTGGTATCACTTTTAATTAATTGATCCGTTCAAATAATCTTTGAAACGTGAATATAGTATTCCATAATTTTATGCTTAGGAGAGATAATTAAACAACAACATACAATTTTTTTGTTCAATTCCAGTAAATGTAAAAATACACACAATTCAATAACAAATCGGTGCCGATCGCGCCATCTGGTGTGATTTATTTAAACTAAATTTTCTTTCTTAGCGCTGGGACCCCGTGGTTTACCACTACCGCTTAGAGGTTAAACTCTGGCAGGTTGCTTTAATTAGTTCATGGTTGTTTCCAACTAAACAAGTGTGTGGCAAAAATGTAGATTTCGAAGCTTACGGCTACTTAAGCTTACTAGGGTCTAGTGCGAGTTTTAATAAAAATAAATATTTAGACCCTTAGATCCCCCCTCGCACCCTCCCTTTCTTTTTATTTAAACCTGATTTGAACTCACCTATTATTTTTTACTTTAAATTTTAAAACGTTAAATTTACATTTTCTGGAATTGAACATAAAAATTGTATGTTCTTGTTTAATCAACTCTTCTAAGCACAAAAGCTATTAATTCACATTACAAAGATTATTTGAACGGGTCATTTAAAATTGATGCCAATTGATGGCGCGGTTTTAATTTTCTGAGGCATGCCATTCGACAGTTTAAATTTGTATTGTAACACATTTTGATGCAATGAATATGTAAAAACGTGCAAAAAAATAATATAAAACAAACGTCAATGTATTTATGGAAAAAAATATTCACGACCCGAGTCAACCTTGTTTTTTGCAAGTCGCTGCTAGCACCATCTATCTATAGCCGTACGGAACCGAACGCGATCGATGTACAAAAAATAATCAGTGTAATCAGACGAAAAACGCAAGTTACGTCGGCACGGTTCCTTTGTATGGGATGAGGCATCTGTGTTCTAGTATTATATTATCTGTGACTGTTGTCAGCGATGTCCAAGATAAACTTAGAAAGTAAATATGAATTGAAAAATTCACATTGGTACTTGCCCGGTTTTGAACTGGTGCTTGGGGCACGAGAGACGAGTTCTTAGCCACTGGGGTCTTAGTAAATAAATTTGTTAATAGATTAAGCACTTTATGTTGTATAGTTAAATTATAGTTTGCTTGTAAAACCATATTCTATATGATTGAGAATAAAGGCTATATTATTAATTTTATGGACCAGGTAGAACCAAAAAAATACTAAAATCGCATAGCAAAGGCTTGTCGGCCTCGGTCCCTGAAATTACCCTAATATAACGATCTTTGCCTCCAACAACGCGACAATTTAGGACACGATACCCAGGACATATTTTGTTTGTAGTATCCTTGAATCATATAAACCAGTTTCAACGTGCCTTGCAGAAAAATCAAAATGGCGATGTAACTATGCCAGTTACTATAGAAAAAAGTTCAGAGAGTAGTTAAGTCTATACTTAGAACTACTGTTTATTTATTTATATATACTTTATTGTACACCAAGATAAAACAATACAAAAAAAAACATAAAAATTAAAACAAAAATACAACAGCCGGCCTTATCGCGCTCTGCGATCTCTTCCAGGCAACAGGCAGGCGGTTGTATTGTTACAAGACAAGATAGCGCCATCTATTGAAGAGAGACACTAATAGTAGCTTGTAGCGCCAGCAGCCGTATTGCGTAAGTGCGCAAAGAAGTTGAACTCTATCCAACCGACCAAATCGGCCAATCACACAAAAAGGACGCGTCATTCATCTCGCACGTGATTGGTCGATTTGGTCGGTTGGATAGAGTTTAACTTCTTTGCGCACTTACGCAATAAGGCTGCAGGTCTCGTATCGAATAGCGGAAATTATCTTCTCGAAAGGTGTTACGTAAGCCACGTTATTATAAATAAGAATTATTAAAAAATAAATCTATGTAAATGATAATGAGTATAAAAACAAAGAGCCGGCATCGCACGACGTGGGGTTGCTTGAGGTTGACAGCTAACCAGGCAGGTGAGCAGGCAGCACGACGGACAAGCAGGCAATCGGGCAGGTAGCCAGAAACGTAGGTATTCAAGTAGGCTGGAAGACAGGCAGCAAGGTGTGAATCGGGCGGTAGCCAGATAAGCAGGTTTTCGAGTAGGCAGGAAGGCAGGCAGTAAGGTGTGAATTGGGCGGTAGCCAGATAAGCAGGTTTTCGAGTAGGCAGGAAGGCAGACAGTAAGGTGTGAATCGGGTGGTAGCCAGATAAGTAAACCAGCGATCAGCCAGGAAGACAGGCAGCAAGATGTGCGATTAAGCTGAGCTGTGGCGTCTCAGGCAGACGAACAAGTAGGTGGGTTTGGAATCATAAATGATACACCGTTTTCAAAAAAATACTTTCAATGTTTATTGAGAATCACACAGAACGTTTTATAAACATGCTTGATACACTAACTTAAGGTTCACTTTGTTTTTAAAATAAAACCACTCAAGCGACAAAAAATTTAGGCTTCCCTAGCCAAAGCCAAAACCAAACTAAAAAACTAACGCCCGTTTTCCTCGTTAGTTAAGATTCCTGATAAACATAGTAAATATCATGTCGCATGTGTATTACTCGACAGCGGTAGCCAAAGCTGCTTTGTTACACATTCGTTTTGCGAATTGTTAGATATTCCGCTAATTTAACACAGTCCACTCATGAAATACGAGGAGTAGGTAATTTGGTATCACACTGTACACAAACGTGTGATCTAGAAATAAATCACGTATTAATTCCTACTCAACTCACATTAAATGTTTCGTTCTATCTGAAATAACGCCCACATTGCCAGCTATGCAGGCACAAAGCACCCAGTTTAGAATTCATGAACACCTGCAACTGGCAAATTCGTGATTTTTAGGGCCGCAAATGATAGATGTTTTAATAGGCGCGGATCGATTTTGGCACTTGTTTATCGATGGCAAGATGCGTTTACCGAACGGTCCGTTCTTACAGAACACGAAGTTAGGTTGGATAATATCGGGTCCTATTTATAATACAATTCATAATAATGGACATGTCCAATGTAACTTCACTCAATCCATGGACAATCAGCTACGTCAGTTCTGGGAGTTGGAGGAGTTACCCAAGCTTCGCGATACACACACAGACGAAGAGCAGGCCTGTGAACAGTCTTTTATCACAACCACTACTTGCAATAAAGATGGACGATTTTGTGTTCACATTCCTCTTAAAGAGTCACCCGATGCTTTGGATGAATCATTTCCCCAGGCAAAGCGTGGTTTTATGTCCTTAGAAAATAGGTTATTACGCGCACCTATTAGTTATAAGAAATTATACACTGATTTTATACACGAATTCAACTTGGGTCACATGAATCAGGTTGATTCTTATAAGAGTTTTATGCCGCATCACCATTAATGTATTAATACATCAATGCGCATCACGGTGTTTTTCGAGACCACAGCACGACTACGAAGCTTCGTGTAGTGTTCGACGCCAGTGCTACTACTAGTAATGGCAAATCTCTCAACGATATCCAGCTTGTAGGACCTCCTATTCAGGGAGACTTGCTGGGTATTTTGCTACGGTTCAGACAATTTAAATTCACAGCAATTGCAGATTGCGAGAAAATGTACGACACTCCTCGACGGTACATCAGCTCCAACGACTTCACAATCTGATCACGGTATGTTTCGTGACTTAAATCTAGGAGATAATAGTCAATGCAGAACATTAGGTATAGGTTGGTGTAGTAACGCGGACGAGTTTTGTTTCCATACGCAATTTCAAAACAGCAACAAACCTGTGTATGATTCTGTCAACTGTTTCTCAGATATTTGACCCATTGGGATTGTTAAGCCCTTCTGTTGTCATCGGCAAGGTATTATTGCAAAAACTTTAGCTATTAAAATTAGATTGGGACGATCCGCTTCCCACAGATGTCGTGCGAACATGGACCCGGTTTGTAGACAATCTTTCTTATCTTCGCACTATCAAAGTTCCACGACACGTCTTTCAATGTGATTCTACTCGTACTGTGTTACACATTTTTACAGATGCTTCACAAACTGCATATCGACGGTGTAGTATTAATATATAATAACTACAAAATCATGATTTTTCAGGAAGCGAAAAAAACGTTTCATTTTTATAGTTTTTTACATTTTAATCAAAAAGTTACTTATATTTAAAAAATAGCAGGATACGCATGTGATGGTGATAATGATTTCCATCAAATATTTCAGGTTAGGGATATAAATGTAGATAGGAGTTATTGTTTCAGTTTTAACTGTGAACATGGTATTTATCACATAGATACAAGGTATTGTAGTTATAAATATAAAAAGTTTAAAGTAAATTTACTCATCTTCCACCTCGCCACTTCCCGTTAGTCGGGGTCGGCTTTCCTGGTCATGAGGCGCCACTTGTTCCGCTGATAACCATCGTCAGTAGATAGGCAGCACTTCTTCATGTCCTTCTGGACTCTCGTCATCCAAGATGTCAGCGGTCTACCTCTCCCTCTCTTTTGTGTCGTCATGGAAAGGCACTTTTTCACGATGTGATCATTGGGTCTCCGCACCACATGGCCGTACCATCGAAGCCTGGATTCGGTAAGCTTTTCGGCGATGGGTGCAACTTTAAAACTACCCCGTACATACTCGTTCCGAATTTTATCCTTGAGAGTGACTCCACCCGCCCTGCGCAGCATGCGCATCTCCGCGGTGTGCAGTTTCTGCTCGTCACTCTTTTTGGTGGCCCAGGTTTCCCTTTTGTTCTAATTGGCATTTTTGGATCGCACAGAACCCCCGTTAATGTACGCCATTTAATCCATCCTGACGTCGTTCTGTGAATGATGTCATTGGATATCGATCCATCTTCAGAGATCATTGATCCCAAGTATTTAAATTTATTCACTATAGGTAAGGCTCGGTCGTCAAGTTTTATTTCGGGCTCGGATAGGCTGGTATCGGGGTTGAATTTACATACCATGTATTCAGTCTTCGTTCGACTGATGCGCAGCCCGTTAAGTTCCAAAGCCCTCCTCCACAGCTCCAAACTTTCTTGCATTTCCTGTGCGCTGTCTGAGATAAGGGCCACATCGTCTGCATATAGAAGGTTCCATGGTGTAGATTTCTGGATTTGCGCTGTGAGGTAGTTCATGGTAATGTTGAACAATAATGGACTTAGCGCGCTCCCCTGATGGACTCCAACTTTAATATCGAAGCTCTTTGATATGCCGGCGGCACTTCTGATACATGTCTGCACGTTATGGTACATGTCCTTTATGAGGTTTATATATAGCTCCGGAACATTCTGTGCCCTCAGTGCTTGCCATATTATTGTTCTCGGTACACGATCAAAGGCTTTTTCTAGATCTATGAAGACCATCCAGAGATTTTGCTTGTTTTCACGAGCTTTTTCCATAACCAACCTGATTGCATTGATGGCATCAGTATTTCCCCTTCCCGCAGTGAAACCGAACTGATTTTCTGTGAGTGATACTAAGTTTTGAAGGCGCTCACTTAGGTAGGACTCGCTCCCAAATCTTCAGGGTGTGTGATGTGAGTTTAATACCACGAAAGTTTCCCTCCTTCCTCCCTTGTTTTTGTAGAAGGGTACCAGAACACTCTTTCTCCAAGCTTCAGGCATTGATTCGGAACTTAAAATATGGTTGAACAACTCCACAAGCCATATCTCAAAATCGCCCTTTAGGGATTTCCAGAGTTCAGCGGGTACATTGTCTGGGCCTGTCCCTTTAATATAAATAATGAAAAATCATTTTAGATATTGCTTTCCGCACCTCTTCAATAGTGATTTCATCAAGAGGTCCCTGTGTCATTGGTAGTTCCACTTCTGGCTGTCTCTGGGAATTCCTCGTTCAGTAGTTCTTGATAGTACTCACACCACCTTTTGCATATGTCCTCGTTGTTTGTAAGTAGCATGCCTTCTTTATCCTTAATATACTTTGTGGTTTTAAAATCTTTGGTGCCATTATGTCTTTGTTTAGCTATTTTGTATATGTCATTATCTGATGCTAATTCGAGGCGCCGATAGAGCTTTTGACCAGCTTTTTATTTCTCTACAGCTACCGTTCTTCTAGGTCTCTATCTTTATCCAAGCCCGTCTTTTGCCAGATTTTAAACAAGCGTTTCTTTTCAGCTACGCTATTTATGGTGTGGTTGTTCCACCATGTGGTGTCTTTCGCGTTGTGAAGGGATCCTTTGCTGACTCCCAGATCTCTTTTAGCTGAATTGACACAGAGCTTTTCAAACGTGGTCCAAATTACTGACGGATCTTTTTCTCGAGGAGAATTGTCTCGCAGGTGATCGACCACCTCTCTTTTCAGGTTCACTCCTTTCTCCGTATTTAGTAAATGCCATTTTATCCTCTCTGTTTTAGGCTTTTTCATTTTCATAGGTGTTTTCAGTTTTATGGCTGCTAACAAAAGTCTGTGCTGGGAAGTTAAAGGCTCTCCCGGGATCACGTTGCAGTCTTTGACTTGTTTTATGTCCTGTTTGTTAACCAAGATAAAGTCTATCTGTGTCTTTGAGCTTCCACTTTTATAGGTGATTAAGTGTTCATCTTTCTTCTGAAAGAAGGTGTTGACTACTGCAAGATTTTGCGCTGCTGCGAACTCAAGTATCGTTTCGCATTCGTTATTACGCTTTCCGAACCCAAAACCGCCATGGCAACCATCGAAGCCGCCTCTATCCACCCCCACATGACCGTTTAGGTCTCCACACAAAAGTGTTTGTTCCACGGATGGTATTTTTGTTAGGTGGGTCTGTAGGTCTTTCCAAAATTCTAGTTTTTCTATTTCGGGGCAGTTTACTTGTGGTGCGTAGACAGAAACCACATTCAAGCACGGTTGTTTTTCCAGGCCTAGCTTAACGGACATAATGCGATCGTTGACCCTATTGATATCCACTATGTTGTCACTTAGATGTTGAT
Organism: Anorthoa munda; assembly: GCA_945859665.1. Classification (NCBI taxonomy): domain Eukaryota; kingdom Metazoa; phylum Arthropoda; class Insecta; order Lepidoptera; family Noctuidae; genus Anorthoa; species Anorthoa munda. The sequence goes on from OX243909.1 coordinate 11,895,091, forward strand.
CCAGGATTATTCCAACACCATTTCTGGTGTTCTCTTTTCCACTGTATATCAGTTTAAAACCATTTTCAATTAAACGTGATTTGGCGCCCTTCCATTTTGTTTCTTGCACACAACAGATGTTGATGCGGCGTCTATTTAGAATAGTGCTTAGTTTGGCACTTCGTCCTGTCATTGTGCCAATATTCCAAGTAGCGATGCGTAGTTCGGATATTGGCACCATTTTTCGATATATCGCCTTCTCGTCGCTTACGGGGGACGCCCTAACATTCGCCGCATTTTCACATTCACCGTCGCTTGAGGGGGACGCCCTAGCTCTATACCTTCTCATAATGTTGTGCCTCATGACTAGTATAAAGATTGGCCGTTGCTTTTTACGGCCGATTGCCACCTGACGCCAAGGTCTTACTCTTCCTGGAAGCATTGAGAGCCATCGTTGACCATTATACTGGTTACTCCGCTGCCATCTCTAATGGACTCTCAGACCTAAGAGTCCATCACAACCAGGGACTTCTACTCTGAATACGTCAGAGAAACCCCCTGATTGGGTTTGATAACGAAGTTTTCTCTCCGGCCTGTTGGTCCGCGGGAGCTATTTTATTTCACTCCTACCCTCCATGTCTGGCGAGTATTCCCCGATCCGCCACCTGGGGACGCGTCCTCTAGGGGTGAGGCTCCCCCGAGGAGGTGAGGCTCCCCCGAGGAATTTTAATTTATTTTATAAAATTTAACTAAAAGAACGAGATTCTTTTTTATGTCAAGAGGCATCATCATCATCATCATTTCAGCCAAAACACGTCCACTGCTGGACATAGGCCTCCCCCAGGCGTCGCCACATTGACCGATCCCGTGCGTCTCGCATCCAGCGCCTTCCCGCAACCTTAACCAGATCATCGGTCCACCTAGTGGGAGGCCTTCCAACGTATCGTCTTCTGGTTCGCGATCGCCATTCCAGAACTTTTCGGCCACATCGGCCATACGTTCTGCGAGCAATGTGCCCTGCCCTCTGCCACTTAAGTTTGGTAATTCTTCGGACTATGTCGGTAACTTTGGTTCTCCTGCGGATATCATCATTTCTTACGTGATCACGCAAGGAAATTCCGAGCATAGCCCTCTCCATTGCCCTTTGGGTGACTTTAAGCTTTCTGATAAGGCCCATTGTGAGCGACCACTTCTCGGTCCCATAGGTGATCACTGGCAACACACACTGGTCTTAGACTTTTGCCTTGAGACATTGCGGTAAATTGGACGAGAAGATACCACGCAACTGCCCGAACGCCGCCCAGCCGTTTCGGATTCGACGGTTGACCTCTTTCTCGAAGTTGGACCTACCTAACTGGACCGATTTATAATCGTCTACAACTTCGAGTGTAGAATCTCCGATCTTGATAGGAGTGGGTGTTACATGGGCATTCACCATGACCTTGGCTTTGTCCATGTTCATTTTAAGACCCACTCTTTCGGAAGCTCTACTGAGGTCATCGAGCATTTTACTGAGGCTCTCCATGGCCTCAGCCATGACCACTACGTCGTCGGCAAACCGAAGGTGAGTGATGTACTCGCCATTAACGTTGATACCAAGCCCCCTCCAATCCAGAACCTTTAAGACATCCTCCAGCGCAGCAGTGAACAGTTTCGGAGAAATAACGTCTTCCTGTCTCACGCCGCGCTGGAGAAGGATTGATTTCGAGGTCTGACCCTGAAGACGGACTGACGTGGTGGCGTTTTTGTACAAACACTGCAACACCTCAATGTACCGGTAGTCGATCTGGCACCGTTGGAGAGACTGCAGTACAGCCCAAGTCTCGATCGAATCGAAGGCTTTGTCAAGAGGCATACTTGTTTTATTAATAAGTTCGACAAAACTCACACAATTTTAAAATAAAAGCAGTTTCTGATCTCCTAGATCGATCATCTGATTTGGTTTTATAGTTAGCAAAGGAGATGTTATTTTTAGGACAGCTAAGACCTGGTTGATCAATCATGTCGTTGTTGAAGTAGATGGTGTGCTCAGGACGACTAAGGCCTGGCTGATCAGTCATGCCCTTGGCGGAGATGTGTCCAGGTTGGCCAAGGCCTGGTGGGTCTGTTATGTCATTGCTGAAGCAGATGCTGTGTTCAGAACTACTGCTATGTGCGGTACTACTTTGCTGTAGCCGTCTGACAAACTTGATGTTCCGGCTGATATTTTGTAGCTAAAACAAAATAGCTTCTTATCGAAAGATTGAGCTATAATCTAATTAACAAGTTAGATTAAAATTTGTAACTGCCTGCCTCAATTTAGTTACTTTTTACCCGACTGCCGAAGGAGGGTAATGTGTTTATCAGTCTATGTATGTATGTATGTTTGTTCCTATGTGGCGTTCTAGAGACCAAACGCGTGGGCCGATTTTGATGGTTCTTACGTCAATCGATTTGTCTTAACCCCGCGAGTGTCACTGGCTACATAAAAATTGGCAAATAGGAAAATAGCGGTTCTTTTGGCGCCATATTGTGGGGGCCCAAAATTTTTTTTTCTTCCAAACCTATCGTGTGGGGTATCAAAATAAAGGATTTTAAGAGGCAATTTCAAAAATATATAACACTTATATGTTTAAATGTACCTAATTCTAAAATAAAACTAACTAAAAAGTTGTAAATAAAAAAAGTTAATAAAAAAATCAAAAAACCCGACTGCTTAAAAAGCAAACTAAAAAGACGTAAACAAGAAGAAAATCATGCTGTGCAGTCGGAGGATATATCTGGTTATGGTCAGCCAGCTCGCGAATATATATCCTCGAATATTGTGCTTTTCCTCAAAATGGCCTCAAATGGTTTCATCTTTTCAACCACCCAAGTTGTGGGTTTGAATTGTTTCGAGAGGAGTTTGACTTTCTTGACGGGATCTGAACTCTGTACTTTCAGTGCGTGGTCTTCAATTTCCTGGCAGATGTTTTCAACATAGTTGTCTTTTTCGCGGCGGCATAGTAATTGTATTATTCTGCTCAGCTCCGAGTATCTGTCACGATCCTCCTGGTTTGTCAAGTCCGTCAGTTTCAGATCCTTCCTCTCCTGAATCTTAGCCCAGGTGCCAACAGAAAGCCAGGATTGTCTGCGCAAGGATGAAGAACGCTTTTTGGTGATTTGGTATACGGTCTTGCATATCAAGTCCCTTAGGTTATTAGGATTCCACTGGTCGTTTGTATATGCGTTTACAAGTGGTGAATACACCGCTATGGCGTCGCTGATGCCTCTACAGAACGCTGAATTTTCCAGCGGCTCCAGCGTGCGCGGTGTTACCAGGGGTCCTTTTTAACTGTTTTTAAGCGCAAGGTAAATTTGGCCATCAGAAGACAGTGAATCCGGAATCACAGTCTGCACCATGGAAGATTCTCACGTTGGAGGTCAAGCTTATCCAACGGCTATTGATTATGACGTAATCAATTTGATTGCGATATCGATCACCTGGGGACTTCCACGTGTAGAGACGCCTTGCATATTGCTGAAAGCAGGTGTTCATTATGGTCAAACTTCTGGCGATGCAGTAATCCATTAATCTCTTTCCTCTCTCATTTCTATCGCCCAGCCCAAACTCCCACAGCTCCCGATGTGATCATACCGGGTCGTCCTTCCCACCTTTGCGTTCCAGTCTCCAAGCACCAACGTTATTTAGCGAGTCGGAATCCTGGATAAAGTTATTTCCAACAAACTGTAAAACTCATCAATGACATCATCCTTTGCAACCGCTGTTGGGGCATAAACCACGACAATGTTCAGCGTACAGTGGCATATGCTCAATCTGAGGTTGATGATTCTATAATTTATCGGGTTATAACCCAGTACATGGTTGTGTAGGAGGTGCGGCCTTGCGGACTCCAGCACCAACGGAGTTGCTATATGGGTTATAGCAACTCCGTTGGTGCTGGAGTCCGCAGGGCCAGAGAAATATAGCGTGTCCGTTAGAGGTTTTCTGGTGCCCTTGCCCTCTCATGTGCGTCTCGGTTATTCCCAACAAAGCCAGTTTGTGGATTTCTGCTTCTTTTTCATTCCAGGTTGCGATTTGTCGTTGTTTCGTTTGCGAGGTTCGTTTTTTGTTCACCGGTAGCATATCCACTAACAGCGACCCGGTGGCCCGTCTCTGCAGCAGCTTTGGTCGCCAATTTCACACAATCCGGCCCAGCAACCGAATGGCACCGATTGTTAATCGGATCGTCCAACAAGGTAGCTCTCTATAGCCCTTGCCTACCGTTATTATGTACTGTTTATCAGTCATAGACATAGGGTAAATAAGTTAGAACACCTAATTTGTGCTTCCTAACAAAACATATGGGAAAATAAAAAAAAACCGGCCAAGTGCGAGTCGGACTCGCGCACGAAGGGTTCCGTACCATTATCGCTTAAAACGGCAAAAATATCACGTTTGTTGTATGGGAGTCCCCCTTAATTTATTTAATTTAATAATTATTATTTTTTGAAGTGAATATACAACTAAACATTCTGTGAATATTTCATGCGTCTACCTGTTGCCGTTATTAATATTGAGCAAAAATTTCTCGTTTGTTGTATGGGAGCCCCCCTTAAATATTTATTTTATACTGTTTTTAGTATTTGTTGTTATAGCGGCAACAGAAATACATCATCTGTGAAAATTTCAACTGTCTAGCTATCACGGTTCATGAGATACAGCCTGGTGACAGACGGACAAACGGACCGCGTAGTCTTAGTAATAGGGTCCCGTATTTACCCTTTGAGTACGGAACCCTAAAAATGACGATTGGTAAGCCAGCCTGTTTCAGTGGATCGCACTGCCCACTACTTGAGAACTTTGTTTTTACAGGGGTTTCGAAGAAAAAATATAAATAGTTTTTTTTTTTTACCTATCTTTTTACATACATATCTTATGCTAGTGCAGCTAGCTATGTGACGCCTCGTCGCGAACAGTTAGTTAACTACTTTTTGTGAAATATGACATTTCACCTTAATAAAAAATAAGTACCTATAGGTATACGCACTATCTACCATCTACTGAACATAAATTATAATTAATATAGATACTCTATCTATCTATATATATAAAAGTGAAAGATCACTCACAATCTCATCACGAAATATCGGAAACCGCTTGAAGTATAAACATGAAATTTCCTCAAGTGACGTAAGTGCGCACTAAGGATTTTTGGAAACTCCACCCGTAAGGGGGTAAAAAGGGGGTTGAAAGTTTGTATGAAAATTCTATTTCCTCCGGCCAAAATTCTTAAATCTAATTCCTTGGGGATAATAATCCCTAATATGTTTTTTAAAACTACCGCCCAAATAGGGTTAAAGGGTGTTAATATTTTTGAGAAATCTTACTGCATTATCTAACATAAACGAAAAAGAACAAAAGAGTTAATAACATATTTGAATTGTTGAAAACTCGACTCTCATGGGGGAAAAAAGGGATTATTAAGATTTTAGGGGAGGATTTTACTTTGTGGCGGCAACATAAAATTTATTATTCTCGACGTCAAATAACGAATTAATTTGGCACACGTGTTTAGAAGTCCTTATAGCGTAACATAAGGTTGTGTAACGTTTGAAATATTATTAAAAGATATAATTTCATTTAATAGGTATACCTATTTTAATATAACGATCAAATGATATAATTAATTATTGATATAATTTAATTTTACCTAATTTTCTAAGGTATAATGAACATTTTATATAATGTCCATTTGAAATAATATTCATTTAGTATAATAATCAAAATCTATAAGTAACGTTTAATATAATTTAGAAACGTCTACTTTGTATTGTTTGTTTTTGCAAAAACAGATTAGATTTTAAACGCCTGCCATGTGTGTGCTAGCAAAAACAAACACCACATAAATGTTGCTTGTTATTAGTTTGCTTTTATGCGGGTGTACGAATATTTCTTTATTTTTCTCTCGTCGAATCTGTTCCAAAACCAAGTCGGGGCACCCCGACTTCACTTAGTCTTTTGGCTGCTACCCCTAGAGTGTATATAAAAACTGGAGGCGTGAAGGGAGAAGCTGAGGCTGGGCGCCTGAGGCGACCATCTAGCCGAAGCTGCGGAGGTGTGCATGGGTGCCTATCCTTTGTTACGTAAGGACGAAGGGGTTGCACTTCCCGCAGCGCCGGCGACGTTGCAGAAGCAACTTTAGTGTTTTGATGTTAGGTTACAATAATTTGTTTTTCTCAAGAACGGTGCGTTACCTTAGAAAATTAATTAATATGAAAATTAGGTCGAATGAACGTTATATAAAAAGAGCATTTTAAGAGAAGTTAACGTTATACTAAATGTTATTAGAGCAAATGAAGGTTATCTATACTAATATTATAAAGAGGAAAGACTTTTTTGGTTGTTTGTACCGAATAGGCTCCGAAACTTATTTCACCAATAGAAAGCTACATTATTCTTGAATGACATAGGCTATTTTTTATCCCGAAAATGGGCCCTGTGGGGTGGCCCACGGGAGCGAAACCGCGGGGAACAGCTAGTATATAATATAACATTAGTTCACATGAAATTATGTTATTTCTTTTTATAGAATATGAAAATTATATCATGTGAACGTTATTATACCATACATTACACACCCAACCGTCGAATGTGAATATTGTGCAATTCCAACAATATTACATACATAAGTGTCGAATTGATAACCTCCTTTTTTTAGAAGTCAGTAATAAATTTAACATAATTCTCCTTGACGTCGTCGCATGCGCTGCGAAAACTATTGATGATAGAATAAAAAAAATACCACAATATTAAAGAGATATAATCATGTCCAACTATTGTAGTTATGTCATTATAACTACATTTTAACATTTAAAAAGTTTTAATTTTACTAAAAATGCCGACCAAAATCAGACCATGTTATTCTTATCTTGGTATTTATCCTTATCCAAATAAATTCCTTCGTAGTAAAGGCTGTTTCAGTACCCGTAGATTACTTTTTTAGGGTTCCGTAGTCAAAATGGCGAAATTATAAGGGTTCCTCCCTTATAATTTCGCCATGTCCATCTGCCTGTCCGCAGCTTAGCTCAGAGACTCTTAGCACTTGAAAGCTATAATTTGGCATGGATACAAATATTAATCACGCCGACAAAGTGGTAAAACAAAAGTAAGAAAAAAAAAATGTTTCCTCCAGTAAACGTAAAGTGCGCATGTATTTTTTTCTCGTCTATCTCATGGTATGGGATATCGTTGGTTAGGCCATTTAAAAATATTACAGGTCTGTGAAAACCATTTTTCGATTCAGGGATCCGTTTGCTTAAAATTAAGCTTTAAATCTCTAATTTTTGTTAGAGTCAAGTGTCTTCCTCCCCCTGTCAGCTAAATCGTTGCTTTTGGATATGTGAATTAAATCACGGCAGTAGAATATATTATAACAAAATTAAAAGGAACACTATCATAGCTAAGTAGGCTTTACAAGTTTACGAGTAATAGTCGACCAACTTATAAAATGTGAGAAACTACATACATACGATTTAAAAAAAAAATGGTGTTTTACAATATTTACATAAGTACATACATTCATAAATTCATATATATGTGAGGACGATGCATCCAGAATAGCACTACATACTATACTACATACAGGTATAAATTATTAAAGGCATTAACAGGAATTATATATAAAATATATTATAAATTAGATAATAAAATACAATTATAACCTTAGACAAAGACAAAGATATTTTATTTCAACTAGGCCACCAAGCGGAACGTTACATTTAAATGATTCTACCGTCTTAAATTGACATTAGTTATGAGTAAGTATAAAAACTCATTGAGGCATCTCCTCTTGTGTTTTACCCATTTAATATACTAATATTTGGTGTATCCATTGACTCCTATGAAAAAAATGTCTTGCCTTTGAATAAATAAGTATTTTCAATAAAAAAAATTGCGAAATTTATTTTACTCCACACTCGAATAGAAACTTGATTGTAACTAATATTTATTGTACTTATATTAATATTGGTACTAACAATCTAGCTGAGTAGCCCGAACAATTAGGTACTCCATATTTATACCCATATTGTTTCTGCAAACAACGTTACGGCCCGGGAAAAAAATAATGTATAGACAGACTTTATATCATTTTCTACATGAAGTTAATTCTGCAAAGCTAAAGTTGGAATTGGTGGGTCATACTCAAGACAGATGGACCCAGTAGTGCTTCACAAAGTGGTTTCCAGAAGATAGGCGTCGTTACCAAGGCACGTCTAAAAAGGCCGGCGTGACGATTTGCAATTCTTATTGACGGATTGGCCGGATGTAGCAAGAAACAAGGAACATTTAAAAAGTATTGTGAAGACTTTTGCCCAGAGGTGACAATAACTATACTATAACTATACTTTAATAGTATAAAGAGGAAATATTTTTTTGTTTGTTTGTTTGTTTGTAACGAATAGGCTCCGAAACTACTATATCGATTTGAAAGCGTGGGAAGATTCGCAGGATGCCATAGGTATCTTCTGCGACCTGTCGAAGGCGTTTGATTGCGTTAATCATGAAACATTACTTCTGAAACTTGAGCATTACGGGCTAGGTCAATCAGCGTTAAGTTTGGTTAAATCTTATTTGAATGATAGACAGCAATTAGTTCAAATAAACGGCGTGAATTCGTCGGGGTTAAACGTAAAAATGGGGGTACCCCAGGACTCAATTTTAGGTCCTTTCTTATTTTTAATATACATAAACGATTTACCCCGTTTATTGGAAAACAAACTAAACATGGTGTTATTTGCTGATGACACATCTTTAATTTTTAAAATAAATAAACGTACTTGTCGGGTTGACGACGTAAATAACGCGCTACGGCAGGTTCAGGATTGGTTCACTGCCAATAATTTAGTTTTAAATGGTAAAAAAACCAAGTGCGTAAAATTTTCCTTGCCGAATGTCAAAAGTACTGATTGTGACATTATATTAAACTAGGAGAAGCTAGAATTCGTCGATAAAACGGTTTTCCTGGGGATCACGCTGGACTCAGGGTTGCAATGGGGTCCTCATTTGGTATCCCTTGCAGGGTGGCTGAGTTCGGCAGCGTATGCTGTTGCAAAGATTCGTAGGTTAGCCGATGTGGATACCGCGAGACTAGTCTATTTTAGTTATTTTCATAGTATAATGTCTTACGGTATCCTACTATGGGCAAGGGCTGCAGACATTGAGTCAATTTTTATTCTGCAAAAACGAGCCATCAGAGCAATATATAATCTTCGCCGGCGCGATTCTCTAAGGGAACTGTTTAAGGAATATAAATTAACAAATTTTGGTTTTGTCTACACTAAAGATTGCCCTACGGAGCAGGACCAGCATGTTTCCAAGCATTCTTATCTTGAATGTAATCATCTAATTGTAATAAGCTTGTTTACAAAGTGTTATTTTAACTAAAGTTTTAACTTTCATTTAGTTTTAATATATCAGAAGGTATTTTGTTATAGAATTTAATACAGTACCCCATGAAAGAAGAGTGTACTTTAGCTAGTCTATAAGATGGTTGATCTAACTTATCTTTTTTTCTCGTATTACAATTGTGTCATACGTACCACTGAATATATATCGTATCGTACCGTATCACTGACTTTACTAAAAAGATGTATATTTTTCCTCACATACATAATATTTTCATAAATGAATTGGCAAGAAACTGTCATAATATTAATATTTTTAAATACTTCCCTAAAGGTGAACGCGCACCAATCCGCGCCGCAGGAGCCGCACGCGCCGCAGTCATCGCATTTCATAAATCTTTATATGAAATCATAAGCAGCCTCGCGCACCTAACCGCGCCGCACGAGCCGCGTTTCAGCAAAATGCTGTGGGTATACGGATTCCACCAGCGCGTGCTGATGACGTCATCAGATTCGGCGCGTTCGATGCTTGCGGCGAGTGCGGTGCCAATGCCAACTTAGCTACTTTTTAGCTAAATCATTTCAATCCGACTGCCGAAGGAGGGTAATGTGTTTATCAGTCTATGTATGTATGTATGTATGTAAGTATGTATGTATGTATGAATGTATGTTTGTTCCTATGTGGCGTTCTAAAGACCAAACGCGTGGGCCGATTTTGATGGTTCTTACGTCAATCGATTCGTCTTAACCCCGCGAGTGTCACTGGCTACATGAAAATTGGAAAATAGGTAAATGGCGGTTTTTGGGCGCCATATTGTGGGGGACCAAATTTTTTTTTTCTTCCAAACCTATCGTGTGGGGTATCAAAATAAAGGATTTTAAGAGGTGATTTTAAAAATATATAACACTTATATGTTTAAATGTAACTAATTAAAAAAAAATAACTAAAAAGTTATATATAAAAAAAGTTAATTAAAAAAATCAAAAACCCGACTGCTTGGAAAGCGAACTAAAAAGACTTAAACAAGGAGAAAATGATGCTGTGCTGTCGGAGGATACGTCTGGTTTTGGTCAGCTAGCTCGCGAAGATGTATCCTCCGACAGCACAGCATCATTTTCTCCTTGTTTAAGTCTTTTTAGTTCGCTTTTCAAGCAGTCGGGTTTTTGATTTTTTTGATTAACTTTTTTAATCATATCATTTCTTACATTTTTTTTATGACATGAATACTTTCGAGAGTCTGTAGTGGGGCACCGGATCTTAATTTAAATTATCTCAAGTCAGGAAATTATGTGCGATACTCTCCAAACTGTTCTCTTTTTTTTTAAGCTAATGTCTCGAACCCATTTTTTTTTCTTTCATTTTCTTCTTCTAACAACAAGCAACCGACAATAACAGGATCAAGTGCCGTAGTACACTACGTACGTTCGTTCTATACAGAAAATATTCATTTTCTCAAACATGCTTGGAAATGTCAGCATTATTTTGACAACCTTCTTCGAGATAAATCGTAATTGCTGTACTGGCCGAGCAGCGGCCGGCAAAAGTTGTATCAAAATCCATATCTGTCGTGTCTAGCGGCCAAATAAATTACATAGTAAACTCATATCTGTCCTGTTATTTAAAAATGGAACGATCTTTTACTCCGAAACATGGCGACCAAGGAGGTAACTAATCAAAGGTTTTATTTAAATTTCGAACTGGCTTGCAAATAGAACGCTGTTTATTGAAAAAAGAAACAAAAGAACACTAACGCGGGAACAATTATTGTTGTTCGTCATTGATTTTGACAAAATGAGTTCTAGGTTGGTACTACTTAGTTTTAATTTCCGCGCATTATTTGAGAAAAGTACTATACAAGCCTTGGCCACAACTAGGCATTGATGGACTTACGTATGTGTGCCTCGGCTTCGCCTCGGCCCACATTTACACGTTCGTCCATCAATGCCTCTTTTGCTGGCCGCTGCAGTAATGTACTAATAATAAGATTTAGAGAGTGAATATGATTCTGACAACACTGTGCGTGCGGTGCTTTCGGTCATTCGGCGCGTTCGGCGCAGATAGCGCGGGGCCTTGAGAAAATGCGATGACTGCGGCGCGTGCGGCTCCTGCGTCGCGGATAGGTGGAGATTCTCGGTGACTTAACTTGTATATGGCTCTGACAGCTCCCTTTTGCAATATAAATATGTATTCACTGACTCATCAACGCCCAGCCCAAGTCCTTAGACCTAGAAAGATGAAATTTTACACAGAGGTTCCTTTATAATGTAGACAAGGATTAACGAAGGATTTTTCGAAAGTCAACCCCTAAAGGAGTTAAATAGGGGATGAAAGTTTGTATGAAACTCTGTAATTTTTAATTCAAAATGAATGAAATATGGCATTTAGCCTCGAAATATAAAATAAAAAATACATCTTTAAGCATTTATTGAATTTTATCCCATAAAGGGGTAAAAAGGGGTGTTAAAGATTCTAAGAAAAAAAATTTGTTTTTCATCAAAATAATTTGAAACTTAGTATTTCTGCTCTTCAATACTAAGGCTGGGTGCCCACGGCGACCAGCTAGCCGAAGCTGCGGCGGTGAGCATGGGTGCCTATCCTTTGTTACGTAAGGACGAAGGGGTTGCACTTCCCGCAGCGCCGGCGACGATGCAGAAGCAACTTTAGTGTTTTGATGTTAGGTTACAATAATTTTGCACAGAGGTTCCTTTATAATGTAGACAAGGATTAACGAAGGATTTTTTGAAAGTCAACCCCTAAAGGAGTTAAATAGGGGATGAAAGTTTGTATGAAACTCTGTAATTTTTAATTCAAAATGAATGAAATATGGCATTTAGCCTCGAAATATAAAATAAAAAATACATCTTTAAGCATTTATTGAATTTTATCCCATAAAGGGGTAAAAAGGGGTGTTAAAGATTGTAATACAAAAATATTGTTTTTCATCAAAATAATTTGAAACTTAGTATTTCTGCTCTTCAATACAATTAAAGAAACACGTGTTTAAGGTTTTTATGAATTTCATCCCTTATGTAGTTTACGCGAACAAAGACGCAGGCGGCAGTGCTAAAACTAGCACTTCTGTACAGTCGTTCCAATAGGATCCCCTAAATCAGTCCCCCAGGGGATTCTACTGCACTCAATGTTCCACTACGATCCCCTGTGCAGGGGATTCTATAAGTACTAATAATTTGTATTCCTTTAAAGTCCCCTCTAAATAAAAAAACCACCTATAAAATAACAATATTTAATACATAGAATTAAAAATCGGTCAACAGAGGGTTACAATGACGTAAATTATTTTTTATAAGATAAGTTAGATGTTGAAAAAAAAGTACCAAAAGCGTTGAAGAATTTCGCAAGTTCGACTAGTGCAGCGTCTTGGTGGCGTTGGGTTCGAGTCCCACCTAAGGCATTCGGTTTTTTTCAAATTTTAACTTATTTAAGTACAGGACAGATTCGCGTTAAGATAAATTCGCTTTAAGACAGAAGTATAGTCAGGTAAAAAGTAATTTTATTCATTAATAGGAAACATCAGAGAAAATAAAAAAATACCTTACCTACATACATCGTTAATAATCAAAAATACGTTATAAACGCAAAATATAAAAAAATAACCTTTTCTACTTAAAAAAATCATCATCACCATCATCATTTCAGCCGAAAGACGTCCACTGCTGGACATAGGCCTCCCCCAGGCGTCGCCACATTGACTGATCCCGTGCGTCTCGCATCCAGCGCCTTCCCGCAATCTTAACCAGGTCATATATCGGTCAACATAGTGGGAGGCCTTCCAACGCATCGTCTTCCGCAGCCTAATTGCGTAAGTGAATACTGCAAAGGAAACAAGTCGATTCTTTCAAAGAATCAGAATCAACTCTTTCAACTTTTTCGGTATTGCGAAACTAATTTGGAAAGCTAGCGTTAGCTTTCCAAATCCTCCTTTTAGTTGAACACAGACTACTTAGAGATACCACGGAGTTGAAGATATATTTGCATTACACAATACCAATAGCCAATAGTGAAGTTTTATCTCGATTCTTCCGCTTTCATTCATTCTTTTACAATCAATTCTACGTCAAAATATTGGTTATGAAAGGAGCATAACCTTTTCGTTTCAGAGTGTAATATGCAATACGAAAAGTCGTTTTTGGGAAGGTTCCAACTTGTTTGCTTTGCAGAATTCACTTACGCAATTAGGCTGCCGGTTCCCGGTCGCCATTCCAGAACTTTTCAGCCCCATCGGCCATCCGTTCTTCGAGCAATGTGCCCTGTACACTGCCATTTAAGTTTCGCAATTCTTCAGGCTATGTCGGTAACTTTGGTTCTCCTGCGGATATCCTCATTTCTGACGTAATCACGCAAGGAAACGATGAGCATAGCCCTCTCCATTGCCCTTTGGGTGACTTTAAGCTTTCCGATAATGCCCATTGTGAGCGACCACATCTCGGTGGTCCCATAGGTGATCCCATGGTGGTTCCCATGGGTGATCACTGGCAATACACACTGGTCATAGATTTTTGTCTTGAGGCACTGCGGTAAATTGGACGAGAAGATACAATTTCCCGAACGCCGCCCAGCCGAGTCGGATTCGACGGTTAACCTCTTTCTCGAAGTTAGACCTACCCAACTGGACCGTTTGTCCCAGGTAGACATAATCCAGGTCTTCGATTTAAAAAAAAAGTTTGTAATTCTACTTAATTAACTTAAAAAGTGGTTTATTCCTGAATTATTATTTACTTCATCATTTCTAGAAAATTACCGACTACGAGTAATACTCGTATTTGCCCATTCTACAATTTCAGTTGTGACTCTTGAAACCACTGATCTTTGAGTACATCTTCTGGGTCTTCGTTGTTTAGCTATTGGGCGGCGCTCTTTTTTTAACGCATTGAAAACATGTACTAGCGTTGGTTTACGGCCAAATTTTTTATTTATCTGGGAAGGCCAGTTTTCTGCAACATTTGTTGTTCTGTGACGTTCGCCGAAAACTGACCATCTACTAACAAATTCTTAATTTTTTAACCAGAACTTCATATATGCATTTTTATTTTATTTTGAACTATCTAATAATTCCATCCTGTCTTGTAGTATGAATGCCCAACCTTCTTGTACAAGGTTAATTGGCAGTAATGGCAACGTTCCGCAAAGCAAAACGATATTTCTTGTAATTTTTTGTTTCGTTAAACCGAGTTTTATTCCCATTTTGTAAACGGCTTTTTTAAAGTGAAAATAGCAAGTTTTCACCTCAGCAGTGGGAAAATTCATGTTGATATCATTTATGGCTGCTAATTCGGTATCCAAAGAAAATTTGTGTGGGTTTAATGTTTTTATGGTTTAACTGCGATTTTATTAGCTGTAAAAGGACATAAGATTTTTCTTTATTTTCCGTCATGAATACGTACAAAAAAGGAATAACATTCGTCTATTTTTGTGTGCTTCCAAAGTCCGCATGAAAAACATATAATTGGGCGAATTGTGGCGGACATGATTGGAACGTACTGTTATACCTTGCTATTGTATATAGTATGGCTGACCGCCACCCAGACTTGCCTCGTCAGCATTTAGTAAGTTAGAAACGTCATCCATCATTGGGTCAAATTGGGTGGCACTTCAGTTCGGTCTGAGATTCAGTACGGGTCGGAAGTCGCGAAATCTTTCTATTTCCTTTGTATACTAATTCCTGTACCAAGTTCGTTAAATTAATTAAAATCTGTTTCCAGCAACAATTTAGTTTCTTTTTAAAAAGTCGTTTCCGTACTCTCGTATAACATTTGGTGGCAGCGGTGGGATACGAAAATCCCCTACCCAAATACGTCTCTGGAAACAATACTTTACCTGAAAGTGCCAGTGAATCCAAGTGATAGACCTAAACGTTTTAAGTGTTTAAAAGTTGCGCTTTGCTAAAACTTACTAACCCAATACTGTGTCGTGTAAGTGTCTGACCGTCACCCTGCCTTGTGTGTTGCACCCTGCAACCGAGACTGGACTCCACCCTCTGTTGGCACAGAGGTATACTACATCTGCTGTTCTGCTGGTCTACTACATCTGCTGTCCTGATGGTCTACTATATCTGCTGTTCTGCTGGTTTACTACATCTGCTGTTCTGCTGGTCTACTACATCTGCTGTTCTGGTGGTCTAGAACACCCGCTGATCTGCTGTTCACCGCCGGAGAAGCGGTCACAATGATCCTGAGTATCCTCATAACGACGGCGTTCCTGTGAGTGATCTTGCTTTGAACAATTCATCGAGTTTCTTAAACAACAGTTTGGGGAAACATTATGCTCACCTACTCACTGAACTTCAGGATTGTAAGCAGAACCCTGGTGAAACAGTTATGCAATTTGCCTTGAATATAGAAACATGCTTAGCGAAACCACTTACGGAAATAAACATTTCCATTCCGACGAAAAAGAAAACGGAACTAGCAGGACGTGTAGCCGCTATACAAGATCTTGCACTTCACACTTTCATAATAGGACTCCTGCCACGGCACGGGTATCACAAGTCGTTAGATGTCGCAACCCAGATTCATTAAATTCCGCTATAAGAATAAATCATTTCTAGTATCTATAAAAGATCAACATCCAATAACGATAAATTCAAAAATACAAACTTTCGCCGTGGCTTCCAATCGTCACGTGCTACAACTCCGCGAGATCAACCAGATCATTCAAAATCAGTAAATACCAGCGATATGGTATGCCGCTTTTGCAAAAACATAGGTCACACTATTGAAAACAGTCGCTAAAGACAATACAACAATAGTAGGAATCAATCTAATGCTTCTAATTCGGACGGACGCCAACTACACAAGCTCCAAATTCTAAGCCTACCCGCAGGATTTTTAACATAAATCATGATAAGGAGGCGTGAACGTTACCCCAACAGGAAAGTGACTCCTAGAGTGATATGAGTGGTACGTATACTTAGTGCGTAATCTGCTATGTGTGTGCGCTACATAAAATATAAGTGCGCGTCGTAGTTTTTGAAAAAAACCGAAAAAACGATTCCTGCTAGGGTAACGTTGTTCCAGCAGGAAAATTCTAAACGAATGATCGGAATGAGAAATATTGTGCATGGGCAGAGAGCTTATAGTTGTGCAAAAATGTGCGCCGAAAATATAATTGGTGCGTCATCAGGTTTTCGAGATATTGCATTTCCTGCTGGAGTAACGTTTTGAAGAATTGTGTATCTCTAAAACCATTGTACGTGCGCCTGTAGAATAAACATACACGAATAGCTCTTAATATGTGCGTATTTGTGCCGGAATTAGATTTAAGGAAATATTTATAATTTTCAAGTAAATGCGCTTTTTAGAAAACCCGAAAAAAGTTCGCAGCGCCTAAATGAGAAAACGTATAAGCTCGCTGGAAACTGTATTCAGTATTTTAGTTAGTAACTGCATTCTGTATTCATGCTTGCGTTATCGAATAATATTGCTAAAAGTCAAAACGAGGTTGTCATAACATTGATGGCAAAATACAAGAAACTGACTCAACCCAAGATAGGTAGGTGTAAACCACAAGTATGTGCGTTTAGTCAAAAATATATAGTGAAAATATTCAGCTTGGAATGTTTCTTATTTAGTAGATTTAATGAAAAAGCTAAACATGTAAACAAAGGCTGGTTATCCGACCAAATTCGAATGACTACGAAAAAGCGACGGATTCATACATATCGATGACCTTCTTAACTTTACTCACGAGCCGGTTGTAGCGTGTTCTGCCTGAGTACACCGAGGTAGAAAAGTTATAGAAAAATTTACTTGTTATTGGATTATTTTCTACTAGCTATTTCCGTGACTTTGCACTTGATTAGGTAAGTACATTAGAAAAAGTAGTGCCAAGTTATAACCCATCTTCTTTATTCCAAATTTCATTAAAATTTATTCGGTATTTTGTGGACACATCCAGACATTTGCCTTTATAATATTAATAGAAAAAAGTACTTTAGAGACCAAAAGATAGATGGCGGCTGTTTTTTAAAAAAACTTTCAAGATATGTGGGATGAATACCGACTACAAAAAAGAACCTACAGATACAGTTTATAAATAAAAAGCCAATTTTACTGTTTGTATTTTAGTACTTAAGTAAATGAAAAACAAATATGTGATTTTAAATAATAATGACTACACAAGGTACAAATAATTTGATTGAACTGTTTTCTAATATTAATAGGTTTGTAATTTGATCTGTGATTTGATGCCATAATTACTTTAAGAAACAAAATTAAGAGAATAAAAATAATAATACCTACATAAACAAGCTCTTTCATTTGTTATGGTCACAAGGTGCATTTAATGTAGGTATTTTTAAATTAGTCCCCAAAATTAGGTCATAGAGTCTGGCAAACGAAAGTAGAGACTGAAAAAGGGCGGAAAATTTAAAAAATATCAGCATAGCAACCCCAAAACTAGTATGAAATATCAGGAGTAACCTAATTTGATACTTTAGAAATATTTATTTTATTTCGAGGAATAAAAATACAATAGGTAATTGAGGTAGGTAATATTTTAGATATTATGTATCAATCTCAATAAAAAAACAACAGTATTCTGTACTAATTTTCGTATATTCAACTTATTTGCGTCATAATAACTTATGAAATCTAACACCACACGTAAAAAATCTTGGTTATTTTTTAATTCGACGTCTTTCTCCTGATGTTTTTCTTGATATTTAGACATCACGCGAAACGACATCTCCCGTAATCCACTTTGAACTGTTTTATCCATTTTTCACTTAAATAAATGCTATTATCAAGACCACAACAAATCACCAAAAATTGATGTTGACATTAGTTTATCATTGCCATATAACAAGTGTACGGTGCACGTACATGAGTTTAAAATTGTTTACTAAGTAAGAGTTGTGCAATAAGTAGGCTCACACCTTTGCACTTACACGTGCGACCTACATTAGATATTATGATAATCACGCAGCAGCAGCAGCGAGCAGAGCAGTGATGATGCATTGTTTCAATATTAATTTTAGTGTTCTAATAGACGCGGTTTGGATCGGACAACTTGCATTTTTATTTCTTGATTCCAGCCCGTTGGCACTCATTGACATTTTACATTACATTGACATATGCATTGCATTTACATTTACATTGCATTTACATTTACAATAATTAATGTTAAGGTGTATTTGCATTTGCACCCTACATTGTTTTTTGGTCCTTCGAAATTATTGCAAGTACCGTACAGTCCGATTTGTCGGTCAGTAAAACGTCGCGTGTGACTTGTGTCTTGGTCGTGTGTTGCCGTGCAGAAGCAGTCGCAGCGATCCAGGTTCCAGAGCGACGCGTTACATCAGCGTAAAGGGAGAGTTCCTGAGTTTCAAGTAAGATCGTTCATTTTTTGCTTACTTCGTTAACAATGGAGGGTTTAATCGCGCGTCAGGCTGAGATCCTGGAGGAGATGAAGAGGGTCCATACCAACTTCAAGAAGGATTCAGCGAGCAGGAAGACCCCCGAGTACATTCAGCAAAGGCTTGAGCGGTTAAATCAGCTTTGGGCGGAATGTAAAGAGAAACATCAGGAGCTGAGTGCGGTAGAAGACAAAACGCATGAGTACTTCACCAACAATATTCACGAAGTATTAAGGGATTGGTACCACGGTGTGCGGCAGGAGCTTACAGCATGCGGGACCAAGGTGCAGAGTGGACCCGGCTCTAGCAAGGTACACGTGGAGTTTGACAGGACCTTGTTCGGGAGCTCCTCGGGAGCAGAGGACAAGCTACTCGAGCTACAGCAGCTGCAGAACGCGAACTTCCGTGCGTTCGACAGGTTAGTGACGAGTAAGATCATTGAAGAGGTCATCGAAAGATGGGAGATAGAAGACGCTTTGAAGACGTTAGGGTCTCGGTGGTCAGCGATTGACAATATGCATCTGCGAATCGATGGTTTGTTAGACGGGGCGCCTAATGAGTACTATGACGAGTTTTGTCGCCACGAACGGGCATTTGTAAAAACAAAGCGGGCGCTGAACGTAAAACTGAACGCCTCCGTGCACCAACAACAATCCGTGCCCAAAATAGACATTCCCATTTTCAACGGGAACTATTCGTTATGGCCTACTTTCATGGATCTGTTCGTAGAAGCAATACACAATAACCCTGCAATTGCAAAAGCACAAAAAATGCAGCACTTAAAAGGGAGATTGCGCGGCGAAGCGGAGAAACTCGTCCAGCATCTACACATCTCACCCGAAAATTACGACACGTGTTGGGAAATCTTGAACCATAGGTACAACAACAAGTTTATGTTGTTCACTAAGAATTTCCAGAGTTTCATGCGTCAGCCACATCTGCAAAAACAATCTGCATTCGACCTTAAGCGGTTATATGACACGAGCAATGAAACCATAAATGCGATACACAATTTGGGGGTAGATACAGGTTCATGGGATCCTATTCTAGTCTACGTGTTATGCGAGAAACTAGACTCCGAAACGTACGCGGAATACATGCAGTCTAGGGCGGATCCGCGAGAGATACCTACGTTCAACCAGTTTATGGATTTTATTGAGAACAAATTCATGGCATTAGAACCTTTGCATAGAAAGAAGCCAGAAAACAGTAGCAAGCCTCCTGCAAAACCACAATCCAACGCATTTCATCCATTCAGCAAAACCCCCAAACCAGCAAACTCTCGAAACTTCCATGCATACAACGCTGGTCAATTTAATAAGATCATTTGTGCATTATGCAACACCAATCATGCATTGTTCCAGTGTTCGAAATTCACTGACATGGCAAGCTCGGCGAAACTAGAATTCATAAAATCAAACAATATTTGCAGAAACTGTCTGTATGTGCATAGCAAGGGCTATTGTGCGTCACAAAAAAGATGCAGAGAGTGCAGCGACCCACACAACACGCTATTGCACAACGACATCGTCCAGTCAGCGCAAATGCCCTCAGCAACACAAACGATGGATAAACCGTCGAAGTCAACTGCAACTAGGTCACCTAAAAGTATGCAAAATAACTTCGCATCGAATAATGATGACGAAATACTATTGGCCACTGCATTATTGCAAGTAGAAACAGCTGATGGCGATTACATCACACTACGGGCGTTAGTTGATCAAGGCTCACAAATAACCCTGATCACTGAGAATGCAGCTCAAAGACTGGGAGTAAAGCGTCAACAGCTAAACGCGAGCATAAGTGGGATCGGCACACTATCCAACAGGAGCAAAGGAAAGGTGAACCTACTTTGTCGGTCCGTACACAACGACTTCCAGTTCACCACGGAAGCATTAGTCATGCCACGGGTGGTAAACAATCTACCTAACGCCACCTTTACAAAAAGAACTTGGACTCACGTAACAAACATCACATTAGCCGATCCAGAGTACAACATATCAAGGCCCATTGACATACTTCTAGATGCACAGGTATTCTCTGAAATCCTAATGAATGGACTGATTAAGGGAGAGACTAATGAACCCATAGCTCAACAGACTCGCTTAGGGTGGATTCTGTCAGGCAACGTCAGCAAGACATTCAATTGCAACGTGGTGATAAACCAAGTGGATGACTTGACAAAATACTGGGAAATGGAAGACATCAGTGGGGATGCATGCAGTTCAATGACGTCAGCGGAGAGATACTGCGAAGAGTTCTTCACTGCAACAACAAAACGTCTGAAAAATGGCAAATATGCAGTTCGTTTGCCAATGAAGCCTAATTACGATCAGCTATTAGGAAAATCAAAGCCACGTGCAGTGGCACAATTTATGCAATTAGAAAGGCGATTATGCAGAGATGACAAACTGTCAGAAAACTATGTCAAATTCATGCAAGAGTACTTGGAAATGGGACACATGAAAGAGAGTAAGCCCGACTGCAACCCGTCATGTTACTTACCTCACCACGGAGTCCTGAAACAGGACTCATTGACAACCAAATTAAGGGTTGTTTTCAACGCCTCACAGAAGACTGACACAGGTTACAGCCTGAACGACTTGATGGAGTGTGGCCCGAAGCTTCATCAAGATCTACTGACACTACTCATGGGATGGCGGCGATACAAGTATGTCTTTACAGCAGACTGTGAGAAAATGTATCGCATGATCTTAGTGCATGAAGAAGATCAAGAATTGCAGAAGATAGTATGGAGGGAAACTAACCAAGGTCCCCTTAAGGAGTACAAGCTATGCACAGTGACATATGGAACCAAGGCGGCACCATTTCTAGCACTTCGGACGCTAAAGCAACTAGCAAACGATGATGCAGAGAAATACCCGTTAGCAGCTGACGTCATTAACAACGAAATGTATGTCGATGATGTACTAAGTGGTAACAACTCCATCGAGCGAGCACAAGAAATGCAGTACCAACTCATCAACATGCTGAGCGGAGCAGGACTAACGCTACGGAAGTGGTCAAGCAACGAGCCGACCTTGATTAAAGGTTTATCATCATCAGACCTAAACCAAACCACAATGCACTTTACAAACGATGGAACTACAAAAGCCCTGGGTGTACAGTGGAACCCTACATCTGACACTTTTGCATTCACTAACAAAACAAACTTTGACAACAATAAACCATTGACAAAACGGAAACTACTGTCCGAGATATCAAAAATCTTCGACCCACTGGGCTGGCTGACACCTCTGACATTGAAAGCAAAACTGATGTTCCAAAGCGTTTGGCTGTCAGGATGCAACTGGGATGAAACCTTACCTACAGGCGTACAAGAAGAATGGAAGCGGTTTACAAGCGACTTGCACAACATAACGCGATACGAGATACCGAGATGGTTGGGCGATACAACTAAACCCTTCCAAGTACATGGATTCTGCGATGCCTCAGAAAAGGCCTATGCATGCACTATATATCTACTGACATTAGACAGCAAAAACAAGCCCTTAAGTCGATTAATAGCAGCAAAATCTAGACTATCTCCAATCAATAACAAATTGACATTACCACGGCTTGAACTATGCGGAGCCTTATTACTTTCCCGATTAATGAAAAAGGTCCGGAAAGCATGCAAGTGGGACAACATCGACAACAACATATACGCCTGGACGGACTCCATGATTGTACTAGGCTGGCTGCATGGTGACGTCACAAAATGGAAGTCGTTCGTGAGCAACAGAGTGCAACAAGTGCATGAAGTCATCCCGAAACAACACTGGAGGTACGTCAAATCAGAAGAAAACGCAGCAGACTGTGCATCACGCGGCATCAGTTGCTCCCAGCTATTGCAACATCCTTTGTGGTGGCAAGGACCAGAATGGGTTTTCACCCATTGTTTTCACCCAATTACAATGACAAAACAGCTGATAAAGTTGAAATCATACCGACAACATGCGAATCAAAACAAAAACAAATGAAAGCGTATGTTGTGAAATTCGAGCCGTCCTCAATTGTAATTGAGTTATTAGATCGACACAGCGACATGGCTCACATTACAAGGGTCACAGCGTGGATAAAACGATTCATGAACAACTGTTCGAAATCCAACACAAATACAACTGCATATTTAACATCAACAGAACTACAAAACGCTGAAAATCTTATACTAAAACAGATTCAATTACATACCTTCAAAGACGAGATTATGAGACTGAAGGAAAATAAGGGTTTAAGCAACAAAAGCAACCTTTTGAATTTGAACCCATTCCTCGACAAACATGACATTTTGCGAGTAGGGGGAAGGTTGCATAACTCGAACCTAAATGAAGACACGAAACATCCAATTCTGCTACCACATGACCACAAATTGACAGAGTTATTAATTTGGCAAGCACACAGTACAACATTACACGGAGGTCCGAAGCTAACCCTAACACATCTACGCCAAAGAGTATGGATAGTAGGAGGATATCGCGCTGTTAAGAAGGTGTTACACAAATGCGTACCATGTCGCCGATTTCATGCAAAACCTCAAACCAGATTATGGCAGATCTACCAGAGCCGAGAGTGACAGTTTCTCGCCCTTTTACACATACAGGGGTTGACTTTACTGGCCACATTGAGATCAAGGCAAATAAAGGCCGAGGCGTCAAAACATTGCTGGCGTACGTTGCCGTATTTGTTTGTCTGGCAACAAAGGCTATACATCTGGAACTTGTGTCAGAGCTGTCCAGTATAGCATTTTTATCAGCCTTCAAGCGCTTCTGCGCCCGTCGAGGTACGCCACGTGACATGTACAGCGATAACGGCACGAATTTTGTGGGTGCTAACCGGATTTTACTGCAACAATATAAATGCATTGTAGACACCATTGACAACCTTTTCTTGGGAAAAATATCAGAGATGGGAATCAAATGGCACTTCAATGCCCCAGTATGGCCAAGCGCAGGCGGACTATGGGAAGCTGCCGTGAAGAGCATGAAGTATCATCTAAAACGGGTCATTGGAGATCAGCGCCTGACGTACGAAGAATTTACCACTCTACTATGCCAGATTGAAGCTTGCCTGAATTCACGACCACTTTGCACCGTAACAGAGAACGCCGAAGAAATCAACTGCTTAACGCCTGGACATTTTCTAACCGGCACATCGCTAATGACTATTCCAGAACCGGACATTGACAATACGTATAATTTAGGCAAGAGATGGCAAATTGTACAGCAGCTCAGTAAGGATTTCTGGAAAAGATGGTCGCAAGAATACCTTCAACAACTCCAAACAAGGCTAAAATGGAAACGACAAACTACCGATCCTCGAGAAAATGATATTGTTTGCATCAAGGATGAAAGATTACCGGCAGGCAAATGGGCTCTGGGTCGTGTAGCAGAGCTACATACAGGAAAAGACGGCCACACGAGAGTTGTCACATTACAAACTGCAAAAGGAGAAGTTAAACGGCCGATCACAAAACTCGTACCACTAGTTGAGGTTGAAGAAGAAAGACTTGGCGATACCATCACATCTACAAAAAACAGACGGAGCCGACCGAAAAAGCTTACCTGGCACAGCTTGATATGCTACACATTGATGCTGACCATGGCATTTATAACGCCCACTGTTCAACAAGACATGAAGCTTACCCCACTGACAAAAAATCAAACGATTTACTTTGACAAGATTGCAGACTTACAAGAAATACGAGATGAATGGAAATTAGTATTCTACTACAACATGACAAACTACTGTCGAAACGTTGACACTCTGCAAAAATTCGTGTCTCATATAAAAGGATATCGTTGCGAGGACTGGATGATGCAATTCCACATTTTAATCAACCAACTCGAACAGAGCATGAACGAACTGGACTATTACAATAATCTGCTGAAGTCCCAACGATTAATTCAACACAGATTCAAAAGAGGATTAATCGACGGAGTGGGATATGTTGCCAACTCACTATTTGGAGTACTAGATCAGCATTTCGCAGAAAAGTACGAACACGACATCAATTCCATTCAACACAATGACAACCACTTATTACACCTTCTCAAAAATCAGACAAGTATTTTGGAAACCGAGCATAACATCGTACAACGCAACGAAGCGACAATGGTAAAGCAGTTTACCTTGATGAATGACCACCTTACCAATCTGGAAAATAAAACAGACACGAATAAACATGACACCGCTAATGCATTCTACATCATTACATCGGCAATAGCTGCAGAAAAAATGGCCCAAAATCTAAAGGAAATCCAACAAACCCTCATCAATACGCTGACAAACATGTACCAGGGTCATATGGACGTACACTTACTATCACCAACTCAAATGCAAACCGAATTAGATAGAGTAGCTAGACAACTACCCCGCGATGCCACGCTGCCAGAAGTCCAGAATGATGTACGAGACATCTACAGAATGTTCAGAATACATGCACGCATTACACAGCAATATTTACTGATGGAAGTAAAAATACCCATTCTGAATGATGCTCTATACGAGCTGAATAAACTTATAAGCATACCTCAACGTATTGGCATAAATCGGGTGATGTACGTCATCCCAAATTCGGAACTAATAGCATTTAACGCCAACCAATACTCATTCATACCTCTCGAGCAATCT
This sequence comes from Anorthoa munda, assembly GCA_945859665.1. Taxonomy (NCBI): domain Eukaryota; kingdom Metazoa; phylum Arthropoda; class Insecta; order Lepidoptera; family Noctuidae; genus Anorthoa; species Anorthoa munda. The sequence continues at coordinate 11,920,443 of OX243909.1, forward strand.
GACGTTCAAGAATGCCAAAAGATCCAGGACAAAACATTGATGTGCAAATTAAACCACCCTATCTATCGCACCGGTGACCGACGCAAGTCAATTTGCGATGTACAGCTGATCCGAGACAATGAAGAACACAGTGTGTACTGTCACACGGAAACAAGGGAATGCGCTGACAAGTGGGTAAAACTACACCAGCAAAACACATGGTTTTATTATTGTTGTGGCACGTGCGAAGTGCAATTAGTTTGCGGTGCTCAAATGACATCGGAGTCGTTACATCACTCGGGTCTGATTACACTTAAACGAGGATGTAACTTGCAGGGTGACTCATTCATGTTGCACGCATACATAGAACATAAAAGTGACGTCATAGTCAACGAACCATTCGCCATGATCATACCCACGATCTCTCCCATCAACAACATCATCAATACGTCGATCCGCAACTCGTCATTGCCTATCGAAACGCATGAAGAAATGTTCCAGAAGATTGACACACAACTGCGCTCGATTAAAGAGCAATCAAACCTGGAAACGTTATCCCCCCATGACATTCACCACTACACCGCAATCTATGTCGTAATAACGATTAGTATTGCTCTGTCTGTAACATCGTACGTGTACTTTTGGAGAAAGACGAGCACCAAAAGACAGGGGGAGGGTTCGCGAGATGCGATAAGCAGAAGAGGACGAGAAGAAGAAGATGACATCGAGGGCGGGTGTAGCAAAATCAACAAACGGGTGTCAAAAGTGAACGAAGTGATAAGTGTTGATCGCGCCTTAAGTGAAGTGAAATTTGACACTGAAAAACATAGTGACGTGTGTGATTAGGGAGCTTGACAATTATATTTATGGATTTTAAGTGTACAGTTACATAATATCTACATTAGTCATACAAATATTTTACATTACATATTATACCTAGTACCTACTACATCAGTGCTCTGCATTAGTTTCTACAGTCGTTCTTGTCTTAATTTTATTTGATTAATTTTTAGTTCAGTAGCTGTTAGCAGTCTTGTGGTGGCAATATGTACGGTGCACGTACATGAGTTTAAAATTGTTTACTAAGTAAGAGTTGTGCAATAAGTAGGCTCACACCTTTGCACTTACACGTGCGACCTACATTAGATATTATGATAATCACGCAGCAGCAGCAGCGAGCAGAGCAGTGATGATGCATTGTTTCAATATTAATTTTAGTGTTCTAATAGACGCGGTTTGGATCGGACAACTTGCATTTTTATTTCTTGATTCCAGCCCGTTGGCACTCATTGACATTTTACATTACATTGACATATGCATTGCATTTACATTTACATTGCATTTACATTTACAATAATTAATGTTAAGGTGTATTTGCATTTGCACCCTACAACAAGTTTGCAAATAATTCGAGTGTCTACTTTCATTTGCCAGACTCTACCAACAAACGTTTGAACGCGACTGTACAGACAACAGCTTAGGTTTAATACGTCCAATTAAGAAGGTCATCGATATGTATGAATCCGTCCCTTTTTCGTAGTCATTCGAATTTGGTCGGATAACCAGCCTTTGTTTACATGTTTAGCTTTTTCATTAAATCTACTAAATAAGAAACATTCCAAGCTGAATATTTTCACTATATATTTTTGACTAAACGCACATACTTGTGGTTTACACCTACCTATCTTGGGTTGAGTCAGTTTCTTGTATTTTGCCGTCAAAGTTATGACAACCTCGTTTTGACTTTTAGCAATATTATTCGATAACGCAAGCATGTATGCTTTTGAAACTTTTTATAGTTATTACAAGCGTCAAGATGGACTGAATACAGTTTTCAGCGAGCTTATACGTTTTCTCATTTAGGCGCTGCGAACTTTTTTCGGGTTTTCTAAAAAGCGCATTTACTTGAAAATTATAAATATTTTCTTAAATCTAATTTCGGCACAAATACGCACATATCAAGAGCTATTCGTGTATGTTTATTCTACAGGCGCACGTACAATGGTTTTAGAGATACACGATTCTTCAAAACGTTACTCCAGCAGAAAATGCAATATCTTGAAAACCTGATGACGCACCAATTATATTTTCGGCGCACATTTTTGCACAACTATAAGCTCATGCACAATATTTCTCATTCCGATCATTCGTTTTGAATTTTCCTGCTGGAACAACGTTACCCTAGCAGGAATCGTTTTTTCAGTTTTTTTCAAAAACTACGACGCGCACTTATTTTTTATATAGCGCACACACGTAGCAGATTACGCACTAAGTATACGTACCACTCATATCACTCTAGGAGTCACTTTCCTGTTGGGGTAACGTTCACTAAGGAGGCATATGCCGACGAAATCAACCAAAATGTTAAACGAGTAAAATTTCCTGTCCGGTGTCGCGCGGGAAATTCGCCCTACTATATCAAAGTCGCTGCTTCTATTCTCTCTGAATCCTCTTAATCATGTACCAAATCCTCTGTATCCTCTGAATCAGGTACTAAATCCTCTGTATCCCCTGAATCATGTACTAAATCCTCTGTATCCTCTGAATCACGTACTAAACCCTCTGTATCCCCTGCATCACGTACTAAATCCTCTGAATCACGTGCTAAACCCTCTGTTTCCACTGTTTCTGCCAAACCACTTACTAACCCTTCTAAATTAACAAAACCAAAAGCAAAATTAACCGATTCTATTCTCATTATCATTATCACACATCCTTCTATTTCACCTTCGGACTACTTGCCAAAGCTGAAACAAAAAACAAATACAAAAATTTATAAAATAAATAAAAACACAGAAAAAGATACTTACCTCACATAGTAATACAAACCTCCGTTGCTGATAGACCTTTATCCTTCCTAATCGATACAGGCTCCTGCATAAGCTTACTGAAATTAGATTCTATGTCCAAAGTCCCAACGTTTTTAAGTTAAGCGAGGATATAATAACCCATAAAGGAATTGACCCTGGAAATGAAACAACTTCAACTCTAGGCAGCTTCAAAATGCAAATATTAAAAAAAAACGATAAACCTTACATCCACGAATTTCATGTTGTCGAAAATATTAGCCTAAGCTTCGATGGCATCATAGGCAATGACCTCCTGCAAAACCTAAGTTGTCAAATCGACTATTGTTGGGAAGCCTTACAGATAGATGACGCCTAGATAAAATAAAAATTCGCTGAACCATTATATAATATTTCACCTCGCACGGAAGCTGTAATCGAATTTATTTATTTATATTTATTTATATATACTTTATTGTACCAAGATAAAAAGATTACATACGGAAACCTTAAAGTAATAACAAACATACAATAGGCGGCCTTATCGCGTTCAGCGATCTCTACCAGGCAACCCAGAATGGAAAGAGATAGCCTGGACACGACATGGGGTTGCACTTGGTGCAATTTTAAAATTAAATAATAAGTTACAAACATAGAAATCACAAAATATAAAATACCAAAATAGATACATAAATACATACATACATATAAATATACAGGCAAGAAAACAATACAGCTCCAACAAGATGACAGTGAGAAAACAATACAGATCACAGTGACAGGTAGTGATCCTTTACCAGTCTTTTAAAGATCGGTAGTGATTGCGCGCGTTTTATTGTCACAGGCAATGCATTCCATAGACGAGCGGCCTGGACAGTAAAAGATTTGTCCAGGAAGATGGTGGAATGCATTGGCATTTTGAGTTTCATGTTATCCGATGACCTAAGAACTTTCGTGTGCGAGTCACATAAAAACTGAAATCGGTTTTTGAGGTAAAGAGGGGTAGACGGAAAAAATAGTATATTATACAGAAGGGAAAGAATATGAGCATTCCGGCGAAGGCGAATTGGCAACCACTTGAGTTTTTTGCGGAATTCAGAAACATGGTCATATTTGCGCAAACCGAATATGAACCTTATACAAACATTTTGAAGTCGCTCAAGTTTATCAAGTTGTTCTTCAGTGAGGTCAAGATAGCTGGCATCAGCATAATCAAGGATGGGTAGAAGAAGAGATTGTGCAAGCGCAATCTTGGTGGCAGTCGGCAGAAAATTACGCAGTCGTCTCAGAGATCCAGCAGATGCGAATAGCTTGCGGCTAACTTCCTGTAGCTGGGCAGTCCAAGAGAAGTTCTTGTCAATGAATATCCCCAAGTTCTTCACCTTCTCGCTAAAGGGTACAACAGAGTTGTCAAAATGAACTTGGGGAAGAGTCGTCCAGTCGATCCTTGAGACCAGCCTTGAACTGCCCACCACCAAAACTTGCGTTTTTATAGGGTTCACCGTAAGTCCGTGCCTCTTGCTCCAGTCGCATATACGGGCCAGATCACTATTTATCGTCAAGATAGCCTCAGTTAGATTACCAAGAGGAGATCGCGTGTAAATTTGAAGATCATCTGCATAAAGGTGGTAGGAAGAAATTAATTCGTTGGATATTGAGTTAATAAAAACTGCGAAAAGTAAGGGGGATAGAACGCCGCCCTGAGGTACCCCGGCAGAAGTACTACACCAGGAAGACAAGGTCTCTCCGATGCAAATACGTTGTCGGCGACCAAACAGGTAACTACGAAACCAGTCAACAACCGATGGAGATATGTTAAGAGAGCAAAGGATGCCAAGTAAAACATCGAAATCCACGGTATTAAAGGCATTACTAAAATCCAGTAGAGCCAAAACCGTTAGATTTCCCATCTCCATGGCAGACCTTATATCGTCCGTAATATTCAGAAGCGCTGTAGTTGTGCTATGACCAGGGCGGAAGCCGGATTGGAAGGGGTTAAGGAGATTATTTTTGGAGAGAAAGGTGCTTATTTGGTTGTGGATTAACCGTTCAAGGACTTTGGATAGGAATGGCAAGACGGATATTGGACGATACTCAGAGAAGGATGTGGGATTGGGCTTTTTAGGTAAAGGAATTACTTGAGCATCTTTCCATGAGCTTGGAAAGACACTGCTAGACGCAGAGAAATTGAGGATATGGCAAATGACGGGAAGGATAATGTCCAGCACCGGGAGTAGCATTTTACGGCTGATACAGTCGCTTCCTACTGCATTTGACGAAATCGATAGTATGCTCTTCTTAACATCACATGCAGAAAATTGACCAAAAACAAATGGAGAATAACTGGGAGTCGGGCGAGATGAAAGATGATTCAATGTATTTAATTTAGTTGTCCTATCAAAATTGGACGAGGCAGTAAAATGATTATTCATTGCGTCAATATTTACATCTTTAGGGATAGTTTCTTGTCGAGATTTTCCGACTCCCAATGACCTAAGAAATTTCCAAACTTTGGAAGCGTCCCCATTTTGGACAGAATCATGAATATGTTGGCGATTGGCATTCCTACACACCTTATTGCAGTGTCTACGGATTGAGACATATCTTTCCCTATTAGCGTCAGTAGGACGACGCTTAAATTTGGCTTTTGCTGTAGCTTTTTTGTTCATGAGACTTTTAATTTCCTCTGTCAGCCACGGCGCTGGCAAATGCTTTACTTTAACTGCCCGAACAGGAGCATGACGGTCGTAAAGCTCAACAAGTTTGGTAGTGAATATAAAAACTTGCTCATCGACTGAAGTAGAGGAAAATAGAGAAGACCAATCAATGTTGCTGGCATCCTCGCAAAGACTAACAACGTCCATACCACCAAAATTGCGCTGCATGAGAGTTTTGACTTTAGCCTTAGGTGGGCGAATTTTATATGAAATAAAAATCAGATCATGATAAGAAAATGCATCTGCTGAGCATTGGCCATGCTTAGCGACGCGGTCAGGCGAGGAGACTAAAATCAAGTCAAGAAGTGAAGGAGTAGAGTTAGGAAAATGGTGAGTAGCACTAAGTGGAAGAATAGAAAGATTACTCGAAGACGAAACATTAATCAGGGAAGAAGAACGATGGTCTTTCTTCAGGAGACAAGTATTAAAGTCACCCATGATTATGCTATGACTGTAAGAAGGGATAAGCATTTCTAAGAGCTTTTCAAAAGATGAGAAGAAATTGATACGTAAAGAGGGGCAATAATAAACGCCAAGAAGTAATTTGGAATTATTTAGTTCGACCTCAAGAAAGAGATGTTCACCAGCATTCGATGGAGGTGGCTGCGCTGACACATTGAGAACAGAGAAAGGAATATATGCGCGGAGGTATATGGCAACACCACCACCACCACCAACCGTCCGGTCGTTTCTAATGAGCACGAAGCCAGGAAGAGAGTAACTAGTAGAAGGGAGACAGGGTTTAAGCCACGACTCGGAAATAAGAATGGCATGTATGTTTTTACATTCAAAACTTGCCAGCATATCGTGGAAATGAGCCGGAATACTCTGGGCGTTGATATGGATAACGTTAAAATTCCTAGGAACATCGGAAAACTGCGCTGTAAGACTGTCTGTAAGAGAAGGTACACTCACAAAACTGTCATCACCACTTGTCAAAGAAAAAAAACTATTGCTATTACTGCTTGCATTTAAAGACATAAATATATGATAGCTATTATAATAATATAAATATATAAAATCCTAGAGTCTGGCCAACGAAAGTGTGATCTGAAAAACGCGGCAAATTCAAAAAATCTTAATGTGGTATCACCAACTATACCTCTAGTTAAAAGTTTTGATACTTGCATTATTTGTATTTATTATAATTTATTTTTTGTTTTATTGGCTCCGTTTGGTGAAGTGTGACGGAGCCGTGACTGTCATGGATGTGAGTTAAAAAAGAGTGTGTAGATTTATTTATTAGTATGTACATAATATTAACCCACTTAACATTTAATTTTTTCAATAAAGTTTAAAAAAAAAATAAAAAGTATAATTACTTAATCATCATACTCAAAATCATAGTCCAAAAATTCAACCTCTAAATATTCATCTGTATCTGAATCATCATCTACACTTATATATTTTTTTCCAATACTTCTTCTGTTATGTGATCTCTTTGTTTATATTTATTTGCCACATTTATTACATGGTCCGTAATTTTTTCCAGTCTTCTGCAGTTATTCGGCTAAATGAGGAACATTGAAACATAAACATAAGAAAAGGTATCATCATATCGTAAATATATAACAATCAGCCAACATGGATCAAGATTACCAAGTCATACTAACAATCGCAATCACAGACAATACACAGATTATTAATGTTGCCATACCCCAACTTTGAAAATACCCCAGATCACGCTTTTGTTGGCCAGACTCTATCTCAAAAATATAGGTACACTAATAATAAATTCACCTGCCAGTTGCGTTCAATAACGTACAAGATACAAAAAATATAAATGTGGTGAATCCGGGCAACAAAAACAGAATCAAAAGCAGTATAAAACAGAAATCGAGCAACAAGAAAATTAAATTAAGACACAAATAAAAAATTGACAGCGCACCGTTACTTAAAACGGAACGCACCGGTATGAACATAAATTTTACATAACATTAGTTTCGAAGTTTTACTAAATACATTATTGAAGGTAAAAACAGAAATAAATATCACCCAGATCTTCACGAAAACATCACATGGAAGGAAATCACTTCTTCAATGCAGTACGCTTCAGCCTTGCGGTCTTCACAGAAGCAGTGGTCGGAACAGAGTCTGGCATTGCAGCTTTAGGTTCACTCGGTTCGGCGTCAATGGGAATCGGCACAATTTTGTCTAATTCAGCGAGAGACTCAATCCGGTGTCGCGTATCGCTGGGACTAAGAATATAGACGCAACCCGCCCTAGTCCAGCTCCTGGAGACGCCAACTCTCTCCCTAGCAGCCAGGAATACGTCATGCCGCCCCTTTGTAAGGAACTCAGACATAGTAATGCCAGAGGCCTTCAGTTTAATCTTAGAAAACCAGATCTTGTCCCTGACCGCAAGACTGCGAACCTTAAACAAGATAGGCCTGGTTTTATTGGCCACTGCTCGACCCATCCTGTGACATCGGCTGATGTCAGCTACAGTGAAGTCACTTAACTTTAGTTTAGCGCTAACCACTTTAGCGATGACCATGGCCGTGTCCTCCTTTTGCTCCTCACTCACACCATGCAAAAGCAGGATTTTCCTCCGTCCTCGCATCTCCAGTTGATCAACACTGCGTGCTAGAAGCTCCACTTGTCGCTGAAGGGTGTTGAGAGCTTGAGAAATGAATGCCCGGAACATGTTGAATTCAACTGCTAGTCCGGAACTTGTGACAGGAGATGGAGGGGCCTTCTGCAGTTCAGCTTCAAATATGGACATCCGTGTGTGAAACAAATCCTTTAGATCACTTAAAGTGCTTGTCAGTGAATCCATTGTTGATGTGATGTTAACAGTAAGTGTAGTAATTTTTTGTGAAGAAATTGTGAGGAGATAACGCTTCACCAGCAGGCAATAACTACAAACTCTTAAAATATGTCATAAAATATTGCAAAATACTATTCTATTAAATTATATTTAATTTTAATTACAAGCGTTTTTTATTTGGTGTTAATTGGTACAACTACCCACAGAAAAACCGAATGTACAGTAAGTAATCCAAATATATACAGTAAGTAGACCAACACATCTCTGCATCATTACTAGTTGCCAATTGCATCGTTAACGTGAAAGAAAATAATTGTATAAACATTACGGTTGTCAACATCTCTGAAGAGTCCGTCATACTCTGATCTAACCTTAATTTAACACTAGAACCGCTAGACTCTGAAGCTTATTTGAACCCTCATGGATCATTGCCTCTTACTAATTCCTCTTCAAGAACTAACAAAGTTCTCAAACATCTTAGGGCCGGTCCACACGGCGCGTTGCGTCGACGTAGCGCTATCGCTGCGTCGTTTTAATATATGTAAAACGACGCAGCGTTGACGCGGCTACGACGCAACGCAATAGCCTTAATAAGTAAAACAACGCAGCGACGTCGACGCAACGCGCCGTGTGGACCGGCTCTTAGGATTTCTCACCTAAATAAAGAGGAATCCAATGCCCTATTACAAATCTGCACAGACTTTTCTGATATCTTCCATCACCCAGATGATCAGCTCACATATACAAAAAAAAAAAACAAACAAACAGCAGCTGAACATAATATTAAAACAAATACAGATATCCCTATCCAAACTAAATCTTATAGATTCCCTGAATGCCATAAAAAGGAAGTCGAAAATCAAATTAACAAAATGCTAGAACAAGACATAATAACACCTTCAAATTCACCATGGTCCTCACCTATTTGGGTTGTGCCCAAAAAGCTTTATGCTTCGGGACAACGAAAGTGGAGAGTCGTTATTGACTACAGGAAACTCAACGACGTTACTATTGGAGAAACATATTCTATTACAAATAACAGAAATAGACCAATTAGGGAAAAACCAATATTTTACAACTTTAGATTAGGCCTCAGGGTTTCACCAAATCCGAGCAAGACGCTCCTAAAACCGCCTTTTCCATACCCCAAAGGCATTTTCAATTTACAAGAATGCCATTTGGGTTAAAAAATGCCCCTTCAAATTTTCAAAAACTAATGAACACATGCTTATGTGGGCTTCAAGGTTCACGTTGCTTTGTTTATTTAGATGATATTGTAGTATACTCCCCTGACTTACCAAGTCACATTCAAAATCTATCCGCTGTTTTTAATAGGCTCAGGAATTATAACTTGAAGCTCCAACCAGATAAATGTGAATTTCTATGCAAAGAAGTCGCTTATCTTGGTCATCTCATCAACAAGGACGGTGTACAACCAAATCCTAGAAAAGTCAAATGTATCACTGATTTCCCAATACCAAACCATTAACATCCCTTCTAAAAAAGGATACACCATTGTAGCGTTACGTATAGCTCTTCTGAGCTATACGTACAACCTACCCCTCACGGGTCAGATAATCCAAATACTTTTAGTCTAATTTTACCCTCTAGTTCGTATATTGCTATTTCAAAAGATAAGTTAAACTTCTGTAATCTAGATAATTTAGATAAATGTAAGACAATAAGCTCTGAGTTCTTTCTGTGTGATATACCTACGGTATTGTTGACTAGCGGAAATCCTTTTACTGGTGGTAGGTTTCGGCCGAAGGCTTGCGACCACCCACCGGGCAAAGACGTACCGCCAAGCGGCCTAGCCGTGTTCCGGTTACGATGCTCGGTGTAGCCAACTAGTGGAGTTGGGTCGAGACAGCTGTTCTACTGCTGGCAGACCAGCCTGACGCGCGCTGTTATATACGTATCGGGTGACTAGTCGCGGAGGGTAGCGGGATCCGAGGCACGGTGCGCCGCTGGCCGACCGCAGGTAGTTGGGGGCCCAAGTAGTGTGCCAGCCACACATGAAAGGCTGCCCCGCCAACTGTCGAAAAATCCCGGAATGCATCATCGTGCTGGTTGGCGACCAGATGGGGAGGGCCCGATGGACATTCCGGGGGGGCTCGGGCGTCCCCGCAGTCTCCGGACTAGTTCCCCATTGATGTCGTCTTTTCAGTGCGTGTCTGAAGGTTAGCAGCGTAGAACCTCGTCTTACTTCCTTCTCCTCTACCCCTTTCACTCTTATAAAAATAATGAAAAAGAAAAAGAATACTGGAGTTAAACAGCGGCTGCACCCCCTCCCCCACAAAGTGCACCTCACCAACATTCGAGGTCTGCACTCAAATCTCCCTGCAGTCCACTTCCACCTGGAGACTGAGAAACCAGCGCTGTTTTTCTTACGGAGACGCAGATAGCGAGTCCGTCAGACGTGTCGTACTTGTCTTACCCAGGGTTTACCCTGGAGCACAACTTTAAACCGCGCGCGGGTGTGTGTATGTACGCCCGCGACGATACTTGCTATCGGCGTCTCCGTAACCTTGAGGACTCCAGATTCTCAACGCTGTGGGCTTTAGTGGACACAGGTTTGGATAAAATTATCTACGCCTGTGTCTACCGTTCGCATGGCGGAGATCAGGAGACAACCAGGCTCACAGAGTACCTCAGTGAGGCTGCTGACGCGGCACAGCAGCGGTATCCTTCCGCCCAATTAGTGTTACTGGGGGACTTGAATGCCCACCACCAGGAGTGGCTCTTCCCATACCAGTGCACTGACCATGCTGGACGGGAGATGCGTAAGCTTTCGCTAGCGCTAAACCTCACCCAGCTGGTCCAGGGGGCAACGAGGGTACCGGACGTTGATTCGCACACGGCGAATTGCTTGGACCTTCTGCTGACAACAGATCCAGACAGATACTCTGTGTCGATAGCTTCACCTTTGGGTAGTTCTGACCACTGTCTGGTGAAGTCTGTGTCCGTCTATTCCCCGCCCGATCCCAGCCCAAGAGGCACCCGGCGGGTTTGGCGGTACAAGTCAGCAGATTGGGATGGTATGCGATCTTTCTTCGCATGCTATCCTTGGCAGCCTACTTGCTTTTCTTCGACTGATCCATCGTCGTGCGCGGACGCTGTAACGGATGTGTTGCGTCAGGGAATGGAGTACTACATTCCGTTCTCTGACGTATCAATGTCTAGCGAAGACCGGCCATGGTTTGGCGCCGAATGTAAGCGCGCCGACGCGCTTAAGCATGGGGCGTACCTGGCTTGGGTCGACGCTCGAACGCGTAAGGCGGGTGACGTGGGTCAGAAGAAGAAGGCCTTCAACAGGGCTGCCAAGTCCTGCAAGATGGTGTTGCGAAGGGCTCGGTTCGACCACATTGGCCGTATAGGGACCAAACTTGCTTCTTACCCAGCAGGTAGTAAAGCGTTTTGGTCTCTGGCTAAGTCGGTCGAGTCGAACTTCTGCCGTCCCTCACTACCACCTCTGCTGAAACCCGACGGGTCGCTGGCCCACTCCGCTGAGGAGAAGGCAAATTTATTTGCCTCTCTTTTTGCGGAATCTTCACGTCTAAATCCTGGTGACGCGCGGCCCCCTCCTTCTTCTGATGGATGCGAGACGAGTATGTCGGACATTCGTATCCATCAGAAGAACGTCCGTAGGGTGCTGCGCAACCTCGACGTGAACAAGGCTAGCGGCCCTGACGGAATACCAGCAATTGTTCTTAGAACCTGTGCGCCTGAACTGTCTCCGATCTTGACACGCCTGTTCCGCCTTTCGTATGAGGCTGGAAAAGTGCCGAATGCTTGGAAGCAGGCTAACGTACAGCCCGTGCCCAAGAAGGGAAGTCGAGCTGACCCGGCCAACTACAGACCCATATCTGTAACCTCCATACTCTGTAAGAGTATGGAACGTGTACTTAATATTAAGCTCCTGGCATACCTAGAAGCAAACGATATCCTAAGTGACCGCCAATACGGCTTTCGCCGAAATCGGTCTACTGGGGATCTTCTAGCGTATGCCATTCACATCTGGAGTGAGGCCATTGAGAGGCACGGGGAAGCGCTTGCCGTCTCCCTAGACATCTCAAAGGCTTTTGATAGGGTCTGGCACGAAAGCCTTATTGGTAAGCTTCCTTCATTCGGTTTGCCCGGTGGTCTGTGTGATTGGATTGCAGACTTCCTGAGAGATCGGTCCATTCGAGTGGTTATCGATGGCTGCTCGTCGGACCGCTTGGATATTAATGCCGGGGTCCCTCAGGGGTCGGTGCTCTCAGCAACTTTGTTCTTGCTGCACATTAACGATCTGCTAAAACCCGGCACCTTTGGGTATGCAGACGACAGCACAGTTGCTGAGAGATACGTGTCCAACGCTCGTGCTACCGGGCCTCAGATCCAGTCTCTCCGGGAGGCCATGGTGGAGCGCTTGAACCTGTCCTTGCAGGCAGTCTCCGAATGGGGCGATGCCAATCTGGTCAGGTTTAATGCTGCTAAAACTCAGGCGTGTCTTTTTTCCGCTAAAAAGAGCCAATTTCACCCGGCTCCAACTTTCCGAGATGTAACCGTGCCAATAACTGACCATCTTGAGCTTCTTGGCGTTACGTTGACATCGACGCTCAATTTTGGCCCATACATTGAGGCAAAGGCTCAACTGGCTGCCAAAAAGCTGGGGATCCTTGCAAAGGTGAGAAGGTACTTCACGCCAGAACAGCTGCTCAGTTTGTATCAAGCGCAAGTTCGATCATGCATGGAGTACTGTTCTCATCTCTGGGACGGATCTGCCAAATATCAGCTTGATGCACTAGAGTCGATTGAAAAGCGGGCCAAGAAGCTCATCAGCGATGAGGCACTGGTTAAGTCAAAACTCCAGAGCCTTGAACATCGTCGCCGAGTTGCCAGCTTGTCGGTTTTTTATCGGTTACATTTCGGGGAGTGTGCGATGGAATTGCATGATCTAATTCCGCCCAGCCCGTTTCATCATCGGACTACCAGACGTACGGCGATGCGCCATCGGTACATGGTGGACATCCCACCCATACGCACTAAACGTTTTGAGAATACTTTTATTATGCGTACAGCTAAGGAGTGGAATTCCCTGCCGGAGTCTGTGTTTCCCGATAGCTACAATCTAGGGGTCTTTAAGTCAAGAGTGAATAGGTTACTACTAGGCAAGCGTGCTCCATCGTAGACCACATCTTCGCTTACCATCAGGTGAGATAGTGGTCATGCGCGAGCCTATAATAGATAAAAAAAAAAAAAAAAAAAAAAATCCTACGTGTGAAAGCGAACTATTAACTAAAACGGTTAGTGCTATTCCCAAGCAATGTGAAACTAAAACAATCGTCGGCGAATTGGACATTTGGAAATCACTTATGAACAATCAGTGGTTTTTCGTGCAATCTCGTCCAAGTAAAATTTCAATGGATTGTGATAATTCCAAATTACGCGGATTGATGACATCCGGCAACGGTATTTTACGAATCCCAAATCAGTGTACAGTATACACAAAAAGTGCGAGACTTATATCGTCCAAGGACGAAATTAACATAGACATTCCTATTCCTAGTTTATACTTTAGCATTATCAATGACTCGTGTTGTAAAATAGATACTAAGACTACTAGTATAAGCAACAATATATCCCCTATTTTACTACAAAACATCAACTTAGACGATCTTACTTTAAATAAACAAAATTATAAGATATTTGCAGATCTAAATGAAGTTATTAACGAAGAACCTATTCTAGTAAAATACGGGACACATTATTCTGTATTAACTGTGTTTATTTTAATAATAGTTATGTCTTTTATAGTATTTAAGTTATATAAGACTAATAGTTAAATATAGATCTTAGTTCTATATATGTTGTGTTAAACCCACGACCCATCATCATCATCATCCACAGCCTGACCTCGCCCACTGCTGAGCATAGGCCTCTCTCTTCTTGTACCAATCACCACGTTCCCGTGCCAACCTCATCCAGGTTCTACCCGCAATGGCAACAATGTCATCGGCCCATCTCGCCGCTGGACGACCAATACTTCTTCTTCCAGTCCTTGGACGCCATTCAGTCTCCACCTTACTCCACCTATCATCACCGCGCCTTGCTAGGTGTCCTGCCCAGCTCCATTTCAGTTCCGTAATTCGTTTTCCGACGTCGAAAACCTTCGTACGTCTTCGGATCACAACGTTTGGAACTCGGTCTATTAGCCGTATGCCAAGCATGGAACGCTCCATAGCTCTCTGTGCGACTCGAAGCCTGTACACAGCCTTCTGTGTAAGCGTCCACGTCTCGGCACCGTAAGTCATGGTGGGCAAAACACACTGGTTACAGAGGCGGGTCTTCAGAGATTGTGGTATCTTAACTGACTTCAAAATGTCGTCCATACCCATACCGATGACGATATCGATAACAGACTGAACCTCAAGACACTTCGATTCCATTGCCTAGATTACGAGAAATTGTTTAACTTCCTGAATTTCGGCTCTGATCCCCGAATTTCAGTCTTTTGGAGGGGGCTGTTATATCTTGCTATTGTATATAGTATGGCTGACCGCCACCCAGACTTGCCTTGTCAGCATTTAGTAAGTTAGAAACGTCATCCATCATTGGGTGGCACTTCAGTTTGGTCTGAGATTCGGTACCGGTCGGAAGTCGCGAAATCTTTCTATTTCCTTTGTATACTAATTCCTGTACCAAGTTCGTTGAATTAATTAAACTCTGTTTCCAGCTAAAATTTAGTTTCTTTTTAAAAAGACGTTTCCGAACTCTCGTTTAGCAGTACCATCAGCCACCACATGCTTTATTTTTGATAGAAATTTCGGATCTCTATATTCTATGGAACAGAAAACCAAAATGCTCTCTAACCCGTTTTCTTCTTCGTTTACGTGGTCACATAAAACGAAATCTATGTAGAAATTAGATACTTCAACCTGTTCTCCTCTACTAGAAGTATACTTCTGTACATCGGCACTCTTATTTCTTAATTTATATAGACCGCTTCTCATCGCCTTGAAATATGGCATATTTGCAACCCAGTTGTATCCTTTTGATATTATAGGATCGAAACTTTCATTGTAAATAGTCGGGATCGGCCTAAATTCTTCGCATGTTACTTTATTCCTACATTCTTGTTCCGCCAAGTAAATTTCAATTTGCTCTGTGTTTCTTATACACGACCCCATGCTTAGTTCGCCGTACTATTTTATTATCTTAAAGAAAAACAAATAAACAGCTAGTAACAATGCAACAGTAATAAAATTTAACTAATCATTGAGAATTAAATCATTACTTTGCCGCAACGTATCTAAGGTGAGGGGCCCGTTTAAGAGAAATACAATCCGCAGGACAGCTATGTGGTGAGCTGGTGGGCAGTGGCGACCCCACGGACCTGATCTCCAGGGAGAAGTCTTGTCCGTCATCTCCGGCTTGCCTTTATTGGCCGGCCGGAGTGAACACTGACAGGGAACAGAGCTCCCACCTCTCTCTTGCCTTAATTGGCTGGCTTGAGTGGAGATTCGGCAAACGTGCTCGGAGGAAGGAAGGTAACCCCGTAAGATGCTGGTAGGGATCTTGACCGTACTTCTGGGATTGTCATGAAAGCCGTGGTATACCTCTCCACTTTTCAAGCACCTCCGGATATGTTGCCCCCTTGGCCCTTCGTCACTAAAGTGCAAGCGACCCTTTATGGGGGCCCATTAATTGAGTGTGCCAGTTACCCTTCCATTTTACAGCCGCATAGTTCAACAGTGGTCAGGCAGGGGCCAGTAGTGTAGCTTTGGGTAATCGATCCACTAAACCTACTAAACCCATAGCCCAATCCATTTTTTCTCCATATTTTGCAATATTCCTGCACCAACCGGGGATTGCCCTTGGGTGCACTTGTGCAGTCTGTAGAGAGTGTTTTTTCTGTTCTGTGTGTTCAGTGCATACACGGATAATCGTCGATTGTTGTCTCGTTACCTGATATATGCCTAAGAAGGCCTCTGCGAGTTGACTTCGGCCCCTCACACGCCTTTCAAAGGACTGGGACCTCAGGGTCCCGAGATTGTCAAAAACAAAAAGAAGTAAATCTAAATATTTTCGGTACCTTAATGGTTACGTAGCCACCACATGTCTGAAGAGTTTAAAATTATACAAAGAAGAGGCGAAGCTTCTTTGTATAAATTCATCAGAGTGGTTATCGACAGATGCTCGTCCGCTCAGTTAGATATCAACGCCGGAGTCCCTCAGTGGTCAGTGCTCTCGGCAACATTATTGTTGCAGCACATTAATGATCTGCTAAAACCCGGAACCTTTGGGTACGCAGACGACAGCACTGTTGCTGAGAGATACGTGTCCGACGCACGGGCTGCTGGGCCTCAGATGCGGTCTTTCTGGGAGGCCACTCCCGGAAAGACCGCATCTGAGGCCTACTGGGCCCGTGCGTCGGACTAGCCAGTACTTGTGAGTTTTTGAACGCTTGAACTTGTCCTTGAAGGCGGTCTCCGAATGGGGTGATGCCAACCTGGTCAGTTTCAATCCTGCTAAGACACGCCTGGGTGGCGTGTCTTTTTTCGCTTTTGGGGGTATGTGGAACAGGGTGTAAAAGCCCCACAAACTTCCATAGAAAAGGGAGGATCCTCCGACCAGACGGGTGTTGTGTCTGGTCCGGGCAACTGCCCAACGGTAATCGTCGGACTGTTGTATACGTTCAAATCGCGCCGCAAACTTTGCTTGCGCGATGTAGGATTTGTGTGACGTCATGTCATTACTTTGTAAGTGGCGGTGTCGGTGCCGCTACACGCTAAAAAGAGCCAATTCCACCCGGCTCCATCTTTCCGTGGTGAAACCGTGCCGTTAACGGACCGTCTCGAAATTCTCGGTGTTACGTTGACATCGACCCTCAACTTCGGTCCATTCATTGAGACAAAAGCTCAGTTAGCTGCAAAAAAGTTGGGGATTCTTGCTATGGTGAGACGGTACTTCACGCCTGAACAGCTGCTCAACTTGTATAAAGCGCAAGTTCGGTCATGCATGGAGTACTGCTCTCACCTCTGGGATGGATCTGCCAAATACCAGCTTGATGCACTTGAGTCGATTGACAGACGGGCCCAAAGGCCTATTGGCAACGATGCACTTGTCGCCTCAAAGCTCCAGAGCCTCGAACATCGACGCCGAGTTGCCAGTCTGTCGGTTTTTTAATCGGTTACATTTCGGGGAGTGTGCGACGGAACTGCACAATTTGATTCTGCCTAGCCCTTTCCATCATAGGACTACAAGACGTACGGCCATGCGCCATCGGTACATGGTGGACATCCCTCCCATACGCACAAGGCGTTTTGCTAATACTTTCATTGTGCGCACAGCTAAGGAGTGGAACTCCCTTCCGGAGACTTTGTTCCCTGATAGCTACAACCTTGGGGTCTTTAAGTCAAGAGTGAATAGGTTTCTTCTAGGCAAGCGTGTTTCACCGTAGACCACATCATCGCTTAACATCAGGCGAGATAGTGGTCAAACGCGAGCCTATAAAAATAAAATAAAAAAATATGTAAGGCTTTCGTCCCAGACCCTCTCGAAAACCTTCGAGATGTCAAGGGAGACGGCAAGTGCTTCCCCAAGCTTCTCGATGGCCTCACTCCAGATGTGAATGGCATACACTAGAAGAAGGATGTCGTTAGCTTCTAGGTATGCTAGGAGCTTATTGTTCAGTAAATCAGTACACGTTTCATACTCTTACAGAGGAGAGATGTTATGGAGATGGGTCTATAGTTGGCCGGGTCAGATCGATTACCCTTCTTATAGGCTGTACGTTAGCTTGCTTAGAAGCCTTCGGCACTTTTTCATCAGTCTATAACGAAAGCTGATATAGTCGTGCCAAGATCGGCGACAATTCAGGTGCACATGTTTTAAGTACATTTGCTGGTATCCCGCCGTGGCCACTAGCCTTGTTCACGTCAAGGTTGCACAGGACCCCACAGACCTCCCTCTGATGAATGCGAATGTCCGACATACTCGTCTCATATATATACAACGGGAGAAGGTGGGGCCGCGCGTCACTAGGATTTCGACGCGAAGATTCCGCAAAAAGAGAGGCAAACAAATTTGCCTTCTCCTCAACGGAGCGGGCTAGCACCCCATCGGATTGAAGCAGTAGTGGTACCTAGCGAGGTGCGGCAGAACGTAGGGCATGCATTTTGAAATTTCGAAATTTCATAGTTTCGAAATTTCGGACCATATTTGCATGTTTATTAATTTCGAAATTGAGAGCCTTAATTTCGAAATTTCGAAACTGGATTTAATTTAAATATTATTTATTTATTTATTATATACTTTATTGTACACCACAAAAAAACATACAGGACAAATGTTCAAATACACAAGTGTACAATGGGCGGTCTTATCGCACAAGGCAATCTCCTGCAGACAACCTTTATGTTATTTTTTATACAATAATTAAATTTATTATTGAAACCAAAAGAGGATCATCTGAAAATGACTCTGAATACGGATCTAAAGCCAATTAGACCGTTGCGTTGGGCCATTTTGTGACCATGCGTGCTAACATTACAATAAAACAAAGGCTAACCATGGTGTTAAATAAATAAAGAAGAGTGAAAAATGCTCGGCCATTTAAAAAAAACCGAGCTTTGTATTAATGGTGGCCAGTGAGGGGAATACTTTGACAAGGTCTCAAATCGTTTGCTGGGAATGCGCATATTTTGTTTACTATTGGAGGGAAACCTTCGCCTGAACTCGCGCCTGAACTTTTGGGGAAAAAAACCAGGTAGTGTGGTATTTTTACCTCATTAAAACCAAACCGGTGATAAATGAGCCTATAAAGGAGTCTCCCTTGAACCTTGCTGTGGATGGCAGCACGTGATCACTGTGTCACTGTCTTTCCTGAGGTCACTCGGTGGACGGACAGAGACCCCACTCTGAGCGCCCGAAACCCCGCAGTTCCACCTGCCTTAAATTTTAAAGGTGGGGTTTCGGCGTGTCTACAATGAGGTGGTTGCCTCCACGATACCTTCTTCTATGAATGGGGTTGGCCTTCTCACGATTCAACTCAGTGGCTATTTCACTCTAGTTTTCTGTCTCCGCCAGCATATTCCTCACTAATATTGGCAGAGACAGGGCTCGCCCGATCCTGGCGACTAAGACCCACCGCACAAAGGCCTAAGAAAGCACTCCTCGAGCGTGTGCCGTGCAGAATCCAAGTTGCCTCTACAATGATGGCAATTTACCGTGACCTATCACCCAATCCTATTCAGGTACTCACCGAAGCAAACGTGCCCGATCAGTACCTGAATATGCCTGTAGGAGATGCACTCCGCTCTTTTCAGCCGTACGTGCTATTCAAATAACCATTTTTCGCTACAGGCTGTTGATTTTAGTCCTGCAGCGTCGGACATCTGACAGTCTATTTCTGCCTCCGAGATTGGGCAGCAGTCTATGCAAAGCACCCACTGGCCTCCCAATGCGGGACAAAAGGAGCTCGAAATGTTTTTCGAAGCCCCGACGTACATGGTTAAACCAAGATAGTGGACTTGCGCATCTCCTATTGTCACTAACGAGCTGGATGGCACTCTACTCTTCGGCAGTGCCTTAATTTTATGAGGCGCTATCTGTAACCCAGCTCGCTAATCAACGCTGACCGAACGCCTCTTGCCACTCCGAGCCCGGAAAGCTGGTTGCTATCGTCGAAGTATTTGTAGTAGAAGTCTTGAGGATAAAAAAATCTGATTGTTTGAATATAAATTGCACTTAGGCACCTCTCCAGACTACAAATTCTGCGTTTTGAGTTTAGTTCAAGTATTTTTTGATTTTCCATTATAGTTGGTTCCACAGTTTCGAAATTTCGAAATTTCGAAACTGAGAAGTCCAATTTCGTAAGCTAATTTCGAAATTGAAAATGTATGAAACTGCACGCCCTAGGCAGAAGTTAAATTAGAACGACTTAACCAGGGACCGGATAACCGATTGATTTAAAACCCGGGTTTGTCAGCTTTGCAAAACCGGTTTTTTTGTTTATGTTTCTCCAATGTTATTGATTTAATAATACTTTTATTTTCTCAAACAAAATATTAAATTTAACACTGACAAACGTGGGCAGTACAGCGAGGCGGCGTTAGTTCCTATTTTGACTAATTTAGATCCTTGACGCACTACTATGCCACGCTGCCGATATTTTGTTTTTCGGTCAGTCTGTGTATAGTGAGCCAACTGCAAGTGTTGTGTTTGTCGATGAATACATTGCAGATATAGAGTCTGGCAAACGAAAGCAGAGACTGAAAAAGCGCAGAAAACTTAAAAAATATCAGCATAGCAACCAGGGCTTGCAATCCGGATATCCGGATAACCGTATTATCCGGATATCCGCCGATTTGCAAATCCGGATTTTACTTGTATCACCATCCGGATTTTTCGGATTTTTCGGATAGTTGTATTTCTCTTTTAAATCACACTAATTTTATAAAGGCGAAATTACGTGAGTGATTGTGTGTGTGTTTGTATGTTTGTTACTTTTTCACGCTCAAACGTATGGATCTGGATGAAATTTGGCACAGAGATAGATATGAAATAATAGCACAAAAAATACACATATGATACGCATTTTTATCCTGGGAATATGTTCCCTTGGGATAATTTTCGATATTAACGCGGACGAAGCCGCTGGCAGAAGCTAATCCTTTAATATAATTAAAGCTACGGTAGAACCGATCTGTGAAGATGATGCAAACGTACTGACTGCTGACACAGCGTTAAGATTTCAGAACATATCACTAAAAGATAGCATAATCAGTAATGAACTTCTAGTAACACTCAAAAGAAGAATATCACAACGATGAATTCCAGAAATAATCAGTACAATGAAATATTTACACAACCCTCACAATTTTATGCAGAGCGAAGAATATACGAGTGTCCTTTTGAAAATCCTTCAAATGAATCTGAGACTGACGATTGTTAAAATTATTTCTACATTTTTTGACACACAACAACCAGATCAAACAGACATAACTTCAGCGGACAATACACAAGATTTGAATTCAAGAAGGTTGCTCTTCTTCAACTTTAAGCGTATCAATTAATACACAAATATGAAAAGAAATCTTCCGGTTTATGAGTCAGCCATCTTCTGCGCAGCGACCGACTTCTTCAACAAATGATTTAGACACCACCACTCAAGTAAAATGGCACTATTTGATGAGAATGGTCAGAGAAGCAGGAATTTAGAAAGGGTTTACAATCTACTTTTATCAATACCACCGAACAGCGTTAAAGCTGAACCATTTACTTCCATGAAAGAAGATTCATTAGATAGTTTAAGTTTTTTAAGATCATATTACCAGAATTTGGAAAAAAATAATTTAAGAATTACGTAATATTGTAATATAAATGTGTTTTTTTTTTTTGGGACAATCCCACCGCACTATTCCCAAACCACTGCAACTCCTGAAAGATGATCTGATTTGCCAGGGAAACTGATATTTTTATTTAATTATTATCTTTTAAATAGGTTGATTTGATTGGGATATAGTGATTTGTGATAAATGTAAGATCTCATTTTAAATTAGAATTATTTTTAGTATGAGAAGAATAGATTCAAATTATTTGTGCGGGACCGGTGTTTTATTGTATAATTTCAGAAAGTGGACTATTTTTTTTATGTGTTGTTACTTGAAATATTTGTATAGTTTATTATTTCTTTGTCATTTTGCTTGAGAGACTGATTAAAACGTATTAAAAAAGCTAATTAAGTTTTATTTATAAAAAAATCTAAAAAATATCCGTATTATCCGCACTATCCGGATACACCGGATAGTAAAGTTACAATATCCGTATTATCCGGATAGTAAAATCGGACGGATATTGCAAGCCCTAATAGCAACTAGGGCTTGCAATCCGGATATCCGGATAAACGTATTATCCGGATATCCGCCGATTTTCAAATCCGGATTTTACTTGCATCACCATCCGGATTTTTCGGATTTTACGGATAGTTGTATTTGTCTTTTAAATCACACTAATATTATAGGCGAAATTTTGTGAGTGAGTGTGTGTGTGTGTTTGTATGCTTGTTACTTCTTCACGCTCAAACTTCGGATTTGGATGAAATTTTGCACGGAGATAGTTATGAAATAATAGCACAAAAAATACACATATGATACGCATTTTTATCCTAGGAATATGTTCCCTTGGGATAATTTTCGACATTAACGCGGGCGAAGCAGCTGGCAGAAGCTAGTCCTTTAATATAATTAAAGCTACGGTAGAAGCGATCTGTGAAGAAGATGCAAACTTACTGACTGCTGACACCTGCTGACTGTTGACCGATGGAAAGTTCAAAAACTACATCAAACGTGTCCTTATTAAAAAAGCATATTACAAAATCAAGGACTACGTTGAAGATAAAAATTTTAGCTCCTTCTGCGCATGCGGCTTCCCTGGTAACTCATAAACGGCACAAATATGTGGATGTCTCTAACTATTCTCAATCTCATTTTTACTTTTTTTTCTTTCTTTTAATTAGACTTTTTACAATGATTTCAATGATCTTTATAGCCCTTTGCTATGAATAGTTACAGCACTGATAACAACATTTGTGCCACATGTTAAATTTAGTCTTGTTATATATTTTTATTTATTTTTTCCTTTGTATAGATTTTTTTACTGATTGTTTTGTGAATGTGTGAACATTGTAGGCCTTCTAGATTTCTAGACGTTTGTTAACATTTGTTAACTCTCTCGTTTATACAATTTTTTTTTTTAGTTTCTTACGACTTATTGTCGGGCCTACGTTGTCCCCCCATATCTAAGCACTAATACTGTAACGTGGAAATATTGTAAAAACAAACCATTTTTTTTTAAAAGAGTAACCGTGGAGTTTCTTGCCGGTTCTTCTCCACAGGAAACGACTAACCCGAACCGTGCACCTTTTGTCGACGTTTTATAAGTGCCCATGTAGGCCTATGTGAAATAAAAAACATTTGATTTTGATTGATTTTGACACAGCGTTAAGATTTCAGAAATTATCGCAAAAAGATAGCATAATCAGTAATGAACTTCTAGTAACACTCAAAAGAAGAATATCACAACGATGAGTTCCAGAAATAATCGGTACAATGATATATTTACACAACCCTCACAATTTTATGAAAAGCGAAGTATATACGACTGTACTTTTGAAAATCCTTCAAATGAATCTGACGTTTGTTAAAATTATTTCTACATTTTTTGACACACAACAACCAGATCAAACAGTTATAACTTCAGCGAACAATACACAAGATACAGAAGGTTGCTCTTCTTCAACTGTAAGCGTATCAATTAATACACAAATATGAGAAGAAATCATCCGGTTTATGAGTCAGCCATCTTCTGAGCAGCGACCGACTTCTTCAACAAATAATTTAGACACCACCACTCAAGTAGAGATGGCACTATTTGATGAGAATGGTCAGAGAAGTAGGAATTTAGAAAGGATTTACAATCTATTTTTATCAATACCACCGACCAGCGTTGAAGCTGAACCATTTACTTCCATGAAAGAAGATTCATTAGATAGTTTAGTATTTTTAAGATCATATTACCAGAATTTGTATAAAAAATAATTTAAGAATTACGTAATATTATAATATAATGTTATTCGATTATTTTAAGATATTTTGTTCATTATTGTTTAATTATATTTGATTTATACTATTGTTATTTAATAATTGATCTGATTTGCCAGGGAAAGTGAAATTTTTATTTAATTATTATCTTTTAAATAGGTTGATTTGATTGGGATATAGTGCTTTGTGGTAAATGTAAGATCTCATTTTAAATTAGAATTGTTTTTAGTATGACAATTAAATTATTTGTGCGGGATTGGTGTTTTATGGTATAATTTTAAAGTGAAGTTTTTTTTATGTGTTGAAACTTGAAATATTGGTATAGTTTATTATTTCTTTGTCATTTTGCTTGAGAGACTGATTAAAACGTATTACCAAATCTTACTAGTTTTATTTACAACAAAATCTAAAAAAATATCCGTATTATCTGCATTATCCGGATACTCCGGATAGTAAAATACTAATGCTCGTATTATCCGGATAGTAAAACCGAACGGATATTGCAAGCCCTAATAGCAACCCTAAAAACTAGTATGATATACCTGGAATAACCTAATTTGATACTTTAGAATTATTTATTTTATTTTGGCTGAATAAAAATACTATAGGTACTTTATATAGATAATACTTTAGATATTATGTAACAAGATGAATAAAACAAAAAGCCGTATTCTATAATAATTTTGGTTTATATCCACACGTAAACAATCTTGTTTTTGTTTGTATTCGGCGTCTTTATCCTGTTGTGTTTCGTGATATTTAGACATCATGCGAAACAACATCGCCCGTAAATCTTGTTTTTGTTTGTATTCGGCGTCTTTATCCTGTTGTGTTTCGTGATATTTAGACATCATGCGAAACAACATCTCCCGTAATCCACTTTTAATTGTTTTATTCATTTTTCACATAATAAATGCTATTATCAAGACTATAAAAAATCAGTTTGTCATTAGTATAGTATTGCCATATAAAAAGTTTGCAAATAATTCGAGTGTCTACTTTCGTTTGCCAGACTCCAGCCTTTTCATCAGTGGGTCTCATGTGATATCAATCCGTAGTACTCTAAATTATACCTTCCTTGATGCACTTGTATCCTCACGGTCATTCTATCAAAGTAAAAATAGTAATTTGGTTTGGCTGTGTACCTTAAATTTTGAGATTTTTATCTATATCTATAAGAATGACTGACTTATTTTGTTTTGTTAAATTAGGTTAGGAATAGACTTCTATTTTATGCGGTAATTAAATAATTATTTTCATCGCATTTTACGTAGTATTGATTTTGTCTGGTTGTATTTTATGAGGGTTAAATCGTTATTTAATATTTTGTGATTTTAGACCTTTGTATTCCTACCAAATTTTCCTAATTTTGCATGTTAGGTTAGTTTTGAAGAATATGTTATTTACCTAAATAATAAGCTTTATTCTATGTTATGTATAAAGAAAATACACTTTCTGTATTGCTATTTTATTTAGTAGCTGCAGACTTTTTTTTTTTTATGCTCGCGTTTGACCACTATCTCGCCTGATGTTAAGCGATGATGTGTTCTACGGTGAAGTACGCTTGCCTAGAAGAAACCTATTCACTCTTGACATAAAGACCCCCAAGGTTGTAGGTATCAGGGAACAAAGACCCCGGAAGGAAGTTCCACTCCTTAGCTGTGCGCACAATGAAAGTATTAGCAAAACGCTTTGTGCGTATGGGAGTGATGTCCACGATGTACCGATGGCGCATGGCCGTACGTCTTGTAGTCCGATGATGGAAAGGGCTAGGCGGAATCAAATTTTGCAATTCCGTCGCACACTCCCCGAAATGTAACCGATAAAAACCGACAGGCTGGCAACTCGGCGTCGATGCTCGAGGCTTTGGAGCTTTGAGGCGACCAGTGCATCGTTGCCAATAAGCTTTCTGCCGTCTGTCAATCGACTCAAGTGCATCAAGCTAGTATTTGGCAGATCTACCCTAGAGGTGAAAGCAGTACTCCATGCATGACCGAACTTGCGCGCTTGCGAGCTTGTTTTAGTCCAAACAAATTCTCGTTATTATAAAAATAAGTGAGATAAACGTAAAACAAAACATAGTTTGATTAGACTTCAGCATTTTCATTTCTTTACACACAAATTTATAATTTCTTTAATAAAGAATACCGTAAAAACCGATTTAACCGGTTAAACCGGAAAAACCCGTAAAAACGGTTATCTGAAACAACCCGGTTTTTGCATGCCCTAGTAGGTACTCGTAAGTGTATAATAATTAACTCAAACATAGCCTCCAATGATTATATTCCCCCCTATTTTTAGTCTTTGCCTGGTGTGGGCCGCAGTAAAAAAAAAGTCCCCGTAGTTTTTTGGGTCCCAGTTCGGCGCGTGTGCGTTACTACAGCCAGAAAATGTCGAAAGTCGTCATCTAAGGGCAATAGATAATTAGATATACAATATAATATGATATGTAATTGGTAAGCAGACTTTTTAATTTGGTAAGCTTTTGAATTATTTGATAAAAACAGTTCCGGCTGGAGTAACGTTACCGCAGCTAGATCTTATGTTTTCTAACGGGCATGTTGAAATAAATTTTGTCTAAATAATTAGATATCAATTTGAAATAAATGTTTCAACTTAATTTGTATTTGTATATGCTATGGTTGTGAAGATATTTATCGGAACGCCAAGCACAACACAGTGAAAATAGTGAAGGTGTTTATCAGTTCTTAATTTTAATTTCAGATAAGCAAGTGACATGGCATATTAGTCCACTAAAAAATTCTGTGTTTTTTTTTTATTTAATGTATTTACTTACTTACCTTAATTAATTAAATTTTATATATCTGCATATGATCATTATCATCTACATAGGTAGGAACCTACTCCATATTTTTATTACACCATATTTATTATTCTATCTGTAGATACAAAAATATTGAATTATAACTATGTTTTACTATACCACTTGTGTACCTGTCTGTACCAAACACGTATTATTCTCACGTATTATCCTGTAAGTTTTAGAAGGTTAGTAAAATGTATTGTGCGGCCGCTTTTTATAACATTCTAGATTTGGTTGGGTTACCACGAATTAATATATTTTTTCGATGATCTAATTAGTGTACAAGTCTGAAATTGCACAGGTATGTAATTGAACTGTATATGTAATTATTGATATAAGATTCAGTTAGCACTACTACAAGAAACTCGGTTAATCGGTCGTCAAATAACTCAGTTGCGCCGTGCAATTGACGTTTCATCATAATTTTTTAATTACGTATAGGATGCTAATGAAACGTCAGTACCATTTATAGGCAGTAATCTATACTAATACAAATACTAATACTTATATTTTTTGTTTGTTTGTTTGTACCGAATAGGCTCCGAAACTACTGCACTGATTTAAAAAAATCTTTCACCAATAGAAAGCTACATGAGTGATATAGGCTATTTTGTAATCCCGAAAACGAGTCGTTGGAGCGAAGCCGCGGGGACCAGCTAGTTACCTATATAATAATGTTTCAAGTAAGTCTTTAGAGCGCTTATTATGCTTTCCAGCATATTACTATTAACTAAAATAACTTCAAAACGGTGCATTATTATGGATTTTTTTATTGCGTAGGAAATTATAACTAATTAGCCAGATGTCATGTACGAAAATTATAATCATCCGTTTAGTCAATTCCGAGAGCAGCAATCGAGAAAACTTACTGCGGTAAGCAGCAAGATTTTAAATAACTTCACAACCATAGCCTAAACCACAGATAATACATAGCAGCTACAGCTAGCATACAGATGCCTCATCCCATACAAAGAAACCGTGCCGACGTAACTAGCGTTTTTCATCTGATTAATCTTGTTAGTTTTGTAAGTAGTTACATCAATCGCGTTCGATCCTGTTTCACGGCAATAGATGTTAGCAGCGACTTGCAAGTAAAAGGGTTTACTAGGTTCGTGAATATTTTTTTCTTTAAATACAGTGATGGTTTGTTTTATAGTATTTTTTCCACGTTTTTACAGTTTTTTTGCACCAAAATGTGTTACAATGCAAATTTTAACAATCGAGTAGAATGCCTCAGAAATTAAAAAATGCGCCACCTATTGGCATCAATTTTAAATGATTCGTTTAAATAATCTTTAAAATGTGATTTAAGAACCCAATATTCCATAATTTTGTACTTAGGAGAGTTGATTAAACAAGAACATACCTACAATTTTTATGTTCAATTCCAGAAAATGTTAATTTTACAGACAATTCTATTGAATTGTGTGTACACGTCGCGCCATCTAGTGAGATTTATTTGAATTAAAATGTCTAATTATTTAGATAACATTTATTTCAACATACCCGTTAGAATACAAAAGATCTGGCTGCGGGAACGTTACTCCAGCTGGAACTGTTTTTATCAAATAATTAAAAAACTAATTAAAAAATCTGCTTACAAATTACAGAAGCTGTTTATCTAATTATCTATTGCACTTAGATGACGACTCGACATTTTCTAGCTGGGGTAAAGCAAACGTTCGCCGCTGCGACTTGCTGTCTGTCTGTCCTCTACCAACTTAATTGTATAACACTATAACCCTTGACAAGACAGGTGTCAGATCTTCCGACTTCTGACTTCCCATAACGACTGTCACAGTTCTACAAATGGTAGCAGGGAACAACAGCCTGTGCGTGACCCACATGTGAGGCATGTCATGGTTTAGATGAGGCGTGAGTGCACCATTTGTGGGTCACTCCCCCGTATAAAGTTTTAGTCTTGTCAAATCTCTCACGTATGAGTTAAAGTATTCCACCTGCCTTTCACGTGTGGGCTAAGAAATTCTAAACAAAACCCTTGTAACACTTTAGGGCTCTATGTCTAATTTTCAGTTGCACAGTCAACGTACCTAATGGATGATCACCCATCCACGGACTGAAATCGGCAAGTTTGCTTAACCTTGATGACCTATGTGGCGATTATTATTAAGCCACGACACGAGCCCCTCTGCCCATAGGTTTGAAAAAATATTATTTTTGTTTTATGTACATAATTTTTGAAAAAAGGTTTTTTTGGGTAACTAATAGTTTTGCTTTAAAAATAGTTATTTATGCTACAAGTGCGGAAGATAGGTGATTTCCGATGAGTGGATAAATCGACACGAGTCGGAAATCATCTTACGTACGTGTATCATACAACATTTTACTATGCACTGTGCGAGAAAATAAAAAAATATATCAAGCAAGAAATTAATGAAATGGCAGGCTTATTCTAGCACGCTCAGCATACCACAGATTAACTAATAGTTCCTCGGGCATATCTACTGCGCATGTTCAAATAGCTGTTACGTCGTAACGCAAAAAGGCACGAGCAAAATATACGTTCTGCCAAACATATTTAATGAATACTTAAAATTAATTTATGGATCAAAATCTAAATCTAGAGTAATTAAAAACGCCTTTAATGAAGTATTAGTTTTATTTTACCTTTTATATGAATGATAATCTATACTTAACTAATTTGTAAAACTTTTCTCAAATAATAAAAACTCTATGCGTGGGGTTGACGTTGGAGATAAAAATTAAAAAAATACAGAAAAGTAAAAAGCACTAGTTAAAAAAAGTGACACTTTCCGCGCAGTTTGGCTGCTTAGAAAAAGCTCTTTTCGAGGACATGCATTGTAATAGTACATTGTGATACAAGGGTGGAAAGTAGGTTATTGCAAACGAGCTGTCATTAACAAGCCCGAGCCGAAGGCGAGGGTTTTTAATGACACGAGTTTGCAATAACCTACACGCCCGTGTATCACACGATATTTTTCAATACAGTTGTGGGAAATAGTAAAAACAAATCAAAGAATTAGATTTGTTAATTCACAAAAAAATAATATTTTCGCTCGTTTTTGCAACTGGACATATTTTTTTACAACGAAAACAGCCTACACAGCCTATTCGATTTTTGACAAATCTTGATGTGAAAATAATTAAATTGAAACTGGTAATTAAATATATTAAACAACCATTTAAAAGACTTTTGAAAATTAAATGCTAAAACGTACAGCTTGGCAAAAAAGAGTCTGACGCGGTGACAGTTGGAACTAAAAATAAAACTAACTAGTTAACTAAAATAACCTACCTATTACTTGCTTATTGTTACCTATTAGTACTAAGAGTAGTTAGAGTAACTAAAAATTTAATAAAAAGTATAAAAAACGGTTGAGCCATAGTATTTCGGGGTATACAGGTGCGATAGTGGCGACCTCATTTATTCCACACTCTTTTTTGCCAAGCTGTACGGAATAATTCATTTTTCCTCGTATAAAATCTATTCCTTTTTATTCTATGTATGAAAACTCCTTGCTACTAAACTTTTTTAAATTGACTTATAACTAAAAGCGCGTTTTTGCAACTGGACATTTTATACAACGACAACAGTCTATACAGCCTATTCGATTTTAGGCAAATGTTGATGTGAAAATAATTAAATTAAAACTGGTAATTAAATATATTAAACAACCATTTAAAAGACTTTTGAGAGTTCAATGCTAAAACGTACGGAATCATTCATTTTTCCTCGTATAAAATCTATCCCATTTTATTCTATGTATGAAAACTCTTTGCTACAAAACTTTTTAAATTGACTTATAAATTTAAAACTAAACTACAAAACTAATGATCGAGCTCGTAAACAAAAGTCACGACCGCGTAACAGAAAGATGCCTATGCATAAGATTTAATTTTTGAATCATAATTATAGCCTCTGAAAGTACGCCATGTTTAACAACTGTATTGAAAAATAATTAACAACACGATATTTTTTCGCAATTCCTCCAAAACGACCCAAATATATTTACACCGAAAAATTGATGGCTGCAATTTCTTCATAACTGAAATAATCAAATAATATTTTGCAAACAAAACTGTCCAAAAGGAGGTTCAATATTAATAATTTGGCATCGAGCGGGCACACGGCCAGTACTGCGTTAACATTGGGGCGTATGAAGACACTCCAATCTTCTAGCTCCTCGTCCTGCCTAGCACACCAGTTCTTGTTCTGACAAACACCCCTTGATATAGCCGTTTCAAATGAGTAACATATTTTCGCCGGTATCCAATGGTGTTTTTGACACCAAGGCCACTCGTGACCCAAAGCACTCACTTTATATACCTACCTATTTACCAAATATTTTAATAGCAAGATACTTCTTCCTATTATTTATTTCTTCGTGCGTTTAAAAACGTCGATTAATATCGTTAGTATTGAATTTTGTCAATGTATCAAAATCAATCTAAATCCTTTATACATGTTCACATGGGTAGAGAACTTAGGTAGTTGTTCAAATACTTATTATGGATATTTTCTGCGAATCAACGCTCGACAAAGCCATAACTCACATAATTTATTTATTTTTAACACTATGGGTACGTTATGTTATCCCTACATCAGTCGCATAGCTCATAAATTCTCTAACGAAGATAGTAAATAATAATATAGCAGCACGCATCCACCACTATATAATATCAAGCGCGATCTTATGAAATTGTTTGTTTCTTGTTTCCCACTCCGAGTTACATACTGTGAGGAGTCGGTCGGCCAGCGCAAGCGTTGTATTGTGCAGTGTGCTCCGTCAAGCAGCCCGAGCGTGACCGGTGCTCCGTCAGAGATCCGATTCCACTGGCTAGCTAGTAGCTACTCGCTCGTCACTCGTCAGTCAGTCAGACGCAACAATGATCGCTCTTCATTTAGTCGTGTGCATCGCCCTGCTCGCGGCCTCTGCTCTCGCCACCAACGTACAGCAATGTCCAGGTAATACTTTTACATAAGCCCGTTAGTTGAGAACACGACCTGCTTTCGTTTCGTTTGGCGTTCTCAGAAAATTGTGTTTCTTAATACGTTGTATTGCAATGCGATGCCAATGTTTAGACAGTTGAGGTCAGTCAAACCCAATAAAAATAAGCACGTAATTGTTAAAAATACCTGTTGTGTACAAACATAATAATTGCATGTTGATACGTACGGAATTAAAAAGTTTAAGTGATGACTCGTTTAGTTAATAACTGAGAGATACGAATTGATAAGTGCCTAACTTAACTGCCTAATTAATTCTTATCTATTATCTGCTAACCAAACGAAACAAAAGAACAACTTAATGAACACAAGGATATCAATTTTACCGGCACCAATTCAATTAAAACATGGAATGTGCTTTGTTGTTCATCAAGAACTAAAGATCAGGTCAGATGCAGTGCAGTGCGAGATGTCTCGTTTGTGCAGTCTGAGTCTGACTGGAGGGGGCTCCAGGGCCTTGCGAGACTTTGCAGATGCTCGGGCATTTCTAACTCTAACTTCTCCACTTGAATGCCTTGAATCAGTGTAATGTCTTTATTTGTTACTAGCGGACGCCTCGCGGTTTCACCCGCGTAGTTGCCGTTCCCGTGGGAATACAGGGATAGGGATAAAAAGTAGCCTATGTCACCCGGGGATATTGTAGCTTCCCAACGATGAAAGAATTTTTGAAATCGGTCCATTAGTTTTTAAGTTTATTCGTTACATACAAAAATACAAATCTTTCCTCTTTAGATTTTTTTATCATATTAGTAAAGATGTAGATAACTGTCTCATATTACAATTAGATGTCTGCTTAGTTATTACAATAAATTGTAAACAATACTAGACCACTATCGAGATTATCTACTCAACTTCTTGTACAAATGTCTAAGTATGTCTTACACACACTGTATGCTTTGTAGGTACGTTATATTAATATCAATTTGACCTATGCCCTTGCTTTGTATTGTTGCACAAATATCCGTTTACGTCAGTTACTATACTCGTCTAGATCAAATGAATACATAGATGATTAAAATTCGATATCCAACAGTATCTACAGAAATCTGCCTTATATCGAAGTTAATACAAAACCAAAAGTAACGAATTACTCAGTTACCTAGGCAACTACATAACTTAAAAAAAGAGACTACTATCTACTATGTTACACAATCCTAATTCTCCTCAATACCTTCGTGAACGCTTTGAGTACTTTGTCCCGAGGGGTAAACCCTGTCACACTTCCACTTCTCTTCTCCTTCGTACCCCACGTCACACTTCCAGCTGCTATGATGGCCTTCTCTGTTACTGCAGTGCGTCTCTGGAACTCTCTACCACATTCCCTACGCGACAGCCCTTCTCTGAATGTCTTCTAGAGGAAAATCAAGGATCTTTTTCTTTCGGAATTACATAATATTAGTATATGTAAATATATATATATATATATTTTGTACTTAAGTATGTTAGTATATTTAGGATTTATTTTATTTTATTCTAAAATTGTACACTGGACTACTTCTCTTCTTCCTTTTGTAAACTCTAAGGTTTGCTGGTAGAAAACTCTTCTTTGAGTTAAGCTCGCCTTTGTACGTCAACTATATACATAATCACTTATGTTGTATATGTAATTTTTTGTGTACAATAAAGAATTAAGAAAGACACCGTAAACTTCGCCAAAAGCCAAATAGTTCCTGTACCTGTACCTCGGTTGTTTTAATAAGTAGGTACCTATGTCGGTTCGTAAAGTGTGTGTCAGGTATATTTTTTATTACTTACATAAGTAAGCATCAACCATTATTTACAGTGTAAATATGTAAATTGATGTCACATTAACGTGTCCATTGCCTATGATTTATTTTGCTTAGATTGATATCTAGCTTGCAACATCACGTCATTTACAGGAAATAAACATTTATCTATATAAAAATAATTGCCGTTCGTTAGTCTCGAAATAAACTGACAAATGGTTTGAAAGACATTTTTTTTGGAAAATCTACCGAATTTAAGTTAAACCCGTGCGAAGCCGCCCGGTTGCTAATCAACAAGTAAAATTCATAAATACCTTACACATTTTTATTTCATGCTACATAATTTATAGACACGATAACTTGCGAAAACACCCCGATTCAAACAGTAAAACGCCCATAACTTTAGAACGGCTGAACAGTTTTTCATCAAACATAGGTAAGAACAATCTCGATAAAGTCACCGTTCAAACAAAAAATCCGGTTCATCCGTTTAGGAGTTATGATGATACACAAATACACAAACACAGGTACACACTTCAAACTTATAACACCCCTCTTTTTCCGTCTGGGATTAAAAGTAAAATCACCAACAGACACTAAAACAAAAATGAACATAAACATAGATCAAATTTACGATCTGACTTTAAAATACCTAATTACTTATTTCATGACATCGTATCGCATTATATTCATTCACTTAGGTAACCTTGCAGCATTGAACAAAAACGAGCATGAGGTAGCTTTTTTATTGTCAGCACGTTTTCAAGCAGCGTTTAATTCAATTTAACTTCAATATAAACAAGTAACTAACGAACTCCATCCGAAAATACCAAGACTGAATTGCTATCTTGTAGGTAGCAATGGAGATAAGTGCTTGCTCGTAAATTCAAAGTTTGATCCCTTTTACTACGGCTGAAATCAATCCTTTCAAAGTGTATTTCGATGAGATAAGATATTGGACAAATCTGGAATCTATTATAGGTACCTAGGTATACCATATACAACCGCATCTAATTACAAAAGAACATATAGGTACTTAACCAATTCACGAGTCGCGCGCCTGTTTTTATGAACTTTAAAAAAGAAGCGGCGCCGTCAAAAATAATACCTTACAGGTTGACGTTTGGATTGTCAAACTAAAAAAATAAAACTAAAATGAATTTAGTTGCAAATTAGCAAGCGTCAGTAGGTCTCAATGGAGAAAAATTTGCAAGAAACTCCACGGACACTCTTTTCCATCAGTTTTAATTACAAGCATTTGGTTACATCATTCTTGTTGAAAAAATACATGTCTATAATGTGAGAAAGATGTAAAAACGTCAGAGTACAAACAATTATAAAAATACAATAACAGGCCGAGGCAGCTAAGTTATGACCAATCCCAACTGATAGTGCCCGTTCACGAACATGACGCATGAATCGGCACCACTCAGCTCAACCATCATGAAGGGAACCGAATGATCCAACACATGTGCCACCATCAGAGAGACATTAGAGACAGCATGACACACTTAACTGCCAGGGCACACACAAGTCAACGAACGACATATCGGTACAGTAAATGGTAGATTTTTTATCCCAGGATAATTTCCGACTTTCATGCAGGAGTTGCTGGCAGAAAGAAGCTGGTGTTTCATAGAATTGTTACTATATTCTTTTTCATCGCTGATCGATTTCCACCAATCACCCCGTCGGTATATAAGTTATACATATAGGTACTGTGGTACCCTTGAGGTTACCACGGTAAATATTTTTTCGTTTTCATTTTATATATTTAAAAACACGCGACAAACCATGGTGACATTCAGAAAATTCTAAATACGAATGAATACTTTAAAATTTAAATTAGATCCATCCATTAACAAGTAATCCTTGATTACTTGTTAATGGCTGGATCTCGATCGCAGACTCCTTACAGAACTATCTTTACATAACTAAACTATCTAAAAAAAAACCGTTCAAGTGCGAGTCGGACTCGCGCACGAAGGTTTCCGTACCATTATCGCAAAAAATGGCAAAAAAATCACGTTTGTTGTATGGGAGCCCCACTTAAATATTTATTTTATTCTGTTTTTAGTATTTGTTGTTATAGCGGTAATATAAATAGATACTTACATCATCTGTGAAAATTTCAACTGTCTAGCTATCACGGTTCATGAGATACAGCCTGGTGACAGACAGACAGACGGATCGTGGAGTATTAATAATAGGGTCCCGTTTTTACCCTTTTGGTACGGAACCCTAAAAATTAAATGAATATTTCGTCGTAACAATTACTGGTAAAACAATAATCTAATTGCAATATTCCAATACAAGTTACTACAACAAACTTGGACATATTTTTAACCGACTTCCCAAAAAGAAGGAGGTTCTCAATTCGGATGTGTCTATTTTTTTTAATATATATTCGGACATAAGTCCGTAATATATAAACGGCTTAGCAAAATCCTTTTTTGTTTGAAAGGGTATATTATACTCTCGAGGTGATCCCATTGCCACCAAATCAGAATCTGATGATGGAATCCCATGGAAATTGAGGAAACTCCTCAAATATTATAGGTAGACATATAGCGATTTTGATATTTTCAATAACATGGCAAGCATTTGCACTCGGAAAGTATTTTTTGGTGAAGTGGAACTGATGAAGAAGACCACAGATGACCACTGGAACTCCTTAATAAGAATATCATGGGTATACGATATCTCGAATAAATAAGCAACTATGTTGAAACAAATACATATAAATAAATGGTACCCACTGATGAAAATGGTACCATCGAACTGATCTGATAATGAAGCCGGAAGGTAGGCACTGGAATGCCGGCTTAAACTCCGTAATAAAAGAATGTATTCTAGTCGGGTTTTGGCCATAATGGAATTAAAATGAGATGTACTCTGGCTATAAATGATTTTATGGTAATATGAGGTACCAACACTAAAAAAGTTAAGTTTTATAAAATTAATAAATATATAATTGGCTGTATTTATTTATTTATTCAGGACCTCCAACGAGAAATGTACACAAAAAACAGTATTAGTAGTAGGTACAATAAGTGTGTTAAGGTATTTTTAAGAGCTGTGGTTTTTGTGATTAATAAAACATATAAATATAGCATAAATTGAATAACTTTAACTTTAACATTTAAATTAAACCGACTTCTAAAGCAAAACACTACAAAGCGAAAAATAACTTTGGTTTCCGAAGTCGGTGTCGAAAAACAGAGAACACAATAGGTAGGTAAAAAGACGGATTATTGGGGGGTTGTCTGGCCTCCTGATAGTTAGGGTATAAATGCTTATAATGTTCAACATCTAACTAAAAAAGCAAAAGAGGAAGTTATATTTTTATCATGTTATTAAATATCTATAGATTTCAATCGACTCACAACACTAGTAGTTACTGATCCATAGGTGCCAAAGGTGGAATAAAACCTCAAATAATAAATCATTCCACTTACGGCACCTGCGAATAATATTGATGGGTACCGAATGTGGAATACCTCAGGTGTCCATACTGTCCATAACTCAGGTGCCGTTAAAATGGGTGCCCAATGTGGGATAAGTCAAAATTTCTAATGTTATATCTAAAGGAGTACCTATAGCTGTTGTAGTTAAGGAACATTAATTTTGAACTGTCAAGATTTTAAAGTATAAGTAGTAGATACGGGATACACACGCAGTATCATATTAGAGAAGTAGTACCTAAATCTTAGCTAAGACTGGATTGAGAGATTACAGTAGGTAAGTTGCCTTGCCTTCCTGTAAATCGTTCAACGAAGGCAACCCAGTGCAGCCACAAAATGAGTAATTAACTAACCGGTTCGAAGCATATTACACTTTTTATATCTCGGGCAATTAAAATGCATCATAACTACCTCGGGCATTCTTGTCTACTCAGAAAAACAACAAATTAATGCAAATGCAAAGGTCAGTCGCAAGAATCGCAAGCTCAATCGATTGGTGGCCTTGTTTGCTTCCAAGTATTATTGATACAGCCGTTAATAACACTTACGAATATGTGAGTCCTTCCTTAACAGGTATTAAAGTTGTTAATTGGTATGTAGATATATGTTTACCAAATAACACGACTGCTGAAAGGTTGACGGTAGAGAATGCCTTGTGGCATTAAGTCCGCCTAGGTACCAATATTGTGCATGAAGTTTAAATAAATAAACTGTTTACTTTACCTCCATCCGTAGCCTTTTTTTTTTTTTTTTTTGCTTGGAGAAATGCTCATGCATACTGCACTACCACGGGGAGATAGTGCAGTTATGTGGGACTCTAACCCACTAAAACTCCAAGGTGTCCTCCTGTGCCGCTTATAGCGGGAGCACGGGTACGCGTTAGCACTCACCGCGAACCCGCCGCGGCTGTCCGTCACCGGACCCTCCTCGGGGGAGTCCCCCCATCACCGGCGCACTAGAACACACTGCACGCCGTGACCACCCTAGGGACCAATCAGCACATGGGCGCCAGACGACCCCGTGTATGGCACCCATGGTCCCCCTGTGACGGGTCAAGGTCAATGGCCCCGCCACCTACCATTGTTCGGCCGCAGGGGATAGGGAGAGCGGCTAACGCAATACCGACACTCCTCCTCCCCTGCGGCCCCACCGCGTCCGCCATCAGACGGTGACGACCCCGTCCGGGCCGCGGAAGGTAGGGAGAGCGGCGCACCGCAATACCGGCACTCCTCTCCCACCGCGGCCTCCAACCCTCAGCCGCGACATCGTATGGGACCTGGGAATCTCCATAAGACATCGCGGCCCGCCTCAGTTGCGATGTCGCCTGTTACCAAGCGGCACCGCAACTTACTAGTTGGCCGCTACGTCGTCGGCTTAATCGGCAAAAGCCCTGACGAGCGGCCCCTCCTCGGGTTCCTCTTCGCTTCACCGTGGGTGACCAAGCCACGGTTACTGAGCCCCCCCGCATCGACAAAGCGGGAACCCACCGGGGGGACCTCCATCCGTAGCCTGCATCCTTTTAAGCCGATGGTGCCCGACTAATTTACCAATTAATGGAAAATCAATTAAACGAAAAGGTATCAGAGTCATGGAAAAAACTAGGTATGTTTTTCAAAATAATTTTAAATTTTCATAAAGTACACATTTATTTTAGGGAATGTGAGCAATTCTCATAAAATAATATGAACCTGTAACTTTACGGAACAAACTTTATTCGTAAAAACTTCCAAATAAAAAAAGTGTATTTTGTAGGTAGGTACCAATTTTTTGCGTTATGGACACAGACTTCCAAAAATAAAGTTATTTTTCACTTTCTAGTTTTCTTATTTGGAAGTCGGTAGTATTTTTTTGTAATTTTTTTTTTTTGTTTTTCACTTTTTAGTGGTACCTACCTAATAGGGAAGTAGTTAAGTAATTACATATAACGACAGAATTGATTACCCGAATTATATGAAACTTGAATATAACCGGTGAAATGAGAGATCTGCATACCCCTTTCGAGCGTACTGGCGTGATGTTATGTTATGGAATGGTATAAACAATGAACAGACATGCGATTGCAGCAATCCCGAGAGATTTGCCGTAATTTATTGAAGAGTTCTGTTGTATATCTTCGAAGTTCTTCATCAGATCTTCACCAAACTGAAATGGGACCAATTTCGAAACATACTTTTTCAAACAAAAAAATAATTTTCAAAATCGGTCCAAAATTGACGGAGATATGCGTGAATATAAAAAAAAAAAAAAAAACATATTATCGAACATAGAATCTCCTCCTCCTCCTCCTCCTTTTTGGTAAGTAAGTTAAAAAATATTTGTAATATTATTCGCTATCTGTATCTAATTAGTAAATCAAAACTCAACGTACCATCTATGAACCCATTTCTTGAGTCCCTTAGGTACCTATCTACATAGGTAATAACTGATAAGACAATAGCTACATAGTGTTAATAAAACTCACGATATCACACAATTAGAGCCACCTATTGAACAATCGTTAATTGGTCAGGCAAATTAAGACGCATTATTATACGGAATAAAGCTGATAATTGTATAATAGACATGGCAAGTACCTAGTGTACCTACATGCGCAACCACGGTCATGACTATCAAGTCAATTACAGCATGCAATATCTGAGATTGTAACGGCTGTGAAGGGCTAGCTGCGCTACGGTATTATCAACTAAGTTAAACAAACGCGGCAAAAACATAACCATTATGTGCAGTCGGGTAACTCGGGCAATGAGCTCCGTTCTGTCATAGACTGTTGGACCACATAGCAAGTCAAAAGAAGTCGGTGTCCGAAAACGGAAAACAATGGGTACAAAAGACACCGACTTCGGAAAGAAAGTTATTTTTCTCTTTGTAATGTTTTGTTTTGGGAGGCGGTTTGATTTTTTGTTACAAGTATCTAAAGTACTAGTAACCAAATATTATTGAGTAGAGTGATCGAAATTACAAGATGAATCTATACTCCATAGGTTTAGGTAGTTAAAAAAGGGTAAACAAAAAAAACCACGTGACTCATAGATGCAAAACCTTTTATTAAAATGTTAAAATCTTATTATTTATAGTCACATATTAATAGGCTCATTCCCTCTCACAGAGAGGAGGCCAGTGTCCCAGCAGTGGGAACATTAATAGGCTGATGATGATTATTAGGCTCTATTCTGAATCTGACTCTGATGAACTCTCTGTCACATTAATAATAAAACGTTCAGTTGTGTCATCTATAATTTTGTCTAATTTATACATTTTCTGTTCTTCTTTTATCACATGACCCTCACAATTTTTCCAATTCTCTGCAGTTACATTAGCCAAAGCCTCTGGCAAAAGAATTTTTAGGTCAGCCATTTTAAAAGTTTTATTTTTCTCGGCTACAAACCCCTTAACTTGAGCCCATATTAACTCAATTGGATTGAGCTCACAGTGATATGGCGGCAGGCGCAATACTGTAACACCATATTCCTTGGCTAATTCATCCACAACATAGGATTGGTATTTGTGTTTTTCATATTTAACTTTTATTAAAAGTTGTGCTTTTAATTCAGCTTCTTCAAAAGCAATATTTTTTTCTCTTAACCACTTCTGAATATCAGCCTTTCTTGATGCGGTTGTTGGCACTTTTTCTTTTTTTCTACTGTGATAGGGTGCATTATCCATCACCAAAATGGAGTCTTTTTCCAGTTTCTTGAAAATTGTGGTGATCCATTTCTCAAAATTATGTGCATCCATTTCTGAGTGGTAATCACCGTCACCCTTAGCTGCTTGAAATATAAGTTCACCTCCTTCAACAAAACCACTTGATGAACCTGAAACATAGTTTTAAATAACATTGAACAACTGATTAATAATTATATTTTCTTATAATATGAGCATCTCACATGGTCCTCGCCAAACTTCTTGGCCTCCCTGAAGTTGGTTTACCGGATGCGCGAGGCACGAAATGGAACTGTTTTGGTATGAGATTTACTACAGCGCAGCCATTGTAGCCAACTTCAGGGTGGCCAACAAGTTTGGCCAGAACTATACTTTGACTGAAAATGTTAATTTATTATACTTTGACTGCCTCATTGGTCTAGTGGTCGCAAGCGCTACAGCTAAGCATGAAGTTCACAGTTCAATTCCCAGGTTGGGCAGTGTTATTGGGTTTTTCTATCTAGAATTTTCAGTAGCAGCATGGACTCGTGGAGTTGTGCCCGGTTATTGGCAATAGGCTCGCCCACTATTACATGGGACTTAAACATAACTGGCGAAATGTGATTGTACTACTATAGATACACTTCTGCCCAACCCTTCGGGGAAACAAGGAGTGATTTATTATGTTTATAACAAGCTTATAAAATAATCATCATGGCATTTCTATTAAAGGCTATGACGTAATATTCTTACCAATGTGGCCTAAAATAAGGCGTTTTCCTTTCCCGCTGGGATTCTTTAACCCTGTAGACAAACCCTGCCTGTGAGCCTCTTTACAGCATGTTATTGTAGTATCTTGCCATGTTGACGATTTGGTATGTCCTGCAAAAAACAATATTAATGAGTTTACAAGATATTTACAAAGTTGTGACAGTGTACAATAATTATTTTAATAACATATTAATGTTGTTATCATACCTTCATTGACCCATGTTTCATCCAAATAATATATTTTCTTCCCGTCTCTTCTATATTTTGCAATCTCATTTAAATACTTAACACGCCATACTGCAATATCTGGTTTGTCAATAAGCATACTCTTGCGACTGCGTTTGGAGTATTTAAAGCCTAATTTTTTCATCAACTTACACATTACATCTTTTTTTATATTAGGTAGACTGTCATCATTATTGACACTTTCCATAACTTTTTCTATAGTTGGCATTTCATTTGAAAAAAAAAACATATGGACTTTTCTCCTCACTGCGGCTAAATCCATATCATCGAAACTGTCGATTTGGCTTGGTTTCCTTGCCGGTGGAGGAGGAGACTCCACTCTATGCAATGTTTTGTATTGGTTAATAACCCTGTACACAGTTGGTACAGACATACCCATTATTTCACCAGTTTTTTGCACTATGTCTGTTTTTGACGGAAAACACTCTTTGGGCCATGTTTCTTCTACATATTTAAACACATTTATCAATGTCTGTTTCTCAGATGATGAAAGAGGTCCGGTTTTCAAGCGTTTCTTCTTCGGTGATGGAAATGTGTGTACGAAGTTCGTCTGGCTAGTACCAGCCTCGGGTTCACTCATTTTTCCACGATAATAATTAAAAAACCAATAAAGATAAATAACAAAAACTAACAATAACTAAATAACAAAAACAAAACAAAGAAACGAGCTAATATTATCACAATTCAACAAAATCGATACGAAACACGCTATTCGCAAATGTCGAGAACGCTGTCAACAAAGGCGTCTGGTTAACCGACTAAACGTAATACCTGCCACTTCAGTTGACAAACTACGTCACAGTTGTACTCTTCAATTTAGCAACGTTATCTAATTCGTTGTATTTTATAAAAGGTTTGGGGAACCTGTCTTTTTAGGCTCTTTTCTAAAGACAGATTACTAAATATTATATTTTTAATATAAATCTAACTAAAAATTGTGCTCAAGCAGTTACATCTACGAAGAGCAGTTTAAGAATAAATGATAAAATTGAACATACTAAAATAAAAGAGGAAACTATCGTGTGATCTAAAATCAATTTAATTTTTTTAGAATGTATTTTTAAACAAGAAAGTGTCAACTATAAAAAACTCTTTTTACGATTTGTTTACCCTTTTTTAACTACCTAAACCTTTAGAGTATAGTAGAAAATCTAATTTGTCACAGTAGAGACTTATCAAGTGCTTCACTGAGATGAAAATCTATCTGACATAGTAAGTACCTATGCAATCACGTGGGTGCAATGTTCACCTCATGAGCAATTAACTACACTTGAACATGACAAATATTAGTGGACAGCGGAAAATACAAACATGGCATCATACAGAATTATAGATACAGCGTGCGCCTTCATTTATGACGTGAGGTGAGACTAGTGCCTGTTTTCACCAGCATTATGTGTCATCTAAATGAGTGTCTAAATAAAAGCGTACTATGAGCGTTGCAAATCCAATGGCAACTCTCGGTTTAGCAGCGAGAGTTCAATATCAACAATAGTGCAATAATAGACGTATTCCTCATTGGGACCCGCTTTAACGGCACCTGAATGAATGGCACCTGAGGTATTGCACATACGGCACCCATCGATGTTTTTCGCAGGTGCCAAATGTGGAATAATTTATTATTTAAATTTTTATTCCACATTTGGTACCTACGGATCAGTAGGTGTTGGGACGTTATTTTATTTAGGATGTCAAATCAAAAATTCTGTTAAAATCAGTAGAGAGTTTAATAACATGATAAAAACATAACTTCCGTGATTCTGGCCTCCTGGTATAGTTTTCGCCAAACTACTTGGCCGCCTTGAAGCTGGCTACATTGGCTGTTACAAAAACAGCACCGTTTCGTGCCTGCCGTATCTATGTGGAATACCTCAGGTGCCGTTAAAACGGATGCCCAATGTGGCATACGTCCAATAATATTTACACGTTTTTCCTAGCGTTAGTGAAAACGGGTTTCAATGTTACAAAAAAAGTAGGTAGTAGGTAGGATCAAAGGAAATAATAAGTAGGTACTATGTAGACAATAACAATGCTCGGTAAGATCTCTGATCTATTAAAATGTAAGCACGTGTAAGCTACGTGATTATATTTAAATAGATAATATGTAAGTATATTAAACTTCCTCATCGATTTTAAGTGTAGTATTATTTACTTAGATAACAAAGGTGCAGGTATCGATGTTCTGGTCGGTCCGCCGAACACTTGTAATATGCATTTTAACTCAAATCTTAATAATTATACCCAATAACATTCTGAACACGAATGTCTACGACTCGCTGCGCATGCACAATGTCTTATTTGCGGTCGATTTGACGCTTTGTTATGAAAAACCGTTGTTTTATGGTCTACCTTAGAAATAAAATTGACTAGATGGGAAAATCCTTTTTGATATAACATGCAATGAATTTAAAATGTGTTTTAGGATTGCGTACCAAAATGGTAAAAAGGAATGACATGTCAGAAACTATCTACCTAGATAGTTTCAAACAAATCGATATCATAAGTAGGTACTTAATTATGATATCGATTTGTTTGGAATTTAGTTATAAATAATATCTACTTGTAAAGAAAGATTAAAAAATAAAAATCATAGGA
Organism: Anorthoa munda; assembly: GCA_945859665.1. Classification (NCBI taxonomy): domain Eukaryota; kingdom Metazoa; phylum Arthropoda; class Insecta; order Lepidoptera; family Noctuidae; genus Anorthoa; species Anorthoa munda. The sequence continues at coordinate 11,964,538 of OX243909.1, forward strand.
GTAGAATAAGGTGGTTGAAATATAAAAACTAGATCAAATGGGATATCCCATATTAAGTATAGGAAAATTATAAGGATAAAGGTCTATCCACACATATCAGGGCCGTGCCCGGGACGTGCTCGGGACGTGCCAGGGACGTGGACGGACCCGTGCAAGGACGTGTGTGAACGAGTTCATATAAAATGTACCCAACGATATTTTTTTGAGCCCCTGACGGAGCACGGTCCGTCCACGTCCCTAACACGGCCCTGATATGTGTGGATAGACCTTTACTAGCATAGTTTTCAGTAATCAGCAAAAAATCCTGGTAACAAACTATTAGGTTTTGCGGTCACCTAAAACTATCAATTAAAACGGAAAAACATTGTTCCTATCAAGGTAGGCACTTACCTACAGAACCCTCAGTGGGCAATTCCAACTCGCTCTGCCAGTTTTTTTCCTGGCGAGCGTGTATAATGGCGTATGTTTATATAATGTTTGTAGATATGCTGTTTAAAATACCATTGTTGTGGTTACCACGTCCGTGAGGCGCCATTTCATTACTACCTATCTGTCAACAGACACATCATCATCTGTCATAGTTACCTATCTAGGTCTAACTAAACTTTTGGTTTTACGGAAAAACTGATTTTTAATACCTAGCCTATAATATTATTGTACATGTGCCCTTGGTTGGTACACACAAAAATCTGCACTCTATCTTTATAATTTTAGTACTTAAATATTTTTTACATTTTACTAGCTGACCCGGCAAACTTCGTTTTGCTATAAAAACACCAAATATTCATCTCCCTTACCTACCCTACCCTACCTCCCCTACCCTACCTACCCTACCCTACCTTACCTAACTTACCCTACCTATGTTGGTAAGGTACCAATATTTCTTTTCTTTATTTTTTTTTCTTTCCTTCTCCTAACAATAACAAACACAACAAATTTCAATACATCTGCGTATCACAATCACTTTCAATACATCTGCGACAACCACAATAAAAATCTACGATCTTCCAATAACCGTCTCCTTCAATGTCCTACTCACCGCAATGACTTCATTCACCGTTCTTTCTTCGTCCAGTCTATTTCTCTGTGGAATGCGCTCCCCCAGGAAATCAGGATGGCAACCAACCGACTAACCTTCAAAGTCAAAGTTCGCGAACACATTCGCAAGAAGTTGGCAGCAGTATCGTCACAGCGCTATTTTTTTTTTCCAATTGTCTATTTCTACTAATTGTTTAGGTATATTCTTATATTTAATTTATTATTTATTATGTAAATTATATTGTATTATTTATTATAAACTTTATTGTACACCACAAAATAAAAACTTATAGGACAAACATTTTCAAACAAAGTGTACAATGGGCGGTCTTATCGCACAGGGCAATCTCTTACAGACAACCTTTGGATGGACTGAACGATAGGAGAAGAATTAAGGGCAGTCAGTGTACAAATAGATCATAAATAATATAACTTACTTATACATAAAAACATAAAATACATACATACTATACTACATATCTAATATACTAATAAATATTGAATATATGACAGGGAAAGGAAAAGACTAAAAAATTATAGTGAAAGGAAATGCTCCTATTGTATTTATTCATTATTTATAGCTTATATTTATGTATTGTATATACATTCAAATCCATTCATTATCGCGATTGCACCTACCACTATTTATCTCTGCATCACCCAAAGGTTAACTGGTAACTGGAAAATGCCTAAGGCATAAAGTCCGCCTCTGTACATTTGTGTGCTTAAAGTATGAAACAAATAAATAAACAAAAAAAGAATAAGCGAAATCGGTCCAGCCGTTCACGCGTGATGCCGTGACCAAGGAAAATAGGGATTCATTTTTATATATATACTAGCTGACCCGGCAAACTTTGTTTTGCCATAAAAACACCAAACATTCATCTACCCTACCTACCCTACCAACCCTAACTACCTACCCTACCCTACCTACCCTACCCTACCCTACCTACCCTACCCTACCCTACCCTACCCTACCTACCCTACCTACCCTACCTACCCTACCTACCCTACCTACCCTACCTACCCTACCCTAACTACCTACCCTACCTACCCTACCTACCCTACCCTACCCTACCTACCCTACCCTACCCTACCTACCCTACCTACCCTACCCTACCTACCCTACCCTACCTACCCTACCTACCCTACCTACCCTACCCTACCTACCCTACCTTCCCTACCCTACCCTACCCTACCCTATCTCTCAAGTTGGATCGAACTGCACATGGTGTGCGAATTTTATTATAATCGGTTAAGTGGTTTAGGAGTCCATTGAGGACAAACATTGTGACACGAGATTTATATATATTAAGATAATATAGATTTGACTCTTTGTGTCACATTCACGTTTGTCGAAAATGCATGACTTAGATATCACGTCTGCTCACGAATCTGTAAATACAGCGGACGTGATTAGGATAACACAGAATTCCATTATCTTTTGGAATGCTTACCTATTCAATAAGATCATACATTCCATAGGTGCGTGTGCGTAGGCACATAGGTGTCATCGACGCCATGGATCATCATAATCATCATCATATCAGCCGAAAAACGTCCACTGCTGGACATAGGCCTCCACCAAGCGTCGCCACACTAGGCCATGAATATCGGAATCTCGTAATATCGGAATCTCGGAACGAAATTACCGATATTTCAATTCCGATACTGAGTGATCCAATATCGGAATCAGAAAAAAGACATTATTTTAGCTCCTTGTGAAGCGTCGAGCGAGAAAGCGCGGTTAAGTTCTTTGACTACGGTAATTAGCAGTGGTCAGATAGTCTGTTTACTAATCGGGCGCTTATTTACTTAAACTTCACTTCATGAAAAAATAATATGTATCTTGATGAATTCCAGATTTACAGTGCCGAGATTGCTAAAAATGTTAACTTTAAATAAACAGATTCATAGAACCCGTCGTAACAATGATATTTTCATTGATTAATCCTTAGGTTACGGGTATCCGCAGAATATGAGACGCACGGCATCGGCCAATGTTAATAGTTAATAGTTTTCTGGCTTCTGCTTGTATTGAATACAACAAATTAATCTATACGATCATTAATATGTTGGATAAATCAACTTCCACTACTTGACTTCATTGTCTCTCATCATCATTATCATTTCAGCCAAAATACTTCCACTGCTGAACATAGGCTCCAGGAGGCCTTGCTACAGTTACTGATACTCAGTAATCAGTATTACTCACTAAAATATCGGGACTACTTTCAGATTGAACGACAAACATTTATTTTCTGTTATCTTTTTTTGCATTGTCCTTTTTCAGAGCGACATTACTTATATTCCTTCTTGGAAAAAAATGTGCAGTTTAGTTTAATAAACGCCCGATTACACAGTCAAGTAGTGATTAGGGAGAGAAACAATAGAAAATCCTATTATGTCGCGGCATAAACGTGTTTTTTTATTGTACTCAATCCAGCCTTATACCGAATTTGGGCAATTAACAAAAAAAATGTGTTATTTAACAAAAGTGCCCAATTCCGATATTAGTATCAGAATTCTGATATTGAGATCTAATATCGGAAATCAATATCGCAATTGAAAAACTTCCGATATTACATGCCCTACGCCACACTGACTGGTCCCGTGCGTCCCGCAACCAGCGGATCCCCGCAACCTTCACCAGGTCAAATGCCATGGATATGTATTGTAAAATATAAACTATAGAATTACTATATTACGTGCGAATAGGCTAGGTAAACTGGGTTGACTGCTTGTTTCCGAATGTCATATCCCCGACGGCTAATTCCCCGAAGTCATCAGATCGGACGTACGAATCGCCGAAATTCCATATATATGACGATATGACATTCGGAAACAAGCAGTAAACCCAGGTTAACTGCCTGCATTCAGTTTGTGAACTTACCGAAAATATTGAACGACTGGGATTTTAACATTATCATTCTATATTAGGTAAGGGTTCCGTATTAGGCGCATTAACACGCATTGGGATTTTTATTCGCGCGATTTTTTAAGTATTATTTCCGCGCGTTTTTTTTACCGCAATGCGTGCAGCTTCATTCAATTCCATAGGTCGCAGAATGGGCGGAAAAAATCGTAGTGCGTGCTAAGCTTTAGTGATCGAAGATAGTAGGTAGGTAATTTATTAGTACCTGTAGTAGTTATAACTTACACTGTTAAAAATAATTTGGACTTTGCGAACTTTTTCTAACTAATTTTGTATTATTTTAGTAATTAAATGTCGTGGTGTCTAAGAGCTCGCCTTTCGTGCTTGAGGCCAGGGGTTCAAATACGGGCAAATGTGACTTTTTCAAATTCATATGTAGGAACTTTCTAAGGCCCAGGGACCAGGTTTTATGATCGGTAGTTAAATCAACTACAGATAATATAATACTAGCATACAGGTGCCTCATCCCATACAAAGAACCGTGCCGACGTATCTAGCGATTTTCATCTGATTATATCAATTATTTTTTGTAAATCGATCGCGTTCGGTTCCGTTCCACGGCGATAGATAGATCACCATCTATATCCGTGGAACGGAACGGAACCGAACGCGAGCGAGGTACAAAAAATAATCTGAATAATCAGTTTAGAACGTTGGCACGGTTTCTTTGTATGGGATGAGACACCACCAATAGTTAAATATGCTAACCAACAATAGTTTTAAATTTCGGTAAAACGTGTTTATTCATCAGTTGTTGGCATCACAATTGATCAAATAACCTAAAGAGTTCATCATTTGATCAATTGCTAGAATAAAAATAGATGAATAAACGTGTTTTACCGAAATTTGAAATCATTGGTATGGATAAAAATTCTGGACCTAAATTTATCTTGGACACCACAGTTTTTTTTTTTTTTTTTTTTATCTATTATAGGCTTGCGCTTGACCACTATCTCACCTGATGGTAAGCGATGATGTGGTGATGACAGTTAAAGGTGAAGAAAAACATCGTGACGAAACCTGGACTTATATAGTTAATGTAAGTCTGGAATAGCCAAGTCAGAGGCCAGAGTGCCCAGGGGCGGCTTAATTAAGGGCAGGTATCCTGACTTTTACATCACTTTGATTCAATAATAAACGAACTAATAATAAATAGTGATTGTTTAAATGCAAAAAAAAAATGTATATTGTATATTTATTAAATGTACTTTTCATTTCTGAGATTCAAAAACTGATATCGAAAACTTCGCTCGATCATAAAAAAAAACTGAAAAGGAGCCTGAAACGATGTTTTCTTGATAATTTTCTTATTGTTTTTTACGGGTTTGGTGCGATTGTGGTTTTTTTGTCCGTATTGGACATAACTTTACTAATTATTACCTACACTATGTTATACGAATAGAACTCGAAATGTTCACATCAAATTATTAAGAAAATGGTCTAATACAATATATACTTATTTTTTCCAAACTTACGACAAGCCGTTTAAACGTGATTCTTATTTTAAAATCAGCTACGGGGCTATCTGCACCTTAATAACAATACATTACCTACTTGATATTTTTAATAAGTAGGTATTGAGCTAAGCCGCCAAATGGCTTCAAAGTAAGAAAGCATTTTTCAGAAATATTACAAAATAGGTACCTACCTACCTATTATGTTTTTGTAATTGTATGTATTGTTTCGTCCGTCGTACGAAACGCGTGAGCAGTTTATCGTTGGCTCCATTACGCCCACGCTAAGGCGAATACACGGAAGGGCATACGCTGAGACGCAGCCGGCGCAGTGCAGTTTTTGTAAAGTATGAACGGATTGCCGTATGCTACGGTCTGTAGTATTATATTATCTGTGCTGTGGTGCAGGCACGTGTCTGCTCTGCCGTCTGCCCTGCCTGCGCAGTGCGCTCAGTTGTAGACGCGACACAGTTCCTGCGTCAATCGCGTGTGTGGCAGGCGGGCAATTTTGTACAAAATATTTGTTCTGCGCTTTGAAAGACTATAAATCAATAGTAAAATTATTAATTTCAAAGTCGGAATCGGACTCGGCACTCGCACACGCCCCGCGTCCAAACCGCCGCCGCCGCCGATGTCTGAACTAAGCTGTGTCGCCTCGTAGATGCCGCCGCGGCTCAGCATATTATGTCCCTTAGGGTGGGCATACGCTGACATGCAGGCTGTTCAACACTCTTTTAAGGAATTCATGACGATCTATCCCAGTGGTGGGCAAACTTTCTTAAAGGGGGGCCAGAAAGTTTAGGAATTTTAGAGGTGGGCCAGAATTTGCTTTTTAGGGTTCCGTACCCAAAGGGTAAAAACGGGACCCTATTACTGAGACTTCGCGGTCCGTCTTTCTGTCTGTCTGTCACCAGGCTGTATCTCATGAACCGTGATAGCTACACAGTTGAAATTTTCACAGATGATGTATTTCTGTTGCCGCTATAACAACAAATACTAAAAACAGAATAAAATAAATATTTAAGTAGGGCTCCCATACAACAAACGTGATTTTTTTGCCATTTTTTGCGATAATGGTACGGAACCCTTCGTGCTTGAGTCCGACTCGCACTTGGCCGGTTTTTAAACATATTTCTTTGACCAAATATTGTTTTTATTTTTAGGTTTTCCGCATTCACCTTATTTTCTGCATCATGAAAGCATATTAGGTTTTAGCATGCTTGGTGTTAAAATGAGATGAATGAGAGAATGAGCGAGTTAGAACTTTTAAATACCGCCACTGCTTCTTTGTTACATATAAGACATACTTATATTACCATAATATACGATTCATGTCGAAGGACCGTCGTCGGCGGGCCGGATTTGCAAATGCTTTCGTGGGCCGGAGCTGGCCCACGGGCCGTACTTTGCCCATCACTGATCTATCCGGTATTACCTGAAGCCTTAGTTACTTACTTGTGTTCTGTTTTATTTACAGGTTTAAGCAGAGAGTTCGAGAACCTGAGTGACAACGTACAGCTGACACCATGCAAGAAGCCTCCCTGTAAGCTCAAGAGAGGCACCAATCAAGCCATCGCGATTAAATTTGTTACAGGTACCTTTCCTTGCGTTATGATTCCTAAATATATTTGATAATTTTGAAATCTATTGTGGACCCCATAGAAATATATAAGGAATGAGTGCCAGGAGCGGGTGCAAGAGGGTGCACTTGCAACCCCTGGCTTTCAATAAAATATTAATAAAAGCCTCATATAATATTAGAGAACCTAACGTAACCGAGACGAGGTGCTAGAAATTTCGAACTCGCTTCTGTCGCTCTCGAATTCTTCTTTTTTATATCTAAATTTTTTCTGCTCAACTGTTAGTTCTATCTATGTACAAATGGGCAAAAGGAAACCCATTCTATTCGAGGCGGGTGCTGGAGATGCGGCGCGCGGCGCCTATCGGTATATCCATGGTGGAGTGGACTCTAATGCTTAGATAATTATGTAGACACGAATGCAATGCCCACTTGCACCCACTTCTATCAAAGTCGGAGACTCTACACTCGAAGTTGTGGATGATTATGTCTATTTGGGACAAACGGTCCAGTTAGGTAGGTACAACTTCGAGAAAGCGGTCAACCGTCGAATCCGACTCGGCTGGGCAGCGTTCGGGAAGTTGCGCAGTATCTTCTCGTCCAACTTACCACAGTGTCTCAAGACGAAAGTGTGTGTTGCCAGTGATTACTTACGGGACAGAGACGTGGTCGCTCACAATGGGCCTCATCAGGCTTAAAGTCACCCGAAAGGGCAATGGAGAGAGCTATGCTCGGAGTTTCCTTGCGTGATCGAATCAGAAATAAAGACATCCGCAAGAGAACCAAGGTTACCGACATAGCCCGAAGAATTGCCAAACTTAAGTGGCAGTGGGCAGGGCATTGCTCCCAGAACGGATGGCCATTGGGCCGAAAAGTTCTGGAGTGGCGACCGCGTACCGGAAGATGCAGCGTTGGAGGGCCTCCCTCTAGGTGGAGCGATGACCTGCAGCCGTATTGCGTAAGTGAGTAAATCTCAAGGCTGCGGGCGTCCGGTGGATGCGAAACGCACAGGATCGATCAGTGTGGCGACCCATGGGGGAGGCTTATGTCCAGCAGTGGACGTCTTTCGGTTGAAATGATGATGATGATGATGAATGCAATGCGACAGCATAGGCACTTAAAAGCTGTGTACTAACTACGTACCTCGTAACCCTCGGTCTGTGGGGCCACAGCTGTACCCGGCTGTCCGCGGCTGTAACGGCCTATGAATTTTGAATGTTGGATTTAAGGATAATCTTAACTTTGCAGTTTGTAATTGTGTAGTGTAACACACAACACAGGCAATGCATTTCACGTTGACAATTCAACAACATTCAATGCGTCATCTACATTTTCGAGAAGACGATTTCAATCACAGGCAGCAATGCCTAATGGTTTAAGGAATCTCTTTCAAAATCCTTTGGACTTTAATATTAGGGTCCTTTTCTTGGGAGAAAAGATCTTGATAAACGAACAACAAAAGTTAGTTTTTTTGTCCTTTTCGGTTATGATTATGATACAGTGACGATATACTTAATAGAATAGGTAACTAGGTTTGATCTCGGCAAACAACTGCCGTGTTTATTAATAGCGGAAATAAAAAGGCCTTGGTTTAATACCTATAAAACATTACATAGACGAGACAAGAGAAGTATATAATTATTCTGCGTATAGCACAATGACTACCGAGTCCAACCGTCCGCAATAAAAGTGTGAATCATCAAAAGGTTGTTCAAGTTTATGACAAGAGGAAAATGTGCATTTATATTCGGGTTTTTGGACGATTCGCCCGAATTTAACTCACCCGAATAGGGCGAAGCGACCACTATTAAAAATATTCATTTTTCTGTGTCGATTCACCCGAAGTTAATTTATCGGTGGGCGAATCGACCACTCCATAATTATTTAGTAGGCGATTCGCCCACATTGTATTGCACATTGTGTTTTATGCAATACTATTAATATAAGTACTCTCAAGTACCTACAGAAGTATAAGCATTATATATTTTTATTGAAATGAAATGAGACACAAATTAATCAAAAATGTCTTTATTAAAATAACTACTATATGATTTAAGCACGTATCCTACATTGGGCACCCACTTAAATGGAAACTGATTGAATGGCACCTGAGGTATACCACATACGGCACCTATCGATATTCTTCTTTTTCGCAGATCAGTAGGTGCTTACTAGTGTTGGGACGTTAATTTTATAAGATTCGATTAAATTCAGTAGAGAGTTTAATAACATGATAAAAATGTAACATCCTCTTTTGCTTTTTTAGGTAGATGTTGACATTATTTATACCCAAACTACCAGGAGGATTATTAATAGTGGTCGATTCGCCTGATTCGGGCGAGTTTAATTCAGGCGAATCGTCCAATAACCCTTATATTCTGTTGTAGGAAATAAATATAATTGTGATTGCAGAGCGGTTGCGACTCTACTTCCGACATGGCAAAACATCAAGTTGATCAATACTTATTATAGCACACACGGAATAGACTATAATAGGTGATTTTCTATTCCGTGGACCGTGATACCTACTAATTTCATAATTTCATTCAAAAATCTGTTTTTTAGGGTTCCGTAACCAAAGGGTAAAAACGGGACCCTATTACTAAGACTCCGCGGTCCGTCTGCCTGTCCGTCTGTCACCAGGCTGTATCTCATGAACAGTGATAGCTAGACAGTTGAAATTTTCACAGATGATATATTTCTGTTGCCGCTATAACAACAAATAGGTACTAAAAACAGAATAAAATAAATATTTAAGTTGGGCTCCCGTACAGCAAAGGTATTTTTTTTACCGTTTTTGCGTTTTTTTTAGGTTTCTCCTACACTAGTAATTTATCCTGTATCGTGGGACTCGCGCACGAAGGGTTCCTTACCGTTACCTGAACGGAACCCTTCGTGTGCGTGTCCGACTCGCACTTGACCGGTTTTTTTTTATATCCAAACATCCCCCTATATCAATTCTCAATCTCATGGACTTTTTCTTTAATTTTAATAGGATTTTAAAATATTAGAAGCCCTACCTACACTAGCTTCATAAATGACTTTTTTAATTTATTTTTTGGTTTGTTGTCGATATGGTTAAATTACATAAGTACGTACCTATTAGTACTTTTGCTGAGTGTATTTAATAAGCACATTAAAAAAAATAACATATGAAATAATCTTTTTTTCATGCATATGCATAGCAACTATGGAACTAAAAAACTTGACTGCATAAAAAGCGAACTGCGTAAAAAAACTTGTTGCATAAAAAGCGAACTGCGTAAAAAATCTTGACTACATAAAAAGCGAACTGAGTAAAAAATCTTAACTGAATAAAAAACTGGCCAAGTGCGAGCCGGACTCGCGCACAAAGGGTTCCGTACCACTATCGCAAAATAACCCTTTTGTTTCAGTCGGGTAAAAAACGGCAAAAACATCACTTTTGTTGTATGGGAAACCCACTTAAATATTTATTTTATTCTGTTTTTAGTATTTGTTGTTATAGCGGCAACAGAATTACATCATCTGTGAAAATTTCAACTGTCTAGCTATCACGGTTCATGAGATACAGCCTGGTGACAGACGGACGCCGTGTTGTGCTGTGTTTTTGTCCGTTTTAGAGATAACTTTACAAATTAATTTCACTATGTTAAACAAATAAAACTCAAAATTTGCTTAGATCAAATTATTAAGAAAATAGGTCTAATATAACATATATCTTTTCAAAAAAAATACGTCTAGCCATTTAGACGTGATTCTCATTTTAAAATCAGCTACTCATGGGAAGCGGCTTACCTACTTTAGTTTATGTAACTTTTGCCCTGCAACCCAATTGTGTAAGAATTCGGCATGCAATCACTTGCGAGATGAAAGACGCTATGTGGATCTCCGTCTATATGAATGGTCGATTGATGGCGGTCAAACCCTTTGCCTTGCCGAATTCACTTACACAATTAGGCTGCTGGTTTTGATGTCGGTCGACGGTTTATCCATAACATACCTGTTTAGAACTATTAACCCCATGAGTGACCGAAACGTGGATCCACGCGAGACACAATGGCTTTTTAATTGTTTCGGTAATTACGGATGCTACCGGTTAAAATGGAAAAAGAACAACATGTATTTTTTTACAAACTTTTTTCCGATTGTATATCAATGAGCTCTTGTTTGCTTTTTCAGAAATTGATGTGGCCGCTATCAAAAACTCAGTGTCTGCGAATGTCGCCGGCCTCAACCTCCCATTCATAGGAGTGGACGGCGCGTCTATCTGTGACAAAGTCTACATGGAGAACGGGGAAAAAGCCTCATGCCCGCTCAAAGCAGGCACTAAATATACTTATAAGGATACTTTCCCTATACATTCATTCTACCCTCCCATCAGTACCAGAGTACATTGGGGGTTGCAGGATACTAATAAAAAAGATATTATCTGCTTTGAAGTGTCCGCGCGAATCGTTTAATTTTACACAACCTTACATAATCAAACCACAATATAAATGCTCACTTAAAAAAAAACATTATTGCTACAGTCATACTCATAGGAACGACGATGCATTTTATTTATACTATACCTATATACCTATAAATATTCAGTGTCAATATAAAAATTTGTTAATTTTGCTTTGTATTTCGGATAACGAATTGGATAGCTGACATTATTTTATACACAGACATAGTTAAGCCAGAAAAAATGTGCACTCGGTATCTCTTCTTTGTGTTGGTATTGGAATTAGCACGAACGTCGCACCACAGAGTAAGCCTCCACCAGAAGCAAACCTGCGTTTTTTATACATCGTTGTTAATGTCAAATATCAAGTATTCCATGGTTTTTAAAGGCTCAATATTTAGATCTCATCAACCCGCGTTCAAATTATTGCCGTAGCGCATACTTTTTCTGGGAGATCTGTATGTTGTACTTAGTATTAAAGTAGGCGTAAGTTTCTATGTAAGGAGGAAAGAAGAGGGAAATGTTTTTAATTTGTTTTAATTGCCATTACAAGTAATTAATTAAATGTACAATACCTAGTTATATTACAAATGTCTTTCATTTTAAATTGTCATCCATAAACCTCAAAGCTACTATATAATATTTGGCTCTAAATAATCAAGCTCGAACTAATGTTTCTTACCGGCCGTAATGGCCGCAGGGACCTCGAAGCAAATTTGGCTTTTACTACCGGCATTGAGGCTCCAGTGTACTCGAGTGCGGAGCGTGGGGTACACGGGCAGCACGGGGAACACGTTGGTGTACACGTACTCGCCGGGGGCCAGCGGACACGACACGTACTCATCGGAATCCGCGCGCTGCACGTGCTGGCACGCATCCGTGCCGTCCACGCCGAAGAACGGCACTGGCGACCCACCGATGTACGCGAACACTTCATTCTTTAACGATGTGATTTTTTTATCTGAGAACAACAACCGTAAACTGTTAATATCCAGACTCCACTTAGGCAGTGACTGGTATGGTATAGTCCTCGCCAAACTTCTTGGCTGCCCTGAAGTTGGTTTACCGCATGCGCGAGGCACGAAACGGTGCTGTTTTTTGTAAGAGATTGACTACTGCGCAGCCATTGTAGCCAACTTCAGGGTGGCCAAGAAGTTTGGCGAGAACTATAGCTGCAGAGACTTAGTATACTTCTAGACGGAACATATTTAAGACGCAATTTCACTATCGGTATTCACTTTCGCACTAACAGATGCACGTCGAGAGCCTCAATCATGAGAAGGAGTGGCTTACATACACAAAAACGAATGCTTTAGATTCTTAATTAAGCCCGGTTCTACTAACACTTATCCTAAATGTAATGCTTTAACACTTAAAATTTGCAGTAACTTAGCGCAAAAAACATTTAACTAACCGCAACATCGATTATTTACGTACGAGGACGTAACCGAATGGTGTCCAAGGCGAAATAAAATAAAGAGATCTAAGATAGGAAGACGATATCCGGCAAATAGCTGGTATAACTTGGAGGAGCATGAGCCATGACAAGACAGGAGAATGTGTCAAGCTCTAGGGCAGGCTTTTGTAAAAACGCAAAACAATCTCGACATCGGTGTCAAACAAATTATATATTTATTTATTCGTTTATACTCGCACTGGAACTAGGGCATGCAATATCGCAAGGTTCTCAATTCCGGAACTGAGTTCCAATACTGGAGATCTGATGCCGGAATTCCGGAATTGGTAACTTTTAAAGTTTGTTTCAAATCAAACAATATTTATAATTATATCAGTCCTTTAATCATTTTTAGTAACAATGTTTAAGTCCATCCAAAGGTTGTCTGGTAGATATCGCTGTCAGCGATAAGACCGCCTTTGTACCCGTATAATTAAGTTTTTCATATAAAATAGATGTGTAACTTTTATGGTGTACAATAAAGTATATTCTATTCTATTCTACTGGACCGAATTGAAAAATTCTTTCACCAATAGGAAGCTACATTATTCCTGAGTGACATAGGCTATTTTTTATCCTGAAAACGGGTCCTGTGGGGTGGTCCACAGGAGCGAAGCCGCGAGGAACAGCTAGTAAATTATAATAAAATTATGCCATGTCATAAATATCATTCAAACTACAAAGCTTCAAAACTTGCTAATCAAATATACAATGTCATCAATTATCACTAAATTCATAACATGTCATAAATTAAAATGTATAAATGTCATAGATTGAGATCACAAAATAATTTCAGAGTGTAAAATGTCATAATAATAAACAAATAATGTCAGTCTAGTACATTATGACAACATATAATAAATTAATTACAGTAAATAAATGAAAATAAATCGGACTTAAATATTCATACTATTATTATTGTACAGATAAAGTCTGACATGTACACTCGTGTATTGTGTACTACGTCTTATTTAACAGTAACTTATTCAATTGCTTTTTAAACATATATCATTAGGAAGTTTATTGTAGATCTGTGGTGCCATTCCTAGAAAGTTCTTAAGAAATACTGCTATTTTGTGTTTTCAACCGCTTATTTATTTTATTATTAACGTAAACACAAAAAACACATAATGACAAAGGAGTACAAAGGTACTGCTTATTTCTTGAGAAATTTTTACCAGCCGACCCGCGATAAGGAGAAATGAAGAAGAAATGTAGACAATAGTGTGTGAGAACAGGAAGAGAAGAAAAGTGAACGACTAAATTAAGATATAAAAACATAGGTATACATATATATAAACATACACATATAGTGTAAGTGATATATACTTAAATAAATACATAACTCTAAAATATATAGATACTAAATATATATAAATATGCTTATAAAGATCAGATTTGAGAGGAAAATTAATGCTCTTTTAATCGTTTTTTAAAAAGCGAGATAGTATCGAGATCTCTGATGTTAGGCGGAAGTGAGTTCCACAATCTTACAGCATGGACAGAGAAGGAATAGGAATAATAGCTGGTTTTAGGAGGATGGGATTTAAGGAGGGATCTAAGATGTGACCTGCATAATGTATCTCTAGGGCGGGCGTAAGAAAAACGCTCACGCATGTAGGAAGGATAAGACGGGTTGTGTAACATGTTGAAGAGGAGACATAAATTCCGAGTGTTTCTGCGAAGATGGATTGGGACCATGACATGTCTCTATCCAGTTCCAGTTCCAAGAATTTTGTAGTTGTCGTTTCTGAAATTATATTGTCTCGAAAGGAGAATGACCAAAAGTGGTACCAAAAAGTCTCACGCATCAAGACCAAAATTTTATAGTAATTAGTTTCATAGTTTTTTACGACATTACACATTGGGGATTAGATTTTTGAATAGGGAATTTAATTTTGAGTTTAAAAGTATGGATATTGACTATTGTTTTACTCTTAGATAAAGGTTTTACTCCATATAAATGACGTTTCGTTTTACATGATATTATTTTAATTATCATAACCTTGATTTTTGAAAGTGTCATGATCACTGTAAAAAAATATAATTAGTCGATTCTACATTAATTAAAAAAACCGGCCAAGTGCGAGTCGCACTCGCACACGAAGGGTTCCGTACCATTATCGCAAAACACTGCATAAAAATCACGTTTGTTGTATGGGAGCCCCCTTTAATTTATTATTTATTTTTTTATGATTTAAATATACAACTAAACATTCTGTGAATATTAATACCCCCTTAAATATTTACTTTATACTGTTTTTAGTATTTGTTGTTATAGCGGCAACAGAAATACATCATCTGTGAAAATTGCTATCACGGTTCATGAGATACAGCCTGGAGACAGACGGACAGACAGACAGACAGACATACAGACGGATCGCGAAGTCTTAGTAATAGGGTCCCGTTTTTACCCTTTGGGTACGGAACCCTAAAAAACAAGTATAGAATATTTAAAAAATTATCATTATTTTATCTATGGTTAATTGGCCGTTCACAGCAGGTCATAAAGATGTAGAATGCAATAGAATCAATTTTTGATGAAAAGACTAACCAGTAATCGTTTCTTTTGTGTAATAAGTAACTATAAAATCCATGTATATAAATTACGTCGTTGGTAGCGTCGAACAAAATAGACCTAGTTTTTAGGTTATTATTTATTTATTTATTTATGTACACACAAAACACTTACAGAGAAAAGAAATAATACATATGGAAGAGCACAAAGGTACTGCTTATTTCAAAAGAAATTTCTTCCAGCAGACCTGCGACAGGAAAGTTGGATGATATACGAAGACACAGTGTGTAGAAGGAAATAAGGAAACTTAAAATAGACTAACAACTATATAACTATTTATCTTAACTAATTATGTATAAATAACACATATACCTTAAATAAACATATAGAAGATAAAAATACATACATAATAATATATAATAATTACAATATGGTGGAGAAGTAGTTATATGATCTTTGACTTGTTTCTTGAATAGATGTACATTTTGGGAATCACGAATTTTAGGTGGAAGTGAGTAGTGGTTATTTTCGATTTTATAATATAATTCCGAAACCCGGGTTTTGTTTTCATAAATAACTTTTGTAGGAGTTAACATAATCAGTGTAGTCTATAAAAAACAAAGATTGATTTTGATGCATCATGATATGACGGGATTCCATACATCCATGAGCATTCTCCTTTTATGTCAGGTTTTTTATGGTTGGTCCTTTGCTCAAGTCATTATTTAAGTTTTGCCAATATTAATGTTTAAATTATTCGCGCCCATCCATTCTATTAACACTTGGAGACAGTTGTTCATCTCTCCCTCAAGTGTCGTCGCATCATTATTATCACTAAAAACGACCGTGATATAATCAGCAAACAAAACCATCGGGTGATGTGTTTCTCTGGGCATGTCATTAATGTATATAATAAATAATAGAGATCCTAAAATACATCCTTGGGGTACACCGTAGTTATTAGCTCTCTGACTTGATAGATACGTACGCTCGGTGTGGCTCGGTCTTTGAAGTAATGTAGACCGTATCTATTTTCGTAACTTGTTTTCTGACGGACAAGTTAGATTTCAATAGGTTCAAAGCATTGCCCCTAACTCCATATCTTTCCAACTTCTTTAAAAGTATTGTTCTATCCACAAAATCAAAAGCCTTGCTCATGCCCATGAATAGATCAGCTACCGGACTTCTGTTATCAATACCAGTTATAATTTTCTCAAAGAGATTGAAAATTGCCATGTATATTTTTATTTTCCTTCTAAAACCGTACTGTTCATCAGCAAAAAGATTGTAACGTCTAAAAAATTTATATAAACTGTTGTATATAACTTTTTCCATAATTTTAGAGAATATGGGTAGAAAGGCAATAATAGTTGGCTGGATCATGTTGCTACCTTTCTTATGTATTGGTTTTATCACGGCTAATTTTAACCTATCCGGAAACACCCGCTTCTAAGCACATATTTATTATGTAACTTAGTACCGGTGCTATAATAGTTAAGACAGATTTAATAGTATTCGTTGTAATGTCATCATAACCAGAGCTATTTGTATTGTTTAATGAATTGATTAATTTTATAAAGTCAGGGCAAACTGTAGATATTAAGAATAAATAATCAAGATGCATATCAAATTTTGATTATTAATTTTAATGTCAGATGCTAATTCAATTTATATTTCAATTTATTTTTATAGCTTTTGCTATATTATTAATTTTATGGAAATAGCCTTCACTTGAGCCAAGTAGTCTCTTTAAGAACCAGGTAGAACAAAAAACTAATTTACTAAAACCGCATAGCACAATCCCACCGCACTATTTCAAAACCACTGCAACTCCTGAAAGCCAGAATCAACAGTGGCGACCACCAGAAAAGCGCCGAGGCATTGAAGCTCGACGAAGTCCCGGAGAATGAATTTAACTGTCTTGGATCCCGCAACGAAATTAATCAGAAAAGAATAACGGAGGAGTAGGAAAAAATATAAAGGACCATGCGTCATTTTAGGCCCACTTTTCAACATTGTTCAACAGTGATGAATTATATGTCATATGAAAGCTCTTGAACTGTACTTTATTTCATTCTATAATCTGCACGAAAATGGTGTTTTGGTGTGTTTTTGAAAATCTGTTTTGTTTTGACATAACATTATGGTTAGCCGTCAGTCAGTAGCTCGGATTATAAATAGCTCTTATTTGACTAAAAACACAATAAAAAAAGACGTGTGGCACTCGGGGACTGCCGCGGTAAAGCTATTGCATAGCATTTTGTATCTTATGCAATTATATATTTTTTTTAATTTATTTATTTTATTCATGCAGTATTGCTTTTTCTTTGATATTAATTCAAGTTACACTTTTTGAGCGTGGTGACCGATAAGAAAACAATTTTTTCTATTATTAAATAAATAAAAAAAGTTAATATTGTTTATTTAAAATATTTTTATTATTTTACAATACATGTGGGTTTTATTATTTTACAGTAGCTGTTGGTTATTCAGGAATATTTATCATTGAAACTATAGGTAACATGATAACTGAAATAAGAAACATAAGTTTGCGACTTAATATCCTCTAAATACCTAGAAAATACCGCGTCAATGGTGGTCCCATATTTTGTTGTGGACTCTTGTGGATCATTATTCATTTTCAAATTCAATGTTTTTGATAGAAAAGTTGTCAACCGCTCTGATTTTTTATCAGCGAAGTTAATGTTGAAATCGCCAGCCAAGATAATTGGAAATTTATTACCATTTGTACCAAGTATTTTCGACCCTTCTTCAGTGTACTCCAGTAAAGTGCGATGAATAAAATGCTCTAACTCGTCCAATTTTGGATTCGGAGAAATGTAAATTGCTACCATAACTATTTGTAGGCCATTTCTAAGTTTGCATAAGCACGCACAAATATCTCCAACAACTGAGCGCCTAACATTAACATCGCTAACGTGTGCAATATTTATTTCAATATTCGGAGTCATAATATTAGTAATATCATTTCATTTTCATTTTGGTAAATAGCTACCCCACCTTTTGAAACAGTATCTCGTTTGAACTGTTATTGTTCAAAGACAAGACGGATGTTATTATTTATATTATTATTATTATACATATATATTTATATTTAGTTTCGTAGAGTCGTACAATACGTCTAATCGCACACAACGCCGTGTCGAAGACTGCCGAACTGAAACGACGTTAGACGATGCACGGCCTTCAAGCCACACCTCCTTGCCCGTCGGAGTGGGGAGCGTGAGGTTTTTTTCGTTACGGAATTTCTGGATTCGGTCCCCGCGCTCAAGGCCCGCGATAGAAGCTATGCAATAGCTTAAAAATATCAATATAATAGTTTAGAGTGCCCTGGTAGGGTAGGTTGGTAATAGGTAGTTGGGTAGCTAAGGTAGGTAGGGAAGGTATGGTAGGTAGGGTATCTACCCTATCTAGGTAGGTAGGGTTGACATGAGCGTCATTTCATGTACAATTTTTGTGCCCGCAGCTTCACTTCCGTCAACCCTACCTACTCAACCTACCTTGCCTACCCTATCAACCCTGCCTAATCTACCCTGCCTGCCTACTCTACCTACCGTAACTATCCTGCCATCAGTGGATCCATTTCACACCTACGCTGGGGGAACCTACGCGGGAACGTACGATCCTTCCGCATCCCCCGGCTAGTGCCAGCCCGCATCTGCGGGGCTTAAGCTTGACCTCGTGTTGGGGAGGAGTGAGTTGTTTGACGCCCCCCGTGACGCCTAAGGGGGGCGCGCGTGGAACACTGCACACTACACTTCGGACCCATTTAGGGGGGCTGTAAGAGGGCGTATCCGCCCTCCGCTGGCGCCCAGCGCGCCTGCTGCGGATCGGATGAGTGGACAAAATCTCCCTCTCCATTTCCGCAGCCTCCTTCTGCGAGACGTCTGTTTCGCAGAAGGATACCACCGCGTCCCAGGACTCCTCACTGCCGACATAGACTCGACTACGGCCGGCAGTGACAGGTCATTGCCTATTTCAGAGATGAGGGCACGACGCGGCTCCTCCCAAGCGGCACACTCTACCAGCGTATACAGCGCCATGTCCTCCCAGCAGTCGACGCAGTGGTGACGCCGGGCGTCCGGCTCCCAGGTACTTCATGGTTGATCAGTGATTCGAGCCCCCCCTGACGACGATGTGGGCATCGGGCGGCGGCGCCCGCCGGGGACCATTAAAAACCATGGTCTCTGACTTGTTGAGGGCCACCTCCAGGCGCCGTATGCGGCTCGCCACCTGTGAGACCGCAGCTGTCGCCAGCAACGCTGCTTCCCTGTACGATCTCCCCCGGGCGGTGACCAGCGTATAGTCCGCGTAACACGTCAGGTTTACGCCCGATTGGAGGTCACCCCTCAGCACCCAGTCGTACCCGATGTTCCAAAGAGGCCGGCGCAAGACCGGGCCCTTTGGAACACCGCACGACATGCGGTGCTGGTTTACAACGCCATTAAGTAACGTCCTACGTAGGTGACACACCTCTGCGGCAAATAAGCCCCGACGATGCGGCGGAGGTACCCTACCTTCCTTATCTACCCTACCTACCTATAAGTCATGCGCATTGTTCATTTACAATATTTTATTGAACATACCTAAACGCCATTTTCACGTTGGAATTGAACTTAGCTGCCATAGAATGAAATTAAGTTCGCGCCAAGAGCTTTCATTTGTCATAGGTTTCATCACAGTAGCACATTTTTTTTTTAAATTATTAAAAGTATATATTTTAAAAGTAGGCCCAGTGTTCATACAAAAGTGCCCATGGTCATTTCCACTTCGCTCCATATCAAGCAGGAGACAGAACAAACAAGGCCAATAGGCACAAAGGGTTGTTTACAACTGGGATAAGGCCTAACACCACGAATAAAATTAGGATAAATATTAATGGGTCCTAACATTGTGAGCTGTTATATTTGATTCCAATAATAGGTATGGCAAAAACGCTTGAACGCACGGAAATCCGCATAGCAAAGTCTTGTCATCCTCTCGGTTCCCGAAATTACCCTAATATAACGATATTTGCCTCCAACAACGCGAAACTTTAGGACACGATACCCAGGACATATATTTTGTTTGTGGTATACTTGAACCATAGAAACCAGTTTCAACGTGCCTTGCAGAAAAATCAAAAAGGCAATGGCGTGACTATGCCAGCTACCATAGAAAAAAAGACGTGTGGCACTCGGGGACTGCCGCGGTAAAGCTATTGCATAGCATTTTGTATCTTATGCAATTATATATTTTTTTTAATTTATTTATTTTATTCATGCAGTATTGCTTTTTCTTTGATATTAATTCAAGTTACACTTTTTGAGCGTGGTGACCGATAAGAAAACAATTTTTTCTATTATTAAATAAATAAAAAAAGTTAATATTGTTTATTTAAAATATTTTTATTATTTTACAATACATGTGGGTTTTATTATTTTACAGTAGCTGTTGGTTATTCAGGAATATTTATCATTGAAACTATAGGTAACATGATAACTGAAATAAGAAACATAAGTTTGCGACTTAATATCCTCTAAATACCTAGAAAATACCGCGTCAATGGTGGTCCCATATTTTGTTGTGGACTCTTGTGGATCATTATTCATTTTCAAATTCAATGTTTTTGATAGAAAAGTTGTCAACCGCTCTGATTTTTTATCAGCGAAGTTAATGTTGAAATCGCCAGCCAAGATAATTGGAAATTTATTACCATTTGTACCAAGTATTTTCGACCCTTCTTCAGTGTACTCCAGTAAAGTGCGATGAATAAAATGCTCTAACTCGTCCAATTTTGGATTCGGAGAAATGTAAATTGCTACCATAACTATTTGTAGGCCATTTCTAAGTTTGCATAAGCACGCACAAATATCTCCAACAACTGAGCGCCTAACATTAACATCGCTAACGTGTGCAATATTTATTTCAATATTCGGAGTCATAATATTAGTAATATCATTTCATTTTCATTTTGGTAAATAGCTACCCCACCTTTTGAAACAGTATCTCGTTTGAACTGTTATTGTTCAAAGACAAGACGGATGTTATTATTTATATTATTATTATTATACATATATATTTATATTTAGTTTCGTACAATACGTCTAATCGCACACAACGCCGTGTCGAAGACTGCCGAACTGAAACGACGTTAGACGATGCACGGCCTTCAAGCCACACCTCCTTGCCCGTCGGAGTGGGGAGCGTGAGGTTTTTTTCGTTACGGAATTTCTGGATTCGGTCCCCGCGCTCAAGGCCCGCGATAGAAGCTATGCAATAGCTTAAAAAGTTCAGGGAGTAGTTAAGTCTATACTTGTAACTACTATAAGTTGTATTGTTACAACTGTTACAAGACAAGATAGCGCTATCTAATGAAGAGAAGAATAAACTAATGGTATCTTGCAGCGTTTCGTCGTATCGAAAAGCGGAAGTTATCTTCTCGAAAGTTCGTGTCGAATTGAACAGTCCAGAATGATCGAGCCGAACATTCTGCATGGCAGGTTATCGTCGCTTCGGGAACACTGGGATCGAGATCACTTTCTCGTTCGAATATCCTAGAATGTTCTCGACGCATCAAGAACAGTCTAGAATGTTCCAGAAACGTTTCCCGGGCGGTCGGGTTCGACATCGGACAGTTTCCCTCCAGCCAGGCACAAATTTCTAACCTAACGTAAGCGACTACGCTGAGGGCTACCCCAGGTGGGGTCGAACCTCGGCTCAGGGCGTCGCTGGGGGAACAACTATGGCAATAGCAGTGAAGATGTTTCAGGAACGTACCATATAGATAGATACTTCGAGAAATTTTTAGGATATTTGACTTTCGAACCTATTGTTCCCGAAGTGACTGGAAAGTTCGATTTGACACGAGCTTTCGAAAAGATTAGTTCCGCTATTCGATACTAGATGGCGCTACTAGTTACTACTAGTTCTTCCTCTCGTCACTAGACGGCGCTGCTCTATCTTTTAATTAAATTTCGGGGAACACCAAACCACCGAACAGACTATATCCTATACAACAATATTATCCTCACCCGCAACGGTTTCAGATAAAAACGTAAACCGGAAAATCGCAAAGATCTATAGCGCCTTAATTCTACCAGGCTGTATACTGATTACTTACCCACAGTGAATTTCTGTGTTACGGTGACATTGGTGTTCCTCGGCAGGTTGCAGCGAGATTTGCTGCACGGCTTCACCTGAATCCTATCTTGTAGACCTTCGAACGATTGCCCTGAAACAAATGTGGAAGTCACATCAGTCTAGTCCTAACATCAATCATCTATTACAATATCTAATAGACTTATACCCGCCCACTGAGGATTTTGTACATTGATAGAAATAATATTTTTTTATTTTTATGGTAACCCATTTTTTGCGACCACAAAATTAAATTACTTTGCTGTCAAATTTTAATACTTACTCCATTTCGACCATTATTGAGTGAAAATATTAAACAATCATGATTTGTAATACATATAAAAATTGTAAAGTAGTAATAGTAGTTTCTAAATCAAGTAGCTATGACAGACAGACAAAGTTCCTAGCTCCTAGCAGCCTTATTGCGTAATGAATACGGCAAGGCAAAGGGCAAAGAGTATGAAAAATCGACCAATCACATAGACGGTAATCCACAACGCGTCTTTCACCTCGCATGTGATTGGTCGATTCTCTTTGCCCTTTGCCTTGCCGAATTAATTACGCAATAAAGCTGGTACTTATTTACTATTTTAGAACGGAACCCTTGAAATATACAACCAAAACAAAACAAAAATTACAATTAGTTATCAGAATAAGTTGTAGTCTACTATGGCCAGAAGCTTATTCAACATATTATAAAATTAGTTTTATTTTAAGTAGCTAATTGGCTGACTTCTTCTGTTCCCCGCGGTGGTCCACGGGAGTGAAGCCCTTAGGACCCGTTTTCGGGATAAAAAAATCACGAATAATGTTGCTTTCTACTGGTGAAAGAATTTTTTAAATCGGTCCAGTACTTTCGGAGCCTATTCGGTACAAACAAACAAACAAAAAATCTTTCCTCTTTATAATATTATTAGTATAGAAAAAGAAATGTGTCATACCTGGGCACTGTTCCACTGGTGTTCCACTACAGAGTGTTGTCAAGACGATTGTAAGTATCGCTGCACCGAACCACGATTTAAAAATCATATTAATTTTAAAAATTATTAGTATTAACCAAAAGAACACTAGTAAAACGTCACGGAAAAAAATAGCGAATGCAGTCGTTGCTGGTTATATCAAACACATTGAACAAGGACGTGGCAGCTCTGAATGTTGCATAGCGACGATCTGTTTATATACCTAGACCTGCACACTAAAACTAGCAAAAAATGAATGATCTTATGATTTTCAATTAGTGGTATATTTTCCAAGGTTTCTTGCCATGTACCTCCTTCCTCTCGCTACGGTAAGTTTCTCGCCCGTGGTTGCTGCTGTAATACTATAATATGAGTTCATCCCTAAGGTTCGAACTGTACTGCATGAGGTGCGATCACTTGACTTGTAGGTACCTACTGCTCTGGTAAATATACTATGACCGAGTAAAACGGAAAGTCATACAATGGATAATACAAAACAATAGACTATTTTTCAATGCATATTATTATTTTTATTTTTAATCCTTTTGTTAAGAAATGTTTAATTTCTTGGCCGACTGTACACACACTGCCTTCATTAACATTCAATTTATAATTTCCCACGTTAGGTGTATATCTGGTTCTTTTGTTCATTTTTATTTATTAATTTTATACGGGCATTGGCATACCATCAGCCCAACAATCATACAGTACATTCAATTTACATTAAGATTAACACAGAGTAATAAAATTACATAAGATTAATAAATTAAGCTACCTAAAGTACATACAAAATATACAAACACAAGAAGACTTTATTTTGTTCATGATAGCTCGTGTGTTGCCTTATTAATTAAGAATCTTTATGAAAATATGGCAAAAAGATAACAATACATTCTTATAAATATAGCAAACATATAATTGTAAATAATAATATTAAGTAAGTGGCTACTTAAAGTTATGAGGCCGATTTAATACTTTTATATCTTCTAAACTTTATAAAAGTTACAAACGGACACTTATGATTAAATTAAAATTAAACAATGAAATAAGTTGTATTACAGTAGCTGTAGGTACAGTCACCGTCAGATATATTGTAGCAGGCAAGGTGACCAAATACTTCTGAACAACTTAAAATGTCAATTCCATACAGTACAAGTTACCATTAATATCTGAACATTCATTACTTCATTAATATCTGAGCAGATGCTTGTCAATAATTTCTATACACACAACACAACTAACCAAAAATATCTGATACACTCACAACGTCAAGTGGTACTACGCAGACGACGCAGACGAACACTGAGATCACGTAATTCGTTACTGCGTGATCGAACCAAAAACAAACACTATCTGTGGTCTACATACGATGAGAAGGAAATATGAATTGTATGGGAATTCATTTGTCAACAAACTTTACAACTGCCTCCATACATACCATGACGTGTCAAAACTATCATGGTTCGACTGTAAAAAATGGACAGATGTATACAAGTCATATACATCTGTCCCTTACGCACACTCTAAATAACCTTGCTCTAATAGCCTATGGTCAGCCCTCTGATATGATAGGTTCGGCGAAAATTTAAGCTTTTTATTGGTACACTTACCGTGCAAGCCAATACATGCTTTATCATAATAATATACAAGGTAACAATACCGACCTTAAGCCAAGAACTCTTAAATGAACCTTGATAACACATCTGCTGGGACATTTGTATTCAAACCGGATATTTTAAATAATTAATATTAATTTGTTTATTTCATCATCTTGTAAACAATTCACAAATTCAGTATAAACTTTATTTTTATATCAATAGTAAGTAGGTTTGCGCAAAACAATTATATTAATAATTCGTATTAATGAAGATGTTTTTAGTGTTAATGCTTAGTCATTCATTTATTTTTTAAAGTTACGTAAATACAAATTTGGTAAAAAGGAAAACTTATTATGATACGACTTCAAATCAAATCAAATCAAATATGTTTATTTGTTCGAATATGGTAAAATAGATGTTACAATATTGGTTCCAGCATATCTTGCCATAATATGGCGTACAAATATTTATAAATAATTATGAATTAAAATAGAAAATCTGAATCTGTAATAGTTAATTAATTAAGATAAGAATTGTATTGCAGAAATAATAATGAATAAAAAATAAAAATATTGTATTATATTAGTAACGACTTATCTTCTAAATATTCTTGAACACTGTAATAATTTTTCTCCAATAACAGTCTGAACAATACCCTTTTAAACAATGGCAATGGCAAATCTTGAGTATTATTTGGTAAATGATTGTATATAATAATTGCCATGCAATAAGAATTTCTTTTAAATAGCGTTAATTTTATTTGAGGTAATCTCAATTTGTCTTTGTGTCGTGTTCTACTATTTATTTTATAACTGCTTTTTTCGAATAGATTATAATTCTTTTTTACAAAAATGCATATTTCAAAAATATAAAGACATGGTAAAGATAGTATTTTCAGTTTTTGAAATAATGGTTTACAGCTATCCAAAAAGTGGGCTCCACACATTGCCCGGATACATTTTTTTCTTCGTCTGTCTTCACAGCCACTTATTTCAGGAATTATCGACTTGTAGAATAGTTTTACTAGGTCAAATAGGGCTTCATTGGCACATGAAATATTAAACATATATTTATTTATTCCCCAAAGTTTGTGCCATATGATGTTTTTTTTTTAAATATCATAACAACGTGTAAAATGATCACTTTGCAGGCTTACATTTATGTATCTAGATATTAGGTACAAGTAAAATAAAACGTTGTCTCTAACAAGTAGGTACAGAATACAAAATCACGTTTGTTGTATAGGAACCCCACTTAGATATTTATTTTATTCTGTTTTAAGTATTTGTTGTTATAGCGGCAACAGAAATACAACATCTGTGAAAATTTGAACTGTCTAGCTATCACGGTTCATGAAATACAGCCTGGTGACATACAGACGGACAGTGGAGTCTTAGTAATAGGGTCCCGTTTTTACGCTACTACCCTTTGGATATGGAACCCTAAAAATAATTTGGTTCAAATACATATCACTAGATGGCGCTATATGCACCGATTTGTTATTGACATACACATACATTACTATAAAACAAATCGTCACTGTATATAAAGAAAAAAATATTCACAAACCGAGTAAATACTTTTACTTGCAAGTCACTGCTAACACCATCTATATATCGCCGTGGGACGGAACCGAACGCGATCGATGTACAAAAAAATAATCAGTTTAATTAAACGAAAAACGCTAGTTGATGAGAAAATCCTTGTAAGGAGACACTATTGATAATGCTGAAGGTATTTACTAGACAACAATCAGGGCTAATCTGAAAAGCACAGAACACATCTTGAGTTAAGCGACATCTGTTTTAGGAAATAGTACTCATATATTCAAAATATTAACTCAGAAAGATGCAGTATCTATTTCTGGAATACTAAAATCCACTCAATAGATTTTTTAAATATGTTTTTTTCGAAACCTCTGAAGTAACCTGTAACTTTCTCAAAATTATTATTTATACTAAAATACTGAACCCTTGGAGAGCAATCTGACTCACTCTTTGGTGGTTTTTTGTTTAAAGGAGTTGGCAGCTCGATGTCAAAAAAAGAGGTCGTAAAAACTTTATATTTTCTTGATGATTTAATATTGCAGGCATTATAAGGTGTCGGTCAAAAGGTTCTACAACAGGTTCAACAAGTGTGAGAACATCACGCGTGTCGGACACGTGATGTTCTCGCACTTGTTTGGCTTACCCAAAACTCTAGGTAATACGATAATCATAAATAAGAGTTTTTATCTACACTCATAACGTAATGTTCCAAATATGAATTCAAAAAATATTGTATAGACAAGTACTTTATATTCGTGGAAAGGTAAAATTAAAAATAAAACCATTACAGTGCAACATTTTCCTTCCGATTTTTAAACAACTGCATCATAAAATAACTTTTTAATTTTTATAGCACACTTTTACTTTTTAATTTATTGGCGCTTATGGGCTCATTGAAGAAGTGTCATTGTCTAAGGAGGCGCGCGCTGCGCAGTCATGCGCAATGAGAATCTAAATTGCCCGCCTTACCAATATTTTTTTCCGTTTCCACTATTGTTTTATTTCAACTGTATGAGTGAAGATAAAATAGTGTATGCAACGGCATATAATTAGGTATTAAAACAGTCGCGCGTTATTATTATCACATTCGGCTTCGCCTCATGTGATAAACCCACGCTCGTGTTTTTATAACCCCTATTATATGAGTATGACCATTGCAAAAACTACTATTACAAAATAAATAGCCATGTTCAATAAAGGGATATTAATTGAGTTCAATGTAATGATAACATAACATGACAACACAACAAAATGAAACATTAAATACGTCTAACGAAGGTAGCAGATTTCACTAAGTAATTCGCATCGACCACCGGAGTGGCAACTGGAGGGTGGCCGATGGGAATAAACCAACATAAAGGGTGGACAGTTAGTAGGTTCTAGAGGGCAATTAGTACCTACCTTAGATATGAATTCCTATAAATTTTTACTCAAAGGAAAGAACTGTTTTTCAATATAACCTAAGTAACAAAGCAGGTAAACTAAGACCAAATTATCTGGAGAAAATCCGAAAATGTCGGGATTTTTTTGTTTAATTTTAATATTGAATTAAATAAACGATTTGTCAATATTAAAGACATTCAATTTTATTTGTGAAGTCAGAACGAAGTTTAGTCTTAAAAGTACTTATAAGGTCTAATCGGTGGGGGAATGTTATGCCAACATTTGGAGGCTACGTACCTAAAACTTCCTCGGAAGGCTGCAGTACATTGGTGCGGGGTAGCCAACTGTTCACCTTGCGCTGCCGGTGACTATATATTCACTTAAGCTTTGAATATAGGTGTGACGGACGTTCGTATTTGATGACGCCGAAAAGAAGACAGGCCAAGCGTAACTTCCGACGTGACTTCATTTTTAAAATATTATACTTGTTAAGAAAAGGTGTAATGTGACTCCTTGGCAGCGGCAGCGTTGCCAGATTTTTTTTCAGGACTTTGAAACTTATTGAGTGAAAAAAAGCGGGATTCTTTCGTCGAAAGCGGGACATTGTAAAAAAAACGCTTAAAATTACGTTTTTAACATGACAATAGATAGCAAAAATAGCCACTGAAAATGTATTTTAATAAAATATGATATTTTAAATCAGATTTGCCCTTTCGTTAGGTAGTTGAGTCTTCTTCGACTTCTGAATAAAAACAAAACAAAAATTAAAGTCAAAAACATTTTATTCATTAGAAAAATGTGGTGTTTCAATCAATAGCCTGGGGAGTGAGAGTGAAAATAATAGAATAATTATTTATAAGAATCTAAAACTTCTTTTAAAGTCTCCTTTTTCTCTTTAATAAAAATGAAGAACTCGGCACAGGATAGCTCTAGATTAAACTGGATGAGTAATTCTGCTTTAAACATGTCTGTTCCCTCCGGCCGCGCTTCTTCAGCACGCTGCACGCACGGTCGATTTATCTGCGAAAAGCGGGACTCAGAGGGGACACTCTCGCGGGACATCCCGCCCGACACATAGAAATCGGGACGTCTGGCAAAGCTGCTCCTTGGTGGCACTTTAAAACAAAATCGCACGCAAGCATTTTGGACCCTTTGGATTAATCTTACGGTCGCGCCAGAAATCGAGGTCCCACAACAGTATCGGCGCAATTTAACTTAGACAGAACAAGACTTTCAACTAGCTGTAGGTACACGCAGATCTTCGCTTAATTACGGGCGCGTCCTATGCAACACTTTTAGGCGGTAGAAGCAGATTTTTTACACAGTATGCAGTATGAGTCTCAAAACGTAGTTCTTTGTCCACGATCAAAATTCACGATTATTTTGATCTGACTTTACTTGTGACTTGATTTGACATTAGGTACTTTTTATTTTGACCTCTAATTATCTGATATTATTTTTTATTATTCTGATGTTTAATAATTAATGTAAAATGGGTTATGAAAAGTTACCTGAATAAACATTTTTTTTTATACTTTGGAGTAGGTATTACGATCACGTTACCAAGATTACTGTTTAGGGTACTGACTTACTGAGTACTTGAACGTTGCATGAAGTTTTAATAAATAAATAATAAATGTCCTGTTACCTGTTACCTCGCACCATAAGGTTTCCTTTTTACTATTTAGATACGAAGAAAACCCTGAGCGTGTTGATCTGTCCTTTTATCACAGCATAGCGTGAAAACTATTGTAGACAATTCCAAATCCAACTCTGTAAAAATGCTGATCACAGATCATAGAAACAACAGTCTATGATCCAGCTTATCTAGCTTATGCTTATAATCTAGATATTGTGTAGCTTAGCAAATGTCTATTCTAACTTAAAAACTAGGAAATGCTTAATCTCAATCGGTTACCTAAGATACAACTTGACAGAGGTCAAAGGTCATGATCGAAACATCTAATTGGTGATCAGATCTTAAAAAAAAAAAATGTAAATAAAAGATATGAAAGAAAAAATAAATCAATACGTTAAACGTAAAAGCTATAGTACAATAATGGTGGTATTTTTGTCGATTTCCGACTTCCACGCGGACGAATTCACGTGCTTAACCTAGTATAAAAATATAAAACCCTGATAATTAGATATGTCTCATCACACTCTTATCTTACAGGATGTGCTATCTGTCAGGCGCTGGATATAAATTACTAAACGTTCTGGTCGGTACTTTAAGGAAAGCGTCCTTCAAATTGCCGCAGTTGGACGTGGGAGCCTGGGAGAAATACTGGTCCATATTTTTAAGTACATACTTCGAAGGGTCAGTCCCGACCTCGTACTCATCTATAGCGCGATAGATTGCCTGAAACAATACATTTGAATTGTTTTAGTTAATGATTTTAAATAAACTTTATTTATTATTATTTCAACATAAATTAATGTACTTAAATACTAATGTATTTAAATACCAGGGCGGCAGAGAATAGCCCTTCTCTGTCATGAGTCGATTACGAAGTACTAATTCCCGTTTTCACTAATACTAAACCCCGGTTTCTCAAAACTCGATTATCGGGCTGTTAACTTAATCGACGAATAATCGCAGGTTATCTGCTGTGATAGGCTGTTAAAACCATAACTAGGCAGGGAGTTAGGCAGTCTTGGTGGTGTTCAGAATTGGAAAGACACTGTCACAGGCTGAGAAGTCAGTTCAACAGAGCTAGGAATACACGATCGCCAGAAGACTGGAACCGCTACACTTCTATCCGTAGAAACTATAAAAAACTAATATGCCTCAGAGGTAGGACTAGTTGGAGGCGTTTTTGCACGAACATTGAAAACAGCAACCAAGCAATTAGGGTCAAAACCTGTCTTGCTCAAGAGACAGAACACTCAATAGGATGCCTAAAAAAACAGATAACACCTACACAACAAACGACTCGGAAACCAGTGAGCTGCTTCTGACCACCCACTTCCCAGGTTGCCAGATTGCTACCCAAAAATGTTGGGAACCACATAGGGAAAGGGACACGAGTAGCTCAGACTGGGAAGTAGCTTCAGAAGTTATCGACAAAAATAAATAATAAATTGAAGTTGCGGGGGTATACTTCGTGAAATACTCGCCGCATAACACTGTAACAACACCAACATATCACGTCTGCTTAGCGACCATATGTCACAGGGATCCAGCAGAATATCAGCGTCAGGTATATTTGCCTGACACGTGCTGAGCTGGACTCCCATTTGGTGCAACCTTGAGACGCACACCGCACTGTGTTTTGATTGTCATACCTAAAGTTACCGATGTGAAATACAAAATCTGTTAAAAAAAAGAAGAAAAAATTCAAGGAATGGCAAGGTGTAGACCAGGAAAACGCTAGTTTGAAAGC
Organism: Anorthoa munda; assembly: GCA_945859665.1. Classification (NCBI taxonomy): domain Eukaryota; kingdom Metazoa; phylum Arthropoda; class Insecta; order Lepidoptera; family Noctuidae; genus Anorthoa; species Anorthoa munda. Next base: position 11,995,960 of record OX243909.1, read on the forward strand.
TGAAAGAAAGAGAGAGTATGAACCGTGGCTATAGCCATAGAATAAATAATAGTACAAGTACAGAAGACTCACTTCGTGCAACAATTCATTGAAATAGAGACTCCTGCTAGTTAGCAACAAAGTACAATTCAGCTCGCATAAGCGCTCAGTGCCTAGCGTGATATTTACCTAAACGTTGCCGCTCTCTTCTAACGCGTATATCCGTCGCTGTCTGGCGCGGTTTGACTCGGCTCGTAAGGGTTGTCGACTTGCCGCTTTCGCTTACATCCACTATCTACCTACTTGACCGCGTAATCTTTCTTATGTTTGATGCCTATGATTACACGGTCAAGTAGGTAGATAGACAGTAAATATTATAGACCGTCATTTTGTTTGGTACTTAACAAATGAAAACTAGGTTACCTAAACTTCATTTACTATAACATTAGACATTTAAATAAGCCCATTTTACAGCCCGGTCAATCGATTTTGACTTGTATTGAGTTGGTGATACGACAAATGGAAGCTGTAGTAAACAGTTGGTTTTGGTAACAGATTTGTGCTTTTTATATCATCCTTATGTGTACGAGGTAAAACACAAAATCGGTTGAACGGACTGTAAAACGAGTTGTAAAGACGTCTAATGTTATTACAAATTGAGTATAGGTACCTACCTCTTTGTTTACTCTTTAGTGATATTTTTTGTTAGTTTATTTAAAGTTTGCTTGAAGAACTCTTAGGAAATATTTTTTGTTTGTTCGTTAGGTATAAGTAAGTACCTAGTTTTATATACAAATGTTAACTTTAACAAGTGCGTACACTTACTCAGGCTATTGGTAAATTCATAGGCTAAGTAGGTAACTACTTAGGCAATTATAATTTATTTTAAACTGGATCTAAAGCGTTTATTTTTATGTTAACAAAACGGTAACCATTCAATAAAAAAAGAAATCAAATTATATTTGTGAACATAACGAAAATCTAAAATATCTAAGTACGTACCTAATTATTAGTATTTCACAAACCTATTCATTCTTTTAGGAACACCAAAATGCTTATTTTTTTATACAAAACTCGTACTCATTATGCACCTACTACCGATAGTTACAGATTATTTATGTAATGATTTAAATAGGTACAACAAAATAGCTTACCTTTCAAAATCTTTCGGTACTTTAAAAAAACTTAATATCGATTCATTGTTCTTTGCTTTATTTAAACACCCGTAAACACAACAATATCTTTTAATGACCTTAGAAGTACGTTTAGAAGTCATCGTTATTTGCTGCATAATATAAATAACGTGGCTAACGTGCGAGCCGAGCGGTAAGCGGCAACCTAATGCGTTATTCCCTCTGCAAGGTACCGCCGGCCGATCGTACCTAAACTGCGGAGTGACACCCCCCTGCTATAGCGAGAGCAAAGCTCTCGATAAAATATACGACACGCTGGATAGTCCAGCAGGCCAAAAAGACCTGTACCGGCTTGCTAGAGCTAGGGAGAAAAAGGCGAGAGATGTTTGTCAGATACGATGTATAAAAGATGAAGTTGGAATGATTCTTTCTGATGATGCAAAAATTAAGGATAGGTGGAAGGACTACTTTGAAAAACTGATGAATGAGGAAAATGACTGGAGTGGTGTGTTAGAAAGTAAACCTGTGAATGAGGGGTTAGTGTGAATGGTTAGTGCAACAACTATAGAGGGATAAAGCTAATGTCACATAGTATGAAAGCTTGGGAGAAAGTTATTGAAAAGCGGCTGAGAGAAGAGAGTGAACTATCGCAGAACCAATTCGGTTTTATGCCTGGTCGGGGTACAACGGATGCCATATTCGCAATCCGCCAGTTGTGCGAGAAATATAGAAGTGCACATAAAAACTTGCACATGGTGTTCGTTGACCTCAAAAAGGCATACGACCGGGTTCCTCGTGAGGTTTTGTGGTGGGCCCTTAAGAAGAGAGGAGTGCCTGGAAAGTATGTAGAGGTGATTCGAGCGATGTACAGTCGATGCAGTACCCAAGTTAGGTCCAGCCTCATTGTGGCAGTCGGCTTGCACCAAGGGTCGGCTCTCAGTCCCTATCTCTTCCTGTTGATAATGGACGCTCTTACGTCGGACATACAGGAAGAGGCACCCTGGTGTATGCTGTTTGCCGATGACATTGTGCTGGTTGCCGAGAGTGGCCTAGAGGTCCAGAGCAGATTGGAGGTGTGGTGGCACAGACTGGAGAGTTTTGGCCTGAAATTGAGCAGAAGCAAAACTGAATACTTGTTTTGCGATTTCGGCGGTCTCTCCAGTTCCGTGCCCGTAGCTCTCGCTGGAACACCCATAACAATCTGCTCCGACTTCCGGTACCTAGAGTCGCTTGTCCAAGGAATGGCGAGGTAGACCGAAATGTAACGCACCGGATCAACTCAGGATGGATGAAATGGCGACAGGTCACTGGAACAACTTGCGACCCACGGATGCCCCTCAAGTTAAAGGGGAAAATCTACAAGTCCGTGATTAGACCTGTCATTCCGATCCATACAGTATTGTATGGATCGGAATGTTGGGCTGTGAAAAAGATGGATGAAAGGAGATTGCATGTAGCAGAGATGAGAATGTTGAGATGGATGTGCGGCGTGACGAGATTGGATAAAGTGAGAAATGAGTATATTAGAGGCAGTTTGAAAGTGGCGCCAGTGGCAGAAAAGTTGAAAGGAAACCGTTTGTCCTGGTATGGTCATGTGATGAGGAGGGATGAAACGCATGTTACTAAAAGAGTTATGAATATAAATGTGGATGGATGGAGAGGGAGAGGAAGGCCAAAGAAAAGATGGATGGACTGTGTGAGGAGTGATATGAAAGAAAAAAAAGTCTAAGTAGAAATAACCTCAGAATAATCCTAGGGACAATTACGGATCATAGCCCTCTTAACAAACATCTTTTTAACATAGGCGCCACAGACAGCCCACTTTGCAGGGGCTGTTTAAACACCGACGAATTCCAACGTGAAGCAATCCTCGGAACAGTGAGGTCACTCCGCGAAGCCTGTGAAGCCCCCAGGAAGCTTCTGCGCTTTTGGACGGAGCTAGGCTGGCTACTTTAGCCGGAAACCCCACGCACAACGGACCAAATGGGTGTCTAAGTGCGGAAAAGGGAGTCCCTCTTCTATTCTATTCTTGGCTGTTCAACCAATCACAGCAGATAACGCGTGCATGACAATTTGTCACATTAATTTTGCGATAATTAAGCGTCGATAAACCGGGCCTCAGTGGCGTATTCCCTATCCTATCCCCTTAGGCCACAATAATGGCCTGGGCCAGTAAACTGCAGCGGCCTACTAATTTACTTGAGACAAACAATAGGTACTATAGTCTTCTTCACCCATAACTAACTATATCATTCTGAAGAGACTATCAAACCTATCCGCAGCGAGGCGCTTCGAGCTCGCTGCATTCTATACATGTTGGTTACGTAACCTACTTGAAGTGCCAAATAATGTGCCAAAATATCCTTTTTTTTTGTTAATGCCGAGTAGCTTAGGTTAGGTTGTACTCGGCATACCTATGCTTATATGGCACAAGGATAAATTTAAATGAATGCAAATATTTTTGCACTGTTGGAATGTTAACTGTCGGTGCTGAGGTGAGTGCTTAAAATTCCTCAGTGCGCTTTAATTTTGGCATTGGTGAAAACGGGCATTAGATTCGATCAGCTGAATCTAGTAAGTGACCGGTTCGGTCAGTTCATCAATTCATCAGTTGCTAGCTTTTAGCAGACATGGTATAAACATGAGAAATAAAGGACCTTTTTTATAAAAATCTCTGTGCTGAACAGCAATTGATTAGGTAACAAATTCAAATTGTCTATAGAATATCTTCTAGATACATAATAATGAATGGCTAAATGTGTTGAAAACCGCAAAACTCGAAAAAGGCTGGACCGATTTTGATATTTTTTTATGGATGGTTTAGATTCACAATTGGATCCGGTAGATAGCGCCGCAACCGGGTTCGGGCCCCGGCAAGACAAAAATCAGTTTATAAACGGCTCAGAGATTTTATAAATAAGTGTAAAAGTGTTCAATTTTAAATAATACAATAAAGCTGAGTGTTTACCTGAAAGGCTGGCTGCTTATCACTGTGGAAGGCTTTGCGGCTGCCGTGCAGCAGGTAGACGCCGCGCTGCGTGGCGTCCGGGCACGCGTCGCCGTACATGCACTGGTCCGAGCGGTAGTTGTAGCGGCACGACAGCACGTGCACAGCGCGCTCGTGGTAGTGGAATATTATGTTTATTATGTCCTGCAAGCAAATCTTTTCTTCAAAACCAACTCAATAACTTGCTGTTATTGCACTACTTTTTAGGCTCACAAAGCTCTCTAATGTATATAGCGAAGCTAAGATAATCCAAGCGTTTTAAATTATTGTAAGTCATATGGCCCCACCCAACTGTATGCTAGCTGTATCTGGGGAAATGCACACATAATGTCGACACTCAATAGTTTTAGGTGAAAAACCCAGGAAAAAGCATGTTTACTACAGAATTCCAAGGATAACAGCATATATACATACAATGGGTTAGTAGTCTTGTGGACTTATTCATTCAATTTTATTACTTTTTCAAGATTTATTGACTTCCAACAGCCAAGTATGAATAGTTCTACTCGTCACAGCATCATCACAAGCATCTGATTAAAATAGAAACGGCTCACAGAAAAGTTAGAAGAAAAAGAAAAAAGGACCTCATTATGCATCTGCCAGAAGAATAACGCACCTGATCACCCCATGGTATATAGCTCTTCCATTTCAACATGATCGGCGTGACATAGTCGACCCAGCCAAATGACCGCATCCTTGTCAAGTTCATTAACATAACGCCCGAGTTGAGACCTACAATAAAAATAGTGGTAATTGGATTACAGAAGAATTTTTAGTTTTCGAGATAGCAACTCAGGGCAAATAATTTATAGTAGGTACATAGTGGTATGGACTCCCGTTGCCATACTTAGACTCCTGCTCCCTTTGATTTGGTCTGTTGTGCGTGGGGGTAATGGCTAACATAGCCAGCCTCGCTCTGCCCAAGAGCACAGATTGAATCGATTAGTACAGCAGTGGTGAAAGCTACTAGATTTTAGATAAAACTAAAACAGCTTTCATTTTGTATTAAGGAACACTGCTAGCAAGTGTTACAGGTCATACCAGTAGTTTTATATCTAAAAAAGTCAAAAGAATAGAATTCTTCTGCAACAAGAACTGTCATTCTCTGTATGCTTTTTATAAATAAACTTAGTATGACTCATTTTGGAAAAGCATTTAGTACAAAGGTGAAGTTGATTCAGAGATTACAGCTACTAAAAAAATTTATGAAAACGTTGCCTAAGCCAACCCAACGACACACATGGGCAGGAACATGATGGATGATACAATCTAGTATTATAAGCATTTCTTCACCATGCGTGCATAGATGGTTGTAATACTCTTACCATATTTGCCATAAAAGGGATGTTTTGCAAATCTTGGATACCAAGATACATTTGGGTTATCATCTTCTAGAGACATTGCAGATATTTGTGATGTATTGAACTGTGAGAAAAAATGCCAGAGCTCCTCCACTGGCCCCAAGAATAATGTGTCTGCATCCACATAGATCATGGCATCAATGTGAGGTATTAGCGTCTGAAATATAATCATTTTCTATAAATAAAATTTATTTTGATCTCTAATATATTGAGTTGATTACTAGATATAGTATAGTTATAATAATTTCACAACATGCCATAAAGTTTCTTACAGGAATAAACAATCGTTGAGCTGCACATTTACTAAATAGGTTCATCCAGTCTTGTTCATGTTCTTCTGGAAAGCTAACTTCATGAAGTTCAAATTCCAATTGGTTCTTTGTTAAATGCCTCCATCTTGTTAGAGTTTCATTAAATTTCGGTCTCAGGCTGTCGTCGGCGAATATCACGAAGTGTACTCGAACTCTTGTAAACAACAACACAGACTTCACCACATTCAGTGATTCGTTGAATCTTGAGTCGCAAACTACAAAAGATAACACTACTCTTTCTATTTCTTGACTCTCCCTGTTGTTAAAAGCCCTGTAAAATTAATTCATTAATATTTTTTGGTTTAACTCCGTAAGACCAGTGTAGTGTATTACAACAAGATACAATCATCTTATAGTTTAAACTTACTTGGTGGACAGAGGCTTGTTGATAGCAGAATATTTTTTTTTATTACTACTTACTTTAGAATATAAGTATAAAACAGTAAAACTACTCAATATTAACAAAATTATAACTTTAAGTGATAACTTTTTCATATTTTTGCTGTTATTACTACTCACAACAAAACAGTGGTTTGCATTTTATTGACGCCAATAATTTGTTTGATTGCTAAAAGTTGTGATTTCACTTGACATTTCAGGAATGTCAAATTGACAATCAGTCGGTCGGGAATGGCAAAGTTTCTATAGAAATAAACTTAGATAAATTACTTAGAGAATAAGCTTGAGCTTGATTGATAGAGCGAGATGGCTAATTGGCAGCTCCATGTAAATAATAAGGACAAAAGATTATTTTTTATCTTTGTCACCATGGCCGGTTTCTGTTGTTTGTCAAACTCTAATATAATGGCAGGTTTGACAAACAAACTCGGTTTTGTTTGATTTTCTGTGATTTCGTGGTATTACGTGTTAATTGAGACAAGGAATTTGGGTTATTTATAGATAATAAGTGTCAGTGCGATTGTGGGTTGTAGTGTTTTTGTTGTAACACCAGAACTAACTATTGTTGTCTCATGTGAAATGTCACTTTTATTTATTTGACGGCGCTTCGACGTCGAAATTAAAAAGTCATAGGCAAGAGTGGCTGTATGGTCGCTGTCATGGTCAAAGCCACTCTAGCGGAGCGTCGCGCGTCGTGTCGATGGTAGCGAGGCGCCATTTTTGAAGAACAGACTGTTTTGAAAAAAGGGCGTCGACGCACCATGTCTGCGACGAATCGCTTTTGATTGCCTCAATCCAAGTGATTTATTTAATAAGATTTGTGAAGTATTAAAGACTAGAGACTATTGTTTTAATATCTGAAGGTTAATTTGAGTGATATTGTGATTATTGAAGAAAAGCATTATAATAGTTGATTTTCGAAAGTATTCGGTTTTATTAACAGCCTTATATCCACGCCCTGCAAGATGAGTTCTGATAATGGCCCTGCTGCGCCTTTATCAGAAGTGGGATTGAACGTACTACAAAATGAAGCAAACCCACCGGATAAAACAACCGCCGAGCAACTTTTGTGTAACATGGAAGCGTTACTTACCCGAGTTTTAGCAGCGCAACAGACACCAACAGTGAGTACTAATCAAACGCCATTTTTAAAGTTTGATCCGGATGAGACAGACTCAGATATTGATGGTTGGTGTAAACTAACAGAAGCAATCGTGCAACATAAACGCCTGGAAGGAATAAACCTTCTCGTAGCTCTGACGGGTGCGCTGAAAGGCAGTGCAGCTGCATGCCTCACTAAGCTAAATTTAAACGAAATTACATGGATTTCAGTTAAAGAGGCTTTAATCGCAAAGTTTGCTAAACCGAGACTTGTTCAAGATTACTTTGATGATGTCTTGCGATTCCAAATAGGCGTAAAAGAGACGGCGTCTGAATCTGCTCTTCGTTTATGGAACCTCATCGAAGGAATTCCTAAATCCACGATGTCTGAAGAAGTCATAACTGGATTTGTTATATCGGTGCTATGCCAGAAGGATAGCTTAATACGTCGTGAATTAAATGCACAAACAGTTACGAGTCGAGCTCAATTATTCCGAATACTTGGTGGAATATCACTTAAGCGACGTTTGGATGCTGAACCCCAAGAACCTCAAACCAAGCGAGCTCGTACGATGGAGAGATTTAGTGGCAGGTGCCACTACTGTGGATTGGCTGGTCATCGTATAGCCGAGTGTAGAAAGCGACGTGAGGATATTGGATCGAAGTCGCAAGATACTTCAAGTTCATCATATACTATGGAGAAGAAGGCTGCTGTGACCTGCTACAAGTGTGGCCAACCTGGGCACGTGGCGACTGTTTGTCCGGACAGGAAGAATGGAGGCGGAGCTGCGGTCAAGGAAGTACATCAATGCGAGCACCGCCCTTCCAGGGGTACTTTGAGAACATCTTCCGGTGAGCTAGTCTCTTTTTTTATTTGATAGCGGGTCATCTTGTTCACTTTTAAAAGAAAGCTTCTGTGACAAACTTTTGGGTACTGTGCGTAAGAGTCTCGTTTATCTTAGTGGCATCGGTGGTGGGCTGTCTTACAAGCCTACGATTTTGACATTGTTTATCGTGAAGGACGCGGAATGGAACACGCGGACTACTTCTCGCGAAATCCTCTACCTAGTATCGATACTGCCAGCACATCTTCTGAGAGTTCTCGGGCAAAGCTGGTTCAATATATTGAGCTTCATCAAGATTGGCTTTCAGTCGAACAAAAGCGTGATAGCGAGATACAAGATCTTATGGCGAAACATAATGATAATGGCTTTCCCGACTCGATAGCTGACACCTATGATGTTAGGTAAGGTATTCTTTATAGAAAAATCAACCGAAACAAAACCGTTTCTTGGTTGCCAGTAGTTCCACGGTCTTTAATTTGGACACTAATTAACCACACCCATAATGAGATACAACATTTAGGCAAGGATAAAACATTAGATAAACTTTATGAGCAGTACTGGTTTCCTGGGATGTCAAAATGCGTGCGTAAGTTTATCGATTCGTGTATTATCTGCAAAGCATCGAAGGGCCAATCGGGTGCTCAGCCCATTCAGCTCCACCCAATCCCAAAAGTATCTGTGCCATGGCACACCATACACATAGATTTTACGGGGAAGCTTAGCGGGAAGAGTGATCGAAAAGAATACTGCTCCGTAATAATCGATGCTTTTACCAAATATGTTTTGCTTGAACATACTTCGTCTCTCGACGCCAACAGTGCGATACGTGCTCTACAAAAAGCAGTATGCCTGTTTGGAGCGCCAAGACGAATCATTGCTGACCAAGGTCGTTGTTATATTAGCTCTGATTTCAAGAACTTTTGTGCAGAGCATAAGATACAACTTCATTTCATTGCGACGGGCTCTAGCAGGGCAAACGGACAAGTTGAGAGGGTTATGCGTACTCTCAAAAGCTTGTTAACCATTGTTGAAAACGATCCCAATAAAACGTGGCGCGATGAACTAGAAAACATTCAACTTGCACTCAACAGTACCAAATCTGCCGTTACAAAATACTCACCCACAGAACTTATGTTAGGAATTCGCGCACAATCGTTAGGTATGTCTAAGCTAAACTTGGCTGCCAATGGTCAACAAGATCGTTTAGACCTTGACACTATACGGGAGGATGCGTCAGCTAATATTGAAAAAGCGGCTAAATCCGAGGTAGTTCGATTTATTCGGGGCCGCGCTTAAATAAAACCGTTTACAAAAGGTGAATTTGTGTTCCTTAAAAATAGTGAACGGAGTCAAACCAAATTGAATAGAAAGTTTAGGGGTCCATTTGTCATAACTACGGTACTAGACAATGATCGGTATGAATTAAAAGGTTTAGGTGGTAGTTCTCATCGAATTTACAAGTATGCCCACGAGAATTTGCGCTTAGTACCCCAAGGTCATGATGGATTGCTTGAAATCACGACTAACCTTTTGAATTATGATGAGCCCGAGACGGCGCTAAAAGATATAACTTCAAATGATCGAGATGACGCATTGTTTTCAAATGACTGTGATACTTTGACCGTAAGCTCGAATAATGTTTCCGCCGACTCTCGGACAAACACAGCCGGTTCAGACACTCTCAGTGTACACTCTGATCCAGAGACATGGGATATACAAAATGATATAGAAATTTATGCAGAACAAGATAACCTGCAATGATAGGTATGCCATTACGTGTTTATGTATTTTTGTGTATGTGTTTGCTTAAGCTGTCGATCCTGGTGGATAGTGACATCCGGGTTCCCTGAACGAGGAAGGATTCACTAGTCCAGCCCAGATGTAAGGTAGTCGATCCTGGTGGGTAGTGACATCCGGGTTCGCTGAACGAGGAAGGATTCACTAGTCCAGTCCAGATGTAAGATAGTCGATCCTGGTGGGTAGTGACATCCGGGTTCGCTGAACGAGGAAGGATTCACTAGTCCTGTCCAGATGTAAGATAGTCGATCCTGGTGGGTAGTGACATCCGGGTTCGCTGAACGAGGAAGGATTCACTAGTCCATCCCAGATGTAAGGTTGTCTATCCTGGCCGAGAGTGTCGTCCGGGCCGTACCTGAAGGGTTCGGTTGAAGGGATGCATCGCTCGATCCAGATGTATTGCGTTAGTTGACTGACCAAAGGGACGGTGTCGTCCGAGTCAGACCAATATGGGTTGGTTGAAGGGAAGCACTCGTCTAGCCCAAGTCATTGCGATGATGGTCCTAGATGGAGTACTATTACGTTGATGTCGATGACGATAATCCATTCAGAAAAGTCATGTTATTAGCAGGATGATCGAGCGGATGTCCTAGTGATTAGAAAATTGTTTGTTCTAGATACATATTAACGCCCGAGGACGGTCGTATGTCAGTCCGGCCGTGACGGCGCTTCGACGTCGAAATTAAAAAGTCATAGGCAAGAGTGGCTGTATGGTCGCTGTCATGGTCAAAGCCACTCTAGCGGAGCGTCGCGTCGATGGTAGCGAGGCGCCATTTTTGAAGAACAGACTGTTTTGAAAAAAGGGCGTCGACGCACCATGTCTGCGACGAATCGCTTTTGATTGCCTCAATCCAAGTGATTTATTTAATAAGATTTGTGAAGTATTAAAGACTAGAGACTATTGTTTTAATATCTGAAGGTTAATTTGAGTGATATTGTGATTATTGAAGAAAAGCATTATAATAGTTGATTTTCGAAAGTATTCGGTTTTATTAACAGCCTTATATCCACGCCCTGCAAGATGAGTTCTGATAATGGCCCTGCTGCGCCTTTATATTTATTTATTTAATTAATTATGGCACTCCAACGACTTATTCACTAATACATTCTTTGGGGTACTGTAACAAATTAAACAAAGTCACTTGAGAAAAAATATTAAAACTTTGTTTAGACAAAGTTTTAATCTTTTTAACATGTTTTGAGACATCAAGTAACTTGCAAACTTGAAAGCCTCATTATCAACATCACAAACTTCTCAAAAAAACGAACTGTCAAATAAGTTGCTGTCTGACAGTGTCTGATCGGTGCTTCATTGAACTTGCTGAAGCCTGAAGTGAATACAATACAATAATAATCACCAGCACAGACTACTTAGAGATACCAGTTACATACTCTTTGGAGATACTACCGTATATCACCAGGTGGCTCGTTAGCTCAGTTGGTCAGAGCGCCGAAAAATTATAAAAAAACTGTACCAATAATCACCAGGTGTTATATTCATTATTCACCAGTTGTGGTTGGTTTGTGTTTGTGGTCGTCGAAGAGGATTATCTGACACAATTATACGGGTTATACACACGATAATAGACGAAGTAAAAGCATCTAAAAGTCTACTCTGTTTTTACCGTTGTACTTTTACCGAAACAATAGGCAAGCCACTGTAACCCGCGTGGATACACGTTTCGGGCACTCAACGAGGTTAATTTACATTTTTTACAAATAAGTTTCATAATTACCTCATAAACAATGAGTGCGAAATCGGAAGACCAGTTAAAAGAGAAAATATTAAACGTAGCAAAGAAAAATCCAAAGGGCATTTCACATAAAGACATAACAGCGGCAATACCTGAAGTTTCTTCTGCTGATCTTGTACCTGCAATCAATGAACTATTACAGCAAGAATTCTTCGATTTATTTAATCAAAATGGTGTTTTAGTCTATAGGTAAGGCATTTTGTTGTAAGATCTTTAACTGTATTTTTTTGTTTGATCTTTACTTGGCTTAAAGAATCACTATTATCCTAGGATAACCAAAAATTGTATTTCAGGTTAAAAACTCAAACAAGTAAGCAAGCAGTAAAAGGCGCAGACAATGAAGAAAAAGTTGTTTTTAATTTAATAGAAGAAGCTGGCAACAAGGGTATATGGATAAGAGATATCAGAGTACGGTCAAATCTGGCTAATACTCAGCTAACTAAAGTATTGAAAAATCTTGAAAGCAAGAAGCTTATCAAAGCTGTAAAATGTGTCAATGTGAGTCAATAGCTACTTATCTCTAAATAGTATATAACAAAATCACTGTCCATGTAATTTCTGTTATTCCTCAAATTTCTCATAAATCACACAATAGATTGTGATATGTTTTCTCTCATAGAAAGAGCGATAAACAAGGAAGGTTTTTGCATATATAATTTGTCCCATGTGTAGCCAAGACGGGTTGTAACATCAAAGAATTCATTAAGGGAATGAAAATTAATCTATGCCAGATATAGTAAAGAGGACTATTATAAATAGTACATGTTCATAGTGCATATATTATCTTTAACAAAAATAATTTGAATTTTCAGGCTTCTAAGAAAAAGGTGTATATGCTTTACAACTTGGAACCAGACAGATCTATATCTGGAGGAGCATGGTATCAAGATCAAGATTTTGAGTCAGAATTTGTGGACATCCTTAATGTTCAGTGCCATAGATTTCTAAGTCAAAGATCTGATAAAATTAAAAACAATCCACGTGGGCCAATTGTAGGCAGGACTCAGTCTTATGCCACAGCTGCTGAAGTACAGAAGTATATCACTGATCTTGGAATAAGTAAGGTACAGTCACTCAATAAATATCAGCTTACTTTTATTAATAATCTAAACACTATAAATACATTATGTAAATAAGGAGTATATCAACACTAAACTAACATTAGATTTAAAGCAACAAAATACTCTTGCACATTCCAAATAGGATACTTTGTATCAAACAAAATGCATAATATTATTTAATGCTTACAATATTGTGGAAAGATATTTCACTCATAACATTTCTTCTTTTTTAAGTGCTACAATCAGGAATACAAATGTGTACACTTTTTGAATGTTACATTTTTTTAAGCAGACAGTGAACATGCAAATGATCTATCATCTGCATGTGCACTGTTTGATTACTTATTCATTATAAAATGCATATTGTTGCTACCTGTATGACTAGTGCAAAAAGTCACTTGTAAATGAGGCTGTATGAATCAAGTTACAGTTATTACAGTTATTGTTTTTGTGACAGTGGCAATGTGCTTGTTTCAGGTTGAACTTGATGTAGAAGATGTAATCACAATACTGAATACTTTGGTCTATGATGGTAAGGCAGAAAGCAGTGTGTACCCTGATGGCAGTAAAGTGTATCGTGCTATAGACCCTCTTATACCTGCACCAGGGCTAGTACAAGTGCCATGTGGTGTCTGTCCACTCATTCATAAATGTGCTTCCACTGGACTAATCACACCTCAAGATTGTACTTACATGAAAGAGTGGTTAGAATAAAAAAAAAAAAAATAACATTAAGCTGTGCTTATTTAATTCCTGATGCCTAATTTCATTTAAGCAGTTATTATAAATTCAAGACCTACTTAATCTTAAACAGGTTAAAAAGAAAGATAGTATTGAATAAATACAATTTCAGCACCACATAAACAAGGTTATAAATAAAAGCTATACAGATCCGAGTTCTTGTATTTAACTCACATAAAAAACAAACCATCAAAATATGTTTGTTATACAAACAATTACATGGCTTAAGTACAAACTTGAGTTTTTTTAAACACAATGCTAAGCGTAACCATACAAATAAGTCATCTTTGCTAAGTTCCTTTACTGTATGATTCAGTGAATAAAATTAAAAAGATATCAAAAACTGGTAACAACATCTACTAATTAAATCAACTGTCTGTCTCAAGCAGCAACATTATATACACTTACAGATTTCAGAACAAACTTCTAAAATTATTTTCTATATTATACAATGCTGAAGAGAGTACTGCAGACTCCCTTTTTTGATTAAATGCATTTGCTTCTGTAGCTGTATTTGTTTCTTCCTGTACTACATCTTTATTGCTGTTGTTGGGAAAAAGAGAACTGAAGGCATCCATTTGGATATAGTTCAGAGACTGCAGAATCAATCCTTTGTTAGGGTATGGTGTAGCAGTCACAACTACTGAATCATAATAAGTGTCCTGATGACTGATGTTTTGAGGCTTGGGTGCTTCTGGACTTGGCGGTGGTGGTGTTGAAGGAGGTGTCAGCACAGGGGGCTCCTTCAACACAGGCGGAGGAACTTTTGGTTTCTCTCCACCTGAAAGTAATAAATTTATGTAAGTAAGAGATTACATTTATCACAGTAGAAGGTTTTGGTTCACCAAAAACTACAGTGAAAATACATACTTATTGAATAAATAATCCTCTCCATTTCTCTCAGCTGGGTTTGTTGTGTCTGAACAGTAAAGTACAGATCAGTTATGGTATTGAAAATGTGCTTCATTTCCTCTTCCTTCTTGGCTTCTTTGGCAGCTTCTTTATTACCTTGCCTGTAGTAAAAAGAAATATCCTATTTATCTTTTCCTACCATTTTATGAATTTGCTCAAGATTGCAGTAAGTAAACCAGATGCAGTGTATAGTAGCAAGGGAGGCCTTCATCCTGCAGCAGGATACAATAGACACAGTATGGTTAAGCACAGTTTTCTGGTTCAATTTCCTAATTTTATTGAAATATGTTCAATGTTGCCAAACCAAAATATAAGAATGCATGCACAACATAAACAATTTAAAGGTTTGCATTCAGGTGCTTAAATAAGGAAATCAAATTGTTTGTAAAAAGTACTGATCAGATTACTAAATATACCTGTATGACAAGTCATGAGAAAATTTAATCTGATACTATGTCCAATTGAAAATGTACTTGTCAAGTAATTATAATGGTTACAAACTTAACAATTAATAAGATGACCTAGTTGATCAACTCTCTCAGATCGTTTCGGACAATTTCCTGTACAAATTACATATAAAAACTTCAGCTAGGTACTTGTATTTGAATAAGCTTTGCTTACCTGTTATATTCAAATAATAATAAGGCTGCTCCTATGGTGAATATTAGTGTTTCACCAAGTAGATTTGCACCTAGTTCTATCGCCATTTCTTGACTGAGAACAGGTACGTTTACTGGTCTACCCAAGTTTAAAATCCACATTTTAGACTTTACTTCACACCAATTATAAACTGAAAAAATTAACCCTTATTTTCAAAATCCGTCTGCTCAACCATTTAGTTAATAAGGTTTTGTGTAATCAGTCTAATAATAATGATGATCTTGTGTAAAAAAGTTACTTTTCATTTTCTAAACGCTTTTCATAAAAGGTTACGACATCGTCGGGAAGAGCTACATATCCTGCTAGAGTCAGGTACAGTAGCATTCCAGGCATTACTGTGGCTTATGTATGAGAACAACACTTACATTGGGCCGGAGGCATACAGACATAAGTCCTGAAAAACGGATGATGTTTAGCTCGTTCTTTGCAAGCATTTGCGATGGGTTTACTTATCTGCTTTATCAATAAACCGCCTAGTTTAGCAATTGGAAATGCTCCTACAACCATCTTTAGGATGGATAAATTTCGTCTATTTGATTATGCAGTCAGAGTGCAAATTTTATAAAATATTAACAAGGTCAGTAATATTAAAATCAAAGAAGTAATACTAAAACTACGTATTACAATGTCTAAATAGTTGGCTGGGCTGGTTGTTGCTGCTTGACAATTGACATATTGAGTATTGAAATTGACAATTTAACTTTTTTTTTTTTGCTATGCCACTGGCTTGGTTACGAGACCTTTATGCCAAACAATTTGACATAGGTTCAAGCAGTGTTGCAAAAGTGAGAAAAATATTAGACTTGCCAGCAAAAACACGTGAGGTTTTTATACAGGTACTCATTCTTAAACATCATCGAAGCGCGAGTCATACACGCGCCTGTAGTTCGGCATGCACTCGATACAACATCAATAAACAAAAATCGCGCGAACGAGCCACAGCCGCAGTACAAGCGAATGGTGTGATGGTTTTGTAAGTACAGCTTGGCAAAAAAGAGTGTGGAATAAATGAGGTCGCCACTATCGCACCTGTATACCCCGAAATACTATGACTGAACAGTTTTTGATACTTATTATTAATTTTTAGTTACTCTAACCAAGGGCGTCGCCAAGGGGGGGCAGGTAGGGGCAGCTGCCCCCCCCCCCTAGAGATTAAACTTAAGTAGGCAAATGGAAAGAAATCAAAGTCCTAAGTCAACATAAACCCAACCCAACAAATCTAGCCATTTGTTGATGTTTTTTTTTTTTTTTTTTTATTATTGATAGGCTTGCGCTTGACCACTATCTCACCTGATGGTAAGTGATGATGTGGTCTTCGATGTAGCACGCTTACCTAGAAGAAACCTAGTAGTTAACTAGTTCGTTTTATTTTTAGTTCAAACAGTCACCGCGTCAGACACTTTTTTGCCAAGCTGTAGTAAACGTGCGATTTTTTTTTAATTTGAATGAAATAAGTACAAATAAAATATGGCGTGAAGGAACTCGTGGCTAAATAATAAAAGCCGCACTGATCGATCATTATGGTTAAGCAACGCTTGACGTGGTCGGTCCGTGAATGGGTGACCATTTCAACATACCGAGTTTCCTCCGTGCCTCGGAAAGCACGTTAAGGTGTTGGTCCCGGCTGTCTTTTGAAGAACTTTGACAGTCGTTACGGGTAGTCAGAAGCTTGAGATCTGACACCAGTCTTGCCAAGGGGTACCGTGTTACCCAGTTACTGTCTTGTGGAGGTCAGATAGGCATTCGCTCCTTATAAAACACTGGTAGGTACTCAGCTAAATCCGGTTAGACTGGAAGCCGACCCCAATATAGTTGGGAAAAGGCTAGGTAGATTGACTTACTACTTAATATGGCAAAGACAAATTACGCGTGGAAATGGAAAATTATCTTGAGGGAATATATTCCCGGGATAAAAAGTATCCTATGTGCTATTCCTGACTATAATCTATCTCTGTGCCGTTCTGGCGTGATTGAGTAGTTACAAAGTTAGAAACATAAACACATCCATCCAAACTTTCGCATTTATAATATTACTAGCTGCACCCGCGGGTACGCCCGCATGGTATTAATACTTCGCCCAATCACACTATCACACTATAATCCTACTATCCTTCCTACTTAATATTATAAATGCGAAAGTTTGTGAGGATGGATGTATGTATGTTTGTTACTCTTTCACGCAAAAACTACTGAACAGATCTGGATGAAATTTGGCACAGAGATAGATTATAGTCAGGAATAGCACATATGATACTTTTTATCCCGGGAATATGTTCCCTCGGGACAATTTTCGACATTCACGCGAGCGAAGCCGCTGGCAGAAGCTAGTAATCCTACTTCCTACTAATATTATAAATGTGAAAGTTTGTGAGGATGTATGTTTGTTACTCTTTCACGCAAAAACTACTGAACGGATCTGGATGAAATTTGGCACAGAGATAGATTATAGTCAGGAATAGCACATAGGATCTTATCTTATCTTATGAAGGGGCCGAGAAATAACTCGGACACTTCGACCCATTGGGTTCTATTGTGGTCCCCTAGATACCTTACTCCTCCCCAATCTCGTTGAAAACTGTTTTCATGAGTTTTACAACGAGACTAGGAGATATGAGCCTATAGTCTTCTGGTTTTGGGTATCTAACCCCTAGGGTTAGGTTTGTAGGGATTTGGACCTTAAAAGACCTTTCAAACACAAATGTAGTTTGCATTTTATCGGATAACATGCTTGTTACCCGATCCAGGCCTTCATTTTCATCGAACTTTGTATGGTTAGTCTTTGGCTTGGAGTCATCCCATAGTCCAGCAACAGCAAGACGATGTAATGTCTTCCTTGTCTCGAATTCAACCATCATTGGCAGAGGAGGGATATTGAGGTATCTCTCAATCGCTGCCGTAGGTGTTGTCCTGAAAGCACCCGTGATGCCGAGACACACTGTTCTTTGTAACCTGGTCAGTGGCGCTTTGCACGACGCAAGCTTTGTTCTTGGCCACCATACTATGCTGCCGTATGTGATAATAGGTATTATCATCGTCCGGTACAGCCATCGTATCACTTTGGGCTTTAACCCCCAAGTTTTACCGTAGGTGGAACGACACATGCCGAACACTCGTAAGGCCTTTGTCGTTATATTTTCCACATGAGTTTTCCACCTGAGTTCTTTATTAAGCGTTACACCCAGATATTTAACTTCGGTGGACCAGGGCAGCTTTATTCCATTGAGGGAGAGCTCTCCTAGGTTTTCTAGTTGTCTTTTCCTCGTGAATGGAATAATGACTGCTTTGCTTGGGTTGATAGAGAGGTGATTTTTTGTACACCATAGCACATAGGATACTTTTTATCCCAGGAATATGTTCCCTCGGGACAATTTTCGATATTCACGCGGGCGAAGCCGCTGGCAGAAGTTAGTAATATTATAAAGGCGAAAGTTTGTGTGTGTGTTTGTATCAGTTGTATGTTTGTTACTCTTTCACGCAAAAATTTGGCACAGATATAGATCATAGTCTGGAATAGCAAATAGTGATATTTATTCGCTTCTACTTCTGTATTAAATGTCAAAAGGAAGCCAGCCAATCCAAGGCGGGGATATAAAAATTTTCGAGCTCGCTGCGCTCGTTCTTCCATCTCAGTAAGTCTCATTTTTGTGAATAAGTCAACTAAGTAACTCCTATTTCGTTCAAAAAAAGAAAACCTATCCAAACTGCTACCATATTCGAGTTCGCTTCGCGCCCTCTTGCACCTAAGATAAAATTTTGAACCTGAAACAAACCAACTTCTTCCAAGGAAGGGAACCACTGGAACCAGTACCCCTAATTCTTAGTAGGATTTGCCACACTTGCTTAATCGGGAACTGTTACTTATCCTTGTCCAAAAGGATGATGATAAAGTAGTCTATATTTATATGTGTTATATGTGTATTTGTCTTTTTAGTAGTCTTTTTTTATAGTCTTTATTTTAATGTGTTTTTAGGGTTCCGTACCCAAAGGGTAAAAACGGGACCCTATTACTAAGACTTCGCGATCCGTCTGTCTGTCTGTCTGTCTGTCTGTCTGTCTGTCTGTCTGTCTGTCCGTCTGTCTCCAGGCTGTATCTCATGAACCGTGATAGCTAGACAGTTGAAATTTTCACAGATGATGTATTTCTGTTGCCGCTATAACAACAAATACTAAAAACAGTATAAAGTAAATATTAAAGGGGGGCTCCCATACAACAAACGTGATATTTTTGCCGTTTTTTGCTCGATATTAATAACGGCAACAGGTAGACGCTTGAAATATTCACAGAATGTTTAGTTGTATATTTACTTTAAAAAATAATAATTAATAAATTAAAATAAAATAAATTAAGGGGGGTTCCCATACAACAAACGTGATTTTTATGCAGTGTTTTGCGATAATGGTACGGAACCCTTCGTGTGCGATTCCGACTCGCACTTGGCCGGTTTTTTATAAATTACTAGCTGCCACTTCGCCCGCGTGTAATCAGTATTTTGGTATAAATAATAACCTGTGTGTTATTCTGATGTATAAGCTAAATTACTGTAAAGTTTCATCAAAATCCGCTCAGTAGTTTTGGCATGAAAGAGTAACAAACATCCATCCTCACAAACTTTCGCGTTTATAACACGGGTGAGGTCAACACGAAGTTTGACTGTGATAAGAGGATATCAAATTCCGATAGATGTATCGATAAATGGACGAAAAAAAGAAAATTACATGCAAAAGTTCGCGTTTTGTAACCAGGAGAAAAGTTGAACAATATTTCAGAAAATCTATAGATAAAATTTTTATGTATCGATAAATCGTATCATATATATTATATAAATTGTTATATAATATATATGATACTTTTACTATTAGGTATATAACATTACAAAATAGTTGAAACAAGGTTTAAAGTGAACCTTGTTAATTTTTAGGGTTCCAAAGTCAACAAGGAACCCTTATAGTTTCGCTCTGTCCGTCTGTCCGTCCGCAGCTTAGCTCAGAGAATCTAAGTACTAGAAAGCTATAATTTGGCATGTATGTACATATTAATAATTCCGACAAAGTGGTAACATAAAATCATGTTTTTTTTTTTTTCGGGTACCTCCCATAGGCGTAAAGTGGGGATGTACTTTTTTTTTCTCATCTATCCCATGGTTTGGGGTATCGTTGGATAGGCGATTCAAAAATATTATGGGTTTGTTTAAACCATTTTTCGATTCAGAGATTCGTTTGCGTAAAATTAAGCTTTAAGTTGCAAATTTATGTTAGAGTCAAGTGTCCCCCCCCCTGCCAGCGAAATGGTTGCTCTTGGCTATGTGAAAAAATTCACGGCAGTAGTAAATGTAACGAAATTAAAAGAAAAATTATCACGGATAACAAGGCTTTACAACTTCACGAGTAATAGTCGACCAACTTATAAAATGTACTTGGAACAGTAAAAATTTTGTACAAATGCCATTGAAAAATTACTTAAATAAAGTTGTTAGCTTTGTAAAACAGATAGTAAATATATGATTATGAACCATGTAAAAATATACAAAAATAAAATCATAACATCCTTAATAATAATCCTTTCTAAATTAATAATGTTTAAGCTCGAAAAACGCATTGGAGTGGCCGGAGTCGTTGGCAGTACCAGTCCGTAATCCATACGGCGCATGCGCGCGGTGGAGTCTATTTTGTGTTAGTAGTATGTAAGTATTTTCGACGTTTTGTAATTAAAACGTAAAAGTAAAGTCATATTAGATTCGATTTCCAAGCAAATTACTTATTTTCTTTTGTCGATATCCTTCTACAAAATCAATACTTGACCCGATTTCATCACTAATTGAGTAGCGTAAAACTTTCCAGAATGAAGTAGTGAATACCGCAGATTAGAGGATTCACCTCTAATCTGCGGTATTAGAGGAGATTAGAGGTGAATACATACGATTTATTTCTAATTCCGAAAGAGAAATAAACAAGGAACGTGCACGTAAGGATCCAGGAACGAACTATACCATTCCCCGTGGCTCTAACGCGCGCTCGTATCGGCTCCTTTCGCAATTCTCACCCACGGTGGTACTCAAATAGATAATATTTTTCTAACTTCAGTTGCGAAGTTGGATTTTATAACTCCTTCTTCAGTTACCAGTTAGTCCTTATTTAGTTTAAGTCAAGAGTGAATAGATAACATCTAGGCAAGCGTACTTCAACGTAGACCACATCACCGCTTACCATCAGGCGAGATAGTGGTCAAACGCGAGAATATAGATTAAAAAAAACATCCTCCTATGTGGGCCCGTTTTTAGACTTTGTGAGCCGCTGAAACCGTTCTAATGTTCATGTAACAACAACAAAACCCTCTTTTTAGTCCGCATTATTATGCAACTTTGGAACCCTATTACTGCGCGTGGCCCGACACGCACTTGGCCGGTTTTGTTCTTTCATGTTTATAATCACTTTCTCTCACTAAGCCCCAAATGTAGCCCCCATCATAATTATTTTCGTTGTATTGGCCCTGTTAACGTTGTTCGTAAGCCATGATATCTTGATGAAAACGTTCTGCTTGTTCTTCTGAGTACGCTCCAATGTTGTTTTCAAATTTATATAAATAAACGAGCATGCAGCATAATATGTACTATTAGAGACATTCTGCAACCCATATTTTTAAAGTCTTCTAACATGTTAGCAACTAGCGCTCGGTATTTTTTTGCAATTAGGTACTGTAAGCGACATATGGAGCTCAGGGTTTGTCTAGATGCCGAACAGGGCAGTTGAAATAAACCGTGTATTCCCGTTGGCTTCGTAGGCCATGTCCCCGTTAAACGGGACAAAAGGAATTTAATAAAATAAATAATATTTATATAAGTGAGAGTGCCATAATAGATATATTAACCGTATAGTATCGAACGTAAAGAATACCACTATCCTATATCTTCCCGTGGGTGTCATAAGAGGCGACTAAGGTCGACGTAACAAAGAATGGGCAGCAGCATTCTCTGTGCACTGTAACAACAAACTGCGATCGCCAACCCGCCTGCCAAGCGTGGTGATTATGGCAAACAACTCCCAAACGTGGATAGCGCCACAAGAAAATGGCCCCTAGCCTAGTGCCCGCCAGCCTGCCTAACCGCGATCCTCGATCACGGTAGCGGTCGAGGTTACGGCGTGGCAAGGGGTGCGAAGAATCCCCGGACGAGAGCAGGCTATCTAAATTCAAATTGACGACTGGCTCTGGCAACATATAACACGCGTACACTCCTGACCGATGAGAACATCACCGAGCTTGAGGAAGAATTGAGCGGGTTACGATGGAGTATCATAGGATTATCTGAAGTCCTAAGAGAGGGGGAGGACTCAATAATCCTTAAATCCGGTAACATGCTCTATTTCTGGAAGGGTGACCGGTAAACCTAGGGTGGTGTCGGATTTATCGTCCATAAGTCCCTCGTGAACAACGTAGTAAATATCGAGAGTGTGTAGACCAGGATGGCCTTATAATCAGTATATCCTCAAGATATTCGTTGAAGGTCATACAGGTCTACGCCCCGAACTCGGCACACCCCGACAGCAAAGTAGAGACTATTTATGAGGATATCTCTAGAGCCATGCATAGTCATAAAACTCGCTTCACCGTGGTCATGGGGGATTTCAACGCGAAACTGGACAAGAGAGACGATGATGAACTGCAAGTAGGGCAATTTGGATTTGGATGTCGGAACCACCAGGGTCACCTGTACGAGATTACGAAGGCATGACCATTTTAAGAAGGGTGATAATGCCTGTCGTTTCTTAGCCATGTACCTATACAACCTGTTTTCAAGAGTCATCATGAATCGTCTCGCGCGCAGAAACAAACCAGAAACAAAAATCCATATTTTTCCAATCGACTTTAGGAATTCTATACATTGCCTAGGAACTGTGTAGAATTCCTGATCTCATAAAGTTCCTTTATCATATATATACGTTGATTAAACCCTGTTGGTTTGTTTTTTTATCCCATTTTGCATTCCTTCTTTTACCCTTCTTGTATATTTTATGTAGAATAGCTTTCGACTTACTGGCACGTCGAGCCAGTAGACATTCGATGGACAGGACTATCATTGTAATGGCTTTTCGGCGAAACGGGTGCTCGATCTAATGGCTATTCGAAATTTCGCTATGGAATTGCGGCAATTCGGACGTTCGATCTGATGACTTCAGGGAATTAGCCTAGCACCGCATATGACATTGAAAATGAAGCAATAAACCCATCGGGTACCGATCACGCGCAAGCCTCAACACAAAGATGGCAGTGATACAATCGTGCCTTCTACCTATCCTTGACTATGGAACTGTTCAGTTGTGGAATACCTGTGAAACAAAATTGAGCCATAATAAAAGATGGCACATAAAGCAGCCGCGGGCTTACCGAGGCGACTGAAGTCTGACATCCTCTGGGAACTGATGGATGTTGATAAGTGGACCGAGAGGGCGACGTATTTACACCATGATATGGTTCACCGTGTAGATGAGCTACAAGTCCCTGGCTAACAAGTCCCAGGATCAGCATACGCAAGATACGGGCGCTATAACCTGCTATTGTACGACCAACGTGTAGGTGAAATAAACTACATTAATAATGCGCTACGGAGGCTCCCAGTCAGCAAGCGAACGGAACAAATTGCACTTATAACGGTTACTACTTAATGCTTTGGCATAGACAGTGGGTGAGTGGGCAAAAGAAATAAAAGCTTAGGCTCTTGTTTCGATATATTATTTTTTTACGAAGTACCGCTGTGTACTACACAATAAAAATAAGCAAACACCTTGCTTGCGGGATACAACTGTAACACGAAATGCACAGACTACTTAGAGATCACGAAATGACAAAAAATAATGAGACTTCTGATTCTAGGGCTTATTACACTACACGGTATTCAGGGCCCTGAATACCGGGTCACTAAATCATTCTGAAGCAATAAGGTCGATATTATGAGAACCCTAACTCCCTAACAGTTATTACACTACCCTATTTTAAGGTTTAGGGCCCTGAATATCGTGTAGTGTAATAAGCCCTTTAGACAGTGTTGCCCTTGGCAGTGACAGATAGTCAAATGTTACATGACATATCTCAAACAGTTACATTTTCATGATAAAAGTTACATTACTTAATTTATGTGGAAAATGTTACATAATTTAATTTATAAAAAAGTTACATAATTTATGTGGAAAATGACACTAAGGCACATTGCGATTTTTATTCGCGCGAATTTTTGTCCGCATAATGTATCTAACTAACACGCACTGCTGATAAAATTCCACGGACATAGATGGTAATCTATCTATCGCCGTGGAACGGCACCGAACGCGATCGATAAACAAAAAATAATCGGTATAATCAGGTGAAAAACGCTAGTTACGTCGGCACGGTTACTTTGTATGGGATGAGGCTTAGATAAAGTACCTATAGATTAAGCCTTAAAATGAACTTGATTGATAGAGCGAGATGGCTAATTGGCAGCTCCATGTAAATGATAAGGACAAAAGATTATTTTTTGTCTTTGTCACCGTGGCCGTTTTCTGTCGTTTGTCAAACTCTAATACAATGGCAGGTTTGACAAACAAACTCGGTTTTGTTTGATTTTCTATGATTTCGTGGTATTATGTGTTAATTGAGACAAGGAATTTGGGTTATTTATAGATAATAAGTGTCAGTGCGATGGTGGGTTATAGTCTTAGATAAAGTAGGTATAGATTAAGCACTGACGTGGCCGCACATGAGACAGCAATAGTTAGTTCTAGTGTTACAACAAGAACAAAAACACTACAACCCACCATCGCACTGACACTTATTATCTATAAATAACCCAAATTCCTTATTTCAATTAACACATAATACCACGAAATCATAGAAAATCAAACAAAACCGAGTTTGTTTGTCAAACCTGCCATTGTATTAGAGTTTGACAAACGACAGAAACCGGCCACGGTGACAAAGACAAAAAATAATCTTTTGTCCTTATCATTTACATGGAGCTGCCAATTAGCCATCTCGCTCTATCAATCAAGGTCATTTTAAGGCTTAATCTATACCTACTTTATCTAAGGTTATAGTGTTCTTGTTCTTTTTGTAACACCAGAACTAACTATTGCTGTCTCATGTGCGGCCACGCCAGTGCTTAATCTATACCTACTTTATCTAAGGGATGAGGCATCTGTATGCTAGTATTATTATCTTGAAAAGATTCCTATGTATGCTTAGATAAAGTACCTATAGATTAAGCCTTATAATGACCTTGATTGATAGAGCGAGATGGCTAATTGGCAGCTCAATGTAAATAATAAGGACAAAAGATTATTTTTTGTCTTTGTCACCGTGGCCGGTTTCTGTTGTTTGTCAAACTCTAATACAATGGCAGGTTTGACAAACAAACTCGGTTTTGTTTGCTTTTCTATGATTTCGTGGTATTATGTGTTAATTGAGACAAGGAATTTGGGTTATTTATAGATAATAAGTGTCAGTGCGATGGTGGGTTGTAGTGTTCTTGTTCTTGTTGTAACACCAGAACTAACTATTGCTGTCTCATGTGCGGCCACGCCAGTGCTTAACCTATAGGTACTTTATCTAAGGTCTGTGGTATTGTGACAAGATTGACAATATCACTTCTTCCGAAGGGCGGGAAAGTCGAATTAAAAAGGCGCTCTTTTTTAAATTGTGCAAATTTTATTTTGTTTTGGGCTATATATAACAAGTTTAAGCCCTTAATTTTCCATCATGAGTGAATTCAGTAGTGGGCTCATGGAGTCATGTACTTCTGATGCCACGTTAAAGCGGAAAAGCTCGTGTACACACGATGATGAGCCGGTTCCGAAGATGACACCCAAATATCTAACTACAAGAAGAGGTTTATTTAAAAATATTGTTCCTATTTACGAAGAGTTAAACAGAAAAGATTACCCCGTTTTACTTTTCCAAGAAAACAAAGAAAAGATTGATCTTTTTAAAGTAAATAAAATTCTAAAAGACTTGGTTCCATCTAACACCTATGTTAAACCTATCGGAAATTACTACATGAAGTTATTTTTTACAACAAAAAAAGAAGCGAACTCTTTCATTTTAAATAAGACCATTCACAGTAAACATAACTGGTCAGTCAAGATACCTTTCGATCAGATTGAAAGTCAGGGAGTTATCAAGGTCCCTACTGAAATCGATGATACTGAACTACTGTCATCTTTAAAGTCACCTGGCTGTGAAGTTTTAGGTATCAAGAGATTCAAGAAGAAGCTGCCCGATGGTTCATTTACTAGCCTGCCTACAGTCCTGGTAACCTTTTTGAATACTAACAGGCCCAACCATGTTACTTTTGAACATTTATGGTTTGAAGTTAGAGAATATTTTAAACCTTTGGTTCAGTGTTTTAATTGTTATAAATTCAACCACACTAGTGGTTCTTGCAAAAATGCTCAAGTTTGTTCTATATGTGCAGGTAATCATTACTATAAAGATTGTTTGGAAAAAGATAATATTAAATGTAATAACTGCCAAGGCCCTCATGTAGCAGTTGCATATGAGTGCCCTCTTAAAGCTTCGAAAGTTGCTGAAATTAAAAACAGAATTTTAGGAGGTACAACATATGCATCGGCTATTAAGGGCACCAAATCAGTCTTACATATTTCTAATGACAAAACATCAAAAAATATTCTTCAGAATTCTGATTCTAATTCTAAAACTACTTCACCGCAGAAACGATTTATTATTAGCGACATATTGAACTGTGATTCTACATTGAACGGCATTATAAAAACTGTTGTAGATTTGATTTCTAGGAAAGATGGGGCACCAATTACGTCTAAGATTATAAAAGAATTATTAATACATAATCTAAGCAATAAATAAAAATTTATGGATACTAAAGTCTTAAAACAATTTAATATAGTACACTGGAATTCTAGAAGTATTTCCCCTAAACTTGATTTTTTAAATGATTTTATCGATAACAGTACTGATAGAATCGACATTATTTTAATGAATGAGACCTGGCTTTGTAATAATAGAAATATTAAGCTTAAGGGTTATAATATTATCAGGAGAGACTCTGAAAGACCTCACGGAGGTGTAGCCATTGCAATTAAAAGTTCATATAAATTCAGTATTATTGATACATATTCAGATTACAATTTAATTCAAAATATTTTTATTCAAATTGAAATAGGTTACTTGTTCTTTAACATTCTATGTTTATATTGTCCTCCTCCGCCTAATGGTAAATTTAATATTAATTTGCTCAAAGATACTTTTAATAAAATAAACACAAATAATTTCATAATCATTGGGGATTTTAATGCTCTTAATCTGTCTTGGGGTAGTAAAAAAAATGATAGTAGAGGCCATCCGATTTACAATTTCATGAATGATAAAAACTGTATTTGCATTAATGATCACAATATTACTACTTTAGCTCCTTTCGGACAAGAGGGTAATGTTTTAGATTTAGCTTTTGCTTCCCAATCTCTCAGTTCCAGTTGTGATTTTTCTGTATTAGGTGATCCTATGAGTAGTAACCACTATCCCATTCTTATCAAAGTTTTCTATCAGGCTTCAGATTTATATTCTGCAGACCCTCTGAGAAATGTTTCTTTTGATTTGCCTGAAATTTCAGAAATTAACTTTAACAAAATAAATTGGGATATTTTTGCTGATAAGTGCACTACAGCATTTACATCTTTTACTCTTACTAATGATCCAATTGGTGATTATGACAGATTTGTTCAATTATTATATTCAGTATTGTTAACATTCCAAAAAAAGTCTGCAACTCATCGTCGTCAAAAGAGAGTTTTATGGTGGGATGAAAAGTGTGAGTTAGCAGTTGCGAAAGTACAGTTAGCGCTTCATTCGTATAAAATGTATCCATCATTAGAAAACTATTTGATTTATAAACAGTTAGATGCTGAAAAAAAGTTAGTTATACTACAAGTTAAACGAACCAGTTGGCAAAACTTATGTTCTTCATTTAGCCGCTTGACTTCCATTAAAATAATATGGGATAATATACGTAAATTCAAGTTCTCTAGTGTCCAAGGTAGTAAAAGTAATGTCTTCATGCACAATCCAGACAAAGCCTCTGCTTTTCTAAATAAAATCACTTCTCCGATTAATAATGCTGATGTGAACTCTCTTAACACTTATTTTTCACAGTCTGGTAAAGATTCATTTTCTTGGTTAATTAAGCCATTTTCATTTGACGAACTACTTGTCTCTCTGCATAAGAAAAGGGTTACCTCCCCTGGGCCCGATTGTATACCTTACTCTGTAATACAGAATTTACCAATTAATATTAAAAATATTTTACTGTCAATTTACAATACATTGTGGTCTACTTGTTATATCCCAGATAGCTGGAAAATTCAATATGTTACCCCTATTTTAAAGCCTAACAAAGACCCAAACTGTATAAGCTCATATAGACCTATATCATTAACTTCCTGTTTTTCTAAACTTTTTGAAACCATGCTCAAGAATAGACTTGAGTGGCAATTTGAACATTATAATTTGATACCTCCACTACAATTTGGTTTTCGTAAAGGTAAAAGCACCCAGCACAATCTCAGCTGTTTAATAGGTGATATTAAAAATGGATTTCAAGCTAGTAAATCAACCTTAGCTGTATTTTTAGATATACAAGGTGCATTCGATAATATCAATCATAATCAGTGTTGCCAACTTTATTTTTACAAACCCACCAAAAGTGGCTTCGTGACCCACCAGAAAACCACTAAACTTAACGGTCTTTCAAACCACTAATCTAAAACAACAAAAAATCTCCGTAATAATTCCTTAAAATTGAACCACATAATTTGCATTTAGCTATGGAGTTTCTTGTGCATTCTTCTCCATAACAAGCTACTTTCCGAATGCACGGTAGAATCATTTTTATGTACGTTCAAAAGTGCCGCTTGGTGGCCTAGTTGAAATAAAATATCTTTGTCTTTGTCTTTGCTACTGGACCAGCAGTGCTTTCCACCACTTGTAACCAGTCCTTTAATTCTGGTTTAGATAACTAACAATATCGGAACTTTTAGGTATACTGTGGTTTTGGCATACCTATTAGTTTCACAAAATTAGTGAAAATAATTTAAACTAGTAAGTAACCTTTACCGATACCGACCCGAACTGTACTGTATTGTCCGTCTGTTGTATTTGTGCACGCAAAGGGAACAACATAAACAAGCCAGAGAATATACACAAACACTTTAAATCGAATCAAACTTGTCCCAGTAGTCATACAAATAAAGTCCGTAATCAAAATTATTCAAGAAATTGAAAAACTAATTTCGGGGAATCCCCGAGAATCACTACCTTAGTTCTGTTGTGTCGCCTACACTACAAAAAATTATACACTTGTTTCAATAGTTCTTTCGTAACTAGAGTTTTTTGGAAATCGTACTAGTGGTTCAATGGCGTACCACCACTAACTGAAGCAATCAAAGCCACTAAAAAAATCCACTAGCCACTAAAAGCAATATTTCGCCACTAAAAGGGGGGTCGAAACCACCAGTTTAAGTGGAAAATCCACTGAGTTGGCAACACTGATCATAATTATTTAAACCATGCTTTATATAAGTTAGGAGTTCCTGGTTTAATTTTGAAATGGATTTTCAAGTTCTTGAATGGTCGAAGTACTTGGGTTAAGGCTGGGAAACAATTGTATGGACCTAATAAATCGCACAAAGGTACTCCACAAGGTTCTGTTATTTCACCTTTAATATTCATACTTAGCCTTATTAATTTTATGTCTATAATACCTATGCAGGTTAAGTATTTATTATATGCTGATGACTTAGTTATTTATGTACAATGTGGGAATGTTAAAGAAGGGGAACAAATCATGAATAAGGCCCTCCAACACATAGGTTCTGTATTAAGGAATAAATTGAAGCTAAAAATTAATGTTGATAAGAGTGCCACCATATTTTTCTCTAAAAATGGATCTCATAATCCGCAAATTATCTATGACCATGCAATTATTCCCAATTGTGATTCTTTCAGATATCTTGGTTTGATTTTAGATTCCTGTTTATCTTGGAAACCACATATTGACTATCTTTGTAGAAAAGCTGAGTTAGGCCTAAATATTATGAAGTCTTTGGTTGGTCTCAGTTGGGGTTCTGACCCCAAAATATTAAAACTTCTTTATATTACTACTATTCGTAGTTGTTTTGATTATGGATGCAGTTTTTACTATGATATTGACAGTTATCTATTGAGAAAGTTAGATGTCTTACAGAATAAGGCTCTACGTATAATTTGTGGAGCTATGATGTCATCACCTATAAATTCCTTAGAAGTAGAAACTGGGATTGTTCCTCTTGCTATTAGAAGATCTTATATCACTGACAAACATTCTTTGAAGTTAATTAGTCTTGATAATGTTATAATCTCTAAATTACTTGATGGGTATCAAACCCATTCCTAATTATAATAATGAAATTTTAAAAGTAGCTATTTCTCAAATTGAATCAATAACTTTTTTAAATTTCAATTTTCAAGATATTATATTCTGGTCTAAACAACATCCTTATTATAGTGTTGACTTTATCTGTACTTATATGAACATTCCTATACATATAAACAAATATAATTCTAAATATGAATTCTTAGAGTTTTTAGACACCAAAAATAACTTCATCAAAATTTATACTGATGCTTCTAAAACTTCAGAGAGAACTGCTTTTGCCTTTTTTGATCAAATCTACAACTATGGTAAAGTCTACAAATGTAATGACTATTTATCCGTTTTTTCAGCTGAAATGCTTGCTATTTTACATGCTCTGCAATATGTCCTTGAAAATTACAATAATTATACTCAGTCTTACTTTTTAATATTATCTGATTCAATGAGTGTGGTAAAAACCCTCTGTAATAAAAATATAACCATGTCTTCTCACTATGCAATCTATAAAATAAGAAGTTTGGTTTATGAGCTCTCTATCAAGAACCTGTACATTGAATTCTGTTGGGTACCGAGTCATTCAGGTATTCTTGGTAATGAACTAGTTGATAGACTTGCAAAATGTTCCTATTCTGCTATATGTAATTGCTCTGTACCATACACTGATTTGAATAATTATATAAAAGAGTTAATGATTAAGCGCTGGGAGTTGTCGCTTGCCCACACTCGGCTAGTAAAAGGCAAATGGTTAGCAGAAATTACTCCTAAACCATCAACATCTTCATGGTTTGAAAGAAGTAAGAAATTCCTTGGTAGACAGTTGATTACTGCTCTTTGTAGGCTAAGAATTGGACACTGTAAAATACCTTCTCATTTGTATAGATTAAAACTCACCGATGATGAATCTTGTATATATTGTAATTATGAAATTTGTGACCTGCAACATTTGTTCTTTGATTGTAAACAGTTTTCGGTTCAACGGTTTTTTTTTTTTTTTTTTTTTATCCTCATCAGAGGAGTTTGGCTTCGCACATCTTGTGCATTTGCCATAGTCAAGTTGTTTATGGTTTGTCTCTTATTTTCAGTTCTTCTCTTAAATAGTTCTTTTATAATTTTATTAATTTCTTCTTGTGAAGTAAGTTTTGATATGGACTTGAGTTGCATCATCTCTTGAGTATGGGTAGGAAAGACGAGGTAGTGCAGGGAAGAGATTTGGTGTGTTTTTTTAATATAAAACGGGGAAACGTATGGGTAGGAAAAAGATCGCGGAAAGGCGGGAATAAACATTCATAGAAAATGATCAAGGAAGGGACAATGGAAAGGGATAGAGAAAGAAAACAAATTAATTATCTAGAAATATCTAAAAATAAATCTACTAAACTAGTTACTAAATATTTACATTTATATTTACAGTATTATATATTAAAGTTTTATGTCATTAGCTTCGATAAATGAAGCTAAGACTTTATATATCGGAATGTAGTTATTAAATAGTAAACACGGTATGCTAGTTGGCAATGGGACCTCTAAAATCAATAATTTTGTATATAGCAGAGTGGTTCAACGGTTATTGTTGATTTGTCAATGTCAGGACTTTTTTTTTTTTTAATAATATTTTATTCATGACCATAGATACAAGTCCTTCAGTCGGATACATAGATGGGTTAAACTTATATTACAATCACAGAGAACTGTACCAATACGTTTTACAATAATTAGATATAATAATGTTATAGCACGTTTTCGACAGTAAATAATAATACTATATCAATGCATTTTTACATAGATATTTTTTTTTTTTTTTTTTCTAACAACTATTCATATTATACCTACTTATACATAAATGTAAACAAAATTAATTAAATTTTTTCTACCGTATTACAAATATATTTATACAACACACTAAAATATTTCTTATTTACTAATAAATCCTGAACGCTGCGGGGAACACTTTGATGTTCACTAATGTCATTGTCATTTAATTCACTCAATTCACTGACCATAATCAAACGTTGGATGTTAAAACTTGAACACTTTAGGATAACATGATCCAAATCGGCATCCTCTGCGCCACAATGATGACATCGGCTATTGTTAATTATGCGAATCCTATTCAGGTGAGCTGGAGTTAAGCAATGTCCCAATCTCATGCGTGATAATATGGTTATAAATCTTCTTGTGATGTATTTGAAGTTATAGTACCAAGGTTTAATCGGTAATTCATTTTGTATTCCAGCATACCATCTGCCTTTCGTTTCCAAAGTTATGTCCCAATATTCCTTCCATAACTGTCTATTACGTTCTCTAAAAAGGCTGTAGTAATCGGTGAATGGAACCTTGATCAACTCGGATCGATCCTCGTCATGGCCTGAACGGGCCGCAGTGTCAGCTACTTCATTTCCACGAATGCCACTGTGTGAAGGTACCCATACTAATTCTACTTTTATATACATATCTAGTAGATTTTGGATTATAAGCCT
The DNA here is from genome assembly GCA_945859665.1 of Anorthoa munda. NCBI lineage: Eukaryota > Metazoa > Arthropoda > Insecta > Lepidoptera > Noctuidae > Anorthoa > Anorthoa munda. Next base: position 12,028,908 of record OX243909.1, read on the forward strand.
AATATTACAAATAATATAATTTAACTTAAAAGAAATATTTACATTATGTAGAGCAGACAAAACACTTCTGGAGTCTGTAACTATCAAAATATTATGTACCTTATGTACAAGACTATTTACATGCTGCAGAGCACAATAAATTGCATAGCATTCTGCGGTGAAAATGCTACACACCCTGTTTAATTTAATACATTTAGTGAAGTCTAACTGTGGATCATAGAAAGCTGCATTTACAACAAGATCTGTTTTAGATCCATCTGTGTATATAACATAGTGTTCTGGTCTATTGTCTTTAAACTGTAACAAATCAAATTTATTGTGTACAGTGTCTAAATGGATTGCTAAACTATTAATGATACCCTTATAAGGAATTTTGTATATAGGCCAAATATCATTTTTAACAATATCTTTTGAATTATTATTTACATGTTCAAAAATTGTTGGCATTTCAGGTAGAGTTCCACCAACCAAAGAAGAAGCAGAGATGGCATTGAAAGCAATTGACTGTGAGATATCAGGATGTATAATGAGTTTCTTAAGTAAAGGATTATCATTTGATACCATGACTTTTAATAAAAATCTCTCAGCCAACAACAATCTTCGTAATGTCAAGGGAGGTATACATGTCTCAACTTCTAACGAATTAATAGGTGTGGAGCGCATAGCACCACAAATAAGCCTCAGTCCCATATTTTGAATAACGTCTAATTTTCGTAACAAGGTGCTATTGGCATTCATATAAGCTAAACTGCTGTAATCAAAATGGCTTCTCACTATACTTTTGTACAGCATACTCATAACTTTGGGGTCAGATCCCCAAAAACTGCCTGCTAAATGCCTCAAAAGATTAATACCATTCAGTGCTTTGTTACTAATATGATTAATATGTTCATCAAACTTTAATTTATCATCAATAATGACTCCTAGGAATTTTTGTTGCTTAACAACAGGAATTTCTGCATTATTGTATGAAATTTTAACATTGCTATGAGCATTTATATTTTTACTGATAATTAAAACTGAACTCTTTTCTGGACTTATTTCTAATTTAAGTTTATTATGATAATAGCTGTATAATTGAGTCAAAGCCTTATTGATATTCGACATTGCACACACACAAAAGCAAGTCATCTGCAAACTGCAGGATATTTACACCTGGTGCATCTACATATTTTAATATTTCAGAAGTATACAAGTTATAAAGTAAAGGAGACAAAGTTGCTCCTTGCATTGTGCCTTTGTTAACAGTCCTAGGTCCATGTAATTTATTATTATATTTAACAAATACAGTTCTATTGTTTAAAAAAGAATAGAGCCATTTTAGAATATGACCAGGTATACCAATATCGTAAGATACTTGAATGAGTTCTTCTATATTTACATTATCAAAAGCACCTTTTACATCTAAAAACACACAGATTGCATTAGAGTGACTTAATTTAACCTGTTTTACATCTGATAATAAAGATACAAAGCTTTCAGAGCAACTTTTACCTTTTCTGAAGCCAAACTGTAGAGAAGGAATTAAGCTTTGTGATTCAACAAAATAATCTAATCTTAACTTCAACATATTTTCAAAGAGTTTGCCCAAACAAGAAGATAAGGAAATAGGTCTGTATGAAGAAGCACTATTTGCAGGTTTATTAGGTTTTAAAATTGGAATGACACACTGTGTTTTCCAAGACTTAGGTATTACTAATTTATCCCATAGTTTATTATAAATATTAAGTAATGTTGTTTGCGCATTTAAATGTAATTTTTTTATTAACATGTAAGGTACATCATCCAATCCCGGTGTAGTATCTTTCCTACTTTTTAAAGATGTTTTCAACTCTTCTATTGTGAAATTGTTTTTGAGAAATACATTTACATCATTTTCCATAGCATTTTCGAACAAATACTCAAGCCTATTTTCATCTATTTCAGTAGAATCTGCCAAATTATCTAAAAATCTTGGAACCCATTCATCATTGATGTTTTTATTTCGATTTGATCCAATTTTTTTAAATTTTTTAATGTATCCCCATATTCTAGAAACTGGAGTTAACCTATTGAAGCTACTACATAAATCACGCCAAGAACAAGAACTTTCTTCCTTCAGAATTCTTTTCTTTTTTGCATCTAATTGTTTATACTTAATCCAGTTTTCAATGTTCGGTTGAGAAAAATAATACTTCAATGCATCCTTTGATTTTGCGACAGCATCACTACATTTTGTATTCCACCATGGTACTGGTTTTTTAATAGCTGTGTTTGCCCCTAATTTTCGTTTTGGAATTGTTTTATTCCTCAAGTCATTTAAAGTTTCTATAAAATGGTTATATACATTGATAGGAGAAACATTTATTGAGTCCAAGTGGGAAAAACAAGTTTCTGATAGGCTATAATATTCGTCCCAATCTGCCTTACTATAAATATATTTCTCTTGATCCACAGGAGGTGATGTGTCATACATAGATGGTTGAATATTGATCTCAAGTAAGGTTGGAAGATGATAGCTACCCATGGGATCATCATGAACATACCAGTTACATAAATGAGCTATTGAAGAGCTAACAAGGGCAATATCTATTGCTGAAGCTCGTCTATTAGGATAAGGAACCGTTGTTGGTGAACCATCGTTCAAAATACATAAGTCGCATTCATCTATTATGTTATATAAACATCTACCTCTATTATTGTCACGATGGCACCCAAAGGCTATGTTATGAGCGTTAAAATCACCCATAACTATACATGGTTTTGGTATGTTATCGATTAAATCCTTTAGTTTTGCTGAGTCAAACCTGATACTGGGAGGGCTGTACACACAAAGTATTGACATTGCTCCAAATTGTGTTTCTATAGTGATACATAAGTTTTGAATCGATTCTGAGAAGAGTGTATTAACTACTTTGTATTTTAAACGATGGTTCACCAAAATGGCTACCCCATTATGCGAATTTATCGAATTTTTGTGGATTAAATTATATGTGGGAAAGTGTGGAATTATAGAACTAGGTTTGAACCAAGTCTCATTAAGAAGACAGACATCTATCTTTTTTTCCATTAATAAATTTTGTAATAGGCTCTTTTTACTCTGTAAACTCTGTATATTATACTGTAAAATATTTAGATAACTATCCATGTTTAAATTAAATTTGATAAAAATATTTCTTTTATTTTCTTATGTGTGAGTGGCCCATCAGAGTCACTCTTGTTTCCTAATGTGACCAACGATTTAACAATTGCGCTAATTATAATATCATTATTTGCTATGTGTTTAATATCTAAAGAATCATTGGTTTTAACCTTATCAGTAACCTTAGGTAAAACAGGGAAAGATTTCTCATTAAATGTAGGGGGTGAGTTCACAACAGTGGCATATGATTGCTGCTTAAGGAATTTGGCCTTTTTCTCTTCAATTTTTTGTTTTTTAATGGGACAGTCTCTTGAAATAGCTAGATGGTTACCTGCACAGTTGATGCATGTGATCTCTTCGACATCGCATTCTTTGTAGGAGTGACGACCAGCACAAGAAGAGCAGTGTTGTTCGCCTCTGCAAGCCTTAGCAGAATGGTTAAACTTAAGACACTTATAACATTGCAGTAATGGTGGTATGTACGCTTTCACCTCGTATCGAAATAGTTTTATGTAGGCGTATTGCGGTAATGCTGTTGCTGCAAAAGTGACGGCAACTGTATTGAGAGGCACTAATTTTCCCTCTACTTTACGCATGAATCTTTTTACTGAAATTACTTCAGAGTCGCACACTATGTTCTTGTATATATCTTCATTGGAGAGTTCTTTAGGCACGAACGTCAATACACCAATCCTTTCTGTTAGATATGATGGTATAAAGGCTTTAAACTTATTTTTCCATAGGAAGTCTTCCATTTTCAGGAAATTGTTGGCCGCAGCTGCTTTTCGGAATGTTACTCCTATTTTGTGCGCATTTATTCTATGTACTCCTAAGACTCCTTTAACATTGTCAGCTATTAAATTGGTGAGTGTGATAGGATTTTTATTGCCTATCTTCTCTTGCTCTGTTGACTCGACGTATACTACATACTCAGAATTAGTGTTTTCTATGAACAGTCTTTTGTAGTTTTGTTTAGTGAAAATGTTATACTTATTCGAGTCAGGGTTTCGAGTTTTATTGTATTTTCTTTTCTTGTTTTCCCCCGGATCTGGTGGCTCCTCACCACCGCTGGTGATACTCATGGTTGTTAAAAAGTTTTTTTCAGATGTTATTTAAGTGGTATTTCCGTATAATTATTTATTTATAAACTTTTTGCGAAATCAAAATTACCGCCTCGTTTGACTTCCCGCCAAAAAGTCCTGTCAGGACTTACTAGGTAAATGTGACCTACCTAAAAATATTTGTGATTTATTAAAGTTTCCTATATTATATAATTCTATATTTCAATTTATCCAAAACACTGTTGGATCTATATGAATATTACTTGTATAGTTTTGTTATTTTTGTTAAGTCTGATTATTAAATTTTAAGTTTAGTTTTTCTGTCTTCTGTGTTTACATCTTTTGTAATTTGTATGTACTTTAGGTAGCTGAAATTATTAATTTAATGTGTTTTTATTATTCTGTTTTAATCATAATGTTCTTTGAATGTTCTGTATGATTGTTGGGCTGATGGTTTGCCAATGCCCGAATAATAAATAATTAAAAAAAAAAAAAAAAAAAACAAGATTGACAATTTGACAAGTGAATTGTCACAGTGTGTGGATTTTGTCGTAAAATCAACCAAGGATTTATTTATTGACTCGAACTGACATTCAACGTGCATTCAACTCCAACTATAATCATTCTATCTGATATACTTAATATATATTAAATTGTGCTTCATGTGCATTTGCCACAAGCGAACGATTTATTTGTATACATATATCACGTCAATCTTTCTTGGCACACCTTGCTTTATTATTGGGTTTCAAGTGCTATCTTAAATTAACCACAGGTTAACAGGTATTTGTCTAGAGCTCAGAACAGATTTAGCTCTTTCAAGTGGACTCATGTCTTTATAAAATAAACGTGAAGAGAAATCACTAAAGCCCTTTAAAATGGAAAACCGAATCAGATGTTTTGAAGAAATAGCTGCTGAAATATTTGATACAGAGAATGTGGGGACCGATTCCTCTTCTGATCAGGTACATAAAATCAGTCTTACTAAATCTATGGAGTGTAGATATTTCGCCCTTCATATTAGGAATGATTTGGCAGTCTTCATATTTTCCTTTATGAGATTGTAATTTTGTCTTCACTCAATAAAATCCTTATCCTACTTCATAATATATATAATATTAAATAAATGCAAAAGTTTGGATGGATGTTTCTTACTCAATTATGCTAGAATGGCTGTTAGATTGTAGTCTGGAATAGCACATATTCTAGTTTTCATGTCCTAGGGAACATTATACCGGGCACATTACATATAAGAAAACACTTTTCATGCGGGCGAAGCCACTGGTAGAAACTAGTATAAAAAAATATCTTCATATAAACCGTTTCAGAAAAGTAGACAAAAAGGCTGCAAAATACAGCAATTATCATGGCATATTGGTTAAAATTACTATGATGATTGTATTTTTGCAATTAATTGTATTAATTATTTGTAGAATTTTTTGTACATAAGGTAAATTAAGGTTTTAAAGGTTTTGTAAATAAAGTAATCTTTGATTTGCAGGTTGATGTTGAAACTATGATACTGAAAATTTACAAACAGTTTGAGAAAAATGCTGAAATTGAACCAGAAATACCTGTAGTAAGAAAAAGAATTCATAGTCAATTGTTAAAAAATTGTCTAGGATCTTTACCACAGAGCTATGAATGCTTGGATGCAAGTAGAACATGGATAGTCTACTGGGTCTTGCACTCATTGTGGCTACTTAATGACATGCCTGATGCAGAAACATTATCTGATGTAGTAAAGTTTTTGACATTATGCCAGCATGAGGAAGGTGGATATGGTGGTGGCCCAGGACAGTATCCTCATCTTGGAACTACTTATGCTGCTGTAAATGCTCTTAGCATTATTGGCACTGAAGAAGCATACAACTCTCTGGACAGAAGCAGTTTGCAAAAGTTTCTATGGACTGTCAGAGATGTTGATGGATCATTTGCCCTACACAGGGGTGGGGAGCAAGATATTCGAGGTGCCTACTGTGCTGTCAGTATTGCCAAAATAACAAATACTTACACGGATGCCTTATTTGACAAAACAGCAGAATGGATAGTCAGCTGTCAGACATATGAAGGTGGATTTGCTGGGTGCCCTGGCATGGAGGCCCATGGGGGATATGCATTCTGTGGGATTGCCTCTTTGGCATTGCTGAATAAGACACAGTTATGTGATATTGATGCACTATTGAGATGGTGTGTAAATCGTCAGATGCGTGTGGAAGGTGGCTTCCAAGGAAGAACAAACAAGTTGGTGGATGGATGTTATTCATTTTGGCAAGGAGCTGCATTTCCAATTATCAGTGCTATTCTCTCCCAAGGTAAAATATATCATGATAATTAATATACTAACCTATTTGGCAATCATCTGTTTATTTATATGTGATTGTTGTTTCTGTGTACAAACTTATGGCAAGTCATGCATTTGCAAGACATCAGTTAGTTTAAAAAAATGTGTCAATGTATAATTTTATTATTCCAAACTAATAATACATAATTTTCTTTTCAGAAAATAAAGAACTTATTGAGACAGTACTTTTCAATCAAGGTGCCTTACAAGAGTACATAATTATATGTTGTCAAGCCCTGCCTGGTGGTGGTTTTATTGATAAGCCTGGCAAGTTAGTATCCTTATTATTAATTTTTGTTATTCACTACTCTATTGTTTAAAAAAATACACCTTCCAAATTGCATCATCATAGTGCGGTTCAATCACAGCCCTTTTGTTTGGCTGTGTAGCATCCAGACAGTGTATTTACAAATTATTTTTCAACACTTGTACAGTACTCGCCAAACTTCTTGGCCGCCTTGAAGTTGGCTACAATGGCTGTGCATCAGTAAATCTCATACAAAAACGGTAGCGCGCCATGCTATGCGCATCGGCGAGCCAATTTCAGAGCGGCCAAGAAGTAAGTATATACCTACTTACTACTCAACTGACTTACGATGACATACTCCATATAAAATACCATAACCCCAATCTGCACAAATTCGCAAAGTGAAAAATCTTGAGTTCCGAAGGTCAAGGAAAAAGACTGAACTCTTTTGAGATCTCTCAGGTCATCCCGTGGCCTGTCACAGACGTGTTTTCTCCCAAGTTTTGAAACAGATGAATGTTAGAGCCCATTTAATGCTAAATGAGAAATACCTATCCTACTTTTTGCCGTCGTGTTTAATCTCATTTAAATCTTTCTAATAGGTACCATTATAGTTGGTAATATACAATGATGTTATATACAGAGTGGCCTAAAAATCGTGGATCATTCGAAACAGGGCGATAACGATATTTGGGGCTATTTGCAGCAGATCATAAAGTACTTAGTGACCAATATTTTTTTATCCATATAACCGCAACTATCGCCCTGTTTCGTTTGTTCCACGATTTTTTGCCCAACCTGTTTATACTGAGGTAGATACGTTTTACTTACGTCTGCGCGGAAATACAAACACAAGCTGATCAGCTTGAGTGAACTTAGTCCGTCCTGACTCCTGCGTCTGGCCGCGACACGAACGTACGCTTGAACCATCGACCATTGAACTGTAGGTTTATCTCTTTCTGATAACGGGGTCGTATTTATATCTCTGTGATCTTATAACCTTAAAGTTCCTTAAAGACAGACCCTATGTAACTAGGTAGCTAAAGTAAAATATCGCCATGTTTTTATTTCTTTACAATGAGCCTCTATTGGTAAAATCACATTGGTATAGTCCCCGGCATGTAACTTGGCAAGGTTTTGGCATAGTGGGGGTAAGTTCGCGCATAGTGAGCGAACTGACCAACCACCGTATAGTACGAACGGAATGTGGAAGCAACGCGATTGGTCAGTCGATCCTTGTGTCAACTGACTAACCAATCGCGCTCTCGGAACGGTGCTAAACGCTCCCCGCGTCCCGCTAGGTAACCAAAGAGACCTAAAAAATGACTTCTGCGCATCTAACGACTCTTGCCAAGTTACGTGCCGATAACTATAATATAAGTCTGGCTAGCAGAAAGGTGTATAAAGACCTTTCATAATGTGAACCAACGACACCACAAATGAAAGTATTGTGGCAAACCAAAGAAACAAGGTAGGTACCTAAGTTTAAATTTTAGATGTAGGTACAACATTTTTCTTAGCTCATCTAGTGAGTGTGGCCCGTGGTTTCTTAGGCTTGTGTAATAAATTTTCGACCTTCAAAATAAATTTCAGGTGATACTCGAAATGCCATAACATAACATCATTCTTGGTGTAACTTCTGCATATCCATTTATATATCATACCTATTGTTTCAGGCCCAGAGATATTTATCACACTTGTTATGCGCTGAGCGGACTGTCAGTGGCGCAACACGGCACTGGGGCTGGGGACCCGTTCGTAGTCGGCAGACCTAACAATGAACTCAACAGAATACACCCCCTGTACAATGTTGCGCCTCATCTCGCCTACAATGCTGTTCATTATTTCATCAGACATCCACCACCAGTAAAGGACAAAAATTAATGTCTAAAGACAAATCTCTAAAACATAGATGAAAATTGCACCATAGTTTTGCTTTTCCTTTGTCATAGGGCCGGTTTCCTAATTATGAATTTAAAAATTAATAAAAAATTTCAATGTGTTGATCGTACTATTATGTATGGATATGAAATGTATAATTTAGGTAAGACAGACGAACGGACGAGTCTAGAACTGACATATATGGACAAAAGAAGGACATGTGATACTTTTTATGCCGATAGTGCATTCCTGGAGAATAATTTTCACGAAGCTGGCATAATCTAGAATTCTAGACCTAAATTATTTATATACTAGCTTTTGTCAGCGACTTCGCCCGCGAGAGAGACGAAAATTATATTCCAAGGGAAACTAAAAAGTATCATGTTCTAATACCAGTTGATTTTAAGTAAGTATGTAAGTACTTATATTTCATAAATAAACTCTGAAACAACTCTATAAATTCGATGTAATGGTCGTTCGAGAATGTTTTTTTCGAGATACCCTCATTCGAGCTTAAACCTATTCGATATTTTGACGTATCGAGGTACCTACTGTACTGTCGCGCACATGATACTGCGATCTCAAGTACATGCGAGATACGAGCTCGTAGCTAACGATTTATAGATTTTGTTATTCGAGTAAACTATATTCGATGTCGCTTTAGAATTGAGTCGAGTGGTCAGGGTCAAGATGTCCTAGGGCCGAGTTGTCACGGAGTCTAAGGTTGTCGTAGAATCCTTTTGTAGGATCATGGACGTAAACGCCACCTCGCCGTTCACATCGGGTACACTCGAGTCCTAAAGTGTTTAGGGTCACAACTAGTGTCAGCTAGAAAGATATTACAATAAATGCCGACTGAGCGATTTGCTCTTTACAACCGTTACCGTTTTTATATTACTATTAATTCGTATTTGATGGTTATAAAACTTTTAAAATACGAAGAACAGTGGCTACTATTTCAAGAGCGAGTTTTGCGTAATCGACATATTAAACGCCATCTAGTATTTTATTGAACTAAGCCACAGACTCGCTATGGCTAGGTCTTATAATATTTCAATCGAAGGTTAGATCGCCACCAAATTATCGCATTTTTTTATTATTTCATGTATTTCAACAGACTTCATATGGAGGAGGTTCTCAATTCGACTGTATTTTTTTTTATGTGTGTTACCACAAAACTGTTTATTTTTGTCGATTGCAAAGTAATAGGGCCTATTGACCTACATTAAACTATCATGAATGATGATAGCAGACTTTTTATTATTTACAAGAAAATAACTAATTACGAAATTAGGAGTTTCGAGAGAAAAAGTTCCGTTCGGCCCTTTTATATGTCCTTATGTGGGTGACCATAAGCTCTTAGAGAAAGGTTATTTTGAGTGTGAACACACGGAATAACCTTACTCTAAGAGCCCCCTGATAGGTTAACTATCAGTTTATTTTGTTGTCAGAATGGAGTAACACCAACACATTAAAATCCTATTTCAGAAACTGTCCTCAATATTTGTATCTTGGTTGTAAATAAGATTCAAGAGACCTGTTAAAAAATAATGTAGCAATTAAATTTCATTCTCCACAGAGATGTTTCATTTCTATTTTATTAAATGCGTAGAAAGGAAGTATTACACACACATGTTAAGAACACTGCATTTTATTATGCTATAATTTATTTCGTCGTCTTTGATATAATAAAAATGTAACTATTACAGGATTTTATCTTTACCTTAATCATATCTGTAATAAATACATAAGAACCAATACATATTTTTATATTAAACAAATATGCAACATTAACAATTTGTGTGATGAAGATAAATTAGAACTACATACAATAAGCAATATATATATTTGGTAATAGTTGATGTCCGTTGTTTCAATTTACACCAACACAAATTCCTCAGATTCAATGTCTGTATCACTGTCTTGGATATTTGGAGTCACCCAGTTTTGCTCTGTTTCATATATTGAGTATCTAACATTAGGAAAGTTCATAACATTACTACAAGAACCACTGTTTAGAGTGAATATAGGATACTCTAAATTAGTAGTAACTCCCTGGGGGACTAGGAATGATTGTATTATATTAATATAAGTTTCCAAATCATGCTGTGTTGCCAGGTAAAAACCTATACAACATGATGGATCCATTTTACTAAGAGGCATTTTTCTTGGAGATCGACAATGAAATGACTGTAAGGAAAAGTTTGGTTGCCATACATCAACCATTTCCTGACAGTAATGAGGGTCCAAGTGAATTAGTCTATCATCTTGGTAACCCACAAAGTACAGTGAATGTTTGGGACGTCCCCCAATTATCCCTATGCAGAAGTCTAATGTTAGCAGAGATGTAAGGCAAGGGCCATAAATAGGATTAAATTTATCAGAGCCCAGTTTAACAGGTACTAAAAGAATGAGTGATTTCCAAGAACCATTTGGTAAACGGCAAAGTGAAAATACATCTTGAATATAAATAGTTGAATCTTGAGCAACATAAACTTCCAAATTATCAAATTCGTAATTTTCCTTTGAAGCAGCTGCCATGACTGCTTTTAAACAGTGAGCAACAGACGCAGGGCCATACCAGTCTCCTGGTTTCTTCCCCAGAGCTTCTCCCAGACTCACCATCTGGTGTATGGATAGAGGACTATTTACTGATGACTTGTCACCAAACCATTTAATTATCATGCGGTGTAGACAATCCTCTTGAAATTCCCTGGCATTTTGTATAGCTTTCTCAGGTGACCACCTCCAAGATCGCCCAAGAAAATGAGTCACTAAAGCTTGGGCCAGCAACATTTGTCCACTTCTGAGCATGCAACCCCAACCGCAGTCTGTAGTAAATGACGAACCTGACATTGTAGGAAATTCTCTTCTGTAGGTCATCCAAATTTTGCTGATGAAGTCCGATTTAAAACCCTCAATGCCTTCACCATATATCTGCTCAATTGGGTGGTTTGCAGTTGCTTCTGTACCAATTTCTGTTGAGGACTCTAGTGATCCAGTCGGACTTAGTTTACGATGGTAACATCGTCCAAGTAGCCATACTGGTGATTCCTTTGAAAAGCTGGTTTTCAATTTGACTGTCCATCCGAACTTCACGTTATTCCACATGGATAGGAGGCGGGATTCAACTTTACCCTTAAGATCGAGTAGCTCCTCCGAACCATCGCGAGCATTTGAACTTGCAGCTTTATTTTTATCATCATTTATCCCTGATGCATTTTGGGTAATACCGTTCTCAGATGGTTTCAGTTCAGAGTTATGGGCAACAATGCTACTAGCGCCGTTCATTATATTACTTATGCATCATACCTACTGTTACTGTTGGAATTATAATCCAATATTTGTTGACTAGTCAGCACTTCAGCAGTACGTTGTATCTTTATCAGATTATGGTTCAGTCCCCATATTCAATGTATTTTTGCAGTCTTAGGATAACAGTATTACCACTGTATTGTTTAAAACACTAGCAGCACATCTCTTTAAGTTTACAAATAAAATTAATGGTATTTTCGTAAATATATTATGAATAAAAACATTACGAGTTCACGCGCACGACACACAATGACAAATTATGTTTTTTTTTATTTTTTATTGTTGTGGTATGCCACTGGTTTGGTTACAAGACCTTTAAGCAACGAGTAAAAAACAACAGTGTTGCCAACAAAATTGTGAAGGTTAACACGGAGATACACAAGATCGTAGAGATAAACGCCCTCTCGCTTCATTTTTGGCCTCCGAAAGTATGACCATGTGTCAGAATTTCGGAGGCGGTTGAAGTGGCTGCCCATTCGGCAGCGTCGAGATACACACATTCTTTCATTACTCTTTTCTGTTCTTCACAACCCTACCTCTCCTTCATATCGTTCCAAGAGGAAAACCTTGCCGTTCCTCATCGTCTCTTCTCCTTCGTTTTCCTCCCCACTCATCAAGTCGTTACGGTGGATCATTTACTGTTCGTGCTGTCCGCCTCTGGAATACTCTCCCTCACACCATTCGGGACAGGCCTTCGTTGGGAATTTTCAAGAAAAGAACAAAGGAACATTTCCTGTCGACATGATGCATAGATTATTATGTATGTATTTATTACGTTAGGATTTTAGTTATATTAGATAGTATGTATTATGTTTATGCATTGTGTGCTGTACACGTATTTGTTTAGTTTATATAGTTAGTAAGAATTGAAATGTTAAGTTATATTGTGCACTTGAGTATGCTGTCCTCATGTAATTAAAAATCTCTTTGACACTGAGGTTTGCTGTAAGAGAACCCAATTATGGGTTAAGCTCGCCTTTGTACATAAGCTGTCCTACTATATTTGATAAATGTATGTTTTTGTGTACAATAAAGAATAAGAATAAGCCCTCTAGGATAAGTTCTGTGTCGTTCACACTTCACAGTGCCACAGAGTACATTTTGCCACAGTCAGATACAATTGTATGTTCTGTGCACCCAGATGTAGAACACGTTGACGCGAAGTTTTGTGTAAATGTGTAGTTCTCATTAAACTTTTTGATGACTTCATGGCCAGCGTCGGACTGGCCATATAGTCGAGGCTGCGTTTGTACTCCGGGCCCCAGCCTGCGCGGGTCTCCCACGGGTCTGACTTGCGGGGCTTGCTGCTAGCTCCAGGAGACGTTAGGAGCCCGCGCAGTCTAGGGCCCGGCTATTGCGACCTACATCTAAAGTAGATATATATGTCGCATCAAGGCTGGCCGATAGATGTAAACCATCGGGAAGTCAGGATGTATTCCCTTAAGTTAAGACATCGTGTGTGGGCAGGTCGGTGGGTACAATAGTAAAAATGAAATCACACAAGTTATTCGATACACTGGGTTTATTCAATTAGTCACAACTCAGTTACAATCTTGCTTACTAATATTACGGACCGACGGCGACACTGATTCTACGACGTGATATCTATCTCTAAGGCTGTCAGTACACTCAGTACTCAACTGCCTTTTTCCCCACCACGCAAAAATTTTATTTTTTTTTTTTTTTTGGTGCAATTCCACCGCACTATTCCCAAACCACTGCAACTCCTGAAAGCCAGAATCATCAGTGGCGACCACCGGAAAAGCGCCGAGGCAATGAAGCTCGACGAAGTCCCGGAGAATGAATTTAACTGTCTTGGATCCCGCAACGAAATTAATCAGAAAAGAATAACGGAGGAGTAGGAAAAACCATAAATTTTCCACTTCCCTCCACATCAAGCAGGAGACAGAACAAACAAGGCCACTAGGCACAAAGGGTCGTTTACAACTGGGATAAGCCCAGTTGCCTAGCACCACGGATAAAAATAAGAATTAATATTAATGGGTCCTAACATTGTGAGCTGTTATGTTTGATTCCAATAATAGGTATGGCAAAAACGCTTGAACGCACGGAAATTTGTTCTAGTTTCCACAAGGTCCGTATAGTAAACAACTCCTGAGGTAGCCTCTACATTATTCAACATAACATTACGTTCATTCTGCCAAAGAATACACTCCCATAAGATATGATGTGCAGATTGTACATATTCGCAGTCAGATGTAGAACACTGACATAAAGGCGAGGCAACGAGCTTGAAGGAAAACAATTTACTTTTAAAGTTACCATGCCCTGTGAGAAATTGGGCAACACAGTGATCCACCTCCAGCCACGTCCTGGCCAGCCGCTCGCGAACGGATGGAAAGAATTGGTGGAGATGTCGGCCCTTGATGGAATTATCCCACCTACATTGCCATTCGGATAAAAGTTCCTCCCAGACGTCAATAGGTGGTTTAAATAATCTAGAGATTTTCTCACGATCACTCCGCGTTAAAAAGTTCGCGTCCGTGGTCTCTCGTGCGGAATAGTACATTGCAGCACGTCGCTGCACTTCAAGGTCGACCGGAAGTACGCCAGCAAGTACCGGTAAGGCCTCAGTACTAACCGTCCTGTACGCTTTGCATAAGAATATCAAAGCTAAACGCTGACTCTGAAGCAACTTACGTCGCACCGCCCCTATGGTGGCCCTATCAGCCCAAACAGGCGCCCCATAGCAAATACAACCCAAGTAAGTAGCCCCATAAATAGTTTTTAAAGTTAAAAAAGACAGACCCCACGTAGATTTAGATATTCTCGTTAAGGCATAGATTTTTTTTTTTATAATATGATCTATAAATGCAAAATTCCTCTCTAACACGAGACCAAGATAGCACACGGACTGCTTCCTTTTTACGGGAACGTTATTAAATTGAATAGTAGGGCACGATTTAAGACTACCCTTCAAAATGAGTTGATAAGTTTTGTGCGGAGCAAAGGTCAGGCGGTTTCGAAGCAACACGCAAGTGCTTATATAAAGCGTGTTAATGCGTAGTTGCTCTTGATTGCCGCCAGGGGCGTGCTTGTTATTTGTTTTGACGTCCGATTTGACTAAACCCGACACGGCCATCCTGTCAAACAGGCGTCATCGCACGGTTCCCAACTTAGGGATTTTGTCCCTAAATTTGGGGAATAGTAGCGTTAAAAGGGACATTTTTAGGGACAGGTATTTTTTGGGGATTTTTTTAGGGATTTCAAACAAAACTTGTAAAATCGAAAACAAAGCGTGTGTTTTAAATTTTGTGCACGCACTATATGTCATTCTATCCCTAAGTTTTATCCCTTAAATTGGTATAGAGTATCATGATCGTACGATTTTCCTTAAATCGGGATTATGGATCTTGAGTAAAACTTGATCATACTGTGGACGTGATCAAGAACTTCAACGTTATGTATGACTTCAAAAATGAGACGTGAAACGAAAACGAGGAAGAGGATGATGATGCGGTTTTGGAAATAATTAAAACTTTTAATGATTTAGGTACTAAATAATTATGTAGGTAGGTACATATAAATTCTTTTTAGGGATTTTTAGGGAAATTCAGAAAAAAAGTTGGGGATTTGTTTTGGTAAAGGTTGGTAACACTGCGTCATCGTCTGTTTCTCATTGTCAGATTTTAACAGGGTATCGAATCATGTGGAAATCCTCAATGGATGTCCTCAGCCCTTGGGGAAAGCTGAGGGGTCTGTCAGGCTCCTACTGGCTAAAACCACATGGTGTTCTCTAGGCCGTAATTTCTCTTGAGAGGCGAGCGTGGAACACAGCACGTCGCCTTCTCGGGCCTCTCTCAGATGACTGATCCCCAAATCTATCACCCGCAGGCTTCATCATCTTGTCCTCGCTCCATGCTCCATGCCACATCATGTCATGTTGCGGCACACGACCTCTTAGTCTACTCCATCCTGCCAATCGCCCATCATACAAGGGATGTTTTTCTGAAACATACAAAATTTGCAAACAGTATTTACTTGTCCAATCCTGACGCATAATCTAGGTGAGTGAGGAAACATTTTGAATCAATCAAACATGATCATTTAAATCTCTCTGTTCACTATTGCAAGGAACGAGTAATTCTATTTCCAATTTAAAGAAAACAGCAACTTTATCATCGATTTGGTACCTAAAAGCACCTAATCTTCGTAATTACAAAGTTCAAGTACCACTAATAGTCATTAATATCACATTAAATCAAACAAAAGGAACAAGACACCAGGTATCTTATTCACGATCTTTAGCCATCACATAGCTCTCCTAGCTATCTCATAGCTCTCTTAGCAATCACAATTGCTCTACTCGCACATCCCCACGATGTCGTGTCAACTCAACTCTCTGAACTCAGAACCTGTTCACACAGATATTTAGTTTGTCCTATGTTACGTCAATTCATTATCTACTTCATCTACTATCTCAATTGGTACTTGAGCTTTGTGTGTCTTATTAACAAGATCGACGCAAAGTTTTCAAAATTAGAAAATCAAAATTATTTAAATTTTGAACATTAACATGGTAACCTCACCTCTCGCGTGACTATGTGAGTTTAATTTCTTTTAACCTCATAACTCAATAGGAACTTTCTGTAAGGTTCCTAACACAATCATGAATTTTCTCACCAGACAATGTCACACAGACTTACAGGTACCATACAGGCTTTCAGTTGACACACAGGCTCACAGTTGCCACACAGGCTCACAGTTGCCACACAGGCTCACAGTTGCCACACAAGTCAACAGTTGCCACACAACGCTCGACTATTCCAGACCAAACTAGATTATTGGGTTCGTGAAAATAGGGAGGGGGCAACAGTACAGACAAGGAGCGTGCTTTCATTGCTCAAAAACGTTGCATTAGGGCTATATTTAACTTATGTGAAACTGACTCTTGTAAGCCGTTTTTTGCAAAGATGAAGTAGTATTGACACTGCCATGTGTCTATATATTTGAGGTCGCAGTATTTGTCAAAAATAATATTGACATGTTTAATTACTACACGCGTATACGACGTAAGGACAAATTGCGCACAGTGGCTAGTAGGACTCATCTAATGCATGAAAGTATCTTTTGTACAGCTTCAAGTATCTTTAATAATATTCCAGGGCCCATTAGAATAATTACGGAAATGAAAAAATTTAAAAAGAATCTCCATGATCTGTTAGTAAACAAGTGCTACTACTCTATAAAAGACTTCCTATCAGACAAATCACTGCTCCAATACAGTCCCCCTCAGTCATGATGCGTTCGGTGGGCCACTGATGTGTACCTACCTAAATTCGTTCCGTTTTATTTTGCGGTTTTTATATTCTATGTGTAATTTTAATCTTGTGTAACAATAATGTAAATTTACTTTAATTGCTATGTAACTATTGTATGCCCGAAGGGCGGGACATAGCTGATCTCAATTTAATTATTTAAGACCTGTATTATGTACCTACCTATGATCCACAATAAAGATATTGATTGATTGATTGATTGAGGGAAATTTAAAACTAAATCATTACCCTGGGCCATGTACCACAGTCATTCCAAACAAACTTTAGGAATTCTGCTACAGCAACAACTGACAAGCTTATAGAAACCCTCGAGTAAAACCTCCAAAGCTACGGCTCTCTAGCCGACCAGCAATTGTATTGCTCTCACAACGGTCTATAGCCCCGACCGCCGCCAAAATCCACTGGTACGGTCAAACATAATATAACGTATTATGTTTGACCGTACCAGTGGATAGACTGAATTACTCGACACCTTAAGGTTGCTCATTATCATCAAAATCCTTTTGAAATCAACATCGACTGGTACAAACATAACCCGCTGGCATCTTCCTTAACCTACAGTGTGCATACTTGTAGGTTCTAAGCGTACCTATTTAAAACTATCACCGTCCTGGGCGTCCTGTCATAATCACCTATCGCGGACTTAATACAGGGCCTATTTAGAATAATACACTATTTACACTAAAATATGTCGATGGTTGTCAGCAAGTAACTGAATAAATGAACACGTGTTTTCTATAAAATTACTTTTATTAATAACATTAATACAACTGTCATCAACTATGACGTCAAATTCTCAAGGAACTTGGTGATCGGGGATCCTTCTCACAAGATTCGCGATTTTTAATCAAAGATCGGAACATACCGACTGTTCATATGAGGGAAACAATTAAGCCTGATAATATTTGCTTCTTAATAGCTCGTGTGAAGGGACTTCACGAATTAACTCTGATCAATATCTTTAAAATCAAATATCGACAGTAACCGTTTACTATCGCTCACTTACTCTGTATTCATGCAAGGAAAACGATACCGTTACCAACTCGATACAATTGCGTTGGCCAAAAGACATTACTAACTCGCTTTGCCACTGAAAATGACTAGTTCTGCAGTAATTTTGGATATCTCATTTCCTTCTTATGGGATATCTCATCCTAAAGTTGAAGTCAAAATGATGAAACTATACCGCCTGTAGCGCCCCTGCTGAAGTGATAAGATTGTTTTTTTTTAATATTAACGCAGGCGCTACATTACTTAAGACGCCGCACAGAACACCAGTCGTTCATATGCACTCATACTGATAAGTTGGGTTGTAGAATAGTTTAGAGTAAAAATTAATTAGTATTTGTTGTAAGTTTGATGTGAGAACAATATAGTACGGTTTTATTTTATCGTGAATTGTTATTTCATTTGACCACCAGAACACACGCAACATAGTATTCTAAATTGGTGACCCCGACGTGATTGTTTTTGGGCCACAGTGTACTAACTTTTGTGACTATTTGTGTGCGATCAGTGACTTTAAAATTCGGTGATAAAGACCACTGGTGTTCCGGACGTACCCCATATTCTATCTACGGACATGATGGCAGGTATCGAGCAGTTGAAAGCTGAGATTGCAAAAATCAATGCAACGTTGACAAACATGCGGCGTGGTAGTTCAAGAAGTAACAACTGTTATCCGAAGCGCTATTCAAGATCGTCATCAAGATATCGCACACCGGATTCCCCAGACTGGTTATGCAGTTATCACTTTCGGTACCGCCATAGAGCCAATCGCTGCGTACCTCCTTGTGCGTGGAAGTCAAGGGATTCCAGCAAAAAGGGAAATGCCAGATCTTCACAGTCGGAAAACTAATAAGCGCGGTGCAGTCGTCGGCGGAGGTCTGCGCTGTGGTACCCTGCAGCCGCCTATCAGTAATGGACTACAACTCAGGTTTGCGTTTTCTCGTCGATACAGGCGCGAACGTATCTATCTTACCGGTAACGAAGAGAATTTTTAAAAACTTAAGGTGTTCTGACTATAAATTATATGCTGCCAACGGTACCGAAATTGCTACTTATGGCGTAAAGTCGCTTGTTCTAAACCTAAAGTTACGTAGACCGTACCGTTGGGAGTTTATAATAGCTGATGTTAAGCAGCCTATTCTGGGCGCAGATTTCTTGTCCTATCATAAAATTTTAGTAGATATGAGTCAGAGAAAACTTATAGATCAGACTACTAACTTAAATGTATCAGCCGCAATTGTAAAGATGCAACAGTTTTCCGTTAATTCTATTATTGAGAGTTGTCCATATTATGATTTATTGTGTATGTATCCCGAAATCACAAAACCAGCGTCATTCAGGGAATCTCCTCCGCATAATGTGTTGCATTATATCGAGACGACGGGACCACCCGTTCATGCTCGCGCTCGTCCTTTAGCGCCAGACAGATATAACAAAGTTAAGGAAGAGTTTAGAATTATGCAGGAATTAGGTATCTGTAGGCCATCTAAAAGTGCTTGGGCCAGTCCACTTCACGTTGTTCCGAAGAAAAACGGTGAATTGAGACCATGTGGCGACTATCGTCGCTTAAACGCGATAACAAAGCCTGACAGGTACCCAATTCCTCGTTTGCATGATTTCACATACGTTTTGGCGAATAAAATAATATTTTCAAAATTAGATATAAATAGAGCCTATCATTGCATAAGTATAGCACCGGAAGATATAGAGAAGACAGCCATAATAACCCCATTTGGTCTATATGAATTTCCCCGCATGACATTCGGTTTGCGAAACGCAGCACAGACATTCCAGCGTTTCATGAATAATACTGTTTTACAGGGTTTGGATTTTTTATATAATTATTTGGATGACGTCATCATTGCTAGTGAAAATAGCACCCTCCATAAGGAACATTTAAGGTTGGTTTTTGAACGTTTCAATACTTACGGCATCACGATAAACTTAAGCAAGTGTTGTTTTGGACAGTCGCGCATAGAGTTTTTAGGGCATGAAGTTAGTGTAGATGGTATCAGACCACTCGATGAGAAAGTTCAGGCAATTGTGAATTTTCCTAAGCCCGAAAATATAGCCGAATTGAGACGGTTTTTAGGCATGTTAAATTTTTATAGGCCACATTTACCAAATTTGGCTTCGTATCAGTGTGAGCTTAATAAGTATTTAGTTAACGCAAAGAAAAACGATAAGACTAAAATTCATTGGACAGATGTTGCTGAGAATGCGTTTGTGCAATGTAAGACGGGTCTACAGAAGGCCGTTACACTGTCACATCCTCGTCAAGATGTTCCACTTGCGTTAATGACCGATGCTTCTAATACATCTATGGGTTCAGTTTTGCAGCAAAAGGTAGACGGTGTTTGGAAACCGCTAGGCTATTTTTCAAAGAAATTAACCTCTACGGAACAAAAATATTCAACTTATGATAGGGAGCTGCTAGCCATTTACACATCTATTAAATATTTTCGCAAATTATTCGAAGGTCGCCCTCTGACAGTGTATACAGACCACAAACCTTTATGTACTGCATTTTCAAAATTAAGTGAAGATGACAATGAAATGACCAAGAAGGACGCGTCAACTACTTTTTATTAGCGAGTTCACGGACGATATTCGACACATCAAGGGTACTGATAATATAGTAGCGGATACATTGTCGCGAGTAGAAACAATTCTCTGTCCGACTGTACTCGACTACAGTGCACTCGCTGACGCGCAAATGAAAGACGAGTATTTATTGAGCATGTTAAAGAATGCGGACAGCGACAGTAATATCAAGTATAAACAAATGTTATTACCAGAATGTAATAAGCCAATTTATTGTGAAATTTCTGGCAACGTTATTAGACCATATTTAACAGAACATTTTAGAAAAATTGCTTTTGATAGTGTGCATAGTTTGAGCCATCCCGGTGTAAGAACAACGAGAAAGATGGTTTCTAAGTATTTTGTTTGGCCTGGTATGAATAGAGATGTGGGTTTGTGGGCTAAAACTTGTCTGCAATGTCAGAGGTCGAAGGTCAGTCGTCACGTAATGTCAGGCATTGAAGAATTCACACTGTCTGGTCGTTTCGAGCATATCTACGCGGATATTGTTGGTCCCTTACCAACATCTCCACAAGGATTTAGATATTTAGTCACTATTATAGATAGGTGTACGCGATGGCCAGAGGCTTTCCCAGTTCAGGAAATAACTGCAGAGGTAGTTGCGAAATGTATATACGAGGGATGGATAGTTAGATACGGTTGCCCGATTAGGATAACGACCGATCAGGGTCGGCAATTTGAATCGTACCTTTTCAAAAATTTTATGAGTTTTCTAGGCATTCATAAAATTAGAACCACGCCATACCATCCACAGAGCAACGGCGCTGTGGAAAGGTGGCATCGTTCATTGAAAGCCGCCCTCATGGCACGTTTGCACGAAAATACCAATTGGTTAGAGCAACTGCCCAGTGCGTTGTTCGGCATGCGTGCTGCCATTCGCACGGATAGTGGGGTCAGTGCCGCGCAGTTAGCATTCGGTAGATCTTTACGTTTACCTGGCGAGTTTTATGAACGATCCAATGATAGTCATAACAACGACCCATATAATTTGATTAAAAATATTCGGGAAACTATTAGTTCTTATAGTCCTACTAGAAATAAGCTTAGTTCTAAGAAGATATTCATACATCCTGATTTACAAAATACAGAATTCGTATTTGTTCGGGACGATGCCGTTCACAAATCACTTAAACCACCTTATGACGGTCCCTTTAAGGTCCTTGAACGTGATTCTAAAGTTTTTAAGATTCAATTGCCCGATCGCGAAGCTCGTATCTCAATCGATCGATTGAAACCAGCTTTCACGATGAACGAACAAAATTCTCCTGTCTATGACAAATTGGAAGTTAAGGATGACAATATTCCCACAACGCAATTGCCCGATACGCAGAAAAGTACGCAACATGAACCGCAAGTTTTGCGAAGCGGTAGGGTAATACGACGTCCTGTAAGGTTTGCGGACTAGGTATTCGCACACCGTAAAGTGTAAAATAAGTTAGGTAGATTTATGTAATAGTTTACGATTTGAATATCGTGGCATGACAAGAACAATATGCAATTGGTTTTCTGTTACTTAAGAAAGTAATTATTAGATTAGAATTTTAAACCCTATTACATACGGAATAAGATTTTATATTATATAACATGCTGTTGTGTGTTGTTAAATGACATGCTGTAATGTAGGTGCGTTTTTGCATTTGGGATACTATACACAAATATAACATAATATTAGTTTACTAATAGATTGTATAAGTTTATTTATAAGTTAGAATGATTGAATCTATGAATGCGTTAGTTTATAACAAATTATAACACATAGATACATATTGTTTATTTTTTTTTATTAATTGTTGTTGATTTCGTTTTTAATTATGGGGAGGATGGTGAAGGGACATACATTCATGCATACTATGTAAGTGCACGTGCATAGCTATATATATGTAAAGTGTCATCTTCACAATTCTTTTCCATTTTATTCATTGTTTAAAGTAGTCCAGTTTAACATTTTGAACCGTAAAAAAGCCTAGACTTGTATATCTAGAGTATCTAGTAATAGTGAAATATTGTCACCCTGAAACACAGCAGTATGGATAGCTTTTCGAATAAGCGTCGTATTAAGTGCAACAGTTTATAAGTGGTAAAGGGAAACATAAATTATGTGTAATAAATATTACGAGCTGAGTGCTCTATAAATAATAGTCTAACTTATTGAAACACAGAGTTTTGAGTTTTGAGTTTTTTGTGATGTCGTCATTGGATAAACAAATAATTCGAAAGTGTTTTAATATTTTTTACTTACTTAGAAGTATATTTCTAAGCACTACTTGAGCGCACAACGCGCTAGCCATATGAACTTATGAAGTATACAGATAAGAGAATATTTATGTTAACCATAAGTGCCGCGTTAGCATGAACAACAGAGATGCTTGAATTTTTTTATTGTTATTGATAATTCGAGTACAGCAACTTTTGTTTACATTTGAATTGTTTCAACTTATATTTTTTTGACAACTTACGTAAGAAATTATAGAGAATAAGTCCCGGAGATTTGTGAATCTTAATATAAGTTAACTGTTCTATTTTTGGTTTATATCGTAGTTCACTTGTTTTCATTAATTTTTTGGGGAGGAATGATGTAGCGCCCCTGCTGAAGTGATAAGATTGTTTTTTTAATATTAACGCAGGCGCTACATTACTTAAGACGCCGCACAGAACACCAGTCGTTCATATGCACTCATACTGATAAGTTGGGTTGTAGAATAGTTTAGAGTAAAAATTAATTAGTATTTGTTGTAAGTTTGATGTGAGAACAATATAGTACGGTTTTATTTTATCGTGAATTGTTATTTCATTTGACCACCAGAACACACGCAACTTAGTATTCTAAACCGCCAATAGGAAACTCACAAACTACTTGCTTTTTATGTGATAGTGCTAGACAAAACCACTACTAATTCAGGGATCAAACATGAACACTCTTAAAACTCGAAATAGCATCTCTTCACTAGAGAACATTTATTTATTTATTATATGCTTTATTGTACACCTTAAAATACAATTATAAAAAGAAACTTAAAATTAATACAAATACAATGGGCGGCCTTATCGCATTCCGCGATCTCTTCCAGGCAACCTGGTATGGACAGTAATTGTCTGGACATGAAGTGGGGTTGTCATTGGTGTGACAATAACATTGTTAAAATACTATATTATAATAGATACACAGATAAATACATATGCTATGTAATATATACATAAATACATACATACTAAATATAACGGCAATAAAAATAAATTATGAATGACTCTGACAATCGCAATCACAATGTCTGTTTAAAATCAACACGCTAAGACGAAGACAGCGACAGGTAATGTTCCTTTACCAGTCTTTTGAACACAGGCAATGATTGAGCACGTTTGATTGGATCTGGCAATGCATTCCACAGACGAGTAGCCTGGACAGTAAAGGATTTATAAAAAGTAGTGCAATGTGTTGGAATTTGAAGTCGTAAGTTGTCTGATGACCTAAGAAATCTTGTGTGGGAATCGCGGAGAAACTGGAAACGTTTCTTAAGGTAAAAAGGGGTGGAAGGAGTAAAGAGCACATTATATAAAAGGGAAAGAATATGAGCATTCCGGCGAAGGCGAATTGGCAACCACTTGAGCTTCACACGAAATTCGGAAACATGGTCATATTTGCGCAACCCGAATATGAACCTTATACAAACATTTTGAAGCCGCTCAAGTTTATCGAGTTGTTCTTGGGTAAGGTCAAGATAGCTGGCATCAGCATAATCAAGTATGGGTAACAGAAGAGATTGTGCAAGCGCAATCCTGGTGGCAGTCGGAAGAAAATTACGAAGTCTCCTCAAAGACGCAGCAGATGCAAATAGCTTGCGGCTAACCTCCTGCAGTTGACTTCGCTATCGAAATAAAATGGAAGAGACTCACCTAGCATTCCATTCCATTCTTGCGCTCTCTTGACATCACAGCTGTGATCATAATGTTCGGCTACTACCTGCGAACTGCTAGCCTGCCGTTCCTCTTAACCTCTCAGATGTTGACACGTCAGCCTTCACAAACAGCATCTGAATCGCTATCCTGCAGCAGAGGCTCCACTGCGACACAATATGGTATCTGAAACATGAAAAACACTACGAGAGTACATGTTCAAACAAACGGTTATCTTAACCATACACAGCTTTGATGGAAATTAACCGGTGCAGCGGCATAGTTACCTAAACCGGCACGGCAAAATGGGTTATTATGGACACCGAATGTGAGTGCAGAGTCTCTGTCCAAAACATGAACCACATATTCCAGGGAGGTATATGGGCTTTAGAAAATCTAATGAATGCCATAGTGTCAGTGGACTTTTAAGTCGCAAGTAACGAGGCTTCATACTAGGCCCAAACTATCTAAAGAGTTTAACCACAACATTAAAAGAAATCATATAATCAAACTCCATTAACTCAAAACTAATAATTTCATTAGGAAGTATCATAATTTACAGAATTATGCAATGCTACTACATCGCTCTAAAGTTCGAACAATAATTGCCAACTAAAGACTAAACCAGCACCAGTAACCAGTAGACTAAATACCAGTGATAGTAGAATAATAACTCTTCAGCAACACTAAAGCTCGACCAGCGATAACTAACATGAGATTATGGACTTGACATGAGACATACCGTAAACAAAACCAGAATTTTGAATAATTGATGATTAAACGAACTTACCTGTAAGTGAAGTTCTATCATAATTGTTGCGGACGTAGCGTGATCGCCTTCCCCGAGAAGGGAGGTCGTAAAGCTCCCGGATGGCGCGCTGGACGCCCGAAGAACATTGACTCTCAGATTGGATCTGGTAACCTCTTTGGAATGTTGCCTCAGGACTTCTAATCAAGCAGGTGCAGGGATGATAATGGTTTAATTAAATAAAACACTTCAATTAATTAACACTTGGTACGAATTTAGGGCTCTCAACAAGTAACTACTAATTAAGTTCAAGTGACTTGTTTCTAGTGGCTATGGCCGATGACTACAATTTTATTTTTGGACCGAGGGTGTTTTATACCCTCGGTCGATACTGCTATTGAGAGCCCCGCGATTTTGTGCCGAAAATAATTTTTATTTGCCAAAAAAATCCCTTACCCGACAGTGGGTTTTAGGTCTGTACTATCCCTTCCATGGTGCTATCAACGCCTGGATTTCTGTGTACTGTAGCACAGTAGCACCCCCTATCTTAGTATCTAATCCGTATACATTTATATCCAGGCATTGATAGCGTCCCTAGGCTATATCTATAGAAAAAAGGAACAAGTTCCCTTATTTTCATGTCGGAAAGTTGTATAACAACATCCCTAGCCCAGAAATGTACTATAGGTTGGGGTGACCTGCTGACAAATTCAGCAAGTCGTCTATGGGCGGCTTAAAAAAGCTTATTTTCGGACGTTTATTGTGGGATATCATCCCTTAAATACACGCTCCTTAACGTTTTTAAACAATTTATTTTATTACTTCAATTTCTACTCAGACCATCCAAGCTATCACCACCGAATATGGGTGGCCTGGTGGCTGAGGGAGAGCACTTTACAGTTCCAGTGCCTCCATAGATATACGTTTTGTACATAATGTACCTAAAAAAGTGTTAGTTCGATAGCCAGTCACTCTCTTTGTGTCTAGCTATCTCCCAAACTACTTAACCGATTCTATGTTTTTATGGGACGACACGATGGCGCGTTTATCGGGCCATCGGGAAGTCCCCGAAAATTCCTTATTTTTGGAAGTCTCAGGGGTGTATAGTCCCTGGGAATGCCAAAAAACGGGCCAAAATTCACAAGTCCAGATTACCATGTCTGGATTTGTGCCCAAACCATATGAGCGATTCTCGCTCCAAAGGGATGGCCTGATAGCTAGTCCAACGGGCCATCCGAAAGTACTTCTATAATAAGTACATCTATTCCCTTCAGGGAGTTATTCGACCTGAAGGGTCTACAAATTTCAACAATTTTGTTTGTTTACAAGAATTTTGTACGCAAAACGCCGACATATAAAACTACCCGCCGCCATCTGCAGGACCAGTCGGAAACAAGCGCGCGCAGCGAACGCAGGCATTCACGTTGGTTCGTAGCTCGCACAGAGTACATTTCAATATACTGAAATAGAGACCAATCTCGTACCGTGGAACGAGTCATTTGCGTTCTTGAAGAAACTAGCGCCATCTGCCCTATATAGTTAGAACTAAACCTTTGATATAGCTGTGTGTGTGCGTGTGCGAGTGTGCGTAGGTGTGTGCGTGTATGTAAGGGTTTAATTTTATTCTATAGAACTGTAATGTTCGTTAACTGTAATGCACATCATAACATAGTAACATACGTAGTATCTCTAAGTCGTCTGTGATCATAACACAGAAAGATCACAAAAATAAACAAAATATCGCAAAATACCGGGCGCAAGCGTCAGATATTAGCAGACATTTGTAAATTGGGGTAACCAGTTTATGGTTCATAAAACCACCAAGGGAAATTTACCACCCGAATGAAAATTTGCAAAATGATTGTAAAAGTTATTGCTATATGTGTTTTAATTAATCAAAAAATAATCAAATGTCACACTGTGCGATAAATGTAATTAAAACCAGTAAAAATTATTCATAATTGAAAATATTTTTTGGAAACAATATCACAGAAGTTGGTTAAAAATATACTATTTTAGTAGTAATATGCTACCTACTAGGCAATATTGACAAATTATGATTTTGTTTAGCGCCATCTAGTTTAACAAGTTGGTAAAAAAATCACGATTGTAATCCAACAAAATTAAAAAACACATTATGAGTTATTTTGTACAGTGACTACATATGCTTCGTGATTTTGTATCATTGTACCCATTGCTGTCCCCAGTTTTTTGTACTAAGATTAAACGCCCTGGTAGCTCGCCAGCCGTCGCTCCGTGCGGACGTCTCGCTGCTCGTCGCCCCACCGCGCTCTCCGGCGCCCCCACTCTCCGTCTCGTCGCGCCCCTCTGCGTGACGTCACTGCGGTCGTCGCGTCTTCGCACGCCGCTCCAAAGGTGTCGCTACTAGTAACTTTGGTTACTAGTAGTGGCAGCTCAAATCCACATCTTGTGTGGTCCCTGGCGGGAAACCTAGCGGTGCTAACAAGCCAGTGAGGGTGTGCCCCAAGCACCCGCCAAGTCCCATAAGCAGTCATTGGAGTCGGGAGCGGGATCAGTTGGCCTTGGTAGATAGCCTAGTCAACCCCCGCTTCGTCCCACAGCTTACACCTGGCACGGTCGGGTGTTTTCTATCCCGACGTACCAGACTTTTGGTACACAGTGGTGGGTGGCCAACCTTCGGTGGGTTTACCGGTACCTTAGGGCCCTGCCACCCAATAAGATTGGTGGCAGGTAAACAAGCTTAGGGCAAAGACAAAGACAAAGACAAAGATATTTTATTTCAACTAGGCCACCAAGCGGCACTTTTGAACGTTACATTAAAATGATTCTACCGTGCATTCGGAAAGTAGCTTGTTATGGAGAAGAATGCACAAGAAACTCCATACTTACTCTTTTAAAAAAAAATTGTTTTTTTACAATATTTAGGAACATACATTATTAAATTCATACATGTGAGGACAATGCACCCAGAATAGCACTACCCACTATACCACCTACAGACAAAGTATTAGAAGTACTCACACATGTACTGCGCAGTTATATAATAGATACTAGAAAAAAATTAACATCCGAAGCAGTCAAGTTATGACCAATCCCAACTGACGGCGTCCGTTCACGAACATGACGCATGAATTGGCACCACCCAGCTCAACCATCATGAAGGGAACCGGATGATCCAACACACGCGCCACCATCAGAGAGACATTTGAGAGAGCATGACACACTCAACGGCCAGGGCACACACAAGTCAACGAACGACGCATAGGTACAGTAAATGGTAGATTTACAGTTGGGTACATAGTACTCACACACGTGCTGTGCAGTTATACAATACTAAAGAAATTGAGTTTATACAATGCAAATATTAATAATTCATACAGTCTTCAGCAGGTCCAACAATACCTCAAAACAATAATGTTCTGCATATCACTTGTTATTGCGCCCTAGTGGTTGTGGATTGTGGAGCAGGACTAGCATTGAGCCAAGCATTTTTATCAGCGATGTAATCCCCCAACTTATAATATGCCAGCCTACATAGTGTGCGTTTTATACAGGTTTTAAACTTAGTCTCATTCAGTTCAAGAATGTGGGGAGGAATTTTATTGTAACATTTTGTACAGTACCCCATGAAAGATGAGGCTACTTTAGCCAGTCTGAAACCTGGTTGAACTAATTGGTCCCTATTTCTAGTAACGTAATTATGTCTGTCGCCGTTTTTACTAAAAAGATGTAAATTTTTTCTCACGTACATGATGTTTTCATAAATATATTGACAAGGAACCGTCATAATGTTAATGTCCTTAAACAGTTCCCTTAGAGAATCGCGCCGGCGAAGATTATATATTGCTCTGACGGCTCGTTTTTGCAGAATAAAAATTGACTCAATGTCTGCAGCCCTTCCCCATAGTAGGATACCGTAAGACATTATACTATGAAAATAACTAAAATAGACTAGTCTCGCGGTATCCACATCGGTTAACCTACGAATCTTTGCAACCGCATACGCTGCCGAACTCAGCCGCCCTGCAAGGGATACCAAATGAGGACCCCATTGCAACCCTGAGTCCAGCGTGATCCCCAGGAAAACCGTTTTATCGACGAATTCTAGCTTCTCCTTGTTTAATATAATGTCACAATCAGTACTTTTGACATTCGGCAAGGAAAATTTTACGCACTTGGTTTTATTACCATTTAAAACTAAATTATTGGCAGTGAACCAATCCTGAACCTGCCGAAGCGCGTTATTTACGTCGTCAACCCGACAAGTACGTCTATTTATTTTAAAAATTAAAGATGTGTCATCAGCAAATAACACCATGTTTAGTTTGTTTTCCAATAAACGGGGTAAATCGTTTATGTATATTAAAAATAAGAAAGGACCTAAAATTGAGCCCTGGGGTACCCCCATTTTTACGTTTAACCCCGACGAATTCACACCGTTTATCTGAACTAATTGCTGTCTATCATTCAAATAAGATTTAACCAAACTTAACGCTGCTTGACCTAGCCCGTAATGCTCAAGTTTCAGAAGTAATGTTTCATGATTAACGCAATCAAACGCCTTCGACAGGTCGCAGAAGATACCTATGGCATCCTGCGACTCTTCCCACGCATTAAAGATGTGTTTCAATAGGGTGACACCAGCGTCAGTTGTACAACGTCCTCTGGTGAAACCATACTGTTTATCATGCAAGATGTTATTCGTATTAAAATGAATGAGCATTTGATTTAGCATTATCTTCTCAAATACCTTGCTGAAAACCGGCAACACGGATACTGGTCTATAATTATTTGTGTCTTTACTGTCCCCAGATTTAAAAAGTGGTATAACTTTACTATATTTCATTAGATCCGGAAAAACTCCTTGATCCACACACAAATTGAAAATCAAAGCCAAGTATGGCGCTATAGTCTGAATAATGGAGGTACAAGCTTTGATGGACATTCCCCACAGATCTTCAGTCGGTTTAACCTTGATTTGCTTAAAAGTTTTTATTACTGTTATGGGATTTATATGTGAAAAGTTAAATACATTCGGGCAGGCTGAAACGTTCGCGTTTAATAATCCAAAAGCAATCGAGGGCGAAGAATTTAAGGTTTCAGTCGTTTTAATTGGGATGTTGGTAAAGAAATTTACAAATTCTTGCGCAACTTTTTTGTTATCTCTAATAAGTCCGTGTGTGGTCTCAAGCGTGTAATCAGTATTATTTCTTTTATTCCTATTCGTTTCATTATTTATAATTTTCCAAACCGTCTTGATTTTATTTTCTGCTAATTTAACCTTATTGCTAATGTACAAGGCCTTAGCTGCCTTGCATGTATTTTTAAAAATTCTTGAGTAAGTAGCAACATACTTATTAAAAGTTTCAGTGTTAATACAAGGCTTAAGGCCATATAGCTCGTAAAGTCTTTCCCTACTTTTCCTAAGTCCTGTAGTCGCCCAGTCACTGAATAAAAACTTAGGGCATATAGTTTTAGTTTTCTTCTTAAAAGTGTTATTGAACTCTTTTTGAACCACTGAGAAAACTTTATCATACAAAATATTACCATTATTCACTGTGAGGTCCTGATCGCTTAACTTACAGATTAAAGTACTGTTAAATTTATTTAATTTACCGGCTGTTATTGGTCTGGATTGAATCTGCACTTGTTTTATTCGCATAATGTACTCAAATGTCACCAATAGCCCACTATGATCCGAAGGCAGATAATTTATAATGGCCTTGTCCAAGTAGTTGCAGCAACAAAAAACATTATCAATACATGTAGCAGAAGTCAGTGTAGTTCGGGTTGGTTCCATAAACACATGTGACAAATTAAATGATTTAAAGAGATTTAATAACCTACTGCTACCTGAATTATCTTCTAAAATATTAATATTAAAGTCACCACAGACAATTACTAGTTTATTACCCATTGCAAGTTTTGCCAAAACATCTTCCATCACTGACTCGAATATAGAGTAGTTCTTATAATTAGGGGGTCTGTAGACGCACACTATGACATGCTTATCCAGCTCAACACAGGACAGTTCAACACTTTGTTCAACTGATAGGTCTACTATATCTTTACGAGGTTTTGATTTAATACCCTTTTTAATTAATATAAGTGAACCCCCACGCAACATAATCTTTCTGTTAAAACAACTGCCCACAGTATAATTTTCATAATTGATTAGCATTGCATAATCTTTCAGCCAATGCTCCGTAAAACAAATAATTCTCACTAGATACTCACCTCCCAGTCTAACCCGACTGGGAGTGTAGGATTGCACACATCCCCGGGCCTGTCCACCCGGGGAACATCTCACTCCCTTTTCCTTCACTTGTACTGGCTCTATCAATAGCGACAGGATGCATCCTGTCGAAGCATTGATAGAGCTCGTCAAGGACGCGTTGTCGGACGATCCCAGTCCGGTCAGCGTGAATAAGCAAAGGCTTAATTTTATCCTTCATAAGCTTGCTACATGCCCCCCCCCTCCTCCCATACCCGCCCCGGAGCCCATGTCCATCGGCATCCCGGCGCCCGCCCCCGTTTCGGCGCTTGCGCCCACTAAACCCCCAACTCTCAAATTTCCGATTAATTTCTCGGAAAATCCTGCCTCCCCGAACGTTGACAGTCCACTCGTTGACGAACCCATGTCCGGTGATGATCATAAGGATGATTCCGATGATTATGTCACTACTGATGACGCCTCCGCCGATTCCTCCTCAGAAAGCTGTCAAGCTACCTCTGAGGGGAAGAGGAAGAGGAAGAAGGGCAAGTCCCACCCCAAAGCCACCAAGCCCAAAAAGGTCGCTTCGACCAACCCTCCAACTCTGCCGTCCACCTCCTCCTCCGACGTGCAGCCCACCCCTGTCACCGCTTCCCAGCGGTCTAGGCGCTCAGATCGCTCCCCAGCCCCCAGGAGTCGCTCCCGTAGTCCCCTAACTCAAGCCGACGCTTCCCCAATGTCGAGCCGCGACCCCAGTCCTGCTGCTATTCCCAAGAAGCAGAAATGCCCTCCTATCTTCCTCCACGATAAGGCCAAGTGGACAGAAGTTTCTAAAATTTGCGATGAACGCAAAATCAAATTTCTTAGTGCCACCGCTTGCCAGGTGGGCATTAAAATCCTACTCCCGACCCCTACTGATTTCAGGAACCTTACCAGGCTCCTAAAAACCTTGAGGATAGAGTTCCATACTTATTCTCTCCCATCGGAAGCGCCCACCCGTGTGGTTATCCGGCGCATTCCGAAGGAAATCCCCGTTGACGAAATTTATGCGGATCTCGCCGCACAAAAAGTCCCTGTCAATGCCGTCCACCGCATGCGTAAAGCTAGAGGTGGACAGGAATACGACATGGTAATGGTCGAGTGCGACCCTGCCGAGTCCTATAACCCTATCTTCAAAATCAAAACCCTATGCTCCCTTTCAGGGTTCTCCATAGAGAAACCTTACCGTCCCTTTGTCGTTGGTCAGTGTAGTGTAGCCAAAAACACTGTTTTGTCCGCCCCAGGTGCGCTAAGTGCCGAGGGGATCACGGCACAAAAGAGTGCACCCGTCCCAAAAACCCTGCCGAATGCACGGAGCCTCCCAGCTGCGTGCTATGTGACCAAGTTGGTCACACGGCAAACTACAAGGGTTGTCCTAAAGCCCCCAAAGTTGCGCCTAGATTGGCCAAAATCCATGCTGAGCGTCAAGCACGCCAAGCTCCCTCGACTAAACCCCCTCCCCGGCTAGCCCCTCAGAGGGCTTCGCCATGGGGCAAGCTCAACCACCAAAATGTGGCTCCCCAGACCGTCCAACAGCTTCCAGGCTTGATGGATCATCCCATTCCGGCCCCTCAGGCACCCATAGCCCCCATGCCCGCTCAAAGCCGACAGGAGGCTCCCACCTCTGCCGCTGCTAAGAGCCCGTCTCTATCCACGCCCAAACCCAGACGCTGCGTATCTGATACCATCATCAGTGCGTACAAAATCTGGATGACGGACGAGGCCAGATCGCTGGCTGCCGAGATCAATAGGATCGAGGCAGCCGGGGATATGACCCAAGCCCAATCCAATGACCTCTTCAAACGGTACCCTAACATAACCGAGGAGCTAGACAGCCTCGTTTATAGAAATGGTCAATGGGTGCGCATTTAAGTCGCACCTACACCGTTTCTAACCAAGTTTCGCCAATTGAGGCTCACCTCTGACCCCTCACGATCTCTACTCTGCTCCTTAAGAGCCTAGGGAGTAGAATATACAAACGTAGAAATACAAACCGATTCGTCAGTCCTCGCCGCCGAGGCTCGTCGCGTATCCCTTCAATTAATATCTTGCCAGCCCGCGTAGCTGAGCATTAGTTAAATTATTAGATATGAAATGGAGTTTCTTGTCCGTTCTTCTCCACGTAGGCTTATTCCGAACGGATGGTAGAATCACTTGTCAAGATCCAGCTTTTGCTTGTCCCCCCAGCGACGGCCCTGAGCCGAGGTCCGACCCCAACTGGGGTAGCCCTCAGCGTTGTCGCTTAGGTTTAGTATTTTTTTGCCTAGCTGGAGGCTATATAGCTTAGTCTCCGTAGGAAAGTCCGGTTAAGCAGCTACCAGTCATTCTGACTGAGCTGTGAGACGCCCCGCAGAAAAAAAAAGATGTCGGCGCGGCGCTGCACTCCCTTGGTGAGCGACGAGTGGCAGTCTCGGATGCCGTCGCCAGGCTCACCGAAGGATGATCGCCGCCCCGGCGTCTTTGGTTACTGAGGCAGTGGGACGAGTTTCTTCACCGGACGCTTCAGGATGCCGCCAAGTGTGCGCACCTCAGCAGTCCGGGTTTCTCCGTCGATTCCTGGATACACGGCTACAATGCGGCCTCGAGGCCATGTGTTTCGAGGCAGCTGGCCGTCGGCTATCAGGACAGGGTCGCCCACATTAAGTTTGGGCCCACTACTATGTGGCTCCCGCCGGTTTTGGAGCTCAGGCAGGTACTCTCTGACACAGCGGCTCCAGAACATATCAGCGAGGATCTGTGATCGTCGCCATACTTTCCTACTGTCTATATCCTGCTCAGTGAATACGCCAGGTGTAGGTAGTCTGGCTGACCCACCGAGCAGGAAGTGGTTCGGTGTGATGGACTCATCATCATCGCTGTCTACTGACACATGTGTCAATGGTCGGCTATTCACAATGTACTCTGCCTCACAAATCAGTGTGGACAACACCTCTTCAGTTGGGTGTTTTTCTATAAGTACATTGTACAGCGTGTTCTTTACGCAGCGGACTAGGCGCTCCCAGGCGCCTCCCATGATGTCCATTTGCTAACTGGACGGTCATTCGATTCAAAATGTCCTCTGCCCTTTTCTCAGGGTCAGAGGCGGGGCGCTGTGGGTTTATGCACAGCGATTCTATAGCGAAAAATTCGCGCAACTGATGATCTAAGTCATCATCAGTTGTTATTCTATGTGTACTCTGCCCTTTTTCTCAGGGTCAGAGGCGGGGCGCTGTGGGTTTATGCACAGCAATTCTATGGCGAAAAATTCGCGCAACTGATGATCTAAGTCATCATCAGTTGTTATTCGATATGTCCTCTGCCCTTTTCTCAGGGTCAGAGGCGGGGCGCTGTGGGTTTATGCACAGCAATTCTATGGCGAAAAATTCGCGCAACTGATGATCTAAGTCATCATCAGTTGTTATTCGATATGTCCTCTGCCCTTTTCTCAGGGTCAGAGGCGGGGCGCTGTGGGTTTATGCACAGCAATTCTATGGCGAAAAATTCGCGCAACTGATGATTTAAGTCATCATCAGTTTTTATTCGATATGTCCTCTGCCCTTTTCTCAGGGTCAGAGGCGGGGCGCTGTGGGTTTATGCACAGCAATTCTATGGCGAAAAATTCGCGCAACTGATGATCTAAGTCATCATCAGTTGTTATTCGATATGTCCTCTGCCCTTTTCTCAGGGTCAGAGGCGGGGCGCTGTGGGTTTATGCACAGCAATTCTATGGCGAAAAATTCGCGCAACTGATGATCTAAGTCATCATCAGTTGTTATTCGATATGTCCTCTGCCCTTTTCTCAGGGTCAGAGGCGAGGCGCTGTGGGTTTATGCACAGCAATTCTATGGCGAAAAATTCGCGCAACTGATGATCTAAGTCATCATCAGTTGTTATTCGATATGTCCTCTGCCCTTTTCTCAGGGTCAGAGGCGGGGCGCTGTGGGTTTATGCACAGCAATTCTATGGCGAAAAATTCGCGCAACTGATGATCTAAGTCATCATCAGTTGTTATTCGATATGTCCTCTGCCCTTTTCTCAGGGTCAGAGGCGGGGCGCTGTGGGTTTATGCACAGCAATTCTATGGCGAAAAATTCGCGCAACTGATGATCTAAGTCATCATCAGTTGTTATTCGATATGTCCTCTGCCCTTTTCTCAGGGTCAGAGGCGGGGCGCTGTGGGTTTATGCACAGCAATTCTATGGCGAAAAATTCGCGCAACTGATGATCTAAGTCATCATCAGTTGTTATTCGATATGTCCTCTGCCCTTTTCTCAGGGTCAGAGGCGGGGCGCTGTGGGTTTATGCACAGCGATTCTATGGCGAAAAATTCGCGCAACTGATGATCTAAGTCATCATCAGTTGTTATTCTAGGAGGGCGTATGTCGCCACCTCTCCCGCCGGTCCGATGACCCGGACCGGCACTATCTTGAGGAACGCCTGGCTCGACTGGGTTCTTGAACTGGCCACCGTTTCCTGCGGATCCTTGCTGGATTCCGTAACAACGGGCTTGTTCTCGCGATCGCCCTCTGGTCGGGCCTTCTGGTGGCATCCCTCTGCTGTTGCTTCTTCTAATGAAGAAGCCGATGGTGCCTAGATGTGCACCCCTCTCGGCCACACCGCTTTGACTTGCAAGTGTGGTTGCCTTGACGAATGTGTAGGCAGCGAAAGCACAAGTTGTTTTTCTTGGCTAGCTCCCATCTATTTTCTATAGCTACGCCCCTGAATTTTGGGCAATCAGGAGCGTAGTCGGTTCCTACGTTACAAACACGGCATTTGTCTACCGGTTTGTCCGTAGCGATGTGCGTCCTTTGGGTGACGCGTCTGTTAGTGGTTGCCTCGGTTCGATGCCTTCGGGTGGGGCGAATGCACTACAGAAGGGTGCCTGCTCAGTAACGAAATTGCTGAACAACGAAATGTCTGGCAACGATTGGTACTTCTCGGTATATGTTCGGTACCACTGAGTGCGTAGCGAGTTCGGTAGCTTTTCGGTTAACGATCGCAGAAGCTCCGCATTCATAAGGTAATGTTCCTTTTTTTTCTTAGACGTCCTGGAGCTGTTCTTCCAGGTTCCAGGCTGATCAAATCCGGTTCGACAGGACCAATAAATGTTTCTTGTGAAATTAATTCACACTTGGTACGAATTTAGGGCTCTCAACAAGTAACTACTAATTAAGTTCAAGTGACTTGTTTCTAGTGGCTATGGCCGATGACTACAATTTTATTTTTGGACCGAGGGTGTTTTATACCCTCGGTCGATACTGCTATTGAGAGCCCCGCGATTTTGTGCCGAAAATAATTTTTATTTGCCAAAAAAATCCCTTACCCGACAGTGGGTTTTAGGTCTGTACTATCCCTTCCATGGTGCTATCAACGCCTGGATTTCTGTGTACTGTAGCACAGTAGCACCCCCTATCTTAGTATCTAATCCGTATACATTTATATCCAGGCATTGATAGCGTCCCTAGGCTATATCTATAGAAAAAAGGGACAAGTTCCCTTATTTTCATGTCGGAAAGTTGTATATCAACATCCCTAGCCCAGAAATGTACTATAGGTTGGGGTGACCTGCTGACAAATTCAGCAAGTCGTCTATGGGCGGCTTAAAAAAGCTTATTTTCGGACGTTTATTGTGGGATATCATCCCTTAAATACACGCTCCTTAACGTTTTTAAACAATTTATTTTATTACTTCAATTTCTACTCAGACCATCCAAGCTATCACCACCGAATATGGGTGGCCTGGTGGCTGAGGGAGAGCACTTTACAGTTCCATTGCCTCCATAAGTATATATATACGTTTTGTACATAATGTACCTAAAAAAGTGTTAGTTCGATAGCCAGTCACTCTCTTTGTGTCTAGCTATCTCCCAAACTACTTAACCGATTCTATATTTTTATGGGACGACACGATGGCGCGTTTATCGGGCCATCGGGAAGTCCCCGAAAATTCCTTATTTTTGGAAGTCTCAGGGGTGTATAGTCCCTGGGAATGCCAAAAAACGGGCCCAAATTCACAAGTCCAGATTACCATGTCTGGATTTGTGCCCAAACCATATGAGCGATTCTCGCTCCAAAGGGATGGCCTGATAGCTAGTCCAACGGGCCATCCAAAAGTACTTCTATAATAAGTACATCTATTCCCTTCAGGGAGTTATTCGACCTGAAGGGTCTACAAATTTCAACAATTTTGTTTGTTTACAAGAATTTTGTACGCAAAACGCCGACATATAAAACTACCCGCCGCCATCTGCAGGACCAGTCGGAAACAAGCGCGCGCAGCGAACGCACCACAGAGTACATTTCAATATACTGAAATAGAGACCAATCTCGTTCCGTGGAACGCGTCATTTGCGTTCTTGAAGAAACTAGCGCCATCTGACCTATATAGTTAGAACTAAACCTTTGATATAGCTGTGTGCGTGTGCGAGTGTGCGTAGGTGTGTGTGTGTATGTAAGGGTTTAATTTTATTCTATAGAACTGTAATGTTCGTTAACTGTAATGCACATCATAACATAGTAACATACGTAGTATCTCTAAGTCGTCTGTGATCATAACCTGTGATAATAACACAGAAAGATCACAAAAATAAACAAAATATCGCAAAATACCGGGCGCAAGCGTCAGATATCAGCAGACATTTGTAAATTGGGGTAACCAGTTTATGGTTCATAAAACCACCAAGGGAAATTTACCACCCTAATGAAAATTTGCAAAATGATTGTAAAAGTTATTGCTATATGTTTTAATTAATCAAAAAATAATAAAATGTCACACTGTGCGATAAATGTAATTAAAACCAGTAAAAATTATTCATAACATAAAATATTTTTTATATCACAGAAGTTGGTTAAAAATATACTATTTTAGTAGTAATATGCTACCTACTAGGCAATATTGACAAATTATGATTTTGTTTAGCGCCATCTAGTTTAACAAGTTGGTAAAAAAATCACGATTATAATCCAACAAAATTAAAAAACACATTATGAGTTATTTTGTACAGTGACTACATATGCTTCGTGATTTTGTATCATTGTACCCATTGCTGTCCCCAGTTTTTTGTACTAAGATTAAACGCCCTGGAACGCACGCATTCACATGAAATTGATTTTACGTTTTAAGTATGAAAACTATAATATTTATATATTTCAATGCTTCTATTTTATTAATCTGGTATTACCAAAACCTAATACGCATAAATAAACGTTAAGGACGTTATATCGTCGGTACAATAGTCAACTAACCAAAGTGTAATTTTGACAGTTTGGACTTAAATACAAAGACATTATTATTTTCTGACGACATTATACTGTGCCAAAATATTGTATCTGTGGCACTTCAAATCCACAAGATACAGACAAATCGTTTTCTACGTAACTGCAAAAATATCAATTTCAGCAGAGGTAAACTAATCTATGTGATTTGGGCCACAATGCAAAACTAGCCAAATTGGCAGATTGAATACTTTACTCTAGTGCAATATAAAGCTACAAACAAAAGCCACAATGCGCAATTAGCCTAACTGGCAGATTGGATACTTTACTTATGTGCAATAAAACCTACAAACAAAAGCCACAATGCGCAATTAGCCTAACTGGCAGATTGGATACTTTACTTATGTGCAATAAAACCTACAAACAAATGCCACAATGCGCAATTAGCCTAACTGGCAGATTGGATACTTTACTTATGTGCAATAAAACCTACAAACAAAAGTCACAATGCGCAATTAGCCTAACTGGCAGATTAGATACTTTACTTTAGTGAAATATAACCTAGAAAACAAAAGCCACAGTGTGTAACTGGCATATGTGGCAGATTGGATACTTCACCTCAAGTCAAAAGTAACTTAATTTTTAAAAAGTACAATGATCAAACAGTGTATGTGGCAATTAGTGGTTCTAAAAGTTATTAAAATATGAAGGTGCTGCAATGAACTACCCTAATTGGCAGATTGAACTCATTAACTTGGATCAGAAATAATTTAAATATTTTTCTACTAATCTTAACGTTTTACAAACATAATTTCATAGCATTTTAAAGAAATAAATATTATTTTTATTTACCCAGCTTATTCGTTATTAACAACACATTTGAAAATTTTGGTGTTAACACTGACGCGTTTTTACGCGACTGAGTTTTTCAAACCATGGCACAAAAGCCAAAAAGCCATGCCATAAAATTATTAAAAAAAAGTCTTGCAAACCATAAATAACGTTTTTTTAGTTTGTCTGTTACTGTTACTGGCGAGCGTGCTGCTGTCTGTCAATTTGTTAAAATATTAATTGAATTGTAAATTTATGCTACAATATGCTTCGAAGAAATAATCGTGTGCGTCAGATACTTAAAAACGCAGGTATTAACAGTTCTGGCGATGAAAGTGATAATACAGGTATGTGTTTTATATTATAACCTATAAAAGTTAGTTTTTCAACAAGTACCTATCTTTGCTAAGGTTACTTAATTCGTTGCTAAATAGTGAGTTTGCAGTACAAGGGCGAGGTGTTGGTGGGCTTTATTTATTCAGAATTATGTGAAATAAGTGGTTCTAATTACCAACACATTTTGTATTTTATCATAATGGCATGTTAGTTTGCACGGTGTCTATTGACGAGAGTAGCCTGAAAATAAATTGATGTGTTGATGTATAAATATGACTATAATGCATGAAGGTGCTTATCGAATAGGTACCTACTAACTTCGGGGTTTACTCTATAGCTTGCTCTTGCTTTTATTGCATTACAGATATAATAGAAAATACACCTACAGCTAGTCCAGAATTCAACTGCGGTAAAAGCGATTCCCATTCAGGTATTTTTGTTTTTTATTAATACAAATAGGATATCATTTTTGCTCTGCTGACTAACAGCAAACAGCCAAAACCTTAATTTTAATAAAAAAAAAATTAAAATGCCTTTAATCTTTATCTCGTACGATTTTATTTGAAATCCGGTACCCGGCCGGATACTAGCTCCCTATTCGGTATTCGGCCGGATACAAAATTTGAGCCGGATAGGCCGGATACCGGATAGTTGCCGGATATCTGTTTAATCTCTAGTCTAGAATCAGAAATTTGCAATGGTACTTACGAGTATGTGTTCTAGGTGAACACTAAGAAGTTTTTATTTTTCACAGATCTGAAGTTTTCTAAAGAAATGAAAGAAACAACAGCTACTACACCTTTAACACCGAAAAATACTCACGAACTTGGAGAAACAAGCATAGAAGCTCCTGCCTTTTCACCACTAACTCCCTTATTATTTCAAATTTCTGAGAAAAATATTCTGCCTTTACCACATACAACTACTCACGAACTTGGAGAAACAAGCATAGAAGCTCCTGCCTTTTCACCATTAACTCCCTCAATATTTCAAATGGCCAAGAAGAACATTTCACCCCTACCACACGAAACTACACTCGAACTTAGAGAAACAAACATAGAAGCTCAAGCCTGTTCACTACTAATGACTAAAAATAATATTCCGCTCCTTTCACCAGCTTCTTCCCCTTTACCACTAATGTCACCGGAAACGCTTAAAGGCTTTAACATTTTGAGTAACGAACAGCTTAATAGTGATGATTCCGTCCAAGACCCTAATTATTTAGAACAAAATCACAATGAGTCAAGTGATACTACGTCAGATGAAGATACTACAGATAGAGTAGAGAAACATAGACGTAAAGGAACATCTAAAACCAGCCGAACAGTCAATGAATCACCTTCGATATTAACAATTGAAGAATTTTATGTAGAAAATACAGACGAGCAAAACGATAGTCAAAATAATCCGAAAAAGAGAAAAGTAAAGGACCCTAACACGTGGAAAATGAACATAGAAAAAAGTAAGCGTTTAAAAGGTGAATCATATAAAACAAGGAAAGGAAGAATAATACAAGCCAGACCAATAAAACCAGCAAAATGTTTAAATACTCCTAAACACAAGTGTATTTCGGATGTCCCTCAAGATGAGAGAGAAATAATTTATTCTCAATTCCGAAATATGCCAAATCTTTTGGAACAGCGTCATTTTGTTGTGAAGCATGTGACTAAGAATAAAAAAAATCGGACCACTACCAACGGTCCTTCCAGGCGGAATTTTACCCTAACTTATACATTAACTGTTGGTAATGAAAAGAAAGTGGTGTGTCGGGAGTTCTTTTTAGATACTCTCAATATTACCGGCGGTTTTGTAAAAGGAGCTTTAAAAAAACTTAATGAGCACGGCCTCTTACAACCAGACGAGAGAGGGAAAAAGACACCTCCAAATAAATTAAAACCAGATGAAGAAAAATTTCTTAGGGACCACATACTTTCCTTTCCTGCTGTAGAATCGCATTACTGTAGACGTGATAGTACGGTAAAATATTTAGATTCAACTCTTAACATAACAACAATGTATAACGAATATAAAAAACTATGTTTAATTAAAGCAGTAAAAGTTGTATCCTTTGAAAAATACCGCAAAGTTTTCAGAGAGTACAAACTGAGTTTTCACAAGCCAAAAAAGGATTTATGCAAGCACTGTTTAGCATTTAGAGAAATGAATGATGAAGAAAGAGCCAAAAAAATTGAAGATTACACACGGCATCTATCAAGAAGAGATGAAGCACGCCAATGTAGAGATGAAGATAAGCTGGAAGCACAAAATAATGAAACAGTTCTTGCATTTAACTTTGACTTGGAAGCAGTACTAAATACACCTAAAGGTGCAAGTGGCCCATTTTTCTACGTACGAAAGTTAGCCGTTTATAACTTAACTATTTATAATCTAGGAAACCAAAACGTTGAATGCTACATGTGGGATGAAACTGAAGGAAAACGTGGGACTATTGAAATTTCAACGTGTATAAATGCATTTATTGCAGCACATAAAAACATCCAGGCAGTTAAAATGATGTCAGATGGATGCGGCGGTCAACAGAAAAACTATCATTTTTCGTCCATGTGCTTGCTCACATTAAAGGAACATTCGACATTAAAGATAATTGATCACAAATTCTTTGAAACCGGACACACTCATATGGAATGTGATTCAATTCATTCAAAGATTGAATTGAAATCAAAAAATATACCTGTGTATACTCCTGATGGTTGGGCACAGGTTGTTCGATTAGCACGTACTAATCCTCGGCCATACAATGTAAATACATTACTTCATGATGATTTTAAAGACTTTGGTATGTTAAACCAATACAAGGCTTCGAATGAAGGGCATAAAATTGGTATCAATGACGCTGTATGGATACAATATCGAAAAGAGGTACCTAATACAATATTTCTAAAACAAAACTTTGACAGTAATGAACCATTTACAGCATTAGAGTTAAAGAAAAAACGAGGTAAAGCATTAAATTATCCTATAGCAGCCTATACAGGTAAATTTCAAATATCAGCTGCGAAGAAAAAAGATCTTATAAAATTGTGCACTGACCACCAAATACCAAGAATGTATCATAACTATTACCAAGACCTTCCTTGTTCTGATACTACAAGAGACTGCCTCCCAGAACCCGATATAAATGAAGATAGCGAATAGCTCCGGTGATTACGCTATTCATCCAAACTGTCAGCTGACTTCGTTAAAAATTTTGTGTCAATTTCTTTTTGTTTAGTTCATTTAATTTTAAGCGTAACATTTTATATTATAATTATTATTTTTACATGCACAGACTTTCATTTTTTATCATTATCTACCAACCTATATTTTAGAATAAATAGAAAATAAAACTTAACATTATAACTTATATTGCAGTTAAGTGAGTTTAAATTATTGATTTCATTCTGATGTGATTTGGCACACATCAATCTACTTGCCAATCTACCACATTGGCAACTTACATAATGTACAAAATCAGTAACTGTTATTTTTATTGCCATAGCAAACTAACCAATCTGCTATATCTTCATATCCGTTAATAATAACATTATTTTGTTTTACTGCATTCAAAGAAGGTCATAAATATTAATTAAATTCATTAACTTGAATTGATTTTAAGAAATCACTGATTTGTGGCAACATTGTTTTTACTAATAACCACCTCCTCAACAATTTGACATTTGCAGATTGGCCAGTTGACTTCTGACCCGACGATATTACTACCTTAAAAATGCGATTCAAAATACCATTACAAACCGAGCTTATAAATAGGACCGACGTGTTTACAACATCTTCATTCCTACATGGCGCTCGGGCGCGAGCAGACGTATGACTCTAATACATACTTTATTTACAAAAACCATTCAATTGGTTGGTGACTCTCGTCGCGAACAATAATTATACGAAACGCCTCGTCCGAAGAGATTAGTAGTTACATGTAGTATCGCATAGATGTCGCCACTTCAGCACTAGTTGAGAATATTCCTTTGAACTAGGCTTTTTTTTTTTTTTGTGGGTATTCATATTACTCGGTGACCGCTATTACGCTGGTTCTTCATTTAGTTTAGAGTAAGATCCATAAATCATTGATGTATTTCCTAAGAGATTAGTAACGGGATGGATAGGGCGGGCGGGTGGTTACTAATCTCTTCGGACGAGGCGTTTCGTATAATTATGATAGAACTTCACTTACAGGTAAGTTCGTTTAATCATCAATTATACTTCACGCCTCGTCCTCAAGATTAGTAGTTACATGTAGAATTTGAGAGTATGTGAGGGAAATATCTTCAATGATACAACCTTTTAGATGAAAAAAAGTAAACGAATGTTTATTTTC
The DNA here is from genome assembly GCA_945859665.1 of Anorthoa munda. Classification (NCBI taxonomy): domain Eukaryota; kingdom Metazoa; phylum Arthropoda; class Insecta; order Lepidoptera; family Noctuidae; genus Anorthoa; species Anorthoa munda. Next base: position 12,073,357 of record OX243909.1, read on the forward strand.
CAACAAAGTGAGTATATGTATATAAACCTCTTTTTATAATTTTGCAAGGTAAAAATTTTAAGAATCACTTCAACTTAAAAATTTAAGAAATTTCTTCTGCCTTATATAACATGAATACAATTATTCTTATAATAATCGTAACAGTTACGAAATAGTAATGTTAATAATTTCCAACATATAAAGAAATGTGTTTTTAGTTATTGATAATCGAATGTGCCAAGGATGTACAATCATTGTTCAAAATCGTTCTATTGTAGAACCTCGCAAATACAGTTGAGTTGCCACTCCAGCCGGCTGTGTTGCGGATAGCATCGACGCTTACACCGAGTGAGTGCGCGCGCGACGTGCTGGCGTGCCTTGTGCTGTGCGCAGAGAACACGGACGTGTCGATCCCGCACTCACGTAGTGTCGTTTTTACCCAGCGGCTGAGTGTTTTGTGCGGCTTTTTTATACCTACGAACAACAGGTCAGATTTTCTTAAGGGTGTCGATTTATTTGTATAGCAGAGCAATGTGGCAGCGGGACAAATTGCAGGTTTTTGATTAAAGAATGGAATGTAAAGCATTGGTTGTTTAGAACCTGCTTTAGAAGTTTTGATGATATCTGGGATTCTAATACTGATGTGATTTGATGCAACAGTAATGTTCTTTATATTTATTTTGGATAACGTTTGTAATCTATGGGCGGTTGTAAGTGCTAGTAATGTTATTGTTTTCCTAGTTAATTTATCAAATGACAGCTCTTCATTTGGGTACCATTGACTAAGGTGTTCAAGTACGCAATTCGTGTCCCATGTCTAGCTATACTTTGGTAAAGATGGTCGAAGACGAAACACGCCTTTGAAGAATCTCTGTATTCTGTCATCTTTAGATATATTTGATCCTAACATAATTGCGAGAGCCGACCTACAAGAATTGAGGGTGCCATATTGCGCACCCTGATGATATTGTTGGGTCAAAAAATGTATGACAGTAGGAATAGACGCAATAAACACATTGGTGTGAGTATTTCTACAGTAGTTCCACCATTTTCTCAGGCAAGTATCGTATTGCTTGAGGGAGTTGGTCGATAATGACGCCATCATTATTTCCAGTGAAGATGGTGGTACGCTTCTTCTTGATAGTGCCTCCCGGATAAGACAGCAGCCTCCAGGGTAATCGTCTGGTGTATCCGACTGGAGCTGGAATGCGAGATTAAAGCTCGTTGGTGAGGTGGAAAGGATAAAACTTTAGAGACTGTAAGGGCTTGAAAGACTGGATACCACGGCTGGGTGGGCCATGACGGGACAACTACAATACCTTTAGATTTTTCGGAGATTATTTTCCTGAGAACTTTCAAAATGATCGAGAAAGGGGGAAAAGCATAGAAATGCGTTTTCGCCCAGGATACTGTGAAGGCGTCGATAGCCACTGCAACAGGGTCCCTATGCCATGAGATATAGGCTTCACATTTTTTAGTGATGCGGCTTGCGAATAGGTCAATCTTGGGTGAGCCAAAACAATGAGTTATGTGGTCGAAGGCCCGATCGTCTAGCTCCCACTCAATGTCTGGGTGGTTTCTCCGTGACTCTGCATCTGCCACGACATTATTACTAGATTTTATGTAAGATGCATAAATGTACAATCCTCGATCCTCGCACCATTCCCAAATTTCTCTTGTAATTTGTGTAAGGTGTGGGTACTGAACACCACCCATCCGGTTGATGTAGGCAACTGCAGTTGAGTTATCTACGCGCAAAAGAATCTGGCAGTCGGACAGGTCTTTTGCAAAAATTTTTAGAGCAATAAAAGCAGCCAACAATTCAAGATAGTTGATGTGCTTTTTGCGCTCGGTGTTTGACCAACTACCACTAGCTGTATTGCCCATACAGGCTGCGCCCCACCCCGTCGTTGAGGCGTCAGAGAATATTTCAATGTGATAGTCGTCACTTCTTATGTGACGTACTGAATTCAAAATGTGATTAAGCCACCATTGAATATCTATTTGCAATGAGTCGGGGATGTTTATGACTTTATCATAATCATCATCGTTTTTCAGGTTAAGAAATTTGCAGCGCTCCAGCTCCTTGGTGTGGAGAAGCCCGTATTCTATTCCAGGGCAGGCAGACACAAGTAGACCCGTTAATTGAGCTATTTTCTTGACTGAACAGCGACGCAACTGCTGAAAGGCTTGTAATTCGGAACTGATGCGTGCCCTTTTTTCTTCTTGTCACTGAGTCAGCGTGCTGAACATCGCAAATTAACCTGCCAAGGTCCATCAATTTTTGAAGTAACTCCTCGTCTTTATTTTCGGAGTTTAATTGTGTTGTGATTATATCACCCAGGCATGATATTGCACTTGCCACCTGCTTTAGTTTGACTTCAATGCCTTTATCACGTTTTATGAAGCTGTCTTGCATAGCGGCTTTGACTTCCGGATTTATTTTAGGGGAGTCAATACGAAGACAATTTCCAGGAAGCGGGTACTTTAACATTAGCTCTTTTCTGGTGTCTTTGTTTAACCCCTCTGAGGCTATATGTCCAAATCGAGATGCTATTTCTTCATGGACATCCTTTCCACGTTTTTCCGCTAGTGAAGGGGCTTCACCGAGGATTTCCAGAACTTCAGTGTCTAAACATGTGTTAGACTGCGCTGTGACTGTGACCTCCTCTTGTATGGGTGGCGCGGACGTCTGTTCGACGACGGCTGTTCTTGAGGAGCCAGTATGTCGTTTTGGATATCATTAGTTGGTAATGATTGCTCAATGACATTGGTGTCCATGATTTCGAACGTTTCCGGTTCGTGTTCATCGCTCAGCCAATCAGATGGCTCTAGCGCATCAGGTGGGTCTAGAAAAAAACACGAATATCGGTTATGATAATCGGTTTTATTATATCTAAGCGTGCGGTGAAATAGCCCCAATGGCCATTCAGGTTACACACTTATTATAATCGCAACGTAAATACGTCGAATTTATAAGGGTACTTAGTTTTTTCGTTGATTTAATTCATTAATTATGTTGAAAAAACTACAGAATTGCATATATTTGATAACAAACGTTATCTTATTCGGGTTAGGTAACAATCCCCAATGAATTGAACGCCAACCGTCACATTTATATTGCAACGAAAAAGCCCCAATGGCTGATTCTGGTTTGCATTATCTAAGTACCCATAACAACACGCAACTTTCACTTTTACAAATGTTAGTACATACCTGTTTCAACGGCATAGGTGGTTCCCGGTAATTCCTCGGTTGGATCCACGGTATTGTTGGTGTGAATTTTCTTTTCTAGTTTACGCAATTTGCGCATTAAATGTTCAAGCTCTTCTTCACACGTCCTAGATACTTTACGTTTCGGCATAATGGGCACGAAATAATTGTTCTTATATTATTTTAGGACGATAGTGTCTTGAGTGGCCGAGCACTAAACTGCGAATGAAGAACCAGCGTAATAGCGGTCACCGAGTAATATGAATACCCACAAAAAAAAAAAAAAAACCTAGTTCAAAGGAATATTCTCAACTAGTGCTGAAGTGGCGACATCTATGCGATACTACATGTAACTACTAATCTTGAGGACGAGGCGTGAAGTATAATGAACACTCTTGGCCATAGTCATAACAAAATGAAAACGACTCAACAGATTGGAATAAAGATCCGTGTGTATGGATCTTTCCACACGTCCACACGCTCCTCCTTGAACTGTTCAGCTCCTCGGTTGTTGTAAGCCTCCTTACTGCTCCGCTCCAGTCTGGTTTTTTATTATTCAAGACCGAGGGTAGTCGCAATTGACACCGCGATTTTTTTTTCCGAATCCCAATTCTGATGTCGCATCAAGGCTGGCCGATAGATGCAAACCATCGGGAAGTCAGGATGTCCAGGAGTCCCTTAGGATTTAGGTTAAGACATCGTGTGTGGGCAGGTCGGTGGGTACAATCGTAAAAATGAAATCACACAAGTTATTTGATACACTGGGTTTATTCAATTAGTCACAACTCAGTTACAATCTTGCTTACTAATATTACGGATCGACACTGATTCTACGACGTGTTAGCTCTAAGGCTGTCAGTACTCAACTGCCTTATTCCCCACCACGCAAGTGCTTATAAAAAGCGTGCCAATGCGTAGTTGCTCTTGATTGCCGCCAGGGGCGTGCTTGTGGTTTGTTTTGACGTCCTTACTATTGACTAAACCCGACATATAAATACCATGTGAATGTAAGCTATTATCACACTATGACATGCACAGCAGCACGTAGGTACATTACCTAAAATTGCATATTGTGTAATTCTCACCATTTCGTTCACGCAAAGGACTTGTGAGCAGGGCCGGATCCATTTAATGGCTGTTTGGGCTTCAGCCCAGGGCCCCCGTGAATGTAAAGGGAACTGAATATTCTACTAGTGTCGAGAGAAAAACCTTTTCTACTTAAATCGATTAACTACGCGTACCTATTTACTTAAAATTCGGAGGTCGCTTCGCTCGCTCTTGTACCTTACATTCACATTTCTGCGTTAATAAAGTCATAAATAAAAAGTTTTCATGTGTTATCAATTTATCATAAAGGCAAACAGCAGGCTGGGAATTTCGTACAGATAATAAAATTTCGTGTTTTGGAATATTATTTGTTTTAATTGGTAGTAAATATGGTAATAAAGACTATAGTCTATAGTCCCTGATTGGGACGATATAATATGCCCTTTTTAAATTCTTAGATTTTTAAAACTTGGGACGTAAAAGTCATAACTAGTTAGTTTAATTTCTAAGGTTATGTGCTAGTCAACCAATGTAGATTGTTATATATATATATATATATGTTTTTTTATCTATTATAGGCTCGCGCTTGACCACTATCTCACCTGATGGTAAGCGATGATGTGGTCTACGATGGAGCACGCTTGCCTAGTAGTAACCTATTCACTCTTGACTTAAAGACTCCTAGATTGTAGCTATCGGGAAACACAGACTCCGGCAGGAATTCCACTCCTTAGCGGTACGCATAATAAAAGTATTCTCAAAACGTTTAGTGCGTATGGGTGGGATGTCCACCATGTATCGATGGCGCATCGCCGTACGTCTGGTAGTCCAATGATGAAACGGGCTGGGCGGAATTAGATTATGCAATTCCATCGCACACTCCCCGAAATGCAACCGATAAAAAACCGACAAGCTGGCAACTCGGCGACGATGTTCAAGGCTCTGGAGCTTTGACTTAACCAGTGCCTCATCACCGATGAGCTTCTTGGCCCGCTTTTCGATCGACTCTAGTGCATCAAGCTGGTATTTGGCAGATCCGTCCCAGAGATGAGAACAGTACTCCATGCATGATCGAACTTGCGCTTGATACAAGCAGAGCAGCTGTTCTGGCGTGAAGTACCTTCTCACCTTTGCAAGGATCCCCAGCTTTTTTGGCAGCCAGCTGTGCCTTTGCCTCAATGTATGGGCCAAAATTGAGCGTCGATGTCAACGTAACGCCAAGAAGCTCAAGATGGTCAGTTATTGGCACGGTTACATCTCGGAAAGTTGGAGCCGGGTGAAATTGGCTCTTTTTAGCGGAAAAAAGACACGCCTGGGTTTTAGCAGCATTAAAACTGATCAGATTGGCATCGCCCCATTCGGAGACTGCCTGCAAGGACAGGTTCAAGCGCTCCACCATGGCCTCCCTCCCGGAGAGACTGGATCTGAGACCCGGTAGCACGAGCGTTGGACAAGTATCTCTTAGCAACTGTGCTGTCATCTGGCTACCCAAAGGTGCCGGGTTTTAGCAGATCGTTAATGTGCAGCAAGAATAAAGTTGCTGAGAGTACCGACCCCTGAGGGACCCCGGCATTAATATCCAAGCGGTCCGACGAGCAGCCATTGATGACCACTCGAATGGACCGATCTCTCAGGAAGTCTGCAATCCAATCACACAGACCACCGGGCAAACCGAGGCTATCGTGCCAGACCCTATCAAAGGCCTTCGAGATGTCTAGGGAGACGGCAAGAGCTCCCCCGTGCCTCTCAATGGCCTCACTCCAGATGTGAATGGCATACGCTAGAAGATAATCATTACTTTGGTGATAAAGTGAAAGTTGTAGATTTCTTATCGCAATCTTTCTAGTGTTTTACAAACCATTAAGTAAGTAGATTGAGATGAGCATCGTACCTACTTAGTGGAGTGCTTATGGGTCCCATCTACTTACGTTTATTCCTTCTGACTTTTCCTATTGTAAAAAGTTACAAACTGTACGGCAACGCAACGGGATAAAATAAAACCCGTTAAAGCCACTAATACCCTCATTCTTTCTCGCTCATGCAAATCCAGCGGCTTTCATTCCTTAAGGATTGTAGATTCCGGCAGGAATGAACGTTAGTAGATGGGGCCCTAATAGGAGATAGGTACCTATGTCCTGCAACAGTTTGTTAATGATGAATTTCTGATGGGGTTTTTGAAAAGCAATATGTACTTTGTTTTTGTAAGTACATTTATTTTAGTGTACTTATTATTAATTTATCCTTAATATTAATTGATCTACGAAGGAGGCAGGTCGGATCCCTACCTACGGTACCCTACCCTTACGCATTGGCGCGCTTTTTCTAACCACTTGCGTGGTGGGGACAGCAGAATAAGACAGTAATGTAGCGACCGCCTTAGAGCTAAGACGTCGTAGAATCAGTGTCGATCCGTAATATTAGTTAGCAAGATTGTAACTGTGAGTTATGACTATTTGAATAAACCCAGTGTATCGAATAACTTGTTTGATTTAATTTTCACGATTGTACCCACCAACCTAAGGGAATACATCCTGACTTCCCGATGGTTTGCATCTATCGGCCACCCTTGATGCGACATATATATATATATATATATATATATATATATATGATATGATCTGATATGATACTGATTAAAACATCTTACATACGCAATGAAAACATTAAAAATCTCACTACATTCAGTGGACGCCGCAGGGTGGTAGTTTGTAAAGACGCAAGAAGACCTTCGCGATTTATATATAAATATATATATATATATATATATTTATATTTATATAGGTACATATATACAAGAATTGCTCGTTTAAAGATATTAGATACCTAGATTAGATAGATATTTTTGGAATCAACTCTTAAAACCCTTTATTTCTTTATTTTGGTACCCCACAGGATGGGATTGGAACAATGATATTCTAGTAAACAGATATGTTATGAGCGCACGCATTGTGAAGACTCGAATACCTACGTCCCAAGCTTTAAAAAAAAACCGGCCAAGTGCGAGTTGGACTCGCACACGGAGGGTTCCGTACCATAGTCGCAAAAAAAAGGCAAAAAAATCACGTTTGTTGTATGGGAGCCCCACTTAAATATTTATTTTATTCTGTTTTTAGTATTTGTTGTTATAGCGGCAACAGAAATACATCATCTGTGAATATTTCAACAGTCTAGCTATCACGGTTCATGGGATACATACAGCTTGGTGACAGACATACAGACAGACAGACAGACAGACGGACCGCGGAGTCTCAGTAATAGGGTCCCGGATTTACCCTTTGGGTACGGAACCCTAAAAATTACCTTTAACAAATTATTTTAAAATCAGATTAGAAAAAACAATAGAACCTACCTACCTACTGTATAATATGTTAGTACTTACTGCACTGTAATGTTATTACATTTTATTATTGTTGTTACCTATTTGATTTTTTACAATACAACTTAATTTTAAATATGGCTATAACTATTTTACTTTAACTTATTCGGAACGCTAAGCACAACAAAACACAACATTGCCCGAAAGGATGGTCCGTAGAATTCATTAGCAATCAATATGACGACATGCTGAAGGAAAGAATGCAGGGTGAAGAAAAAATAAAAGATCTGCTAAATAAAAATGAGAAATTATTATCCACAATAAAAGACATGTCAGGTCGTATGAATATTTTGGAACAACACGCTCGTGCAAGTAATATTGAAATTCAAAGTGTACCCCAGAAGAAAACTGAAAACCTTCTAATGTTGAGAACTAAGAGTAACTCAGCAGGGGAAAACCATAGGTTGCAACATAAAAGAGGAAAGCATCAGTAATTGTACTCGTGTGATGAAGCTAAACAACAGCACAAATCGTCCTAAATCAATTGTTATACAATTTTCAACTCCCAGATTACGGGACTATTTCTAGCAGCTTCTATAAATTTCAACAAAGCAAAGCCAGTCAGTGAAAAGCTAAACACCTCCCATCTCGAGCTTGATGGTGCAAAGTCTGCGATCTTCGTGACGGAACATCTGAGCCCGGCTAATAAGGTACTACACACGGCTACACGACTCAAAGCTAAAAGGGTGGGTATCGTTATGTTTGGATCAGGGAAGGACGTATTTATGTTAAAAAATCAGATGATTCCGATGCCAAGATTATGAAGGATATGGATTCGCTACACTCAATAGTATAATGTTAAATGTTCAATCAATAGCTGTTATTCAGGTTATTCAAAGTTAAATTCGCTACTTTTAACATATATTACCAAAACACTCGTGGATTACGATCTAAAACTCAGGAATTTTATTGTAACTTAGTGTGTTCAAATTATGACGCATTAGTATTAACAGAAACCTGGCTCAATAATTGTATTCACAGCAGTGAACTTTTTGATAAAAGGTACATAATATTCAGACGTGACAGAGAAACTTCGGGTTTTCATGCAAAAAAAGAAGGAGGAGGTGTCTTGGTCGCTATATCGAGAAAGTACACTGCTACTAGACAATGTTCTTGGGAGAGTGGGTGCGAAGACTTGTGGGTCACTGTGAGTGTTGCACCAGGCTTTAAAATATCTATTTGTGCTCTTTACTTGCCTCCACCTGTGCATTATTCAATTTTAGAGCACTTCTTGGATAACTATAATGCTGTAGCAGAAAGAAATGATTATTGTAATATTCTTATCGGTGACTTCAATATGAGCAATATAGATTGGAATCCAATCATTAACAGCGACATTACTTACACCTGCCCCACTTTCTCAAGGACTAATTCTAAACTAAATCAGGCCCTTCTAGACTTTATCCACATAAATAACCTCAAACAATATAACAGTGTATGTAATGTTAAAAATAGAATCCTGGACTTGGTTCTAGTAGACCTTCTCGAATGTAAAGTGACTGAAGCCCTTATAGACCAGGGTCGATAATTTTTAAAACCAAAAAAAATAATAGTAGGATGAAACCGCCATTATTTATTTCGGCTTGCGCTACTGCGTTGGTTGCCCCGCTCCTAAAAATATATAGGGTGTCTTTAGCTACTGGAACCTTCCCTGCTGAATGGAAAAAGGCTAAAGTTGTTCCTGTCCACAAGTCGGACAAAAAAGACACCATATCCAACTATAGGCCTATTGCGATTCTTTCCACCTTCGCCAAGATATTTGAGTCTATAGTCTGTCCTCACATTCAACATCATTTCAGACTTTATCTGAGTGATCACCAGCACGGCTTTGTTGCGTCTAGGTCGACTGCCACAAATTTGTTGTCCTTCTCGGAGTCCCTCATGGAATCTGTTGATTCAAACAAACAATTTGATGTGTTGTACACAGATTTCAGTAAGGCCTTCGATAAAATTTCTCACTCCATACTATTACATAAACTAGCTACATATGGTATTACTGGGCCCTTGCTGAAATGGCTGACGTCTTACCTACTGGATCGGGAATTCTATGTTGTGGTGAACGGTTTTCGATCTGCTGGCAATTATCGCATGACTTCCGGGGCTCCGCAGGGTTCACATCTTGCTCCCATATTATTTATTATATTCATCAATGACCTCCCCAGCTGCTTTTACTTCTCTGAGTGCTTTTTGTACGCCGATGACCTAAAGTTTGCCAGAGCAATCGATTCATCTAGTGATATCGCGCTCTTACAAGATGATTTAAATAGGGTAGTCGAATGGTGTAAAAATAACAAAATGGAGTTAAATTTGAAAAAATGTTACCACCTTTCATATTCAAGGAAGGCTCATCCTATACACTCAGAGTACCTGATAGATAACACAAAAATGCAACAAGTCGATAACATCACAGATCTAGGAGTACTTTTTGATAAGAAAATGACTTTTATCCCTCACATCGAGAATATTATTAAAAAGGCCTCTAAAATGTTAGGGTTCGTACAGAGAAACACAAAAGGTTTCAAACTGGTTAGTTCTAAGATAATGCTATATAATAGTCTTGTGCGAAGCGTCTTGGAGTACTGCTGTGTTGTATGGAGACCGCACTACGCCACGCATAAGTTACTCATAGAGAGGGTACAAAAGCGGTTTCTTTGGCATCTTGCTTTTTCGAAAGGGAAAAGCAAACAGCTGCCCTCCTACAACACCCGTTTGAAATACTTCAAGATGCACTCATTATCAACTCGAAGGGATATCATTGATGCCTTGTTTCTTTATAAACTACTAAGAAATAAAATCGACTGCCCTAATTTACTAAGTCTTATAAAGTTTCGTGCCCCATCCCGATACCCGCGAAACCCCATCACTCCGTTGTGCCCACCTTCACGCAGAACGGTTTTGGGTGCAAACTCTCCGATTCCACGACTATGTAAAATGCTTAATAGTTGCAGTGATCTAATAGATATACACCACGACAAATTAAGCAAATTTTACAAAATAATTAGAGAGCACTATTCTAGTATTCAATGATGACTGAATATTGATAGGTTTTAGATATTGATTAAGAATGTGATACTATGAATGTGATATTAAGAATGTGATATATTTTTTTTTTTTTGCAATAATTCTTAATTTAATTATATTACTTGCTTTTATTATTATAATTTTTATTTGATTTTGATTGTTTTTAAATATATTAATGATGTGCTGTGATGTACTTAATTTAATTTAATTTATCAATCTGTTAATGTTGTTTCAATTGTTTTAATTTTAATTGAATGGTTTTAATTGTATATGTTGTGTATTGTTCTATAATTTAATATTTGGTATTATTTTAATATAAATTTAATGTTTTTATTTGTATACGTTGTGTTGTTTTAAAATTTTACTTAATGGGCTTATTAACCAAAAATCTTGCTGTACTTTTATTATTATTGAATGCTGTTGTCATGTTTTGTTATATATATAATACGCAATAATAATATGTATAACCACAAAGTGTGCATGTGGTGTTAGCCTATAATTAATTGTTACACTTATAAATGAAGCTACTATGAAACTGTAAACGTTCTGTGTAAACAATTGTTGGTTAACCAAATAAATAAATAAACCCATTAGAAAAGGAGGGGAGTATTATAAAAATGGTAAGAAAAATAATTTACGGGCGATCTGAGGTCGGGAAGGGGATGGGGGTGAGTTTTTAAGGGTAAAAAACGGTTTTTCTCGATTTCCGGCAAAACTAAAAGTCCTATCGAAAAAAGTCAAATGGCAAAGTTGTAGGTAATAAAAATATCAAAAACTTTTTTATTTACACTTTTTTCACACAACCTCAAAATTTATGTGAAAAATTCCATAAACTCATAACTCGTAATTTTATCAATGTAACATGTAATCTAACGTTTTTCGAGTAATTAAAGTGTTAATTTTAATAAATAGCTCAAAATTATTTATAATAATAAAAAAAAAATCGTATTCGAGTTTTTTCAGTTTTTTACATTTTCTGAGAAGATTTACTATGGTAACATATATTTTTTTTTCACCATCGGAAAGTAGAAATTTCAACGAACAGAAAACATACCAACTTTTTATAAAAAGCTGATATTTTGACGGGTGAATTTTCGATTGAAAATTAGGGTGTTTTTTCGATATTAATTCAAAATAAGGTGAAAAAATAAATATTTTTAATCAAATAAATTACAGCGTATTTGGGACATAAAAAGGTAAGTTTTCACCAAATTTCGTAAAAAAAGAATTTTTTTTGTAAAAGATAAAAATAAAAAACCAAAAACTTGGTTTTTTGAATTTTTCACATAAATTTTGAGGTTATGTGAAAAAATTGTAAATACAAAAGTTTTAGATCTTTTTATTACCTACAACTTTGCCATTTGACTTTTTTCGATAGGACTTTTAGTTTTGCCGGAAATCGAGAAAAACCGTTTTTTACCCTTAAAAACTCACCCCCATCCCCTTCCCGACCTCAGATCACCCGTAAATTATTTTTCCTTTCATTTTTATAATATTCCCCTCCTTTTCTAATGGGTTTCATCCTACTATTTTTTTTTTCACTTTTTATTATTTTTAAAGGCTTCTACCCTGGTCTATTAATAGTCTGACAAAGATCGATCCATATCACCCTCCTCTTGAAATTTCCCTACGCCTTAAAGTAAACAATAATTTAAAACCAGAAGCTAACATTAGATTAAACTTCAAAAAAGTCAACTACTCTGCTATTAAATATAGAAAATACCGACTGGCATACATTACTCTCGGATACAGACGACCCCATATATAGTTGGAACGGTTCTATACGGTACTTTGTCAGATCATAGAGCGATATGTCCCATCAACCTTAGTTAAAAGTAATTCGCGACCTCCATGGTACACAAAAAAAAGCTGGAGAGATTACTGCGTGAAAAAAATAACCTAAGAAGAAGGTATGGTACATACAAAAACCCTATGGATAAGATATCCCTTCGTTGGTGTAGTAAACGCTGTGACAGATTGGCAAGAGAATGTTTCAACTCCTATATAAGAAGCATTGAACAAGTTTTTCTGGTCCTTTATTAAGTCCAAACGGGGTGTTACTAATGCCTATCCAGCTTCAATGTCAAATGGCGTCAGCAAAACTTGTAATGGCAATGAGATGTGCAACATGTTCGGGACCTAGTTTTCTTCAGTATACAGTCCAGCTACTCATCTCATGCCTCTAACGTAGTCCAAACTTCGCCTTTCTTTGAAAGCCTTCTTTGCAACTCCGACAGCTTTTCCTTGATCCAGATTCCAAAGGATAAAATAGCCAAGCATCTCAAAAGCTTAGATATCTCCAAAGGTTCCGGCAGCGATGAAACTCCCCCTTACTTTATCGCAACTTGCGCTGACCAACTGGCAAACCCCCTATATAGCTTGATTTTTAACAAATCTCTCAGCGCTGGTATTTTCCCTAAAAAATGGAAGCTGGCAAAGGTGGTACCGATTTATAAATCAGGCGCTGATGATTTGGTAGGAAACTATCGACCTATATCTATCCTACCGACATTTGCCAAGGTTTTTGAAGCAATAGTATGCCCCGACATACAAAACTATTTTACGAAATACCTGTCTGACCACCAGCATGGCTTTACTACTGCAAGATCCACCTGCAGTAATCTAGTAGTTTTCGTTGAGGATATTGCTGTTTCACTTGACTCGAACCAGCAAGTCGACGCCATATACACTGATTTCAGTAAGGCCATGAAGTGCCGATTCAAAAACTTGCTGCGTACGGCTTTGCTGGTTCTCTTCTTAAGTGGCTGCACTCTTACCTAACAGATAGATCCTTTTATGTCGTGGCCAATGGTTATAAATCTGAAACTATGATCATAACCTCCGGTGTTTCGCAGGGTTCCCACCTGGGCGCCGTAATATTTATAATCTTTGTAAACGACCTCCCTTATTGCTTCTTTAACTCCACGCCATTCTTATTCGCCGATGATTTGAAAATAGTCCGCGTTATAGATTCTCTAGCCGACTCAACATTACTTCAGGAAGACTTGAACAGACTTTTAAACTGGTGTAAGGATAATAATATGCAACTTAACGTAGAAAAATGTTCCCAAATTACTTTTACTCGAAAGTCTAACTTCATTGATTTTAATTACAGTATGAATGGTATGTACCTCAGTAAAGTTGATGTGATCAGAGATTTGGGAGTCCTTCTTGATCGTAAATTATCATTTATTCCCCACATGGACAACATCATTAAAAAAGCTTCAAAGACACTCGGTTTTGTGATACGTAATGCTAAATGTTTTCGCAAGCCTAAAACTAGGATTTATCTTTTTAACTGTCTCGTACGTACTGTATTAGAATACTGCGCGGTTGTGTGGCGTCCCAACACATAGTCTTAGGTTAGAGAGGATCCAGAAAAGATTTTTATACCATCTTGCCTTTTCTGCGAGATTAGCCAAAAAAGTTCCGAGCTATGCAAAACGACTTGAAAAATTTAGCATGACCTCACTCAAAAAACGAAGAGATAATATAGATTTAATTTTTCTTTTTAAAATACTTCAGAGTAAAATAGACTGCCCCCAGTTGTTAAGTAAATTTAATTTTAACCTACCCTACAATTATCCGCGTTACCCTATCAAATTATTACGTCCTCCATTCCGCAAAACTGTATCGGGATCCAATTCCCCCATCCCCCGACTTTGCAGGCTTCTAATAATTGCGATGAATCAAAAGATATTTATTCCACAACACAAATTCAAGCGCCAAGTCCATCAAAAGTAATTACCACATTTTTTTGTCTTTTCATCTTTGTACCTATTGTGTTTTTTAAACTACCCACTAGTTGTTGTAAGTGTTATTTCTGCACTATTATTGTAATTATACTAACGCTTCGTCCTCGAGATTAGTACTAATTATTTTCACTTATGTAGTATCACACAAGTGACACCACTCAGACACTGTAGTTGAGAGTTTTTTTTTTTTTTTTTTATATATTTGCGGGTACTTCTGTTTCTCCTACGTTATAAATGTAGGTGGTCTGGAATCTCTCGTCATTCACATTTTAGTGTTCAACCGCTCAACACTTCCAACATTATACTGTGCAGTAAATATAATGTCGAAAAGAAAGAGTAATGTAGATTACAAGCATCTAACGAAGAAATTACAAAAATATGAACGCAGGTTACGGCATTTATACCCGCCTTCTCCGATCGCGCAAACTCCGCACGAACAAGAAGGTATGTTATCTAGTGATTGTGTACACGAATTCACATTGAGTATTTAAATAACGTATTTACGTTAAAAAATAAGTTTTGCACTCCGGGCTACCTATGGGTTTTCCGACGCACTAACTTTACTACCAATACTCAATAATATAGTGTTATTTCGCGTGGTTATGGCCAAACGTATTTACGTTTAAACAAGCCTTGCACTCCGGGCTGCCTGTGGGCTGTCCCGACGCAAGGACTAATTACCAAATACCCTATAATACTATAGATAGGTGCCTAGCGTCCCACTTATTGAACATCCTATGATCGTTCGACAAACTTAAGATTTAGAATATTTTACGTAAGCAATCTAATCTTTTTTACCTAACGGTAAATTATACTAGTAGATATTTATCTACATATTTTTTCCTTTCTACATGCAGTAAATCGATTATTCAATTTTACGCTTCTACCTACTGTGTTTCTTTTAAGAATACACTGGTATTGAGCCTGAAGCCTGAGGTCAGTCAAACCGATCCGGATGTAACCATGGTTCCTGTTGACCCAACCATTCCTGTTTTGTCGGCCGAACGTATCATACCACTAGATCCGGTCATACAAAGCGAACCTGCGCTTTACAAACCTGGTACCTCGCAAGAAGCACCAGGTGACATCATCGACGAGGACCTGGACCAGGACACGATGGTCATTCTAGGAACCCGTCGTCATCCGTTAAGTACGGACCAGATTTGCATAAGGAGTTAAACGAACGCTCGTAGTACATCGCCTCCGAGAGTCTTGATAAAGACTGCAGGAAGACAACAATCGATAAGTACTTCGTATCGCTGCCCCGTTGTTAAACGCGGAGTTATAAGCAGCGATACCAGAAGTCGCAGCAAAGCGCGATAAGGCCATAGTCGTCAAACAAAACCAGATGGCGAGTGTTATCTCGTGCTTGGGGAAGGTAATTACCAGTCAACTCGTTTTAAAAAAAAAAAAAAAAAAACGATTTACTCCCCAAACTTATGGATGCTGCGCGTACCTTATGCGCCATCCAACACTACGATTCAGTCACCCGCAGAAATTTTATTTTATCTGCGTTAAACATGTTCCTCTTTTGAAGGTAGTTAAACAACACTAATATTGACCTCTTCGGTGAAAATCTATCGGAAACAATAAAATCAGCCAAGGCTGTGACGAAATCAGGTGAAGCCCGATAATGTCAACAAAAACCCACCGAAACGACCAAGCAACTCAATGCCTCAGAGGCATATAAACCGAAGAGGTCCTAGGCCCCAGCGCGCAGGCCGCAGGGAGCCGTGCAGCGCCGTGCCCGCCGCCGCCGCTCGCCAGCTCATCGAAGACGTTGCCGCCACAGCGCCGCTACTAGATCAGTATGCGGGCCGCTTGTCATAATTTCATAAACAATGGTCACTTATAACGAGCGATCAATCGATACTTTCGTGGATTGACGATTACAAACTTACCTTTTCCTCTCAGGTAATCCAAATGGTAGTGTACCTGCTGAGCAAAGCTATTCTACTTCAGAATTTACTAATTTTTCCGAATCTATTAATAGCCTATTAGACATAGGTGTCATATCGAAATGTGACCCATGCTCAGGTCAATTCGTTTCTAGCGTGTTTCTTACTCCTCCTCCTCTAACCAAATGGAAAAATGAGGTTCATATTGAACCTCAAAAATTTAATAAGTTTATTAATACACAACATTTTAAATTAGAAGACCTAAGAACCGCTGTAAAACTTGTTACTAAGGACTGCTATATGGCGACCTCAGACTTAAAAGAAGCTTATTTTTCTATCAAAATACTCGAAAATTTACGTAAATATCTTAGATTCTCGTTTAATAACCAATTATACGAATTCAATGCTTTGCCATTCGATTTGAATACAGCGCCATACTTGTTTACAAAAATAATGAAACCTGTTGTGAAACTATTGCGGTCAGCGGGTTTTATATCTACCCTTTACTTAGGCGATTGGATTTAATAGTGAATACATGCGAAAATTGCAAAACAAATGTCGCAATAACAAAGAAACTGCTTTGTTCTTTAGGTTTTATTATTAACTATGATAAAAGCAATCTGTATCCTTCTACTATATGTAAATTCTTAGAAGCATTTATAAATTCAGTCTACTTAGAAATTAGTTTACCCGCGTTTAAGATAAAAAAAAAAAAAAAAAAAAAAACGCGCATTGTAAACGAAATTCGTAAAGTTATCAACAAGAAAAGTTGCAAAATTTGAACCTTCGCTTAATAATTAGTAGGCATTTTAGTGTCAGCCTGTCCAGCTGTTGAATACGGCTGGGTACACACTAAACAATTTGAACGATGCAAATTCTTGAATCTCAGGGTTGATGAAGATTACAATAAACAAATGATTCTTCCTGATTCGTTAATGCCTGATTTTAATTGGTGGTTAAAGGTGATTGACAGTTCAAAGCACCCTTTTAGAGATGACCACTATAGCATCGAAATATTTTCTGACGCCTCAACAACGGGATGGGGCGCCTCCTGTGATGGTGAAAATGCAAGTGGTCAATGGTCGAATAGCAAACGAGACAAACATATTAAGTATTTAGAGCTATTAGCTGCATTCATTGCCCTATAAATTTTTACTAAGGACTTGTACGACTGTCAAGTACTACTTCGTATTGACAATTCGACCGCTGTAGCATACATTAGCCGTATGGGTGGAGTTCAATTCCCTCACTTAAGTGGTTTGTCAAGGGATATTTGGAAATGGTGCGAAGATCGCAAACTGTACATCTGTGCTTCGTATATACGATTTTGTGATAATAACGTCGCAGACGCTGAGTCGCGTCGTAATCACCCAGACATATAATGGGAATTGTCAGAGGGGGCCTTCAACACTCTTAAGTGTAGGTTTGGGCAACCCGATAAAGATTTGTTTGCCAGTCGTATCAACAAAAAATGTGCAAAATATATTTCCTGGCACAAAGATCTAGATGCCTATGCCATAAATTCATTCACAATCGACTGGGGCCCTATCTCTTTTCTATGCATTTCCCCCCTTCTCGATAATTTTAAAAAGTCTTAGGAAAATTATTAACGATAAGGCTCAGGGACTTTTTGTTGCTCCTTTATGGCCGACGCAACGGTGGTACCCTCTATATAGGTATCTGTTAATATCAGACCCAATTATATTTTCCCCTAAAGAAAACACTTTGATATTTCATTCTAGCAAATGTCAGGTGCGACTACCCTGGTTACCGGTGTATTATCCGGTAGGCGTTTTCACGAAGATGCCTGCCACCTTCGTCGATAGATATCATGATGGCTTCTTTATCAGATAGCTCAATAAAACAATATGAAGTTTGTCTTATAAAATGGTGGACCTTTTGCAAAGAATCGGGTGTTAACACTTACGAGGCCTCAGTTCCAACAGTAATACATTTCCTGACAACATTTTTTAATACTGGTAGTCAATATGGTACCTTCAATTCTTATCGATCAGCTCTGTCACTGATTTTGGGTTCAAATATTTCTAAAGATGATCGAATTCTTCGCTTTTTTAAAGGTGTTTTTCGTCTACGGCCGCCTAGGCCAAAATATAATGTAACATGGGATACTAATTGTGTGTTCAATTTCTTAAGAACTAAATATCCCAATGACCAACTTTCATTATTTGAAATTTCAAAGAAATGTGTAACGTTACTGGCCCTTACCACGGCTCATAGGGTCCAAACATTTCCAAAATAAAAATAGAAAATATAGATAGAATGCCAACTAAAATTGTTATAAAAATTCCTGACCTAATAAAAACTTCTCAAGTGGGGTCTAAACAACCTCTTTTAACTTTGCCCTTCTTTAATGAAAGTGTAGAAATTTGCCCCGCTAACACATTAGTGTTTTACATAAATAAAACCAAAGATCTACGTAAATCTGGCATACTTTTTATAAACCCTAAAAAGCCACATAACTCTGTAAGTACGCAAACACTTAGCCGATGGATTAAGTGCACACTAAACGATAGTGGGTTAGACGTGTCTGTGTTTTCAGCACATAGCACGTGTCACGCGGCTACGTCGCGTGCGCATGCCCTTGGGGTTAGTATTGATGAAATTCGGAGGACTGCCGGCTGGAGCGGCAACTCTGAAACGTTTGCTAGATTTTATAATCGCACCATCACTGATCATGATGAAAGTTCCCTAGCAAGGTCGATAATTAAATAGAAAATATCCTTATTTTTTCATAATTGTCGCTGTTGCAACTTATTGTTTAAAAATAATTTGTACTCATGCACAAAATTAGGATCCTATTAAATTTATCTGATTGGTGATATATCTCATAGATATATTTATAATTTAAGTATGACTTTCTCGCTGTTGCAACTTGGTATAATTTTATTTATGTTCAGGCATAAAATTTGGATCTATGTATTTTATATGATTATTTACATTGATATCTTTATAAGTAAATACTGATTCTTTTTTGTTATTTGAAAAACATTGTTTTCGAAATATGTAATAAATGATCCTGAAGTTGTAACAATGCGTTGTTAATATTTCCAGGAGTAACTCTCAAAGTCTACATAAGTGAAAATAATTAGTACTAATCTCGAGGACGAAGCGTTAGTATAATTAGTGATTAAACGAACTTACCTGTAAGCGAAGTTCTATCATAATTATACGAAGCGCTTCGTCCGAAGAGATTAGTACTCCCGCCCTCCCATGCTCCCGCTGTACCCTTACACTTCTTCAGAAAATATTAAGCAACTCTTTTTCCTCTTAACTTTAAACTAAATGACGAGAGATTCCAGACCACCTACATTTATAACGTAGGAGAAACAGAAGTACCCGCAAATATATAAAAAAAAAAAAAAAAACTCTCAACTACAGTGTCTGAGTGGTGTCACTTGTGTGATACTACATAAGTGAAAATAATTAGTACTAATCTCTTCGGACGAAGCGCTTCGTATAATTATGATAGAACTTCGCTTACAGGTAAGTTCGTTTAATCACTAATTTTATGGATGTAATTATTTTTATTTTTTTTTGCATTCTGTGTCTATCGCATCATATTGTATACTATGCTTGTATCATTTTGCTTGTATTATCAGAATAAACAGTGTAACAATTGTAGATAGGCCAATAAATAAATAAATAAATAATATCTGCAACAAAGCATCATCATCTACTTATGTAGGTACTCCATATGTATTATTACCTACGCATAATAATTTTTGAATTTGAATCAATATTCTATCTGTAGAAACAAAAATATTTAATTACAACTATGTTTTACTTTACCACTTGTGTACCCGTCTGTACCAAACACGTATTATCCTGTAAGTTTTAGAAGGTTGGTATGATGTATTGCACGGCCGCTTTTTTGTAACATTCTAGATTTGGTCGGGTTACCACGCATAAGTATTGTTTTTCGATTATCTCTGTAATTATTTAGTGTACAAATCTGATATTTCACAGGTATATAATTAAACTATGTATCTAATTATTGATATAAGATTCGATTACCCAAACTACAAGCAACTCGGTTATTCGGTCTTCAAAAAACTCAGTTGCGCGCCATGGCCGGAACTAATTGAAGTTTCATCATAACTTTTTAATTACTTATAGGATACTAATGAAACTTCAGTACCATTTATAGGCAGTAATCTATATATATAAAATGCTTTGTCCTGAATGACTGACTGACGGATCAACGCACAGCCTAAACCGCTGAACGTAGATACCTGAAACTTGAAAGGTGTGTTCTTTGTATGATGTAGGCATCCGATAAGAAAGGGTTTTCCGAATTTCTACCCCTAAGGGGGTTAAAAAGGGGGGCAAAGTTTGTATGAAAAATCTAATTCCTTTGGCTAATATTTTTGAAACTTGGCACAAATAGTAATCTAAGTACATGATAAAGATTTACATTATTAGTTTTTTGAAACTACCCCCTCAAGTCGATTTAGGGGGTGTTGAAATTTGTATGGCAGAATCTAATTTTATGGGTAATTAAACTTGAAACATTACACAAATACTAAAATAAATAAATAATAAAGGTTGTTATTATTAGTTTTTCGAAACTACCCCCAAAACACGATTTAGGGGTTGTTAAAGTTTTTTTGAAAAATCTTATTATTAGGTTAATAAACTTGAAACTTGGCATAAATACCCAACTAAGTAAGCAACAAAAGGTTGCAACTATTAGTTTTTCAAAAATACCCCCAAAATTAGATTAAGGGGAATATAAAAGCGAAAGGACACTCATTCACTTATCACGAAATATCGAAAACTGCTTGACGTATAAAGATGAAATTTGGCAGGGAGATAGTTTATAGTTAGTAGACGTCCGCTAAGAACGGATTTTACGACAAAGCCGGATTTAGAGGGTCTAAGGGCTATCGCAAGTTAGTATGAAAGTCCTTCATTTTTTGAGCTACTAACTTAAAATATGGGCAGGGATGTAGTTTATAGATAGTAGACGTCCACTAAGAACGGATTTTGCGACAGGGCCGGATTTAGGGGGTCTAAGGGCTCTCGCAAGTTTGAATGAAAGCCCTTCATTTTTTGAGCTACTTACTTAAAATATGGGCAGGGATGTAGTTTATAGATATTAGACGTCCACTAAGAACGGATTTTGCGACAGAGCTGGATTAAGGGGGTCTAAAGGTCTATCCACACATATCAGGGCCGTGCCCGGGACGTGCACGGGACGTGGACAGACCGTGCCCCGTCAGGGGCTCAACAAAAATATCGGTGGGAACATTTTATATGACATCGTTCACACACGTCCTTGCACGGGCCCGGGCACGTCCCGTGCACGGACGTGTGTGAACGAGTTCATATAAAATGTATAAAATGTATGTCATGAAATTAGTTTATAGTTTGTAGATGTCAGCTAAGAACGGCTATTGCGACAGGGCCGCATAAAGGAGGTCTAAGGGCTCTCGAAAGTTTATATGAAAATGCTTCATTTTTTGAACTACTATCTTGAAATTTGGCATGGAGGTAGAACTATGAAAGTTAGTAAACGTCCGCTAAGAACGGATTTTGCGACAGGGCCGGGTTTAAGGGCTCTCGCATGTTTGTATGAAAGTCCGGATGTCTTTTTGTACTAATTTCCTGAAATTTAGCAAGTCTAGAGTTTATGAGTAGGCTAAGAGAGAATTTTGTGATACACTATATTTTTTTTCTAATTTGTGCTTTAAAAAATGATGCTTGGTGTGATAGGCATGTTCTGTTGACTGAAATATAAAAATAGTTTGCGTTAAACATCATTAAACTTTATATCTTCTTAACCACGCGGACGTAGTCGCGGGCAACAGCTAGTTATCTATATAATAACGTTTCAAGTTAGTCTTTGGACCGCTTATTGGAAGTGTTAGGACCTATTAAGGCATATTTCTATTTACTGAAATAACTTCAAAACGGTGCATTATTGTGTATTATTTTATTGCGTAACAGATTATAATTAATTAGCCAGATGTCATGTACAAAAATTATAATCATCCGTTTAGTCTATTTCGAGATGCAGCAATCGTGCAAACGTCACCGCAGCAGGATTTTTAATATCTTCGCAACCATAGCAAATACAAACACAAATTAAGTTGTACCATTTATTTCAAATTGATATCTAATTATATAGATAACATTTATTTCAACATACCCGTTAGAAAACAAAAGATCTGGCTGCGGTAACGTTACTCCAGCCGGAACTGTTTTTATCAAATAATTAAAAAACTATTAGCTTACCAAATTAATAAATCTGCTTACCAATTACAGAAACTGTATATCTAATTATCTATTGCACTTAGATGACGATTTTCGACATTATCTGGCTGTAGTAACGCACTCCCCCTACATCATAAAAAGAATCGCTGTAGGTATAGTAAAATTCTTCAAAAATATTTAACACCACCTTTACTATTTACTTTGGTTAGTATTAATGCCAAGTTTCAAATATATAAGCTCAACAAATTTCCACCTTTTCATCTCCATAAGGGTAAAATTTCCAAAAACTAATAAATACCTACATGAATTCTTTTTATCAACCAAAAGCTTAAATCTTTAATTTCACGTGTCACATTTAAATCCTAGAAATTTTACACAAACTTTCAATCCCCATTTTACCTCCCCAGGGGTGGAATTTTCAAAAACCAATAAATATATAAATTCTTTTTATCAACCAACAAAGTAAATCTAAAATTTCACGTGTCCAACTTACAAACTGTAGAAATTTCATACAAACTTTCATCCCCTTTTTACCCCCTTACGGGTGGAATTGCCAATAAATACATGAATTCTATTTATCAATCAAGATCATAAATGCAAAATTTCGTGCCCAATTTACATATTGCTGAAATTTCATACATACCTACTTTCAACCCCCTTTTACCCCCGTAGGGGTGGAATCTCCTAAAATCGTTTCTTAGTGCGCACTTACGTCACTTGAGGAACCTCCCTGCCAAATTTCATCTTTATACGTCAAGCGGTTTTCGATATTTCGTGATAGTGCTAAATTATCGTAGAATTAATGTGATAAATTGTCAAGCACGCGTTATCTGCTGTGATTGGTTGAATGAAATTTCAACAGCCAACCACAGCAGATAACCAGCGATTATTCGTCAATAACGTTAATAGCCCAATAATCGAGTGTTGAGAAACCGGCAGCCGTATTGCGTAAGTGCGCAAAGAAGTTGAACTCTATCAAACCGACCAAATCGGCCAATCACACAAAACGGACGCGTCATTCATCTCGCATGTGATTGGTCGATTTGGTCGGTTGGATAGAGTTTAACTTCTTTGCGCACTTACACAATAAGGCTGCGGGGGTTAGACTCCCATTTGGTCCGCTGTGCGGCCAGGCCTCCTCTCTGTGAGAGAAAATGGGCCGTAACCCAACACGCGGACCCGGTGCGGGTTGGTGGATGTCACATATTAATAAATATGACATCCACCAACCTCTTCGAATTTTTGGTTTTAAGTCATGACGGTTTTCACCCAGGGGAAAATACAAAAAAATATTCGAGCAATAACTTGATGAAACTACTTACCTACGTAAATGTTTGTTGTATTATTAAGTCAACAATAAATGTTTGTTGAACATAGGTTTGAAAAAGCGATTATATTCCCTTAAACCGGCCCTGTCGTAAAATCTGTTCCTACCTGACATGTCTTAACTATATTATATCTCTAACAATTTTCAGGCACAAAAAGTCAAGTAATTCATATAAACTTGCGAGAGCCCTTAGACCAGGCTAACACAAAAATCTTTCTTAGCTTATGTCTCCTACTCATAAAATCAAGACTAAATTTCAGGGCGGTAGTACAAAAACAAACTGAACTTTCATACAAACTTGCGAGAGTGCTTAGACCTCTTAAATCCCTGACACAATACCCGTTCTTAGGCAATGTCTATTAACTATTAAATACCTCCCTGCCATATTTTAAGTTAGTAGCACAAAAAATGAAGGACTTTCATACAAACTTGAGAGACCCCTTAAACCTCCTTAATCCGGCCATGTCACAAAATCCGTTTTTAGCGGACGTCTACTAACTTTACACTACTTCCGTGCCAAATTTTAAGTTTGTAGCTCAAAAATGAAGGTCTTTCATACAAACTTGCGAGAGCCCTTAAACCCCCTAAATCCGGCCCTGTCGCAAAATCCGTTCTTAGCTGACATCTACTAACTATAAACTACCTCCCTGCCAAATTATAAGTTAGTAGTTCAAAAAATGAAGGACTTTCAAACTTGCGAGAGCCCTTTGAACCCTTAAATCCGGCCCTATCGCCAAATTCATTCTTAGTGGACGTCTACTAACTATAAACTACCTCCCTGCCATATTTCATTTTTATACATCAAGCGGTTTTCGATATTTCGCTTTTATACCTATATATAGATTAGGTATATATATAGATAGAAAAAATTAAGGCATAATAGCTGCAGCTTACACACACGATTTTTGCTCGTAGTTCTTCTTCTTCAACACTTTTTAAGTATTATCGTTTATAATCAGATTGATTGTTCCTTCATTTGGCAGTTCGAGATTCTTCATATCCTGTGATGCGTCATCTCGATACGTATCTAAGCGTATCACCAACAAAATTAAATTGACGCTATTCTTTTTCTTTTCAGTCTGTAGGTACTAGGAAGAGTCCGAGGACTCCAGTAGTGCAGCAGCGAGATCATTTCTGTAATTTTTGAGCCTTGCCTTATAAAACTTGTATGACGTTTCCACAAACTCTTTGATAGTAGGGATTTGCAAGTAGGTACTCATGTACTTCTATGTTCTTCGTGAAGCAAGGAGCGCAGCTCAATATTTTATACTGCTTTGTTTTGGAATCGTTGTACTATCTCCATGTTTGAGTGGCTTGCCGAACCCCAGAGTTCTATACCATACGTCCATATGGGTCTTAGAATGCAGAATAGCCTTATTTTTTTGACTATAGTCCAAAACCCTAACCTCACTGGTTTGCCTGTATTGAATGAGGAAGCTGGGGTGGCGTTACTCTCTACATTTTGGGATACCTACCGCCACAAAGTAAAATCCTCCCCTAAAAACTTAATAACCTCTTTTTACTCCGTTCAGGATCGAGTTTTAAACAACCTAAATAATGTTATTCACTCTATTCTTTCTAGGGTTCCGTACCCAAAGGGTAAAAACGGGACCCTATTACTAAGACTCCACGATCCGTCTGTCACCAGGCTGTATCTCATGAACCGTTATAGCTAGATAGTTGAAATTTTCACAGATGATGTATTTCTGTTGCCGCTTTAACAACAAATACTATAAACAGAATAAAATAAATATTTAAGTTGGGCTTCCATACAACAAACGTGTTTTTTTTGCCATTTTTTGCGATAATGCTACGGAGTCATAGAAAACTGGCCAAGTGCGAGCCGGACTCGCACTTGGCCAGTTTTATTTTTTATATTTAGTATACCTATGTTAGTCAGATTGCGCAGTAATAGTACTTACACACGTTTGAATTTGCTCTCACCCATTGCCGAAAATTTCTGCTTGGTGCTCGGTACATCAAAAACGAAACCGTGCCCAGTTGGTGCCCAGTAAGATTTTTAGCTAGGGGACAGTTTCGAAAATCTAATAATAACAACCTTTATTGTTTACTTATGTTGGTATTTTTTTTTCTTCGAGATAAATCGAAATTGCTGTACTGGCCAAATACATGCGAGCAGCGGCCGGCAAAAGTTGTATGAAAATCCATATCTGTCGTGTCTAGCGGCCAAATAAATTACATATTTAAACTCATATCTGTCGTGTAATTTAAAAATGGAATGATCTTTTACTCCGAAATATAGAAACCAAGGAGATAACTTATCAAAGGTTTTATTTAAATTTCGAACTGGCTTGCAAATAGAAAGCTGGTTATTGAAAAAAAAAATCAAACGAACATTTTAACGGGTTATTGGACGACTCGCCCGAATTTAACTCGCCCGGATCGGGGGAATTGTCCACTATTAAAAATATTCATTTTTCTGTGTCGATTCGCCCGAAGTTATTTTATCGGTGGACGAATCGACCACTCCAATATTATTTAGTGGACGATTCGCCCGACGAATAAAAGTACAGTCGTGCTCACCCGTCTCGGTAATATTATGAAGAATAAATCGAAGTTAATAGATATTGTACTAGAAACTAGGAAAGCAATTCAAACTACCAGGAGGCCAGAATCATGAAAAAGTATTTGCAGAGCTAGAATCATTAGCGGTAGAGACTAACGGAGTAATAGGGCATCAGAATCGAAAATCGCCCGGTACTCTTTTTAACGCTCCTGATTCCAGCCTAGCTTCCTCATGATTATAATCTCCTGGTAAGGTTTTTTGCCTGTTTATCATATCTAACGTTTAAATCTCAACGAACTCTCGTACTATTTTTACGCTCATGATTCTTTTGATTCATTGGCGACAAAACACTAAGGAGGGAGAGAGATACCGGTAAAGACTAACTTAAGTATCAGGAGATTATAATCATGAGAGAAAAATGAATATTTTTAATAGTGGACGTTTCGCCCGATTCGGGCGAGTTAAATTCGGGCGAGTCGTCCAATAACCCATTTTAACGCGGGAAAAATTCTTGTTACTCGTTGTTCGTCATTGATTTTGAAAAGTAATAATTGTATTTGACAAAATGAATCCTAGGTAATACTTAGTTTTAATTTCCGTGCATTATGTGAGAAAAGTACTAATTATACAACAAGCCTTGGCCACAACTAGGCATTGATGGACTTACTTGTGTGTATGTGCCTCGGCCCACATTTAGGGCCGATTTCACCAATGAAACTAATCAGGATTAGTTCAACTAAACTCAGTTTATGCAAATACAGCGTTCTGATTGGTAGTTTCTCAGAGGTCTCAACCAATGAGAACGTTGTATTTGCATAAACTGAGTTTAGTTGAACTAATCTCGATTAGTGAACATTGGTGAAATCGGCTCTTACACGTTTGTCCATCAATGCCTATTTTGCTGGCCGCTGCAGTAATGTACTACTATCACCCCCTATATCGTTTTTGGGGGAAGTTTCATATTTTTTTCAAACTTTTTAGCCTAGAGGTTACTACACTCTTTGCGCTGTGGCATGGCATCGTGCGGGTCAAAGTGGTGTTTTATTTGTAGACTAGAACATTCTGGTTGGGTTTAATTTAGTTTACTAAAGTTATTGATGATTTAATATATTACGAATGTGGTACAGCTAAAATACTAAGTCAATAATTTGTAAATCGAGTTGCCGCGATTGATGAAACGAAACGATCAAGAGGGAAACGAAATATCACGCTTCACACGGGGAGGGGCTGGATCTATGCTTTTAAAACTTTTTAACTAGCTGTGCTTGGGCTTACTCTGCTTAGCTTGGTAGTATAGATGCAGGCCTACCTTGCCTCCACCTTCAGTGGGGGCAGGGTGGCGGGGCCTTGAGGGAGAGCGCGACAGTCGTATAGATCCTCAAGGCAAGTCCGGTGGTTGTGCCTTCTCGTGGTTGCCACCCCGTTATTGGTCTAATTCCCTAAGAAATAGACGTAACAGAAACCACCGGGCGACCCCGTTTTGAGTGGGGGGCTATCCACTCTTTTTCCCCATCCCCTTATACCTGAAACCTGTATGTTTCTGCCCCCGACCGTCCCTTCCCAATTGTCACCAGCACCTCCCCACCACATCCTTTCTCCCAACACACTCCAATATCCACTCCTAACTGCGACCCTCCTGTGACTGAATGGTTGTGGGCTCGGCTTCACTAAAGTCTGCTGACGTCGAGTAGGAGAAAATGGTCACCTGCGCTAGGACCTGCGCAGTTGAGCGCCGTAAGCGGGGATGAAGGAGTCCTGGGGGGTTGAGCCGATCGGCTCCGGTGGTAGTGAGTCCGTGAGGCAACACGCCCCCTTTGGTCTGGATTTCAAGCGAAACGGTAGCCCTACTTTCTAGCCAAGGGTAGGGAAATGGCCACAGTGTTCCCGTCAGAGGGCCACAGGCGAGGTGCGTGGGGTTCGCTGAGGTCGTCCTTGGATGGCTGAAGCGGTGGTGAAGGTCACGCTGACGGTGTAAGGGAGGGCTGTACTATTCAAGGCAGCCCAAACGAGCACCCGATGTCGCACTGGATCTGGAAGCCAGCCTTGCGCACCTATATCTCGAAGGTAGTCCTAACGTCCCTCTTTAAGTAGTGGGACGTTCCCAGATGCGGGCTCGATGGAGGGTGGGAGCCGGAGAGACGAAAATTTTAAGCTTATATTTAATGGATTTCGTTGCAACCTTGAATACCACGGGGGTAGAGTCGGCGAAAGCTGACGATACTCCAAAGCGGGGTGCACCTAGCGCTCCGCTTGCCCCTGGATCTACGGCTCACGCCGAGGGATCCAGCGCGGGCGCCAATAAACAGGGTGCACCTAGCACCCTGCTTGCCCCTGGACCTGCAGCTTACGCCGCAGGCTCCAGTGCGGGCACCGGTCCGGCTGTGGCGAGAACCGCAGCTAAGACCAAACAAGAGTCCCTACCTAATCGGCATAAGGGCTCAGGGCTGCAAGGGACCAGCACTGAACCTTACCCTCCTAAGGCGAGAGAAAAGAAACCGGCGATGAATCATCCCACTGCCGGTTCTAACCTTTCCAAGCATCCTCTTCCTCATCCCTCCTCTAAGGTGATGTCCCAAGCCAGTGGAGCAACCGCCACCAGTCAAACGGGGGCGGCGGGCGAATTATGGCAGGTGCAAACCCACAAGGGCAAGGGCAAGGGTAAAGGCAAGAAAGGAAAAAAGCAAACCCAGGACCCTTGTCCAGACACTTTGGTACCCACAATACCTACAGCTCAGGGGAACAAGGGGGATGGCATGACGCGGAAAGAGAGGCGTCAGCAATAGAGGAGAGGCAAAGGCAAAGTCTCTCAGCTAGGGCAGGCTGCTAAGGCAACAACGGTCAAATTCTCGAAAGGGAAGAGGTCGCAGACTGCGGCCGATGGCAGCCAGACAGCGGCGGTTGGACCGGCACAGACGGCCGGCGCGTCGCAGCAGGCTGCTCGGGGGGGTCAGGCTGTGGCCAAGCGGGCTCTCAACGAGACCATTTCACCTCGTGGAGAGCACAAGCGGCTGCGGCTTGATCAGTCCGGGCGGGCTGGTGCGATGAGCTATGCCCGAGTTGCCGGTGCCCACCTGTGCGTCGCGGTTACTTGCGCCCGCACGGGGATTATCAGCCAAGAGGTGTCAAACCAAGTCCACGACGAGATCCAAAGGCTGATAATCGAAGAGGCTTGGTCCCCCGAGAGGGAGACTTCTGAACGGCAGATACCGTCCTTTGTCGCCAGGCCGAAGTTCAGCAATGGGGCGCTCAAGCTTTGGTGTAGCGACGGTTACACCTTATCTTGGCTTGAGAGGACGGTCTCCAACATGGCTCTCCCGGCTAGCACTCAGCTAGTCGTCAAGAGACAATCTGAGCTTCAGAAGCAGGTGAGATGCGGTATCGCAATCCCGGACGACAGAGGGGTCTACAAGGAAGTGACCACGGTGGGTAGGACCTTATGGTACCAGAACCCCTTTGTCGACATCAAGAAGTGGGCACTACTGCGATCTGAAAGACAGAAGGCGGGCTGGTTCGTCGTGCTGGGGGTTCCCGAGGACCACATCCTGGCCTTGATGTGCGCCGAGCGCAGACTGTCATTTATTTATTTATTTATTTAATACTTTAAGCACACAAATGTACAGAGGCGGACTTAATGCCTTAGGTATTTTCTACCAGTCAACCTTTAGGTGATGCAGAGATAAATAGTGGTAGGTGCAATCGCAATTATGAATGGATTTAAATGTATTTACAATACTTAAATATAATATAATTTACCTAATAAATAATAAATTAAATATAAGAAATATACCTAAACAATTAGTAGAAATAGATAATTGGAAAAAATTAGCGCTGTGACGATACTGCTGCCAACTTCTTGCGAATGTGTTCGCGAACTTTGACTTTGAAGGTTAGTCGGTTGGTCGCCATCCTGATTTCCTGGGGGAGCGTATTCCACAGAAAAATAGACTGGACGAAGAAAGAACGGTGAATGAAGTCACTGCGGTGAGTAGGACATTGAAGGAGACGGTTATTGGAAGATCGTAGATTTTTATTGTGGTTGTCGCAGATGTATTGAAAGTGAGGGGCCAGATAACTAGGGGAATTGGGAGAGTCAAGAAATGAGTACAATGTAGTTAGAGCCCTTTGCTCTCTGCACTGGCGTATAGGAAACCACTTTAGAAGCGATCGATGCGCACATGATCATATTTTCGCAAATTGAAAACAAATCGAATGCAGTAATTTAGAAGACGGTCAAGTTTTTTGAGGAGATCTGCATTCAGGTCATAGTAACACACGTCACCATAATCGATGATAGGAAAAATAAGGTTCTGCACAAGCATTGCTTTTGTAGACGATACAAAGCCCGGAGCGTTCCAGTAACCTTCTGACTGACACTAACGACTTGAGTGTGCCAACTCAGAGTTCTATCAATACGTAAGCCTAGATTCTTTACGTCAGTGCTGAATGGGACGATCGTACTGTCGAACAAAACAGGTGGCAGAGATGCCCCATCTACTTTAGTGATGTTTCGAGGACTCCCAATGACGATCGCCTGACACTTATTGGGGTTTACTGCAACACCAAATCTATCAGACCAAGTTTTTATGGCCATCAAGTCTCTATTTAATTTGTCGATAGCGTCAGGTATTTCGTCGACCCTCCCTTGACAGTACAACTGTAGGTCATCTGCATACAGATGATACGCACACTGAAGTTCGGCAGTAATGAGATTAATAAAGATAGAAAACAGAAGTGGAGAAAGAATGCCGCGTTGAGGAACGCCAGTCTTCAAATCACACCAGCGAGACGAAGAATCCCCAACGTGAACAGACTGCTGACGTTCCTGAAGGTAGGAGGTGAACCATTCCAGTGCTTCGGGAGAGACCATCGCATAGGATAAAATGGCTAAGAGGATTTCGTGACTGACGGTATTGAAGGCGTTCGAGAAATCAACCAATACTAGTACAGTGACTTTGGTGTCTTCCAGTCCTGCCCTCATATCGCCAGTCACTTTAAGGAGGGCGGAGACAGTGCTGTGCCCGGACCTGAACCCAGATTGTAGAGGGCTAATCAGTGAGTTGCACTGCACAAAGTTAGAGAGTTGTTTGTGGACACAAGCCTCAAGCACTTTGGATATGAAGGGAAGGATAGAAATTGGGCGGAAGTGGGTTGGAAGAGTGGGATTGGCAACTTTGGGTAATGGATGAACATAGGCTTTACGCCACAAGGAGGGGTATACACCGGTGTACAGGGAAAAATTTACAATATGGGTGATCGCAGATAGGAGGTGATCCAGAATAGTTGTGATCATACCACGAGTGATATTATCACATCCTACCGCTTTAGATTTGATGGAAAGGATGATCTTTCTGATTTCGCTCGGTTCAACTGGAATAAAACGAAAAGGATTAATATGAGGACGCGTCAGACCAGAGATAAGAGACAAAGTTTGTTGTTTGGTTAGACGATCCATAGCAGGGACAGTGGAGAAATGACGGTTGAGATCATCTAAGTCAATCGAATTGGGA
The DNA here is from genome assembly GCA_945859665.1 of Anorthoa munda. Classification (NCBI taxonomy): domain Eukaryota; kingdom Metazoa; phylum Arthropoda; class Insecta; order Lepidoptera; family Noctuidae; genus Anorthoa; species Anorthoa munda. The sequence goes on from OX243909.1 coordinate 12,105,244, forward strand.
AGGTCTAAATGTCGCGATTTGCTGATACCAAGTGTTCCAAGGAATTTCCAAATATCGGCAGAGGATGAAGAAGAAATATTTTCTAGAATGTGGCGGCGTTTAGCATTGCGTATCATCTGGTTACATCTATTCCTTGCAACCTTAAATAGCATCCAGTTCTCTTCAGTACGACCCCTTTTATATTTACGGAACGCTCGGTTCCTGCGACGCATAGCCATCTGAATTCCTGCCGTCATCCAAGGTGAAGGAGGACGTTTGAGCGTGGATGTCATAAAGGCTGACCACAACATCATTGAAGACCGCAACCTTAACATCAACCGAAGTGGCCTCCATCATAACCTCCCAATCGATTACGGACGCATCTTTTTTAAGTTTTTCAACGTCCATCCTCGCAAAACAACGCCTGTACTGAACCCTGGGTTTAGGTTTAGGAGGTTTAAGGATATACGAAAGAAAAATCATGTCATGATGAGAGAAGCCAGGGGCATCATGTTGACCATGGGAGGAAACAAGGGATGGATTCGAGGTGAGGACAAGGTCGAGCCAGGTGTCATCGCCAGAAGTGTTGTGATGGGTAGGCTGGAGCGGTAACACATGTAGACTAGCTGACTCGATGAGATGGAGAAGCTTACGGGATCGAGGGGAGTTTTGAGCAAGGAGGTTTGTGTTGAAATCACCCATGATGATGTGGTGTGCGTACTCTGAACCCAAAGATTCAAGTACTGATTCGAATTCAGTGAAGTAATCAACACACGGGGGACAATAGACAACACCGATAATGGTTTTAGCTCCTTTGACACAAACTTCAAGGAAGATAAACTCAGCAGAGGCAGAGTAGTTTGAAGAGGAAGTTGCAAGTAATTTATATGGAAAATCACTGCGAAGGTATATGGCCACACCACCCCCTCCCTTACCAATCCGATCGTTACGTATAAGAACGAAACCGGTGAGAGGGTAAGTGGTGGACAAAAGATGCGGTTTGAGCCAAGTCTCGGAAATCAGGATGGCGTGAACGTTGCTGTTGTTAAAAGCATCGTACAGCTCGCTGTAGTGACTAGCGATGCTTTGAGCGTTAATATGACACACATTCAACAATCGACCAGACTTTTCATTGAAATTTTGTTGCACAAAGTCACCAAGCGTGTCGTCGAGAGAATAAAAGCTTGGGTCGCTTGAAGAGGCAGCAGAATCGTTAGCAGATAAATAAGACTCATTGTCAGGCATTAATAAAGTGGTTAAAAATAAAATATATAAGTTAAACTACAATAATAAATAGGAAGTAAACTATTGCTAAGAACAGAAACAGGTACAAATTTGCAAGACTGCACCACCCGCCAGCCAACACCAACATTAAAACAATAATATTAACAAATATACTATGTACACAGCACTTAAAAACAAACACAATATTCAAAACAAGAAAAAACTGGACGAAAACTGTTGTCCTCAAAACAGAAGTGTAGTAAAATTTAAGGAAATACAACACAAAACAAAACATAAGCAGTGGTATACCCAACTAAGCGCCCTGCAGAACAAAATGTTTAAAAATATATTATTCGTTACTCATTCGGCAGTTACTAAGTTCCATAGAATTGAACTAAAAGTTTCTGAACGTACATTTTAATGTCAACATAATTTCAATGTCAATTTGACAAAAAGTTATACCAACAAAACAGTGATGAGGGTAGTCGGAAAGTATTAAGTCGTTCAGTACCCTCAATACAAATTTGCAAAACAACACAGCACAATTAAATAACAAGCACTTATAAAACCGAAATAAGTATACAGCTGGGGCAAACAGAAGATTATTGTATTCAAGGCCGTCTTTAACTATGCCGGGGCCCTTGGGCACACAAGAATTTGGGGCCCTTTTGGAAAGTAAAGAAAGATTTATACTAAAATTTTTCTACTATGATCTATTTATTATGGGTAATCAAATAAATAGTTTATTTTGTCATTAATGATATTAGCATGCTGCTGATTTTTTTGGTTACTATTACGATAGTGGTCTCGCTTAGATTTATTAGAAGATTTTGCTCAACAGAAATCCTCCAGATTTCTCCAGATATCCTCAAACTCAATTTTTTGAAGGATGTCACTTTCTATGCACATAATTGACAAATTACTTAGTAGTTCTTGTAACATTGTTGTTCGCAATTAATTTTTAGGGTTCCGTACCCAAAGGGTAAAAATGGGACCCTATTACTAAGACTCCGCGGTTCGTCTGTCTGTCCGTCTGTCACCAAGCTGTATCTCATGAACCGTGATAGCTAGACAGTTGAAATTTTTACAGATGATGTTTTTCTGTTGCCGCTATAACAACAAATACTAAAAACAGAATAAAATAAATATTTGAGTGGGGCTTCCATACAACAAACGTGATTTTTTTGCCGTCTTTTGCTATAGTGAACCTTTTGCGAGAAGGAACCCTTCGTGCGCAAGTCCGACTCGCACTTGGCTGGTTTTTTATTCTCTTAAGCTGCGAAAATGTACGCTCTGCACTACAATTGGAACCTAACCATTAGGCAACGGAATACTCTTGTAGCAACTTCGATGTTTGGAAAAGTTTCATCTAATTTAACTGAATTTATTAGGTCATAACCTAAGGTTGAGATATTTAAATACGCTGATTGTTTTGCTATGTTTTTAAATATTGCCTTAAATGAAAACATTCTGTTTTGAACTTACATGCATTAATATTTTCATGATAAAATTGTTTAAAGTTCTCGCCAAACTTCTTGGCATTTTTGGTCAACTCGCCAGATTCCAAGCCAAGTTTAGGCCTGAATATGATTTTTTTGTCATAAATCGATTCTAACTAAGCTAAATAAGTCAAAATTAAATCAAATGTTGTGGAAATAACTTCTAAAAGAAAAAACAACTAAGTTTTACTTGATTTTGCCTTAATTTGGTTAAATAAAATCGTCATAATTTTGACTTGAATTTTAAGACAAAGGTAAGTTTTATTGTCGACCCGGGTGCTCACTGTTACTGTGCCCGATAAAATGTTTTGAGAATAAATGTTAGAGCAATTGTCGGTCCTTCGGGGCCCTCTGAGGATGGGGGGCCTGGGCACGGGCCCCGTGTGCCCTTATGGTAAAGACGGTACTGATTGTATTGGGACAACTACACCATGGTTAGTAATAATTAAATATATACCTTTAAACTATCTGAGTTATTGAGTTTGAGCCTCAAATCAATTAACTAATAGTACATTGAGACAATCATGACACAACGACAACAAATAAACTATTTACGTGTGTTTTTTTAGGCTCCCGGCAGCAACCACACTACTCCCGCCCCTAGATGGTATCACGGCCGGTGCCTTGGGGTACTTGGCTAACAAGGGCTTCAGCTCGTCTATGGAAATAACCTTGTGCCGACTTCCATCAGCGGCCTTGATGTAGATGACACCATCCTGGGTCCAACACGACCTCATGCCGAAGTGCTCGCGCGCCTTCCCGAAGACAGACTGCCTGGCGTCAAGAACTCCTTGATAGATATTTTGGAGCCCTTCAGTCCTGTCTTCGCCCTCCAAACTGAGGCCTTGATGTCCACATTGGAAAACTTCACGAGAATGGGCCTGTGATGCTCGTTGCTGGGGGCGCCAAGTCTGTGACAGGCTTTAATATCTGACGCTGCAAGATTCTTGAGGGCAAACTTAGAGCCCAATACATCCAGGATAACTGCTGTGCTGTCTTCATTCTCCACTTCAGGAAGTCCCTGGAAGACCAGTGCTTTTCGCCGGTGTCTGGTCTCTAAGCCATCAATTTGTTTGGCACACTCATTGATCTGGCTTCGCAGCAGACCAAACATGGAAAATATGAGCTCCCGGAACGTACGAAGCTCATCCGCAATTTTTGCAACCGTGTTTGCTTTAGCTGGCCCCGCGGTCTGGATCTGTGCTTCAAGTTCGCCCATCTTTTTCATAAAGCTTTCCTCGAGAGCCCTCTGAGCGGCAATGACTTCAGCGTATTGAGACATTCTCGTTCTTATTTGTGTGAAGTGCTGACTAGTGATATTAATGTATATAGTGCAGTGATCGGCTGGCAGGCGGTGTCTTCAAGATGTGATAATGTCACATAAATGTGCCACAAACGTGAGTAATTGTATTTTAGCACTTGTAGATTTAGTACTGAATAAAATTTAATCAATATTTCACTAATTATCAATAATTATATTTTAAATAAAATTCCAGAAAAAAAACGAACGTCTGTACTTTTTTATCACCTACCCGCGAAAAAAGTCATTCGGTCTGGGCTCGGTCTACATCAACTTCCAGGGAACGAATGGTCGTTTCGGGTGTGTTCCTCGGGGATGGGACCCGGTTACGAAGCAGCTCACTAATACAGGGGAGAGTGATCCCCCGCTTATCAACCCGGAAGCGCCTACGACCGTAGCTACAGCTGCAGAGCCGGTTTCCCCCACCGCCACCGCCATCACGGTCATCGTCCCTTTGTCGGGCCGGGAGCTGGACGACAGCATACTGTCGCCGGCTGCCGGAACGATGGAGGATGACGAGGTGGGTGACGCTTTTGCGGGTCTACAACTGGAAGAAGACGAGGAGGGCTCCGTCAGCGATGGCGATCCCTTCGTTGGCCTGTAAAGTTGTGCAGGCGAACCTCCACCACAGCCAGACAGCGACGGCCCAATTACGTAAGTGGCTGGAGGTTCAACACACGGCCATTGCCCTGATCCAGGAGCCGTGGATTAGGGGCGGCCAGATACGAGGACTGTCCAATCTTGGCGGTAAGATCCTTGTTACCTCAACTCATGATCACCCGAGATCTTGTTTATATATCATTTCATTTTCATTTCATTTCATTTATTCATAAAACAATTTACATTGTGTTGAATATAAATACACATGCAGTTTACATACAATATTATGAATTCTTAAAGTAAAGTGCTAAAACAGTTTTTAAACATAATATCCATAAGTTTTAAAAATAATGTCAAACAGTTATAAAATATAATAATGTCAAAACAGGATTAAAATATAATGTCAAAGAGATTTCAATATAATGTCAAACTGCTTTAAAAATAATGTCAAACCATTTTAAAATAATGTCAAACAGATTTCAATAATGTAAAACAGTTTTAAAAATAATGTTAAAAGATTCTAAATTATATAATGTCAAAGAGAAAAAAAATAAAAAAATTAAATTATTTATTATTGTTTGATCTTAGTTCCGATACATTATACAGACATTTTTCTAATAAAAAAGCTTTTAATTTTGTTTTAAACAAGTGGGTGTTATAAATCAGGATCTTTATCTCAGATGGCAACGTATTAAATATCTCTACAGCTTGGTACTTTGAACAATGCTCTACTATATTAAATTTTGGTGATATTAGTTGCTTAAAAATTTTTCTTCGCGTGCTCTCTCTAATCTCACGTTCTTCTTGTGATTCAAACTCATGTAGATACTTAGCAAAATGAGTCAAGAGGACCAATATATATAGGCTAGGTACTGTTAATATTCCCAACTTTTTAAAGTAATCTTTGCATGAGACCCATTGTGCAATTCTGACTATTGTCCTTATAGCTCGTTTCTGCAGAATGAACGCTCTCTGCCAGTTATAACTGTAGCTATTTCCCCAGAGCACGATGCTATACCTTAACCTAGACTCGACTAGTGCATAATATACAGCCTTTAACTGTTCTATGTTCAATTCATCCCTAAGGCTCCTGAGTGCGTAACATGCTGACGATATGGATGATTCAATGACAGCAAGCTCTGGTTTCCAATTTAAATGCGAATCTATATTAATCCCTAAGAATTTAACCTTGTCCACTAATTCAATCCTGTCTCCATTTATTTGTACATCTAATTTGTCATTATGACGAGTCGTAGTCTTAAATAATACGAGGTTAGTTTTACCTACATTTAGCAATAAGCTATTGGCTGTAAACCATTCGCAAATTTTTTCTATAATTATATTTGTATTTAATGTCAATTTTTCAATGTCTTTTGCCTCAATGATTATGTTTGTGTCATCTGCGAAAACAACAAGTTTTTCATTCGGTTGAGTTTTATTCATGAAGTTGAGTAAGTCATTTGTAAAAAGAATATATAGTATAGGTCCTAAAATTGAGCCTTGAGGTACACCACGTTTTACATATGTCATTTTTGACTTGTAAATCACTTCTTGATTATTCTCATCTATACTTTTAATTTCTACATACATTCGTCTATTTTGCAAGTACGATGTCATAAGTTTTAATGTCTTGCCTTTTATACCATAATGTTCGAGTTTAGTAAGTAGCAGTTCATAATCTATGGTGTCAAAAGCGGAGCTGAGGTCAACAAATAGTCCAGCTACTTTCATTTTTTCATTTAACTTACTAACTATATCGGTTATTAAAGTGTTCATAGCATCCGCGGTACCAACGCCTTTCTGATATCCAAATTGTCTCAGGTTGATAATTTTGTTAATACCTAAATGTGCCATCAGTCTATTTTTTATGATTTTTTCAAAGAGTTTTGATAAGGTGGGTAATAAGGATATAGGGCGATAATTCTTCGGATTGGTCTTAATGCCCTTTTTATGTATTGGAATCACCTTGGCCAATTTCAACTGGTCCGGAAAGATTGACTCATCAATGCATTTATTAAAGAAATCAGATAGAGGCGAAGCTAATATCTCTATATTCTCCTTTATAATTGATATCGGTACGTCGTCGAAGCCACACGAATGTTTATTAGCCATTTTGCTAACCAACTTTGCAATTTCAATTGGTGTAGTTGGCTTGAAAGTTATATCATTTTCAACTCTTTTTGTCGTTTCTCTAAGAAAAGACATAGCTTTATCCTTATCTTTATTAGCTATCGATGATTTGAACAAGAAACTGTCGTTAAATATATTTGCAATATCCTAAGGATCAGTGATTACTTTATTGTCTACATTTAAGATAAGATTTTTACGTTGCCTGTTTTTCTTCTTTTTAGTGTGCTCGTTTACTATTTTCCATGTTTCTTTCACTATATTTTTTGCGCTGTTTAAATACCGTGATATAGCTTGCTTTTTGGCTTGTTTAATAACTTTTCTATAAATTCGAACGTAGTTTATTTTATAATTTTTGATGCTGGCATTATTTAATGTTCCAGAGCACAGGACTCTTTTCATTTTACTTGATACTTTAATACCTTTTGTAATCCACTTTATTTTATTGTTATTTCTGGACTTTATTCTAATTGATTTTTTGGGATAACAATCTTGGAATATTTTGTTGAAATTGCTTAGGAACTGATTGATACCCATATTATTCCAAGTTTTTTTAGTAAGGCTTCTTTTGAAAACGGCATTATTATTCTCATTAAAAGATCTTTTAATTACTGTGGTGTACTCGAACTTTTTTTTTTTTTTTTGATTCCATCAAGACCCACATAACAGAAAAGTCCCCCATGACCATCAGCTAACCCATTATGATCCACAAAACACTGATCTATGTAGTCACTATCAAGATTTGTGATTATGTTATCTAAACACGACTGAGTGTTATTTCTGATAAATGTCGGAGTTCTCACAAGATATCTAAAGCCATAACATGTCAATGTGCTTAAAAACTCAGAAGATTTTTTGTTTTCAACAAGAACGTCAACATTGAAGTCCCCACATATAATACAGTTTTTGTCAATTAAGTGTTCTAACAATTTTTCTAAGTTAGAAATGAAGCTTTCGAAGTTTTTATCATAGGGACTTCGGTAGCAACAACAAATGTATAACCCTGTTGCAACATCTTTTGCACCACATATCTCGAAACTTTCGGCTCTGTAAAACTTACTGATTGATTCAATGTTTTCGCATTCTTTCATCTTATGCGCCAAAATAAGAGTACCTCCCCTTTTCTTGTTCGGCCTTGTGTTACATGCGACTAAATTATAATTCGACATAGTAAATACATTAGCAGATTTGTTATTTAAGAAATGTTCTGATATACATAAATAGTCCACGAGATTACCTGATGTTTCAATATATAATTCGAGTTCAGTTTTTTTATTGCTTATTCCGCATACATTCTGATGAAAAATCTTTAAACAACTAGTATCTGATAATAGGGTGCTATTACTTACGTCATATGGCATTACCTTTTTATTCTCGAAAAAAATCACGACTATTTATAATTGTAGGTGAAACATTTGTTTGTGAGGACGAATTTACAAACACTCTAGATGTAGGTGTTTTACTCGCTTTGAGTACCAAATTAGGAGTAGTTTGTGTAGAAACATTTTTAAACATCCGTTTTGCCTTTTGATCTACAAGCACATTATGCACATATTTTTGGTAGTTGATCCTGTATTGTGACCGCAATATATCCCTATAAATTAATTTGCATGCAGTTAGCTTGTTCAGTAAAGGTCACAGGTAACACAGGTATCACAGGTAACCTTAGAGCACAGCTATTGATTTCTGTTGCAGAGATGTCTCTGCAGCTAGGCTGTCTATACAGCGTGGTACCACGATGATGACGTGTGTCTTCGCCTCGGTCTACATGCCTGAGGCGGAGGCACCACCCCCGCATGACCTTGTCCGCCTTGTAACACAGTGCGAAACCAGCGGAGGAGATCATCATCGGGACCGACGCGAATGCACATCACCCGTTGTGGGGAATGGACACGCAAAACGAAAGGGGTAAGGCATAACCAGACGCAGTCGGACAATAATAGACCTGACCTTGGCGACAGAAGGCGCAGCGGAAATCATTACTGGGTGGCACGTCTCCAATGAGGCCTCCTGCTCGGACCACAGATGGATCCGCTACGACATTCAGGTCTGCGTAGAACCTACACCACCTCGGCGTAATCCGCGCAACACAGACAGAGCTGTCTACACACGCACCCTCACCTATAAACTGCCACCCATATGCGAGGAGTTGGCAAATATGGACACAACGCAAATAGATACGCAGGTAAACCAACTTACGGAATCTATGTTAAGCAGCTATCATACCGCCTGCCCAGTAACCACTCCGCGCAGTACACCAGGCAAACAACCTTGGTGGGGAGCGGACCTGGAACGCAAGCGCGGTAAGGTAAGGAAGGCCCTGAATAGAGCCATGAACACATGCGCGGATGAGGACTGGGACGCTTACTACGCAGCCAAATCCAGCTACAAAAATTGCATCAGATTCAGGCGTACCACTACTACAAATGGCGTAAATACTGTGGGAACATTGAATCTTGCCAACAAGCAAACAGGGTAAGGAAAATACTGACACAACAGAGTGCACCTGGACCCGCCTCACTCCGAAAACCTGACAACACACTCAACACGTCGCCTGAAGAAACGAGACGCGTCCTAGTAGAAACACACTTCCCAGGTAGCGTCTTCGTCCAGGTAACTGACTGGCAAGATACTATCCAAACACCAACAATTGATGATTGGCTCTATGCAAGAAGGATGATCACGCTGGAGAAACTCCAATGGGCCATTCAAAGCTTCCATCCTTTCAAGGCGCCCGGTCCAGACGGGATTTTTCCCGCGCTACTACAGTGGGGAGGTGTGTCCGTAGTAGGAAGACTGGTGCCACTGTTGAGGGCGTGCCTGGCCTTTAGATACGTTCCTAAAGAATGAAGGGAAGTGAAAGTGATATTCATTCCAAAGCCAGGTAAGAGTGACTATACAAACGCCAAGTCGTACAGGCCCATCAGTCTGACCTCGTTCTTGCTTAAGACAATGGAAAGACTGTGCGAAAGGGAGCTCCGGGACGGCGCTCTACTAACATTACCTCTACATGGTAACCAACATGCTTACAGCTCGGGCAAGTCTACTGAATCTGCCCTTCACTTGGTGGTAAGCCAAATAGAGGAAGCAATTCATCAGAAAGGTACCTGCCTGGGCACTTTTATAGACATCGAAGGTGCGTTCGACAAGACAAATTTCTCCAGCATCGGTGCTGCCCTCTCCAAACATGGTGTGGAGCAGGTGCTGATTGACTGGATCACTAATATGCTGAGCAAACGAGCAGTTCGTCTAGAGGGAGAGCAGCAGCTGGCTTTGATAGCCAAGGGCTGCCCTCAAGGAGAAGTGCTATCCCCTCTCCTATGGAATCTGGTAATTAACGACCTCATCACCAGGCTCAACGAACACCGTTACTATACAATAGATTATGCAGACGACCTCGCAATCCTCGTACCTGGGAAGGTGACTGGAACGATTTGCAACCTTACACAGCAAGCGCTACGCATAGTGGAGCGTTGGTGCAGGGAGTATGATCTATCAGTAAATCCCACTAAGACTGAATTGGTCATGTTCACCCAGAAAAGAGCACTAGGCCCCTTCCGCCTGCCCAAGCTGTTCAATACAGAACTCCAGCTCTCCAACGAGGTCAAGTATTTGGGAGTCATCCTTGACAGTAAGTTGAACTGGAGCAGTCATTTAGACAATAAGATAGACAGGGCCTGCATCACCTTCTGGCAATGCAGGAAAATAATAGGTAAGAAGTGGGGCCTATCCCCCAAAATTATCCTCTGGCTGTACAGCGCGGTTATTCGACCCATGATCACTTATGGGGCCGTGGTTTGGTGGCCTCGCACAAAACTAACTACAGCCGTGAACAAGCTACAGCGAATGCAGAGACTGGCCTGCATGGCGATAACGGGCTGCATGAGGACTACCCCAACCGCTGCGCTCGAAGCCATGCTTGGGCTCCCCCCTCTGCATCTGTTTATACAGCAGGAAGCGACGATGGCAGCTGTACGTCTAAAAACACTGGATCTCTGGGGTAAGAGAGATACACAACACACAGCTCTGCTCGAGGGTCTCTACCATGAGTTCCCCATAACTAGAGCCATTAATGACCGGATACCCAAGCAATTCATTTTCGATAAGAAATATAGAATCCAATTGCACGAGGATAACCGCTGCGAGGGACTACGCCCCGAAGAGCTGCGGATCTTCACAGACGGATCCAAAACAGATACTGGCACGGGTGCAGGAGTCTTCTCAGAGGACCTGAACATCCACTTAGCCACACCACTGGGGATCCACAACACGGTATTCCAGGCCGAATGCTTGGGCATTTCCATGGCGGCCTCAGCTGTCCTAGCTAGGGAGGTAAAGGATTTCCCTATACGTATACTTTCGGACAGCATGGCCGTCCTGCAAGCACTAAACAGCCACACGGTCAATTCCGGGCTGATTTACGAGTGTCACCGTCGACTGAACCAGGTCGGTATGCACAATAAAGTAACCATTCAATGGATCAAGGGACACAGCGATTCCCGAGGGAACGATGCTGCAGATGAGCTCGCCCGAAGGGGCTCTAGTATGGCACCGGTGGGCCCGGAGCCCATTGTGCCGCTACCTTTCGGGTACCTACGCGGTCTGGTAAGGCAACGCACCAGGGACCAACACTTTAAGCTTTGGGTTGACCTTAGCGACTGTAGGCAGGCCAAAGAGGCACTGCCCTCCATCAACGGCCGTTTCACGAAAAAGGCCCTACGACTGACCAAGACACAGTTGCGTGCTGTCACAGCCGTAACGACTGGACACGGGACCTTTAATAAGCACCTTTTTGTCATAGGGATCACGGACAGCCCACTATGTAGAGCATGCATGGTGGAGGATGAGACAGCAGCACATCTGCTCCCAAGCTGCCCGGTAATCGCAAGCTACAGGGCCAAATACTTCGGTGACCCAGGTACCCTGCAGGAGATAGTCGGCAACACCAAGGCGCTGCTAGCCTTCCTCGAGGAGCTGAGGTGGATCGAGTAAAGCAATTGAATCCCACCCGTACGCAAAATACGCGCTAGTCGTGGAGTTGCGGAAACAGCCCGTCGAAACAATACAACAATACATAATATCACGCTTTAGAATGTAACTGTTTTACAGCACTAAAGCTGTGGAAGGCTCTTAAACATTTGCATAACTGATGGTAAACACTCATATAAAATCATTCTTATTCTTATTCTTTATTGTACACAAAACATAAAAACATACAAATACAAAAGAAAGTTCATGTACAAAGGCGAGCTTAACCCATAGTTGGGTTCTCTGACAGCAAACCTCAGTTGCGTAAAGAAATATGCATAATATGAGGATAGTACATCCATGTGCACAACAAAAACTTATTAAAAATATAAAACAATTTTAAGTACTTACTCACTAATAAACTAAACAAACACGTGTGCAATACACAATGTATAAACATAATACATACAGCATACTATAATTACAAAACTAAAATATTACAATTGTGAATACATAAATTTAATGTGTCATGTTGATAGGAAATATTCCTTAATTCTTCTCTTGAAAACCTCCAACGAAGGGCTATCCCGTATAGAGTGTGGAAGAGCATTCCAGAGGCGGACAGCGCGAACAGTAAAAGATCCACCGTAGCGACTTGAAGAGTGGGGAGGAAAGCGAAGGAGAAGAGATGATGACAGACGACAAGGTTTTCCTCTTGGTACAAGATACTCAAAGCGTATCGTATCATAATATGGATTCAATCATAATAAAAGGGGATTTTATAACCGTTGAAACATATATGTTTAAAATTTACCCCGCTGAAATGAAATACTTGAATTTCTAATATCTTCTTTATTAATTGGAAAGTATTAAATATCCATTTTATACTGGGTAATACTTGTTTTATCTGGAAAACTAGTGCGTAATATAAACATGCTATTTACTTCAGGTGTGGAATCTAAGGTTTCTAAGTATCCAAACCAGTATATAACTAGACCAGGTCCAAATCTGTTCCAATAGCAAAGAAGTTGTTCCTTTAGATAACCTGAGTGGTTTTCTTCATCTCCAAAGAGTGCTTTACTTTCAACCCAATTGACAATGAATCCATCAACAGCAATAGGTACATCTAACTTAAAATCAGGTGTTTTGTCATAACCTCGTGACCGCAACACATTTTCATCAGAAAATGTGATGTTCATCAATCTTAATTCTCTTTCCAATCTTAACTCATACTCTAAACCTATTGACCTGAAATTACAACAAATATTATTACATGTATAGCAACAAAATGTTTTCAAAGAATGAATACATACTCAAGTTAATATAAAAATATTTTTAACAATCATTCAAATGCTTACTGTTTTATTATATCTGCATAAGGACCATACTGGTTATCATTCATTATACCCTGAAATATAGAAAATGATAGGGTCTTTTGATTCAATTCCATAAGCAGTAAAATAAGTCATGTTACCTATACATGATTTTAAATAAATATAAAAAAGCATATATTTCATCCAACAAAAGACAGAAAAGTAGCATACTAACACATATAATATTTTAGCCAGAATAACAGAAAATAAAATAAGAAGTAAAAAATATTTTAATCATACCAGGAACACTTGGTAAGCTAGATCCTTGTCCTCAATCAAAGTTGTATCCTTGATGCATTTTTTTGCTAATGATGAATCAGAGTAAACACCCTGTAATAGAGATCTTGCAAACAGTGCAGGACTGATTCCTTGACAATCCGAGAGCCTGTGTATAGAATTGTTATAATTTTTAAGTATTTATTTAATTGTAAAATGTTCATGATTACTTAATAATAATATTCACTTACTGTAAAATTACACTTTCTTTACTCTTGTCCCGCATTAATCCTTCATAAAATTCTTGATATTTACTGGAAATTTGTGGAGACTTCCTGTAACTGTGTTTCATGGATCTCTGAACTAATAAAGATATTATACTGCCCAAAGTAGATGGTGGTAAGCTGCAAATTTAATTTTATATTTTGATTCTGTACAATAGATATGACATTAATAAATGTAAAACTTAAGGGTACTCACTGTTTATATTTCTTCTTCAATTCGTTTTCGGATTTGCGGCTATATGATGTCAGTTTATTGAAGTCTTCGACAATAGCGTTATATTCTTCTATCTTCATTATATGTTGAGATTTTGTTTCAGTCATTATTAAACGGTTTTCGATAATATTCGCCCTACCGCAATCCCCCAGTATAGTCTTTGCCACCGCAACCGTATCAATCAAGTATCAATCAACTGGTAACTATCAATAAATGGTCATATTACAGATAATTCAAACTAGTCGTATACTACTACTCAATTATTATTATTATTACTATTAGTCCTTGCTCGGCTGGCCCTACTGTCCGTAATAGAAAAGTTTATCTGTGGGCTCTAATTACCTAAGGGCCTAAGGCCATATTTATTATTATTATATTTCTTTGCCTAAGATCCTAATAAACGGTAGGCTTGTCGAAAAAATATCGATACATCGATATATCGATATTTCTGATTCGATATATCGATATTTTTGGCCGATATATTTTCATCCGATATATCGATATATCGATACAAAATATTCAATATCGAAAAACGTATCAAAAACGATATTTTTTTTCAAACTTAATTTATTAGCAGAATATTTAAAAGCCCTAAAAGATAGGAACGAACGGTAAATTACTGTGTTGTCTATGACTTGAGTGTTTATGAATGTATTGAGTTTTGTCTTTGTTGCGGCCGCCGCAGGCTGCGGTGGCCATCATCCGTCACTCTTCACTTACTTTCAAATGTGAGTTCTTTTGCGTTGTGTGGTGTGGTCGTGTCATCTTCTAATATTTTTAGAAGATTACTATTTTAGTATACGAAATTTTAAAATTTTGCCTATTATAAAGGATTAACGATTAAAATACATTCGTTTTTAAAAAAAAAAAAATCTTTAAAAACTTGACCGATATATCGATATTTTTCCCTCGATATATCGAGGTCGATATTGATATTTTATTAAATATCGATACATCGATATATCGATATATTTTTGCACTTCCGACATCCCTAATAAACGGTCATAACTTCTTTATAAATCTATGCAGAGCAAAGTTATGCAGAGTCAAATCAAGAATGTCATCAATGTCATGTTATTAAAATATGTCAATGTCAAGTCAATTGTCAACTTTCTTGTTTCAGGTTTTTTTTACCGGCCTGGATTCAAGTCCGTTTGGCCGCTTCTTTAGGTTCATACACCAGTGCTGCCAGTTTTTTTTCCGAGTACACTAATAATTGTGCTTAGAATACAAACGTTCGGATTTGGTCCGGCCGAACTACGGATTTGTGGACGGAGTTAAGTCCGGCCGTGCCATATACGAGCGTGTGTAGAGTGGCCCGCCGGACATTATTATTATTAATTGAGTCCGTCTAGGGTTGTCGGCTGATGCTCATGCATACTGCGCTACCACGGGGAGATAGCGCAGTTATGTGGGACTCTAACCCACTAAAACTCCACGGTGTCCTCCTTGCCGCGTATGGTGGGAACACGTGTACGCGTTAGCACTCACCGCGAACCCGCCGCGGCGTTGTCACCGGACCCTCCTCTGGGGAGTAACCCCCATCACCGGCGCACCAGAACACTGTGCGCCGTGACCACCCCATGGACCAAACCAGCACATGGGTGCCAGACGACCCCGTGTATGGCATCCTTGGTCCCCTTGTGACGGGTCAGGGTCAATGGCCCCGCCACCTGCCATTTTTCGGCCGCAGGGGATAGGGAGAGCGGCCAACGCTATACCGACACTCCTCCTCCCCTGCAGCCCCACCGCGTCCGCCATCAGACGGTAGCGACTCCGTCTAGGCCGCGGAAGGTAGGAAGAGCGGCGCACCGCAACACCGGCACTCCTCTCCCGCCGCGGCCTCCAACCCTCAGCCGCGATATCGTATGGGTATGGGAGACCCCATACGACATCGCGGCCCGCCTCAGTTGCGTTGTCGCCTAGGCAGCACCGCAACCTACCTGTTGGCCGCTACGTCGTCGGCTTATCGCCAAAAGCCCTGACGAGCGGCCCCTCCTCGGGTTCCTCTTCGCTTCACCGTGGGTGACCAAGCCACGGTTACTGAGCCCCCCCGCCTCGACAATGCGGGAACCCACTGGGGGGGACTGTAGCGCCCCTGCTGACGTGATAAGTTTGTTTATTTACATTAACGCAGGCGCTACATTACATACGACGACGGCACAGGACGCCAGTCGACCGCACTCATACTGTTAAGTTAGGTTTTATAATAGTTTAGAGTAAATTTAATTATGTAATTGTTGTAAGTGTTATGGGAGAACAATATAGTACGGTTTTATTTTATCGTGAATTGTTATTTCATTTGACCACCAGAACACATGCAAACATAGTATCCTAAATTGGTGACCCCAACGTGATTGTTTTTTGGGCCACAGTGTACTAACTTTTGTGACTATTTGTGTGCGATCAGTGACTTTTAAATTCGGTGATAATGACCACTGGTGTTCCGGACGTACCCCATATTCCATCTACAGACATTATGGCAGTAACACTGTCGTCGCGAATTCCCGAATTTTGGGTGGACCAACCGCGCGTATGGTTCATCCGCGTCGACTTGTGTCAGTAATGCGATTGATGCATTACGCGACATATATCCCGACCGCGTACTGTAGCATCACACATTACTCGACCAAATTAAGTATGGCACATGACGCCCGGCGGCGAACGCGCTCGCCATGTGTTTAAGTGAGACGGAGCATGGGGGCATGCCGAGCCAAGACCGACCGGCGCGGCGGGTCGGTCGGCTGGTTGCGAAATAAGTAACTATTATTTAGAACCGTATTTTTCATGAAATAAGGTTTATGTTCGATCACCGCGGACTGCCTAGTACCTGATGTTTAAAATCATGACTCTCGAACTTTATTTTGTTATTATGACAGTTAAGAGCCTACAATCATTTTAGTGTATATATTTATATAGCATATATATTTTATTTCAAACCTTTTAACCTAGCCTAAGGAGTTAGGCTGGGTTTAAAAAAAAAATATATATCTATTGTTTCATGTACATTATTTGTGAAATATGGTTTTTTCGTATAACAAATAGTTTTGCTTTAAAAAAATAATTAACGACACAATAATTTTCCGCTACTTTTGGATACTCCTCCAAAATGACTCGAAAGATTAAAAATATTTGTACACAGAAAATTTGATGACTAGAATTTCTTCATAACTGAAATAGCATAAGTAAATATAGTTAAGTATACTTTACAGCGAGGGCGCATTGCGTTTGATGTTTGTCACATCACAATATCACATCTTATCATATCGCGCTATCTCATCTCATGTAATGATGTAGGTACGCGAGTGTATCGTGTAGCGCTTCATTTCGCGTCATGTTTGGAGTCATGGTGTCAAAGATTACTATTATTGCATGGTGTAATGTAATATTCCTTGGAACGAAACGTAATGTCATATCACATCACTTTAGAACGCACTGGTTTGCGCATGTCTAATTGGCCGTACCATGAAGGTATAGATAAATATGGAGACCGCACTTCGAATACCTACTTGAAGCAAAACCTATGTATCTCCATCTCGCTCTATGTGGGCTGTCTCTCTGTCTAAGTAGAGTAACATTCATTTTATTTTTCCCAGGACATCACTACAATTGTTGCAGTCTATTTAGTGGTTTACAATAATATTTATATATCTAAATCTCATTAATATTAAGACCGAGCCCCTAAAGATTATATAGATCATGATAATTAAGCATGCGTATAATAAATTACGAAAGAAGCCGATTGTTTATGTGTGAAAGTTTGGATGTATCAGAGTTTGTAAATTTGGCCGTTTGTCATTTATCTAATCACGCAGAAAGTGCTGGGTCGACATGGACAGAATATTTCGCGGAAATAGATCATGACCAGGACAAAGGTTTAGTTCCCGCGGCAATAAATGACTAAGATATGTGCAGGCGCGAGAAAGAGATGTCATTTTACAACAACTGGTACATAGGGACCCAGAAATTGCGAAAAAGAAATCAGATGTTTCATTAATTTTGTTGAATAATGAAACATAATAAACAGCCGTTTTCTTTCAGATTTCTGGGTTAGTCAGTGTTAAGGAGCAGAAGTAGTAAGGAGGGTGTTAAGGTGTTGCGCTCTTTTTAATATTACGTATATATATTATACGGGACTATATTAGGAACGGTAATATATAAAAAAAAACAAAAAGGAAACAATAACACTTTCCGAATTTGTTCGAAGCAATTATTGCAATCGACCACGTTTTGCTGACCCAGCGATACAATGCGGTCGCACCAAAAGCGCCGCGAGCTCAGTGCATTACGGACAGCAAGCGGGTGCTGTCATTTTCATCATTTTCCCATTTTAGCGATAGCTTAGCCTAAACGTTACCTTGTTAGCTCTCAACAATAAACCTTTAAAAGTTCTTTGAGTGTTTAACTTAGTAGCGTAGCGAACCCCATCAGGTACCACTTAGGTCGCGCCCCTACATTTTGGTCCTTCGAGCCTCTAGCAAGGACTTCGCGGTCGGACTTTAGTTTTTCGGGACTGACGGATCGTGAAGTGAACTTGAACTGAACTAGTGATACCTTGTATTGCAGTGTTTCTTAGCTTAGCAGTGACTGTGGTGGTAGCCTTAGCAGCGAACCTTTAGGAGTGACTTTAGCGGTAGTGCACAATATATTCTCTCAGCGGTATCAGCAGCAGCGGTGCTCGGGGAGTACCGTTCCAGCAGCAGTGAGTTCACAGCTCACACTAGCGACACCAGCGGATCACTGACGTGGGGAGCAACCCTCGTTAGTTTAGCAGCGGCAAAGGATTCTTCCAAGTAAGATCGTTCAATTTTCTTACACAAGCAGCGAGATGGAAAGTCTTTATTTTCTTCAAACCGAGATTGCGGAGGGCATTAGAAAACTCCTCGTCAATTTTAAAAAGGATAGCGTAGAGCGTAAGACGTTAGATTACTGTAAGCGTAAACTCGAGTTACTTGAGAAGTACTGGCAGGATTTCCAAGTGAATCATGAAAAGATTCTTACTTTTGAACAGACCAATCATAAATATTTTACTAAATCTGAATTTGAGAGTACGAACCAGCTTTATTTAACAGCTAAAGGACTTATTAGTCAATTTAAAGAAGAGTTGATGCAACAAGATCAGAAATCACCGTATCTTCAACCACCACCGCGAGAGGCGGCCGGAACTTCAGCAAGTCAGCCGGGACCTCCAGCAACAGCAGTAGTAACCCCGACCTTCGAATCAAGAGGGTCCAACAGCAAACTTGACGATATGCTTCATAAGCAGTCGGTCAATTTTAAAGCGTTTCTTAGAGCAGTCGACAATATTGATGTTGAAACTATTGTTGACAAGTGGGAGTTCGATGACGCCCTTCGAAACCTGCACAGTCGGTGGACAACCATAGATAGCCTTCATTGGGAAATCATTGGAGAATCGGGAGAGGATGTAGCAGGCGATTATGAGTATACATTCACCAAGCACGAGCGAACTTTTAACAGCTTGAGGAAAGCTATTAACTCCAAGATGTGGTCATCATCTTATCGCGAGAAATCCACTCCTCAAATGGATATTCCTGTATTTACAGGCCATTACCAGCAATGGATGCCTTTTAAGGATCTATTCATCGAAGCAATCGACAAGAACAACGCATTGTCAAACGCTCAGAAAATGCAATACTTGAAAGGCAAGTTAAAAGGCGAAGCCGAGCGTTTGATTCAGCATCTTCCAATCAGCGCCGATAACTATAACGTTTGTTGGGAGCTTCTAAATCATCGATTTGATAACAAGAGGATTATCTTTACAGCGCATGCCAATATGGTCCTGAATATTCCCAACATACAGCAACAATCGTTTTCAGTCTTTAAAAAAATGCATGACACCACGTTAGAGAGTCTTCACGCCATCAAAAACCTAGGTGTGGATATTAGCACATGGGGCCCTCTAATTGCGCATATCATGTCACAAAAGCTGGATAGTGAATCTTATTCCGAGTATATAGACTCTTTACAGAACCCTAGAGAGCTACCAGTCCTACAAGAGTACTTGGATTTCTTAGAAAATAAATTCACTAGTCTAGAAACATCTCGTCGACGACAAGACACCATGCATAAATCGCAGCAATCTCAGCAAAAAGCGAGTTCTTCACAGCCATTTCTAAACAACCGAAAATTTAACACTTATCATAAATCAAACGATAATAATTCGAAGAACTCAAAAGCAATGCACGTGCAGGAAATGAAATGCCCTCATTGTTTTGCTGAGCATAAATTATACAATTGCGAAAAGTTTCATAAAATGCCGCAGGAAATGAAACTTAAAACCGTCAAACAATTAAAATGTTGTATTAATTGCATTTTTAATCACAATGGAAATAAATGCCACTCCAAAAAACGATGCCTCACGTGTTCTGGCAGGCATCATACCATATTGCATGATTGTTTTGCTGATGGCAAGCAAAACAATACGAATGATGAAAATCTTAAGCCAGAAGAACATTCAAAGCAAAGCAGCGGCAATGGTGCTCACGCATCTCAGCAAAGCCTCACCGAGATTCTTTTAGCTACAGCGTTAGTGAGGGTGATAGCAGCAGATAGCACGCAGCTTCTCTTGAGGGCTCTCATTGATCAGGGATCACAGGTATCGTTGATTACAGAGAAGGCAGCTCAGCAGTTAGGTTTAAAACGACAGCGATTTAATGGAGCAGTTTCCGGAATAGCAGAAAAGGAATCTAATTGTACGGGCAAGCTAAGCATTACATGCCAGTCTATGTATACTAGCTTTAAATTCCATATGGATGTTTTGATTATGAAAAGTCTAATCAAAAACTTACCAAATCGATCATTTGAAAAGCCTTTGTGGTCGCATTTGGAACATATTAATTTAGCGGATCCAGAGTATAATACAAGACGTCCAGTGGACTTGTTACTTGGGGCAGACGCCTATGCTCTTATCATGCTAGATGGTTTGATAAGAGGTGGGGATTCGTCTTCGCCCTTAGCACAGCAAACACAGCTAGGATGGTTACTGTGTGGAACCATAAAGCCACAGTTCCATTGTAACGTCATCGTAAATAATACAGCAGATATTCATCAATTTTGGGAAATTGAAGATATAAACGAGCAAAATGAAATGTCAGCGGAAGATCAGCAATGCGTCGAGTATTACCTATCAACGACAAAACGTCTGGAAAGCGGTCGTTATGAAGTTAGGTTGCCGATGGAGCAGCAAGCGAGCGAAAAGCTAGGATCGTCAAAGGAAATGGCACTAGCGCAATTAAAGAATCTAGAGAAAAGGCTTAGCAGGCAAGAATCTTTAGCTCAGCAGTATAAGCAATTCTTAAGCGAATATGAAGAGTTGGGACATATGAAATTAGCGACTCTCAGCAGCGACGGAATAGAGTGTTTTTTACCTCATCATGGGGTTCAGCGAGCGGAATCCTCCACTACGAAGCTACGTGTCGTATTTAATGCATCCGCAAAGACCTCTTCGGGACTAAGTCTCAATGATGTCATGCATCGTGGACCTAACCTGCAGCAAGATCTACAGGCACTGTTACTTAAGTGGAGACAATATCGATACGTATTCACTGGCGATATCGAAAAAATGTATCGGCAGATACTAGTTAGCGAAGCGGATCAAAAGCTCCAACAAATCTTTTGGAGAGCACAAACTAAACAGCCGATTAGAGCATACCAGTTAACGACGATTACTTATGGCACGAAATCAGCTCCTTTTTTGGCGATGATGACCCTCCGAAAATTAGCAGCGGACGAGAAGAATAACTTTCCTACAGCAGCAAGAATAATACTAGAAGATTTTTATATGGATGATCTGGTATCTGGGGTTCATACTATCGACGAAGGGAGAAGCAGCATATCAGAACTTAATGCGTGCCTAAGCAGCGGCGGATTTTTGCTGAGAAAGTGGTCAGCAAACGAGAAAAAGCTATTAGAAGAGATAAATTCATCGCAGCAAAATTTACAAGCACCATCATTCATTTTCAAAACTGAAAACACAGCAAAAACTTTGGGTTTGAGATGGGACCCAGAAACAGATGAATTCACTTTCCAATATACTTCATCAGCGAATACTACAAAGCTTACAAAAAGATTGCTTCTGTCGGAAATATCCAGGTTATTTGATCCTTTAGGTTGGCTAGCGCCGCTGACTACAAAATTCAAATTGTTGTTTCAAAAAGTCTGGCTAGATGAAATTCAATGGAGCGATGAAGTTTCAGCCGACATCAACAATGAGTGGGTAAAATTAACTGAAGATATGGGATGTATTAGCAGATTTAAAATCCCACGATGGTTGCAAAGCAAACGAGATGACACTATCCAACTCCACGGATTTTGTGATGCATCACTTAAAGCGTACGCGTGTGTCGTATATGCCAGAATCGCATCAAAAACTGAAGCATCGGTGGTACTAGTTGCAGCTAAAACAAGATTAGTACCTAACAGCAAGACAGTATCGCTTCCTAGATTGGAACTATGTGCAGCGGAACTTTTATCCAGACTATTTACAAAAGTAGCAACTAGCATGACTGCAATAGATTACGAAATCTATGCCTGGAGCGACTCTAAGGTCACCCTTAGCTGGATACAGGGCTATCCAGAACGTTGGAAGCCTTTTGTAGCGAATAGAGTGAAGAAAATTATTAGCGTAGCATCGCCAAATGTTTGGCATTACGTATCTACTAAAGAAAATCCAGCCGATTCAGCGAGCAGAGGACTATCCGTTACACAACTAATGGAGCATACGTTGTGGTGGCGAGGCCCAGCTTGGTTATCGACACCTTACTTTAAGCCAAAGCAAGACCAAGCAGAGTATACGACGGAAGAAGAGGTCCGGAAGCAAGTTATAACCGTCCAAAATAGCAATCCTAGCAAAAGCGTAATTGAAGATTTATTAGAACGTCACAGCTCATTCGCAAAATTAAATCGCATAGTAGCATGGCTATTACGTGCACTTGCACGGACAAGTAAACAAAGGCCGTCATATCTCACATTACAAGAGCTAAGACAAGCAAAATTAATTATAATTAAATGCATACAGCGCAGTGAATTTGGCTCGGATATCGAGAGTTTGATGAAAAATAAACTTAATTCCGATAGCAAATTATTAAATCTGCAACCATTTATAGATAAAAGCGGCATATTAAGAGTCGGGGGACGTCTTAAAAATGCCAACATTAACTCTGATATGAAACATCCAATAATAATTCCCTATAGCGGCAGATTAACGGAGCTACTTATCCAGCAAGCACATGAGCACTCCTTCCATGGCGGAGCTCGACTTACCTTGTCTTTATTGAGACAGCAATATTGGATAATCCAAGGAAACAGAGCAACCAAAAAGCAGCTTCGTAAATGCGTGACCTGCAAAAAACAAGAACCCAGAAAGCTACATCAAATAATGGGAGACCTGCCTGATTGTCGATCTAACCCAGCGCCTCCATTCCATCATACAGGAGTAGATTATACGGGGTGTATTCGAGTAAAAGCAAACAAAGGGAGAGGCATTAAAACGACTAAAGGATATATCGCCTTGTTTATTTGCATGGTTACAAAAGCGGTCCACATAGAGCTAGTTTCAGACCTAAGCAGTGCGTCATTCATAGCCGCGTTACGTCGTATGGCGGCTCGACGAGGGTCTCCAAAACATATATATTCGGACAACGGAACTAATTTCGTAGGTGCCAACAAGATCCTTCAGGAGGAACAGCAGCAGTTCGAGCGTATCTTTAACGACACTTTTTACCGAGAGATAGCAGAGATGAAGATAGAATGGCATTGGAACTGCCCTTCATGGCCGAGTGCTGGAGGGATCTGGGAGCGATCAATTCGGAGTCTAAAGCAACATATGAAAAGAGTAATAGGGGACCAAGCTTTAACATTTGAAGAATACAGCACTATCTTGTCTCAAATCGAAGCAAGCCTTAACTCAAGACCGTTGTGCCCTATATCTGAGGATATCGACGACATCGATTTCCTCACGCCAGCGCATTTTCTAACCACTCGTGCCGGTCTCACTGTAATAGAAACGGCACAAGATGCGAGAACAAGATGGTATTTAGTCAATAAAACGTTCCAAGATATTTGGAAACGGTGGAAAGCGGAGTATCTTAGCCAGTTATCGATTCGCAGCAAGTGGTTAAAAGCACAAAAGAATATAGAGATAGGCGATATGGTAACCATTCATGACGACAACCTATCCCCTGGAAAATGGCCCGTAGGTCGGGTTGTAGAGGTACATCCAGGAAAAGATGGATCTGTCCGAGTGGTGACTTTAAAAACGAAAAATGGTTTTATAAAGCGTCCGATTATCAAGCTTTCTATCCTACCCATAGCAGAAGCAAGTAAGCAAAAGCCAGAAAAAAGCGAAGTAAAAAAGCAGCATCAGCAAGGAAATGAGGCCAAAGCGGAAGAGAAAACGAGCAAACAGTTTAGCAGTTGTCCTAAAATCTATAGCATAGTATTATCATTGCTATTTTTTATGAGCCATTTACGATCCACTGAAGCAACTTACAAAGTAACTACATTTGATAGCAATCAAACGTTGTATTTTGACCCTTTGGGACAAATGCATCTTATTCGTGATCAGTGGAAAATTATAACTTACTATAACTTAACTCCTTACTGGCAAGGAGACAAAGCGGTCAAACAATTTTCTCAATATCTCGAGCAAACATGCGGGAAAATTCAAGAGCAGAGCCATTGTAAAATTATCGTCCTACAAATACAACACGAGTACAATGAACTACAATATTATAATCAGCTGTTGCTCAATCAGCACTTTGGAGCGCGTCCGAGAACTCGACGCGGGCTTATCAACGCTGTCGGCTCCATAGCTAACTCATTGTTCGGAGTATTGGATCAAGAATTCGCAGAAAAATACGAGCGTGACATTGACCTAATACATAAGAATGCATTCCACCTTAGTCAGCTGTACAGAAATCAGACATCGGTCATAGAAGCGGAGTATAATATCTTAAAAAGAACAGAAGAGACTATTGAAAAGCAGCGTAAGATAATTAATAAGCATTTAAATTATTTAGACAGCGTCACCAATACATTGCAGCAAGAGATCGACGTAATGTCTATTCAGCAAGATTTCTCTTTAGCAGCGTTAGCGACCATAAATATGATTCAAAATTTAAGGCGGATTCAGGATACTTTTCTTGATACTACGACTGAGATCTATCATGGTCAGATCAATCTACATCTCTTGACTCCACAACAGCTCCGTGGGGAGTTACAGATTGTATCTAGTCAAATTTCTAAAGAGTTAGCATTACCCGTAGATAACATTCAGTTCAACTTGTATGAGATCTACAAATTATTAAAAGTTAAAGCGAGGATGACAAAGGAATATCTCCTATTTGAAATTACATTACCGTTAATTAGCAGGGATACGTTCCAGCTATACAATTTGATACCAGTGCCGGTTCAAATTAATAAAAGTATGATCAGCATCAAGCCAGCATCCGAATACGTAGCCATCAACTTGAGAAGAGATTCATACTTAACAGCCAGCGTCAACGATATTCAAGGTTGCGAATATCAGGCGGAAACCTACCTTTGTCGTCTGCGAGGGCCTGTCCAGAGTTTAGGTGCAGATGAACAATTCTGCCAGAAAAAAGAGCTATCTACTTGCCAAATCATCAAATCTAGGTGTGAAAACAAATGGGTTCCATTGCATGACCTTTCTACCTATTTGTATTTCTGTTGTGACTCATACTCTTTGAGAGTCATATGCGACGACGACCTACAAGCGAGCGAAGTCAGCAAGGCTGGACTTATTCAACTAACTAAGCAATGCATTGTGAAGGGTCATGATGTAACACTTTATTCTCATAAGCAATTAGAGAATACGCTTTATCTTAAACCAAATATACTCGAGACTAAATTAACTCCCATAAATCGTTTAATTAGTAATCTAACGCCACCTATCCAAAATTTCCATGACTACAATGTCATCGAAGATTCCACACCAATAAACGATTCCTTAAAGCATCTCGGTGAACAAATTAAAGCGATGAAGGAATCAGCCCAACAGACAGAGGTTTTATCGACACATGACATACATCAGTATGCGTTGTCATATGGCCTATTACTAGCAGCTGTCGCAGCGGTCCTGTGGTTCCTGAGGAGGAGGTGCCAGCGGGCCGGTGGTCCGACAACCCAAGAGCAGAACGCGAGCGTACCAGCGAGTGTGAGTGTGTGCATAACTCAATCTGAGCAAGATCAAAGCTCTAGTGTAAGTGCGCGAAATCAATCCCTACCCGAGCAAGGGCCATGTGTTAGTGAAGGTGCGCGCGTAGCTTATTTTTCTAAACGGTGCTCAAGTTTGCGTACAAAGAGGCGTGACACGTCGACGTCTCCCCTAGCTAAAAGGCAATCGGTTTTCTCGATTGATGACTCAACCGTTTGAGCAAATATGTCTAGCTATAAGACCATGTTATGATTGTATCTTCACCTTGTCAATCATCTCTCATCTACTATTGTCTTAACTACCTAGCGTTTAAGCTCACACTCACGTAACTCTTTAATTTTGTATAAGCTTATCTCATCAACTCATCTCTTCCCCTCGGGAGCATGTTCGAAGCAATTATTGCAATCGACCACGTTTTGCTGACCCAGCGATACAATGCGGTCGCACCAAAAGCGCCGCGAGCTCAGTGCATTACGGACAGCAAGCGGGTGCTGTCATTTTCATCATTTTCCCATTTTAGCGATAGCTTAGCCTAAACGTTACCTTGTTAGCTCTCAACAATAAACCTTTAAAAGTTCTTTGAGTGTTTAACTTAGTAGCGTAGCGAATCCCATAAGGTACCACTTAGGTCGCGCCCCTACAGAATTAAAATCATATATTATAACTTTTCTACTTATTATACACAACTAAATATTATTGCTCTGTGTATTTTCTATCTCTTACCACGTAAATCACTCAAAATATTTTCTTTATGACTCTAAGTGAGCACGAATACGCATAAAAAAACTACCTAACGTATTAGCTATTTGCTTAACAATCTTAGTTTCATGCAATTCAATACAATCAATGAAGTCCGTGATGGGATGGTTAAACACTTCCTGCAACAGAGAAGTAAAATATTATGTTACGATATTAATTAATTTGTTTTCTATGTTGTTTTCTCTAAGTTGGCTCATCAATTTAGCTCGTTGAAAAATTTTGTCCCGGATATATCCTCAATATGGTCACACTACTGCATGATTTCATGTAAACAAAACAAATTAAATCGCACAAAATCAATGAAATTCAATGTAGATGTATTTGATCTTGATATAGTTATCATTTACAATTATTTTGAAAACACAGGTTAATCGATTTAAGAGGAAATTAAGTGAAAATACAAAGAAATATGTTTACAATGATTCACTGTCAGAAATCACGATTTAAACACTTACGCGTGAAATCTTATATCACCTTTGGGACACCACGTACTATCGCAACCACTCAACATAATTTTGCACCATTTTTTGAATTTTAACAATGATTTTCGCGAAAAATCTCAAACGAAGACGTGAACCGCAGAGTAAACAACCGCCATATTGGACGATTTATTTTGACACATACGGCCAATGTTGCCACATTACCGAATCCTTAAGAAATGGGTTTATAATTCGTTGATTTGCCAACCCAGATGTGCATACGTGACCTACAATTTAGGGATTAACTATAGGGGAACTAATCATAGTTCAAGTATTTATTTATAGGTACATTATTTGACAGTGTTACTTTCTTAATTAACTTATGGTTGGGCTAGTGTGGTGACTATTTCTAATATTTTTCTAGGAGATTTAAATATGAAGATAGCAATACTATGGTCCACACTAGAAAGAGAGGTCGGCCCACAGAAAGCGAGATAGAGAAACGTAGGTATTTGACTCAAGATTTTGTTCCAAGTGTGGCCTCCATATTTACCTATAACTTCATGGGCCGTACGTTGGTACGGCCCATGAACATGTCCAACTACCACTATTCGTCAGTGTTGCCGATGTCCATAGTCTTGATTACCCAAAACCTGACTGAAAAAAGTATATATAATAAGCGGTAACTTGTTTTTAATATAAAAAAACATAAACACAGAAAATAATAACTTTAATCAATGATTCAAAATTACAAAAGTACAGCAAACATGAAGGTAGGTAAAAATATAACCAGACACGAATAAACAAGTAGGTAGTAAGAGATTATGAACCAGTTTACCAACAATGCGAACGCCATGAAGTCTCGATGCAAAAAAGGGGCGATACAAATGGTGCGCTCTGCTTATATACCCTCGCTGTCATGTCAGTTGACGTTGAAAAGTGACGTCTTCATTCGAAATCTTCTAACACGGCTCTCCGGACTCGTGTTTGTCCTCAACCACCTCCTTAAGGTGAACGCGCACCTATCCGCGCCGCAGGAGCCGCACGCGCCGCAGTCATCGCATTTTCTCAAGGCCCCGCGCTATCCGCGCCGAACGCGCCTTACGCGCCGAACGCGCCGAATGGCCGAAAGCGCCGCACGCACATGTTGTTAGAATCATATTCACTTCTGTAAATCTTATTATATGGATATTTTCTGTATAGAATGAACGTACGTAGTGAACTACGGCACTTGATCCTGTTATTGTCGGTTGCTTATTGTTAGAAGATGTAAAACTTGCAACCCAAGGTCTTCAATAAAACTCTTTAAACCGTATAACACAGTGTAATAAAGTTTAACTCAATACAGAAAGTCTACACACAAAACATTACATTACTAAATTACTTATAATTTCAACGGTAACAAAACCATATCGAGATCTAACTCGACGCCAACGCCATCTAGTTAGAAAATAGGTATTAAATTTGCACAGTCGTACATACTAGAACTAAAAATACTTTAATGGAACATGATATGGTTTGACATTCCGCCCACCAAGGACATGCTCGAAAGAGTTGTCCTTTAAATTAAAGCCACCCACCATGAGGTCAAGGGAGCTATAAAATAATAAAGAAAACTAAATAAAATAATAATAACAAAACCATATCAATCACTGGTTGGCAATACACAGAGTTTACAAATTGGTCTCTTAAATACGGAACCATTACACTTTATAGTCACCACTCGTGTGAGTCCGTCCGAACCAGGATGCTTTTCTAAAATCCTACCCAGTAACCATTTACCTGGAGGTAGATTATCCTCCTTTACAAGGACAATGTCACCAACATTCGGCTCTATTTCCCTTTGCGACCATTTATACCGCTGTAGCATCGAAGTTAAAAATTCTCTAGACCATCGTCGCCAGAAATCTTGGGTCATTTTCTGTAAAAGTTGCCATCGCCTTAACGTGCCCACAGAGCTACGCTCGTAATTACGTTCCGGCACAAGAATCAAAGGTTCCCCGATTAAAAAATGACCGGGTGTAAGCGGCAGTGGATCATCAGGAGTTTGGGTAATATGAGAAACCGGTCTTGAGTTGAGGCAAGCCTCAATCTGCACAAGTAACGTAGCCATTTCCTCGTAGGTAAGAGTGGAATCACCAATGACGCGCTTCATGTGGAATTTTGTTGACTTGATGCCGGCCTCCCAAAGTCCACCAAAATTCGGGGCATGAGGAGGGATAAAATGCCACTTAACACCTTTACAACTGAGCCAACTCCTAATTTCGTTAGCGACCGCTGACTGTTCAGCAGCTACTAATATCTGCAGTTCCTTAGCTGCGCCTACAAAATTTTTGCCATTATCACTCCAAATATCACTGCAATGGCCTCTTCTAGCGACAAATCTCTTGAAACCGGCTATAAAACCTTCAGAGGTAAGGTCACTAATGGCCTCGATGTGCACTGCTCGAGTTACCATGCACACAAATAGGCAGATGTACCCCTTGTAAGCCTTATTGCCACGACCCTTAGATACCCTAATATTAATCGGACCGGCAAAATCAACACCTGTATGCAAAAACGGCCTGGCTGGAGACACTCTACAGGTCGGCAATTGACCCATGAGTTGATTTTTAAACGTCGCTGAATGCCGGACACATGCTACACACGTACGTACGTAAGCCTTTACTACATTTTTTGCAGATAGTATCCAATATCGTGTGCGCAAATAGTTTAACATTAATGTTGGACCTCCATGCAGAGTGGTTTTGTGTGCTTCGCTGACGAGCAGGGTAGCGAAGTGATGGCGCTGTGGAATTATAATAGGATGCCTCATGCTTACTGACAGTTGAGACTTTTCAATTCTTCCTCCTACTCTAAGAATTCCTTGCTCATCTAATATAGGACATAAAGGTCGTAATTTGCTCTTCTTACTTACACTTCCTGTCTTCTTAATGTTTTCTATGTCTTCCTTAAATTCTTGTTCTTGACATTTTTTTATACAGATTTCCAGAGCGGCTGTCAATTCTTCACTTGTCAGGTAAGTTTCTTTATGTTGCTTAAATTTTAAGAATCGTCTACAATATGCCACTACTCTGATCAATTTTTGTAATGATGAATATTTTGTCCACAGCCAATTCTCTACATTTGTTGTCACATGTGCTTTAACACCTTTCGATGATCTTTCTTCGAGTTTAGTTGATATCGAATTTGGTTTGACGTAGTCAATTGGTTCTTTCTTTAACCACAACGGACCGTGTTTCCACAGAGATGACTGTGAAAGTGCTGAAGGTGTCATACCTCTTGACGCGATATCTGCAGGGTTGTGAGTAGATTTCACATGTCCCCATTGAGGATTATCTAAAAAACTCAGAATTTCAGACACCCTATTACCAACAAATGTTGTCCAGCGGCTGGGGTGATTACTGAGCCAAGCCAGAACAACAGTCGAATCTGTCCAACAGTGTATTCTGTCTTTAGGTATTACTAGTATCTCGGCTACCTCCACAATTAATTTGGCCAACAGAACAGCACCCATCAACTCAAGACGAGGAATTGACAGTTGCTTTATCGGAGCAACCTTAGTTTTTGCCGATATTAAATTAATTTTAATATTCCCGTCAGCGCCAATTATCCTCAAATAAATAACAGCTGCATACGCTACATTTGACGCATCACAAAAACCATGTAGTTCTACAACTACATCGTCTTCTCTTGATTCAACCCATCTTGGTACATGACACTCAGGTAAGTTTAATAATTCCTTTTGATATGTTTGCCATTCTTTTAATAAGTCTTCAGGTAATCGATCATCCCAATCGATCCCGGCAAGCCATATCTTTTGAATCATTATTTTCGCCGGTATAACACACGGCGCCACCCACCCTAAGGGATCGAACAGTCGTGATATATCTGAGATTACTTTTCGTTTTGTTACAGATGCAGGTTGCGGAAAATTTATTGAATATCTGAAACTGTCAGATTCTCTATCCCAAGAAAGTCCTAGTATTTTCACTACCTCGTTTAGTTTCATCTCCACTATTCCTTCCTGGTTTGCACCTTCTCCCAATATTTCCTCTGCTAACTCCTTATTGTTTGTCATCCACTTCTGTAACGGAAACCCACCTTTTTCCAGTAGTTTTTCCAATTCCCTGTGAATCCTTTTTCCATCCTCTACCGTTTGACATCCTGACATATAATCATCTACATAAAATTCGCTTTTTAATGTTTCAGATACCAGCGGAAATTCAGCGCCCTCATCGTGTGCCAGCTGCTGCAACGACTTCACGGCCAGGTAAGGTGCGGATGCAGTGCCAAAGGTAACTCTAAGCAACTCATACTCTTTTATTTCCGATTTAGGATCACTCCGCCAAAGTAGTCTCTGGAAGTGTGTGTCTTCAGGAGCGACTTTTATCTGCCGATACATTTTTACTATATCTGCACATAATACAATTGGATACGTACGCCATCTCATGATGATATGACGTAACTCTGGTTGTATGGTAGGACCTACCATCAACATGTCATTAAGAGATCCACCATTGGAACCTTTAGAAGAAGCGTCGAACACAACTCTGACCTTCGTAGAGGTCTTATCCTCGCGAACCACTGCGTGGTGAGGCAGATAGACTGCTTCTGACTGCTTAGTATCAGTTTCGGGACACACAATCTTCATGTGTCCAAGGTCAAGGTATTCTTGGATTACCTCGGTGTATTTTCTTTTGGTCTCATGATTTTTTTTGAAACGCTGTTCAAGATGATGAAATCGTTTCAGTGCAATTTCTTTGGTGTATCCGATTTTACTTCGTGGATCTGATTCGCGGAATGGAAGCTTGACTACGTATCGCCCGGTAGCGTCTCGTTGAGTAGTACGAGTGAAGAATTCTTCGCATAGCTGTTCTTCTTGGGTAAGTATCTTTTTCTTATTATTAACATCAGATTCGATCTCCCAAAACTTTTTGAGCATATCATTGTCACTGAGATGTGAATGCATACTAACTATAACCTTGTGACAATTTGCTGAATTGAGATCGCAATCTGTGGCTGTTAGACCAGACAAAATCCATCCCAGGGTTGTGTTTTGAGCAATTATGGGCCCTGGAGAGTGTTTGACTAAACCCTCTTTAAGAACTTGGCTGTAAACTTCTGCTCCAAACAAAACGTCGATTTTGTTTGGAGTGTGGTACTCTGGATCCGCCAGAGTTATATCTTCTAGTTGAGGCCAAGTTGGTATACATAGTTTAGTTGAGGGAAGCAACGTTGTAATTTTGCTTAACACATATGCTCGAACTTGAATAATTACATTTGGATCATGACGTGAATGAATGGTTACACAAACCATGAATCTAGAGGCCAAAGCGCCTTCGTCACCTCCTATGCCTGAGACCGTACTGTTATTTGGTATTTTCTTTAGTCCGAGCAATTGGACTGCTGACTCGGTTATGAAAGAGGCCTGGGATCCTTGATCCAATAACGCCCTCAGCAATTGTTTACGACCGTTCTGAGTCTGTGCTTCGACGAGAGCGGTCGCTAATAAAACTCGATTTGGCACAACCTTTGTAGAAAAGTGTGTTGCTATGGTGGAAGACTCTGATTCTTTTGCCGTACCGGAAGCAGTTTGCAGTGTGGACACTGCTGATTTGACAGCTACTGCCTCTACCGGATGGCTATTGGGTGACGATGATCTTGAAGATGCCTTGGGGTGTAATAATGAGTGGTGTCTACGCTTGCAAATGCGACATGAAGTTTTAGCACGACAATACTTAATTGAATGATTCGCGCCTAAACAATTGTAACACAAATTGTGAGTTCGGACAAAATCACTTCGAGTTTGGTAACCTTCTTTACTAAACTGTTTACAATTACTTATGTAATGATCCTGTTTACAGAATGGACATATAATTTGTACAGAGTTATTACTATTTGATTTGACTGCGTGAAAAACCTTTGGTTTACTATCTGTGGACTTCTGCTTTGACTTGGATGTGTCTAAATACTCCAACGAGCGAAACCTTGACTCTAAAAATATTTTAAATTCTTCAAAAGTTGGTAATTGTTCATCTGCACTAATTTTCAATTCCCATAACTTTCGCGATTCACTATCTAGCTTATTGCTTATTATATAAATGACTATAGCGTCCCATGATTTAACATCAATTCCGAGAGTACTTAAGCCGTGCAAACAGTCCACAGTGGTATCCAATAACTCCTTAACAGCAGTTGATGACTCTGTTACATTTGATTGAGTTATCAATCTCTTCAACATAGAATTAGACAAATATCGTTTATTATAACGTTTATCTAACATTTGCCAACATTCCTGATAATTTGCGGCTGTCACAGGAGTGTGACGCAACAATTGTTCTGGTTCACCCGATAAATGCCCTTTTAAGTAATGCAGTTTTTGTACATCGTCAATTGAATCATTTTTGTGGATAAGTGATAAAAACAAATCACGAAATGAATTCCACTCAGTATACTTGCCAGAGAAAGTAGGAATAACAACCTTAGGTAATTTCACATTCGTATACGTATTTGACGAAGACTCTTTTTCTACAATTGCCTTTGTAGGTGTTAGTTGTTTAATAGACTCTTTTAACTCGGATTTATAAGTTATGTAAATATCTTCAGTATCATCATATGTCTCTGACGTAAAGTAATTATGTTTCAAATCTAGTTTTTCTACTATGTTCCTGTGCGTTTTTATGAAATTAGACCACAGTTGTTCTAATGCTTCTAACCTGGTTTCTAAATAAGACAATGTTATCCGTTCTTTAGGAGATTTTTTATAATTTATTCTACCTTTTTCAATATTTCTCTTGTTATCTAGTTGTAAGTTAATTAATGAATCTTTGGAGGAATGTGGAACAGGGTGTAAAGTCCCACAAACCTCCATAGAAAAGGGAGGATCCTCCGACCAGACGGGTGTTGTGTCTGGTCCGGGCAACTGCCCAACGGTTATCGTCGGACTGTTGTATACATTCAAATCGCGCCGAAAACTTTGCTTGCGCGATGCAGGATTTGTGTGACGTCATGTCATTAGCTTGTAAGTGGCGGCGTCGGTGCCGCTACATCACTCCCCTCCGGAGACCGGAGGTCGATAGCAGGTTGAGTCGTCCATACATCTTGTGATGCGTGCCTGGCCAGTGGAAGGTTGGTTCCCGTGAGTCGGAACCGGAAGTCGCAGAGTTCGCGGTGAGTCGGAACTGTATGCGGTTGTGCCCCAGTGAGTCGGGGTGATGATATCCCAGTGAGTCGGGATAGTTTTTGCTGGCTCCAGTAGTTCGGAGCGGTGATGATTTGTCCCAGTGAGTCGGGACAGTGCTGCTGGCTCCAGTGGGTCGGAGCGGTGATGAAAGAAGCTGAGGGTGATGACCAGGTATGCGCGTCCGCTGCATGCTGGTGGTCAGGATACCCCCGTAGATGCCGTGGGTACTGGCTGGCTGTGTGACTCGCTGCTCGAAAGCTTGAGGAAGTGATGATGACGTCACGATGAAGTAGCTCTGCACGAAGGCTGCGCTGATGTTCATGTTCGAGGGTCACCAGTTTGGGGATAGGTGGAACATGATGTAAAGTCCCACAAACCTCCATAGAAAAGGGAGGATCCTCCGACCAGACGGGTGTTGTGTCTGGTCCGGGCAACTGCCCAACGGTTATCGTCGGACTGTTGTATACATTCAAATCGCGCCGAAAACTTTGCTTGCGCGATGCAGGATTTGTGTGACGTCATGTCATTAGCTTGTAAGTGGCGGGGTCGGTGCCGCTACAAATCCATGACTATAGACTGCTATCAAACTATTAAATTAATTCACAAACAAAACCAAGTTGCACAAGAACACAACAATTTTACAAGTGTAAAACTGATGAAATTATTCTAAGTCTATGACGAGAACAGAAAATTTTACAAGTGTTTTTAACTCAAAACTTTTTAGAAAATCGGGCGTAGGTTCCCCGTCGGTTCACTTTTTTCATAAATATTCTAAGTCTAAACTACATAAAAATTATTCTAAGTCTTGATTATTACGTTAAATTTAAAGTTCCAAATCTTGATAACTTCACTAATAAAATTGTACTCACGGTTTTTATTTTCTAAGTCCACAACACGTCACTCACTATTACTTCTTCGATGTTTGATGCTGACGCCCGCTAGGGGGCGCGCAGTACGCTCTCAGCTTTGGTGCTCAGCTAGTTGGGATGCCACTTCCACTTATTCTATATCCGGTTGTCCACACTCGGGACGTCCGGAAGTCCGCAGAACTTGCTGCGGTGGCGCCCTCTGCAGGCGACGTCCTCAGAAACACTCAGTCTCCGCGGTCGCGCCCTCTGCAGGCGACGCTAAAGCACTTCAGTGGCGATCCACCACTGCTTTCTGTGCTGATACACAAAAACTCGGTGCACAATATTACGCACTGACCCGGTTTTGAAGGACCATGTAAAACTTGCAACCCAAGGTCTTCAATAAAACTCTTTAAACCGTATAACACAGTGTAATAAAGTTTAACTCAATACAGAAAGTCTACACACAAAACATTACATTACTAAATTACTTATAATTTCAACGGTAACAAAACCATATCGAGATCTAACTCGACGCCAACGCCATCTAGTTAGAAAATAGGTATTAAATTTGCACAGTCGTACATACTAGAACTAAAAATACTTTAATGGAACATGATATGGTTTGACAGAAGAAGAAAATGAAAGAAAAAAAAACATGGGTTCGAGACATTAACTTAAAAAGAGAACAGTTTGGATAGTATCGAACATTATTTCCTGACTTGAGATAATTTAAATTAAGATCCGGTGCCCCATTATAGATTCTCGAAAGCATTCATGTCATATAAAAAAATGTTAGAAATTACAGCTAAAAATTTTGCTACCAGTTTTATTAAATAGTAGCCGAAAAGTAGCTTGATTTAGCTAAAAAGTAGCTAAGTTGGCATCACTGTACGTATGATGTCTCCGCGCCGCCCGCACCGCACTCGCCGCAAGCATTGAACGCGCCGAATCTGATGACGTCATCAGCACGCGCCGGTAGAATCCGTATACCTACAGCATTTTGCTAAAATGCGGCTCGTGCGGCGCGGATAGGTGCGCGAGGCTGCATACGATTTCATATAAAGATTTATAAAATGCGATGACTGCGGCGCGTGCGGCTCCTGCGGCGCGGATAGGTGCGCGTTCACCTTTAGTAAGAAGCTCGGCGTCGGCGTCACGATGCTCGGCAAGTAGACTCGGGTTGGCCGTGTCTTGACACGCTGCATCTGCTCGGTGGATCCCCATGGCAGACTGCCAGCTTGGAAGTAGTATTCACCTGAAAGTGAAACAAAATACTACAAAAGTATTTTTCTTTAAAAATAAACCAATAGGATATACGCAATTCGTATATCCCAAAATAATGTCAAATTGTCTTTAACATCATTGCATCATGCAATACAGAAATGGCATACAGTCAGTAGCACATTTTAACACGTTAGTACATGGACAGAGACTCGAGTACGTTTGTCCCGGCAGAGCCACCAGCTCAATACCATCACACCACGGACAGTGGCTCGAGTACGCTTGTCTCGGCAGAGCCACCAGCTCAATGCCACAAGGCAGAGCCTCATGCTCAATGCCACAATAAAACAAGGACAGCGGCCCAAGGCTTGTCCCGGCAGAGCGTCATGCTCAATGCCACCATAAAACAAGGACAGCGGCCCAAGGCTTGTCCCGGCAGAGCGTCATGCTCAATGCCACCATAAAATAAGGACAGCGGCCCAAGGCTTGTCCCGGCAGAGCTTCATGCTCAATGCCACCCACAAGGCAGAGCCAGCAGCTCGATGCCACAAAGCAGAGCCACATGCGGAATGCCACGCACAAGGCAGAGCCACATGCTCAATGCCACGCACAAGGCAGAGCCACATGCTCAATGCCACAAGACAAAGCCTCATGCTCAATGCCACTCACAAATACATATATACGTTCCATCAGTCCGTACATAAAAACAATGATAGTAAAATAAATGTTGTCAACTTACTATCGAAAAACATGGCACATAACTCGGGGGTCCACTCTCCACGCCTGGCAACCATATGCTCGGCGGCAGTCTGAGACAGCTTACCATACTAGCCACACAGCAACTGTAGCTCGTATCAACCCGTAAGGCAACAGTTTCGTCAAATCGTCACACGATACGGCCCTCGCACACGTTTTTGATCGCGCTGCCTTTGCAGGTCTCATAACCTTTTGCTATTTGGTAGTGTTATGTAATGCCAAGTCACGGACAAGTGACGTTACAACCTGGGTCATCGCTACAACACCATAAGTAATTGTGGTGGTGAAATTTGGGTGGTTTTGCGGTTAGTGCAGTTGATAACAACCTGCATTTTCCACTGTGACTTAGACCACTTACTGTCATGCGTATTGGCGTATTAGCATACGCAACAAATTAATCAGGGCGGCACTAGCGCTCCACCGTACAGTTTTCACAATACATCTCGGGAGTTATAAAGCAACTGATTTTGGCAACTCATATGAGAGACCCAACACTAAGACCTTGCACTCTCAAACATTAGTACTTTATCACAAACTAGTAGTTTGGGAGTACCAAAAAGTAACTAGAAGATACTGGTTCTGCACCTCTCTCACAGAGAGGATGCCTGTCTCCTAGCAGTGGGAACATTATACGGCTGATGATGATGACTGGTTCATTTGTAAAAGAGCAAAACGCATGTATACCCCGAAAGGTCAGGCAGAGGTGCACGTGTAGTACACCCATACTTCACCAGTTATGTGCAAATCCCATTAAGAGACTCAATAAGAAAATTACGAGCCATTGTATCTTTACGTTACCCTCCGTGTAAACTATGTAGCTTAGGTATGGCGGTTAAGTATCAGCGAAAATATCAAACTAAAGTTATCAAACCTGCTTGCGTTTGTGGGTAGTAGACCAATACTCGTTTTATTTTATTTTTTGTATGCTCGGTCTAACCTGATTTTCTAATATTGTACAACGGATATTAACCTCATTTGGGTTAACGAACAACACATTTTTAACATTAACATCATCGGAACTATGAATCAGCTCAATTTGTTGTTGATTATTTGCACGAATATAAATCACTTCAACACATCCGTCCCTATTAGCACTAGTACATCAATGCATTTTGAAGCCACAACAAACATACTTTGAATGAAATATAACAAAATCTATGACCAAAATAACCAGGCTACTACACTGAATATTTTGATTCATCACATAAAACTTGATGCGAGGGTACCAGCACATATTTAAAATGTTTTAGCATAAATTTAAAAATGAGCGACACGCGCGTACTTTTTATTATAATACCCTTCAGATCGTAGTTTTGCAAAACAGACAGTCACGTCATGACCAGCTTTCCTACAAAACGAACATATTTCTGTCGGTTTGGATACAGTGTCAGTTTTTAAATTTTTGGGACACTGGCGTTGCACATGACCAGTCGAAAGACATGAAAAACACTTAGCATCGCGGGTTTTATCATTGTAAGGGCGGTTTCGCGGGTTTTGGTCTGAGAATTTATCTTGTGGTTTCACAGAATTCTCACTAGATTTAGATTTTGGTTTTGTGTAAATTGAAAAGAACTTGACAAGATCTTTAGGCAATAGATGAGCATTAGTTGCAGCGGCACGCACCTGTGCGTCAGTTATTCCACGTATTATAATTGCAACGGTCAACTCAGCGCTTAATCCTTTAAAAATATTAAGGCGCAATAGTGAACGTCTTGCATATTCTGCGTACGTAGAATAATTGTCGGAATTGGTACTCATAACTTTGTAGAAAATATTAGCAATATCGATTCTTCGTGAACATAACGGTTTAAATTCATGTTTGAAATTGGTCCACGAACGATCGTTGGTAATCCACTCAGCGAGCCAACTACGAGCGTCGCCCTTTGAACAATGTGCAATCCGTGATAAACATTCATTATTTTAGGATACTATGTTGCGTGTATTTTGGTGGTCAAATGAAATAACAATTCACGATAAAATAAAATCGTATTATATTGTTCTCACATCAAACTTACAACAAATACTAATTAATTTTTACTCTAAACTATTCTACAACCTAACTTATCAGTATGAGTGCATATGAACGACTGGGAAGTGGCGTCCTATGCCGCCGGCGTCTTAAGTAATGTAGCGCCTGCGTTAATGTAAAAAAACAATCTTATCACTTCAGCAGGGGCGCTACATCATTCCTCCCCAAAAAATAAATGAAAACAAGTAAACTACGCTATAAACCAAAAATAGAACAGTTAACTTATATTACGATTAACAAAACTCCGGGACTTATTCTCTATAATTTCTTACGTAAGTTGTCAAAAAAATATAAGTTGAAACAATTCAAATGTAAACAAAAGTTGCCGTACTCGAATTATCAATAACAATAAAAAATTTCAAGCATCTCTGTTGTTCATGCTAACGCGGCACTTATGGTTAACATAAATATTCTCTTATCTGGATACTTCATAAGTTCATATGGCTAGCGCGTTGTGCGCTCAAGTAGTGCTTAGAAATATACTTCTAAGTAAGTAAAAAATATTTCAAACACTTTCGAATTATTTGTTTATCCAATGACGACATCACACAATCTGTAAAAGAGCACTCAGCACGTAATATTTATTACACATAATTTATGTTTCCCTTTACCACTTATAAACTGTTGCACTTAATACGACGCTTATTCGAATAGCTATCCGTACAGCTGTGTTTCAAGGTGACAATATTTCACTATTACTAGATACTCTAGAAATACAAGTTTAGGCTTTTTTTACGGTTCAAAATGTTAAACTGGACTACTTTAAAAAATGAATAAAATGGATGAGAATTGTGAAGATGACACTTTACACATATATAGCTATGCACGTGCACTTACATAGTATGCATGTATGTATGTCCCTTCACCATCCTCCCCGTAATTATAAATGAAATCAACAACAATTAATAAAAAAATAAACAATATGTATCTATGTGTATAAACTAACGCATTCATAGATTCAATTATTCTAACTTATAAATAAACTTATACAATTTAATAGTAAACTAATATTATGTTCTATTTGTCTATAGTATCCCAACGCAAAAACGCACCTACATTACAGCATGTCATTCAACCAGCGTTATACAATATCAAATCTTATTCTGTATGTAATAGGGTTTATAATTCTAATCTAATAATTACTTTCTTAAGTAACAGAAAACCAATTGCATATTGTTCTTGTCATCCCACGATATTCAAATCGTAAACTATTACATAAATCTACCTAACTTAATTTACGGTTTGCGAATACCTAGTCCGCAAACCTTACAGGTCGTCGTATTACCCTACCGCTTCGCAAAATTTGCGGTTCATGTTGCGTACTTTTCTGCGTATCGGGCAATTGCGTTGTGGGAATATTGTCATCCTTAACTTCCAATTTTTCATAGACAGGAGAACTTTGTTCGTTAATCGTGAAAGCTGGTTTCAATCGATCGATTGAGATACGAGCTTCGCGATCGGGCAATTGAATTTTAAAAACTTTAGAATCACGTTCAAGTATCTTAAAAGGACCGTCATAAGGTGGTTTAAGTGATTTGTGAACGGCATCGTCTCGAACAAATACGAATTCTGTATTTTTTAAATCGGGATGTATGAATATCTTCTTAGAACTAAGCTTATTTCTAGTAGGACTATAAGAACTAATAGTTTCACGAATATTTTTAATCAAACTATATGGGTCATTGTTATGACTATCATTGGATCGTTCATAAAACTCGCCAGGTAAACGTAAAGATCTACCGAATGCTAACTGCGCGGCACTGACGCCACTATCCGTGCGAATGGCAGCACGCATACCGAACAACGCACTGGGCAGTTGCTCTAACCAATTGGTATTTTATTATCATCTTTACTTAATTTTGAAAATGCAGTACATAAAGGTTTGTGGTCTGTATACACAGTCAGAGGGCGACCTTCGAATAATTTGCGAAAATATTTAATAGATCTGTAAATGGCTAGCAGCTCTCTATCATAAGTTGAATATTTTTGTTCCGTTGGGGTTAATTTCTTTGAAAAATAGC
The DNA here is from genome assembly GCA_945859665.1 of Anorthoa munda. Classification (NCBI taxonomy): domain Eukaryota; kingdom Metazoa; phylum Arthropoda; class Insecta; order Lepidoptera; family Noctuidae; genus Anorthoa; species Anorthoa munda. Next base: position 12,146,466 of record OX243909.1, read on the forward strand.
CTAACGGTTTCCAAACACCGTCTACCTTTTGTTGTAAAACTGAACCTATAGATATATTAGAGGTATCGAACATTAACGCAAGTGGAACATCTTGACGAGGATGTGACAGTGTAACGGCCTTCTGTAGACCCGTCTTACATTGCACAAACGCGTTCTCAGCAACATCTGTCCAATTAATTTTAGTCTTATCATTCTTCTTCGCGTTATTTAAATACTTATTAAGCTCACACTGATACGAAGCCAAATTTGGTAAATGTGGCCTATAAAAATTTAGCATGCCTAAAAACCGTCTCAATTCGGCTACATTTTCGGGCTTAGGAAAATTCACAATTGCCTGTACTTTCTCATCGAGTGGTCTGATACCATCTACACTAACTTCATGCCCTAAAAACTCTATGCGCGACTGTCCAAAACAACACTTGTTTAAGTTTATCGTGATGCCGTAAGTATTGAAGCGTTCAAAAACCAACCTTAAATGTTCCTTATGGAGGGTGCTATTTTCACTAGCAATGATGACGTCATCCAAATAATTATATAAAAAATCCAAACCTTGTAAAACAGTATTATTCATGAAACGCTGAAATGTCTGTGCTGCGTTTCGCAAACCGAACGTCATGCGGGGAAATTCATATAAACCAAATGGGGTTATTATGGCTGTCTTCTCTATATCTTCCGGTGCTATACTTATGCAATGATAGGCTCTATTTATGTCTAATTTTGAAAATATTATTTTATTCGCCAACACGTATGTGAAATCATGCAATCGAGGAATTGGGTACCTGTCAGGCTTTGTTATCGCGTTTAAGTGACAATAGTCGCCACATGGTCTCAATTCACCGTTTTTCTTCGGAACAACGTGAAGTGGACTGGCCCAAGCACTTTTAGATGGCCTACAGATACCTAATTCCTGCATAATTCTAAACTCTTCCTTAACTTTGTTATATCTGTCTGGCGCTAAAGGACGAGCGCGAGCATGAACGGGTGGTCCCGTTGTCTCAATATAATGCAACACATTATGCGGAGGAGATTCCCTGAATGACGCTGGTTTTGTGATTTCGGGATACATACACAATAAATCATAATATGGACAACTCTCAATAATAGAATTAACGGAAGACTGTTGCATCTTTACAATTGCGGCTGATACATTTAAGTTTGTAGTTTGATCTATAAGTTTTCGCTGACTCATATCAACTAATATTTTATGATAGGACAAGAAATCTGCGCCCAGAATAGGCTGCTTAACATCAGCTATAATAAACTCCCAACGGTACGGTCTACGTAACTTTAAGTTTAGAACAAGCGACTTAACGCCATAAGTAGCAATTTCGGTACCGTTGGCAGCATATAATTTATAGTCAGAACACCTTAAGTTTTTTAAAAATTCTCTTCGTTACCGGTAAGATAGATACGTTCGCGCCTGTATCGACGAGAAAACGCAAACCTGAGTTGTAGTCCATTACTGATAGGCGGCTGCAGGGCACCACAGCGCAGACCTCCGCCGACGACTGCACCGCGCTTATTAGTTTTCCGACTGTGAAGATCTAGCATTTTCCTTTTTGCTGTTATCCCTTTGTTTCCACGCACAAGGAGGTACGCAGCGATTGGCTCTATGGCGATACCGAAAGTGATAACTGCATAACCAGTCTGGGGAATCCGTTGTGCGATTTCTTGATGACGATCTTGAATAACGCCTCGGATAACAGTTGTTACTTCTTGAGCTACCACGCCGCATGTTTGTCAACGTTGCATTGATTTTTGCAATCTCAGCTTTCAACTGCTCGATACCTGCCATAATGTCCGTAGATGGAATATGGGGTACGTCCGGAACACCAGTGGTTTTTATCACCGAATTTTAAAGTCACTGATCGCGCACAAATAGTCACAAAAGTTAGTACACTGTGGCCCAATAAAAACAATCACGTCGGGGTCACCAATTTTGAATACTATGTTGCGTGTATTTTGGTGGTCAAATGAAATAACAATTCACGATAAAATAAAATCGTATTATATTGTTCTCACATCAAACTTACAACAAATACTAATTAATTTTTACTCTAAACTATTCTACAACCTAACTTATCAGTATGAGTGCATATGAACGACTGGGAAGTGGCGTCCTATGCCGCCGGCGTCTTAAGTAATGTAGCGCCTGCGTTAATGTAAAAAAACAATCTTATCACTTCAGCAGGGGCGCTACAATTATCGTCCCAATTATTGATATCACGTGCACGTTCAACTTCTTCACACCAAGAATCGATATCGTGTAAACTAGGGTCGAAATTTGAAATATAAAAATGGTTTGATCTGACCTTGGACAAAGCACTCAAAGCTCTAATGAGGCGTTCGATAACGTCCAATGACGTTGAAGTACTTGCGAGCGACTCTCCAACAGTGCTGGTATGTGATGCAGTCGCCGCTGGTGGTGATGACTGCGGTGTCGACATGGCGACAATACCTGGCACCACGACAACATCCGTGCCCGGCACCGCCGCCGCAGTCACTGCTGGTTCGACGCTCGCTGCGTGAATATGGCTATTCTCCAGCGCATTGACACGCGCTAGAATAGCTCCAAGTGTCTCCTGCAACCCACCTACCTCATTGTCTTGTTCGCGCCTATTCCTACCTCTACCACAAGTAGCAGACCGTTCTGCCATAATTAAAATTTTACTATTGAACAAAAATCAAATTTTACTTTGCTTTTGCTTGTTCGCTGATGACCAGAGAGCGGTGCGGTGATAGACTATGGAGCCTATCCCAATTCTGATATAAGCCGTAACTTGTTTTTAATATTAAAAAACACAGATAAACACAGAAAATAATAACTTTAATCAATGATTCTAAATTACAAAAGTACAGCAAACATGAAGGTAGGTAAAAATATAACCAGACACGAATAAACAAGTAGGTAGTAAGAGATTATGAACCAGTTTACCAACAATGCGAACGTCATGAAGTCTCGATGCAAAAAAGGGGCGATACAAATGGTGCGCTGTGCTTAAATACCCTCGCTGTCATGTCAGTTGACGTTGAAAAGTGACGTCTTCATTCGAAATCTTCTTTATGCCGCATTTACACATTCGTGCGAATCGCGAGGCGAATGGTGAGGCGAATAACGAATACGCATATGTAAACAGTGCGCTTCCTATTCGTCTCGTGCCTCGCCTCGCGATTCGAGCGCTCGCGTAGGGAGCGGTTTTTCGGATGCGAATCAAAGGGAACGAATGGCGAACACCAACTTACTGTTTACACATTCGCCTGCATTCAATGGACAGCTAGCGCCCGACCCAAAAGGACGTGAAAAATAAATGGATTGGAGTGAAGAGCTAATTGTAGAATTCCTAGAACTTTATCAGAAGGAAGACCTCATTTGGAACCCAAAACAATTCAACCATAAAAATAGACAAACGATACATGGAACCGTATATCAACTAGTTTCAAGGGATTGCCAGTCAGCAAATTAAATTAAAGAAGAATTCATGAATGGCCTGTTTTCCTTATTTTTTTTATCCATCATCTGCGTCGACGGTTCTTTTTTACGCAGGTAATCTATATAATTTTATAAACGAAAAGATGTAGCGTGCATGCCGCAATAATTTTCACGTCCTCCATGTTCGTGTGCGAATGTCAAAATAATTCACTCCGCGAATGTGTGAACAGTAGTTCGCGACGGCACTCGTATAAGAATTTTTCGTCGAATGTTCGTCGGGTGACGAGGCGAATGGCGAACACGATTGTGTAAATGCGGTATAAGATGTAGCGTGCATGCCGCAATAATTTTCACGTCCTCCATGTTCGTGCGCGAATGTCAAAATAATTCACTCCGCGAATGTGAGAACAGTAGTTCGCGACGGCACTCGTATAAGAATGTTTCGTCGAATGTTCGTCGAGTGACGAGGCGAATGGCGAACACGATTGTGTAAATGCGGTATGACAATATAATAAAAAAATAGTATCTCGTTTTAGTAGGGTAAATAAAATATAACTTAGTTTTAATTACTTGTATTAATTAAATATAAATGTAAATACATGTAAATGTAAATATACTTGAATTGTGGACCGATTTTATATTATTTCAATTTTAAATTGAAAATGCTACCAATTATCCGACTATATATTTGTGACCAAATAGTATTTCGTAAAATGTTGTTTCGGTGTGGTGAAAATATGGCAAATGTAAAAAGTTCAAAAGAGGCTTCGGCCAAAAGCAAAAAGTTATTTTGTAAATCGGCGAAATGTAGTTCGGTAAAATAATATATATAGGTACCACATGATACTTCGATGATCTGAAAATATATTAAATAATGCATATTAGCCCTGACTTCTTTTTATTTAACTGCAAAGTTTACCTGTGATCTAGGGTATTTATATTCTGTGGATCTGTCTGTCAGGAGTGGCAGGTGTCAGATCTATGGTATTTGTTTGTGACTTGTGTTGTGTTACATTATTTCTGTGAGTACGAGACTACGAGTGTCGTAAAACAACAAAATTATTTTCTTTAAGTTCTAGTAAACTTAAATACGGTGGTTTACATAAAAATCAAACAAAATGATGCCAGGAAGGATTGGCAATTTACCTATAGCAAATGAAAACCCATTGGGTCTGTCGTGGCACGATTCTGCGTGGATACCTTTGCTTAGCCCCTCGAATATTATGGATTATTTTTCTGAAAGATCAAATCCGTTTTTTGACCGAACATGTAATAACGAAATTGTAAAGATGCAGCGTCTCAGCATGGATCAACTTCAGTAAGTATCTTCTTGTATCGACATTATTATACTAACAATTCGATCTTTATCGTGCTGTTTAAGTACACTTCAAGATCTCTTATTATTACTCGTGTAAAGTTCCTTTAATCCATTTGTGTTGCAGAAACATGACGGGACTTGAATACATTTTGCTGCATGTCCAGGATCCGATCCTGTATGTGATTCGTAAGCAGCACAGACATAGTCCCACTCAGGCTATACCTCTAGCTGACTACTACATCATTGCTGGGATTGTGTATCAGGCTCCTGACCTTGCCAGTGTTCTTAACTCTAGATTGGTAAGCTAATTTGGTTTGGAACTACAGATCTTTGAATCATCATTGTAATAAGTTTACTGATTATTAGAGTATGTTATTTTAATAGCTAATATGTTCAGAGGAAAGAAGTATTCCAGTAAGTAGCCTGGTAGAGTTCTTGACTGTACTTCTAGGATTCTCCTGAATGAGTTGTGGGTGTGTTGCATATCTATTCACTCCTAAACCACCTCAGGATATTGGATTAAAAATTTTGGATAGTGATCAAAAAGTAAAGTTTTATATTATATAAGTAGGGCTATTCTCCTTCCAAAAGGTCAGTCCCACACTAGCAAAAGGTAGAATTGTGTTTACCCTGTAGTGGGGCAATATATCCCAATTGATTAATATTTAGATAATGTTTTGTAGCTGTCTGCTGTCCATCACTTACAATGCTCATTTGAAGAAACTATGTCATACTCAAGATATCATCCCAGCAAAGGATACTGGTGGGATTTCAAAGCAACTAAACCAGGTATATATTTGTTTCCATTTTTATCTGTAACTAGCTGTTGCCCGCGGCTTCGCTCCCGTGGGCCACCCCACAGGACCCGTTTTCGGGATTAAAAAATAGCCTATGTTACTCAGGAATAACGTAGCTTTCTATTGGTGAAAGAATTTTTTAAATCGGTCCAGTAGTTTCGGAGCCTATTCGGTACAAACAAACAAAAAAATCTTTCCTCTTTATAATATTAGTATAGACTAAGGGCCGATTTCACCAATGAAACTTACCTAGTAGGTAATCTAGGTAGTTTCTCAGCGGTGTCAACCAATCAGAATGCTGTATTTGCATAAACTGAATTTAGTTGAACTAATTGAGATTAGTTTCATTGGTGAAATCAGCCTTAAGTGATGCTACTGTATCATGTACTCATCTCTCTGTTTATTGTTTCTAGGGCTAAGTCCATACAGTACTGGTCAATCCTCAACTAAAGATGTAAGCAGCACTCCTAAAGAAGAACCATCCACATTATTCCAGCGACAGAGAGTTGACATGCTGCTGGCTGAGCTGGTGAGGCAGTTCCCACTGCCTGTCACACAGGTACCAGGCCAAGTGAGTTTTTATTCCACATACTTAATAATAATATTATGTAGTCTTGATGAGTTTTAATGTTGACTGATAATAAAATATAGGTACATGTCATTCTAAAATAATCCATATTGTTGTAGGAATTACTCTCCCTTGGGGCTGATTTTAGCAATGAAACTAATAGCGATTAGTCCAACTAAACTCAGTTTGTGCAAATACAGCATTCTGATTTGTTGAGCCCGCTGAGAAACTTCCAATAAGTATAGTCCTCGCCAAACTTCTTGGCCGCCCTGAAGTTGGTTTACCGCATGCGCGAGGCACGAAACGGTGCCTTTTTTTGTATGAGATTTACTACTGCGCAGCCATTGTAGCCAACTTCAGGGCGGCCAAGACGTTTGGCGAGAACTATATGCTGTATTTGCATATACTGAGTTTAGATGAAGTAATCACGATTAGTTTCATAGGTGAAATCGACCCTTAGTCTCAGCATTGTTTGGTATAAGCTGATTGTGTTTAAATAATAATATTCAAATTTTTCAGACAAATGGTGTTACAGTTAAGACAGAGAATTCAAATGACAAAAGTAATGATAAAGCTGCAGATGGGAATTTAAATAACATAACAATAAAACAAGAGCCTGTAGACCCAAGCAGTTCAGACATGACTAATGGAGGTTTGCAAGGACATGTTGAAATCAAAACTGAAATCAAACAGGAAAATATGAAGCCACCACCAGAGAAGAAACCAAGATTATAAATATTTATCATGTATCTTTATTGAATAGATTAAATTAAGTAACAATGTCTAAGTCAGTGATTTGGTACCTATAAAAATTGGAATTTTAAGCAGTTAAAATTTCTTCCTTGTTATTGATTTACATAAGGGTAAGCTTACATAGAGATGTAACACCTTGCGGGCCCCAACCCCAATGTGCTCATTGCATTCTCTCTCTCTCTTCACTTTCTGGCAGCTCATTTTCTCTTATGGTCCATAGTGAAACTAGCAAATTTGACAATTTTAGCACCTATTTCTTTAAGTTTGTAGTTTCTTTGTATTTCATGATAGTAAATGTGTAAGCCCTAAGGACAACAATTTGTTCTTATAAATAAATAATAAAAAATTACTTTTCAACTAATTCCCTAGAACTACCCACTTCTTTCTCAGTGGTGTTTGATTAGCTGATTGTAGTCACACACACAGAAGTTCCAAAAAACTTGTAAATGTAAAATAACTAATAAGTCATCACAATGATTATTCATCTATATTGCATCTAAATAAAAATTCAGTGTTCTTCTCCTGTTGGATATTGTATAAATTACCAATATTATCTTGAGCATTTGCAACTTTTGTACAAATCTGACAGTTAATTCTGCGTTGGTCTTCTAAATCAGGTAAACCAGTTTTCCTTTCCTGCACACTGAAATCAAACACCAATAAAAGAAAATTTATTTTGGGGATTGCTTTGTCATAATCTTCCTGGCCCTTGTTCCATGATACTGATACATGGGGTAGGCGTAACACGTTTGATATAACATATCTACTGACCTTGAGATAGCTTCCCTGAAGCCTAGTTCCAAACCCATAGCAAATCCTTGTTTATAACCAACATTGAAACTATCTTGGAACACAGCTGTTTGGCCATCAGATGCACCATCCATGTAACCAATCTAGAGGATTATAATGATAAATAATTAAATACCATAAACTACCAAAAATAATAATAATCCCTAAATTTTATGTTGTTTACCTTAATGACTGGTTCTAAAGTGCGGGACAAAGTCTTTCTTGATATACTTTCATTGTATTCCGACATTAGTACTGTGTGCCAGTCACTAGTAGCTGTGTGTGTTGTTGTCAGGACCACTGATTCTAGGGTTGTACTTATGTTTCCTCCAGTACAAGCTGTTTTTGTTCCGTTTCTGTTAGCCGTTGTTCAGGGGAATAATCTATATGAATAATATATAAAAATGAATCAATTTTACCATAATGTTCTTAGATTATACAGTAAATCTAAGCTACTGTTGTTATATTATGCAAAACGTCAATGTATTGTAAAATCACTAAAAACTTCGAACAGAAAAGCAGTTATCTGCCTCGAAATAATCTAAAATATTATTTTTTTAACTTTGCCCCAAAGTACGAATTCCACCTGTATCGTGGGACCATTTACAAACTTAGATAAACTCACGTTTACAAACAGCCAGACCCGGAACAATTATCTGTAGGCCTTACAAATATTTGTTCCGTGCGGGAATCGAACCCGCCACACGCAGCGCCGAAGCCGATCGCCAAAGAGTAAAATAATAATATGGGAGCCGATCGCTCTTCCACTGCGCCAACCATCTATGTAGTAAAAAAAATTACTTCTAGGGCGAATATTGTAAGAACATAAGTTTGCCAAACTTGAGTAACTGCTTTTTTTAATATATCGGCATGTAATAACTTACATTTATATTTACAGTGAAGATAAAATCTTTTTCTTTAAATAATATCTTTCCTCAACCAAACCACAAATACAAACAAGCACGTCACGTGCGCGCCTTCTTGACGGCTGAGGCTGACCACAGACTACTTAGAGATACTACGTATAGGCTGACAGCTCGTGCCTCGCGTGCTCACAGATTAGTATTAACTCTTTTTGCGCGTGCTACACATGGCAACATTGGTGTGCTTGAAGTTAATATCTTATAATAGTCCCCCTGCTTTGGCCGAAATCGCTTTGGCGGCCAATCTCATCGGAGTATTGACACAGTAAAGACGGAACCACACTTACGTGTCGTGGGCGCGTGGTGTACGTTCCAGCCTACGTCATAATAAAGGTGGAAACATACTATTAAAACAACACGCTTCGCTAGTATCATAGCCAGTGCCAGGTCTCGTTTTTGTTTTATCCCAAGTCTGATCACAATTTATCCTAGATTATAAGTTAAATGAAAAATATCTCTTTTTTTTTAAATATGCTTTCCCTCTCCGTACTATCTATATTTGATACATTTCATGCAAGATCATAAGACATTACAATCTATAATATAATAATTACAGACCAGTTTTTACTAGAGTCTGGCCAACGAAAGTGTGATCTGAAAAACGCGGCAAATTCAAAAAATCTTAATGTGGTATCACCAACTATACCTCTGGTTAAATGTTTTGATACTTGTATTATTTGTATTTATTATAATTTATTGTTTTTATTTTATTGGCTCCGTTTGGTGAAGTGTGACGGAGGCGTGACTGTCATGGATGTGAGTTAAAAAACGAGTGTGTAGATTTATTGATTAGTATGTACATAATATTAACCTAGGTGGGTTAATACATTTAATTTATTAATTACTTAATCATCATACTCAAAATCAGAGTCCAAAAATTCAACCACTTAGGATTCATTTGTATCTGCATCATTATCTACAATTATTATAAATTTTTCCAATACTTCTTCTGTTATGTGATCTGTTTGTTTATATTTATTTTCCACATTTATTACATGGTCCGTAATTTTTTTCAGTCTTCTGCAGTTATTCGACCAAATGCAGAACATTGAAACATAAACATAAGAAAATGTATCATCATATCGTAAATATATAACAATCAGCCAACATGGATCAAGATTACCAAGTCATACTAACAATCGCAATCACAGACTTTGACGTACCTTTGACAGCATAATAATGTTGCCATATTAAAACTTTGGAAATATCCCAGATCACGCTTTCGTTGGCCAGACTCTTTAAGAATATTTGAAACCATTAAAAAAAACTGGTTATTTAGGGATTTTTACCATACCAAATACTTGACTACTTCATTGAGACTATGATAGCCGTGTCGAGAAAGATGTTTTAAGAAATTGCGGGTTCAAAGGAAATATTTAAACTTAAGTCCATCATTACAAATTTGACTCAAATAAGTTAATCATTTCTATTAAAGCATAAACATAAAAATTACCCTCACCGAGTTTGTACCCTAAAAATTACCGTGCTGATGAAACATTACTCTAAATTAGGGTAAATTACCCTAAGTTGGCACCACTGATCATGCTCTCGATTGACTGACGCGTGGCGTCGGGTGTTAAATAGAAACACACTGTGTGCGAAGCGTCGGGTGACGTGTGAGCCCCCTCTCCCAGCAACTCGCTGATCCAAACCGACTGCGTGTTACCGCGTGTGATTGCGTGTCTCAACATGGCGTGTTGACTATGTGTTTCTGACCATATTCAATTATTTATTCGATTAGTACTTCAACGCGTGAGAAGGCGTCGGGTGGCATGGCGTCGGGTCGGGTGTTAATAATATGTTTCCACCTTTAAACGATTTTTGTAGCCAACCAACTGCGTCAGTAGGCGCCACGACACGTAATTGTGGTTCCTTCTTAACTCTCAAGGTCAAGCGCGAGCCTTTCTATAATAAATAAAAATACATAAAGTCAAACATAGAACCTCCTCCTTTTTGGGAAGTTGGATAAAAATAAACTAATAGTATAGATCTACTAAATTATCCCAATAGTAGCTAGACCAGTCTCAAAGCCGCCCAATGGCAGCACCATAGTCTAGTCTGGCAACACTGCTGTTAGTACGTCAGTCAGTACGACTAGTATTATGACGTAGTTTTATTTTCTCTGTGACTAGTATATAGTATTATACTTATCTGTGGTTGTTACGTCTGACGTCTGTGTTTGGAGCAATTGACAATAAATTGACATATGCGGTCTTCACTGGTCTTCACTCTGTAGTCGGAGAGGGCTCTCTATACCCTATATATTATTTTTCTCTGTGGTTTGGAGGTTATGTTCTTGTGTGGTGTGAAACCGTGTGAATTGCTGTAAATAACAAAATACAAACATTACTGGTCTAGGAATCATTTGAAGTATCAATATGAAAAAAAGTAAGAAGTATCTTGGAAAAAAGAGGGGTTCGTTGAAGCCTACCACAAAAAAAAAGAAGAAAGCTGCGGAAGAAAGAGTTGTAAATAAAAAAGCAATTTTTAATAGATACAAAAATGCTCAAAAAATCGAAGAAGAAATGCAGAAGAAAAGACAAATGGAAGAGAGATTACAGCAGCGAGTAACATATTCTGAAAGTGAGGAGGAGGAGCAAGATGCATACGATCAGTTATTGTCCTGTTTTGGCAACAAAAAGAAACAAGCTGTAGCAGAAAGTGATGAAGAAAGCAGTAGTAGTAATGACATGGAGGAGGATCTGGACACGAATGAAGGTCCCGCACATAGTGACATTGATGATGACCAAGAAAGTACTAGCGGAGAACATAGTGATGAAGATGTTGAGGTAATTAGATTCTACAATAACCAGTTGTGACATGGATCTGGAGCATGTAATGAAAGAAAATGCATTGGTTACTACCTCCTTTAAATTACAATGTAAATTGTAATTTAAAGGAGGTAGCCATGGCCATGCCATGTATTTTACCATGTGTACAATTCAAAGCAAAGAAAATTAAATTACCACACAACTTGATTTATCTCCTGCTGAAATATATTTGCACAATGTTCTATAGTACAAAGGAGTGCATAATAAATAATTGACTATACAGCTGTTTACACAAAATATTATTTTTAATTTTGCTACAAACTTAAATATGTGGTTATTTCCAGGTGCCCGTAGAACATGAAATGGAAACTGGGGAAGATAATGTGTCCGATGATCCTTTCACTATACATCTACAGCATGACCTAGGAGACGAATTACTAGTCTCTCTTACCAACAAACCACCAGCTGTGGAGACGACAAACAAAACTTGGCCAGTTTTAGGAAACCTATCTGTAGTTATACCAAAGCCTGTAGAGACACTTTCTAAGAAAGTTAAACCAAAAGTTTCATTATTAGAAGAAAACACATATGCAACAATGGGAACAGAGCCTACACTGATTAATAAAATAGATTTCCGGCAGTTGCACATCAAATCACAAATACATGGCAATATAGTATCAGCTAATAAAACCAATTTAATAAAAAGAGATTTAGAACTTACGGAAATATTCACACCATTGCAAAAGGAACTGTTTTCTATTTTTAATAACTATCAAGATCTATATTATCCTGAGAGATCATTTAGCAATGCAGATGAAATAAGATATGCATACTGCCTTCATGTAGGAAATCATATGTTGAAAACTAGAACTAAGATCCTGCATCATAATGCTAAACTCTCCAAGAAGAAAGACTTGTCTGATGAATATCGCGATCAGGGATTGGTGAGGCCTAAGGTATGTATAGCAAAACTATAAATAAATGATAAATAAATGATAAATGATGTAATTCTGTAAGTTTGTTTGTACAAACACTTTCACATGTCGATCATATTTTTTAAAACTAGATGAGGTCGGCGTTTCCTGTCTGACTACTCTGAGAAGAAAGGCCGAAACAAACTCAGAGGTCACAGTCTCTTTCAAGTCCAGACAAAATCTTGGTTGATGTAGACTGATGTCTGAAATGGTCTTTTGAGAAAAAAACCAGCCAGATTGAGTGGACCTGTCCAGTCAGTGCACGCATTTGTCAATAACCGTGCAGCTCAACTTAGAATTTAAGGAGTTCAACGAATTGACGAACAATACCAAAGAAAGGACATTCGGGTAGGCCGCATAAATACTCAAACTGCCAGACCATGATTAAAAACTAACTAAGATAAATTAAAATTAAAAAAAAGAATGATCCACATAGTCTTCACATTCATAATAATTAAAATAAAATAATATAATACTTTAAAAAGTAAATATTCTTGTCATTGCAAGAAAAATTAAAAAAAAGAAAATAAAAACTAAATTCACATAGAAAAAAAACAAAAAAATAAAACGAAATTAATTGGAGCAGCTCAATCCCAAGCCTTTTTGTCCTCAACGTAATCTTTAATGTTATAAAACGCGTATGTGCACTTAGTTTGTTAGGGATCTGTAAACAGGTTGAGATTTTTAACAGGAGTATATATAAAATAGTTGATTTAACAATCTCATACTAAGGTTCTACTTTAGTGACACCTGTACCCATAATATTATTCTAGAAACAGCAGAAACAGATTATTGTTTAGCAGCTGTTTATTGAATTCACAAAAACATAATATAATTTTTACAGGTTCTTATTATGGTGCCCTTTAAGAATGCTGCTTATAAAATAGTCAAAACCTTGATAGATATTCTTGTACCTAAAGAATCAGGGGAAGTAGTTAATAAAAAGAGGTTTGAAGAAGACTTCACAGGTGGGGAACTGATAATGCCCCGGAAGAATCCCAAGCCTGAAGACTATGAGCTTATGTTTAGTGGCAACTCTGAAGACACATTCAGACTTGGCATGACAGTTACTAAAAAAACCCTCAAGGTAAGTTTTAACCCACAGACCGAAAATTCTATCTTTGAATAAATATTATTGTATGAAGATAAAATCAATCAATATATTGCTTATTTATAATTTCATTTAACACTTGATTACAGCTCTATACAGATTTTTACTCTTCAGACATCATAGTGACGTCACCTCTGGGTCTGCGCATGATAGTGGGTGCGGAGGGCGAGGAAGAACGCGACTTCGACTTCCTGGCATCCATAGAAGTGCTGGTGATGGATCAGACTGATGTCTTCCTCATGCAGAACTGGGATCATTTGCTGCATGTTCTTGATCATTTCCATTTGCAGCCCAAGAAAACTCATGGCACGGACATCTCAAGGGTCAGGTCTTGGGCTGTTAATGGGTGGTCTAAGTATTACAGGTTAGTTTAATGATATTCATATAATTTGAAAGTTACAAGCAGTACTTACTTGTATTTATAAGCAGTATAATTGTAAAGTATTTTTCTTCTTTTGCAGGCAAACTCTTATATTCTCATCTGTAGCATTGCCAGAAATAAAGTCTGTCATAAATAGGAAATGTCACAACTATGCAGGAAAAATCTTTATCGAGAATCCTGCTCAAGTTGGCAGTATACAGCAGGTGATGGTACAAGTGCCTCAGGTCTTTCACAGGTAAACAATATTTATTTAGATATATAAATATTGATGCACTCGGCTTTTAGAAGGATAAAATCTTTATATTCATTAATTACTGTGGGCTGTCTGGGGTGAATGCAGATACTAATTGATGTAATCTGCAGTCTTATTTCGTAAGTGAATACGGCAATGCAAAGGGTTTGACCGCTATCAATCGATCAATCACACAGACGGAAATCCACATCGCGTCATTCATCTCGCATGTGATTGGTCGATTTGATAGCGGTCAAACCCTTCGCCTTGCTGGTTTTTGTGCTTGGGTGACGGCAATATAGGCGCGCCTATCACATGGGATTTGAATATGTAGTAACTTTTCCGCGTGGCTTCGCTCCCATGGAAGGTCTATACTGAAAAAACCGGGGGATTTTTTAACAAAAAAATTAACCATCGAAATAATAAACCGAAAAGCAAAAAAAAAACAAATAAATTAGTCTAGCATTTTGAGTTAGCGCAAAACAAATAAACATGCAAATTAGTAGCCTAAACTATCTAAAGCTTAGAATAAGTTGAGCTTCGTTGATTGTTTGCTTGACGCCGCCTCAAAATGCAAGACTAAAAGTTTAATTTTTGCTTTTCAGTTTGTCATTTCGTTGGTTCAATGTTTTGTTAAAAAGGTTTTTTTCGCTTTTATGTTTACATAATTTCAACAGAATCGGTCCACAATTTAATAATTCAGTAGGAAAATAATTATCAACCTAAAATCCACACAAAAATAAAATGCACCACTTTGGTTTTATTTTTTTTATTAAAATGTGGCCAACTTTGAGGTACCTATACTATTTCCAATAAAAAAATATTTTACTACTATAATACATAAAAAAAAATAGATATTGAATTGAGAAATGTATAATTCGTATTGTATTCTTTAAGTTACTGTAAAAGCTCGAACTACGGTAAAAACTAGGATTTACCGGTACAACCTGATTTAGAATTTAGCAAGTCTTACTGGTGAGAGCCTGAAATGATCTATTGTAATAATTAATTTCGGTCTTTTACCAGTAATCAAATCTTAGGATATACGTCGAATACTTGTAAATGTTGAAATATTGCAATGTGGCCCACTATGATACGAAATGATGAGAACAATATTAAGTACTGATTGTTTTGTTTCACCAAAGTCGGTACTATGTTAATTAGACGATTTTTTTAAGACATTTGCACAGGAAATGTTTTGAAATCATGTTGCTACGTTTTTTTTTTTTTAAAACATGTATTTATTTCGAAAATCCTAAGATTTAACGTGTTATTTCTGGTAAAAGACTTTTACCAGTAAGACTTGGTAAATCTTAGGTGCTACCGGTAAATCCTAGGTTTTACTGTAGTTCGGGCTTTTACAGTAACATATATAGGTATACTAGCTTCTGCCAGCGGCTTCGCCCGCGTGAATGTCGAAAATTATTCCAAGGGAACATATTCCTGAGATAAAAAGTATCCTATGTGCTATTCCAGACTATAATCTATCTCTGTGCCAAATTTCATCCAAATCCGTCCAGCCGTTTTAGCGTGAAGAAGTAACAAACATACAAACACACTCACAGAATTTGGCCTTTATAATATTAGTGTGATAAACAAAAAAAAATCCTCTTTATAATATTAATTTAGATAATTTCTCTATACAATCTAATAATGGTTTAATTTAGATGGATTAAAATATTAGTTTGCCATATTATAGGTTTGCAGCAGCTAATCCCCTAGAGGCAGTGGATGCCAGGTTCCAGTACTTCATCAAGGAGATACTGCCGAAGCAGCGCGACACGCTCATGAGCCACACTCTCATCTACGTGCCCAGCTACTTCGACTATGTGCAGTTGAGGAACTACTTCAAAAAAGAAGACATTGGTTTCGTTCAGATCTGTGAATATTCTAAGGTGAGACAATGAGCTTATAGTAATAGAAAAATAAAGAAAAAAAGTGTTAATTTGTCATAAAACCACATATATAATATACTTACATAACTACTACTACTATATTAACTCGTATAATAGTGAGGATATAATTATGTCGTTAGAAAAACTAATATCACAGAATAAATAAAAGTACAAGTACAGAAGAGTCACTTCGCGCAACAATTTATAGAAATAGACTCTTGTTAGTAATCAACAAAGTGCAATTCAGCTCGCATAAGCGCTCAGTGCTTAAAGCGATATTCACCTAAACGTTGTCGCTCTGTTGCTGTCTGGCGCGGCGTGACGCGCTAGAGTTGTCGGCTTACCGCTGCTACTATAAAATTCATCATCTATCTACCTTGTCGTTGTACCTACTTTGTTAGGTACCTAATTTTTTGTATTTCGCACATCTATTCATTATTTAAGACACTCCAAGAACACATCCTACTAATATTTTAAATGCGAAAGTTTGTGAGGATGGATGTATGTATGTTTGTTAATCTTTCACGCAAAAATTACTGAACTCATCTGGATGAAATTTGGCACAGAGATAGATTATAGTCAGGAATAGCACATATGATACTTTTTATACCGGAAATATGTTCCCTCGGGACAATTTTCGACATTCACGCGGGCGAAGCCGCTGGCAGAAGCTAGTACTTTATTAAAAAAACTCCATCTCATTATGCACCTACTACCGACAGTTACAGAGTATTTATATAATTATTTAAATACAACAAAATAGCTTTTCTTTCAATATCTTTCGGGATTGTAAAAAAAGATAATATCGATTCCTTGTTTTTGCCTTTATTTAGACACCCGTAAACACAACTGTATCTTTTATAGGACTCATTATAAGATCGTTTAGAAGTCATCGTTCTTTGCAAAAATCACAGTACAAATAATAACTCGGCTAGCGTGCGAGCGAGACGAGCGGTAAGCGGCAACCTACTGCGATATTCCTATTCACACGGAGCGCCGATCGAGCGACCGATCGTACCTAAACTGCGGAGTGAGACCCCCCTTTTAATGTGTACTTATTTTTCGCTTTGTTTTTAACTGGTTTTAATTAAATTACAGGATGCAAAAATCGCGCGTGCAAGAGATATGTTCTTCCACACAGAAGCCCACTTTTTGCTGTATTCGGAGCGAGTCCATTTCTTCAGAAGGTTTAGGATAAAGGGCATAAGGCATATCATATTTTATCAGCCCCCTACGTATCCACACTTCTTCTCGGAATTGTGTAATTTCATGCAGGTGAGATGAAATGTCATAAATTTTTGTTCCTTATTACGCTTCCCACACATTGAAATTCACAGGCATACTTTATATTGTCCAGAATAAAAAGTAGCCGAATAGAACATCAATCTCATAAACCAAGTTCATGGACAAAAAAATTGCTGCGGAAAATTAAATTTTTCGCTTTCTTACTTTCAAATACAATCCCTGCCGTCGGCAGCAGAAACAGCCTCAATTCATTTCATTTATTCATAAAACAATTAACATTATGTTGATTATATACACATGCAATTTACATAAAAATACAAATAACTATGAATTATTAATTAATATTTCAAGTGTAAGTTGTAAGTCTCATCGATAAAATATTATTGCTTTTACAAACTTTTATTACAAGGTTTTATTTACCTGTCCCGGTGTCTGTAATCAAACATTGCGAGATAAATTTGAGCCACTGCCCGATTGAGGTGAAATTTGGCACAAATGGTCCTTTTTCAGGGCAATTTCTTGTATTAAAACACTTTTTTAACCCCTTTTTATAGGACGGCTCATTCAAGTGGCTAGTAAACTGGACAATGACTTCAAGGTCGTCATCTCATAGATTTTTATTTGTATTTTGAACCGTATGAACATTTACGACCCGCGTTAGAGCTCACTGGCCCGCCAACTGGCCAGCGTTCAAGTTTGTCGCGCGATATAACAAATTCGCGCCTTTTTAAGGTTCCGTACCCAAAGTGTAAAAACAAGACCCTATTAAGAAGTCGCAATTTTGACAGATGATGTATGTAACAAATACTAAAAACAGAATAAAACAAATATTTAAGTTGGGCTCCCATACAACAAACGTGATTTTTGTGCCGTTTTTGCGATAGTGGCACGGAACCCTTCGTGCGCGAGTCCGACTCGCACTTGGCCGGCTTTTCAAGATGGTCCGTTAACCGGCCACCATGCATCCACGCATACAAAGGCGCGAATTTGTCGCGCGACGAACTTGAACGCTGGCCAGTAGGCAGGCCAGTGTGCCCTAACGCGGGTCGTAAATGTTCATCCGTCCGGCCGTCCAAAAACTTAAAACTTATTTCTAATCGAGTGATTTTCTATGTCCACAGGAGGTGAACCAGAACAAATTCGGCGGCAGCGAGTGCAACATGACAGTGACGGTGCTGTTCAGCCAGTACGACCTGGGCCGCGTGGCCGCACTGTTGGGCGCCGCCCGCCTCGCGCGTCTGATGCGCTCCGACAACCACGTACACATGTACGTCACCGGAGAAAAATGATATTAATAAATTGTGATAATTATTCTGGATTTTATTGTAGTACCTTATCAGTTAGTTTTATGGTTAACAGGTCTGTAGCGCGACTTATGCCGGAGAGCGTCTTCAACAATAAGCTTTCAGTATTTACCACACTCGTCTCCATCTATATATGTCATGGACCAAGCGATTAATCAGAGCATTACCTATGAATCTAGTCAAGGCAAAACGGGCAATCTAATGAATACTGAATTTAAACTTTTATATTTTATGACATGGTCTGGTCATCATGAATATTGCTACCTAACGGTTGGGCAATTCGATAAATTATGGTCAATGAATTAGTCCAAGAGCGAGCTCGGGAGCTTAGGGATAGGTTAGGTTCGAAGGAGATGGCAGGAGCTGAAGTGAGCCAGCAAGCGAGTGAACTCAGTTCTCGTCATCTTCTTCATGTTTAGGTTACTTGAGACCCTGTAGACAGAAATAGGAACCCCGCGCAGCGCAGCGGGCTCCGTCGTCTTTGTTGCTTAAATAGTAATCGTACTTACCTATTCTATTAAAACCAATTTCAACATTAAAATAATTAAAAAACCGGCCAAGTGCGAGTCGGACTCGCACACGAAGGGTTCCGTACCATTATCGCAAAACACTGCATAAAAATCACGTTTGTTGTATGGGAGCCCCCCTTAATTTATTTTATTTTAATTTATTAATTATTATTTTTTGAAGTAAATATACAACTAAACATTCTGTGAATATTTCAAGCGTCTATTTGTTGCCGTTATAAATATCGAGCAAGAAACGGCAAAAATATCACGTTTGTTGTATGGGAGCCCCCCTTTAATATTTATTTTATACTGTTTTTAGTATTTGTTGTTATAGCGGCAACAGAAATACATCATCTGTGAAAATTTCAACTGTCTAGCTATCACGGTTCATGAGATACAGCCTGGAGACAGACGGACAGACAGACAGACGGATCGCGAAGTCTTAGTAATAGGATCCCGTTTTTACCCTTTGGGTACGGAACCCTAAAAATAACACATCTTCACCCGGCCCAATAAGTGATGGCCATTATTCAGAAAGCCCGGTCTTTTATCATATTGCCTACTCAAATTGGGTATTTGTTCAAATGAATCAATGCATTATGAATAATGCCCGTGCACCTTTTTTTTTTTTTTTTTTTTTTTTGCGTGGAGAAATGCTCATGCATACTGCACTACCACGGGGAGATAGTGCAGTTATGTGGGACTCTAACCCACTAAAACTCCACGGTGTCCTCCTGTGCCGCTTATGGCGGGAACACGGGTACGCGTTAGCACTCACCGCGAACCCGCCGCGGCTGTCCGTCACCGGACCCTCCTCTGGGGATTACCCCCCCATCACCGGCGCACCAGAACACACTGCGCCGTGACCACCCCAGGGACCAAACCAGTACATGGGTGCCAGACGACCCCGTGTATGGCACCCTTGGTCCCCTTGTGACGGGTCAAGGTCAATGGCCCCGCCACCTACCATGTTTCGGCCGCAGGGGATAGGGAGAGCGGCCAACGCTTTACCGACACTCCTCTTCTCCTGCGGCCCCACCGCGTCCGCCATCAGACGGTGGCGACCCCGTCCAGGCCGCGGAAGGTAGGGAGAGCGGCGCACCGCAATACCGGCACTCCTCTCCCGCCGCGGCAACCCTCAGCCGTGATATCGTATGGGTTTGGGAGACCCCATACAACATCACGGCCCGCCTCAGTTGCGATGTTGCCCAGGCAGCACCGCAACCTACATGTTGGCTGCTACGTCGTCGGCTTAATCGGCAAAAGCCCTGACGAGCGGCCCCTCCTCGGGTTCCTCTTCGCTTCACCGTGGGTGACCAAGCCACGGTTACTGAGCCCCCCCGCATCGACAAAGCGGGAACCCACCGGGGGGGAATGCCCGTGCACCTAGCCGTGTAACTTGTGCCCTGATTAATCACTTGGTCCATTACATATATACCTACTAATATTTTTTGCCGATAAAAAATACACTTTATATACAAGTTTTTTAGTTTCGTTTGATCCACTATATATTTTTTTACTTCTCCCCACACTAGAAATTTCTCCTATATCGTAGGTGCATTTACAAACATATAAACAAACAACGAGACCGGAACAACTAACATTACCTAGGTCATACAAATATTTGTGCCGTGCTGGAATCGAACCCGGCACACGCAGCGCAGCAGCCCACCGTTCAACCACTGCGCCAACCGTGTCGTATATGATCTGTGGTGTCGTGTATAATTATTGAGTAGGTACAGGTACTACGTAGCGGTACTACATTAGCGATTTACCAACGTTTCCGCACAAATTTTGACTATTCTGAATCGGGAACAAAATTCCTGAAGAGCACAGAAGCTTAGCTGTTCATTGATGTGTTACGGTTTCGTTTGAGCATATAATATCTACCGTGGATGAGAGATCTATTTCGATTTCCCGCATCCGTGCGTTCAATGAAACTGTATCGAATCAGTTAGCACAGTTTAATCGCATGAATTTATCGACATAGTCTTATATCTTTGTGCACTTTGTGCAGATGTATGGTTATGTACAACGATAACATTATGAAACTTGTTAGGGATTATTTTTTAACTGGGACAACTTCAAGCATGGAGAAGTCTTAGTCCATAAAGAGCTATGGGGAAACTAAATAACCTATGCCAAAATTGTTTTCATGAAAAACAGAGCGAATGTTTCATAAGACAGTTTCTCATTACCAATTAAACAACTCGCCGTGGCCCTCCTTCTCTTACTTACCTACTTAGAGAGTGCGTAAGTTATCACAGTTTTCTCAAGGAAATAAAATAAAACGTTGAATTATTATCAAAACATTTTTATATTCGACAACACTAGATACATACATACATTGCCTCAAAGAAAACGACTACGCACATAAAACAACATTTTAAACAAAAATAAGTCTATAATTTTAATTTCTAATAATGCACCTACTTTAAGTCTAATTACGAATATAATATTAGGCATTTCTCTAATACACAGCTATAAGCTACATCATAGGTACATCATAAAAATCTCACTAAGCCACTGACTACTAAACAATAATACATTCTTTTGAATTTAATAACTACCTAACTAAATCTCTTATGTAATAATGGCTTGCTCACCTACTTTGCAGTTGCAGAACCAAGAGGAGCTATCTACTAATATTTCAACACACTCACTCGAAAACTGACTTCTTTCCCATCGCTTTTAGGTACGCAAAGTAGTGTATTTCGCACTCGTACTGTAATATAAATTATTAATTAAGATAAATGCGGCGCGGCGGTTAGCCATCACCATATCTGCGAGCCATTTCTCATAATAATTTGTTTATTGTTTCGAGTGTGTTAAAAAATGTCGTTTAATACATAAGGGCATTTGTCAATGCAGTCGCTCGGCTCCATAGCGGCCTCGCTTTCAGTTCAGGTATTTATTCAGCCTCGACTGGAATGACAAAGTCTGGCGTCTGCCCATTTGTATCAAAACTGTACTATAGTGCAAGATAAAACAGATGTACGTGATACAATGCAAAGTAGGTTTAGGTAGGTAAGGTGTTAATTACAGATTTTTTAAGGAGTCGCTGTGGATGGATGGAGAGGGAGAGTTTGGCCAAAGAAAAGATGCATGGATTGTGTGAGGAGTGATATGAAAGAAAAGGGAGTCAGTGATAGCGTGACAGAGGTATGGTATATACAGGACGGTATGGAAGAAGAAAACGTGTTGCGCCAATCCCAAGAATGATGGGATGGGATAAGGGCAGGAAGATGATGACGTTAAGGGTACACTAGTCGACGGCGCGAACTTTTTTGTGCGCGGGGTTAAAATGCGTGCTATATCAACCGAAAACACGTGCGGAACACATAGATGCTGTTATGAGCAGTAAGAAGCTAGTACGCGTACGAATACACACTTTTGAAAATTTGTAGCGAAATGGATGATGGTTTAGAACGAAAACGAGTGCGCGAAATTTTATAAACAGACCTTTGGGAGTCTGGATATCATGAAAAAACGACTGAATGTATCTGTTCAAAATAAAATTATTTGCATTGTTGAACTACTAATCTATCCCTGTATGGAGGCCGTTTTTCAATTTTCCTTCTTCTTATGGTACTTATTTGCGCCCAAAAATGCGTTAAAATGAGTGTTAAAATATGGAACTTTCGAAGCTCATAACTTTCATGCAAATTGTTTTTTTACTTTTTTGCTTCCATACAGGGCTAGATAATGATGAGACAAATTGATATTATTTTGAACTTATAACGTCAAACAGTGGAGTAAAAGCCAGACTACGTTTGTATGGAAGAATTTTCGACTAGTGTACCCTTAAGGAGACGCTAGCAAGGTATTGGGTAAAAGATAGGTAGGTAGTCGTAGTGGTTATTGTTTTCTAACAAGATTAGTACTGTGGCAAGGCCACTGCAGCGATTGCACTAATTTCTCCAGGTTAGAATTGCCTTCAAATATCATTCATGAAATAATCAAGCAATCGCGTAATTTTTACTTTTTTATTGATGCCACCATACCAAATAGGTAACATTGATATTTTTTATCGTTGTCTTCGTTGCTGAAGTTTGTGCCCGTCATTGAAAGGTTGCAAGTGGAAGCAGTGAATCTGTCATTCACTGCTTCCAATGCTACTGAGTCTTCGGCTCTTCTTAGGGCAGTGGTCATCGTGAGTCCTGTTATCACCCTTATCTGATCTAAGCAGCGAGTAGATGATCGTCAACGTGGTCTTTGCCCGATCACTTTTTCCACTACAACAAGTTCTTTTAGGTTGTTTGGGTGCCTCCAGATGAAGCATAGATAACCTTTGTTAAACACCTACATTTGTTACGGTGGCCAATATTTTTTTTTAAACTATTTACCTACGCAAGTAGTTTTACTCCTTAAGTTTAGGTATATGTAAGCAGTTGGAAGAAATTTGGGAATTTATAATGATTTAATTTAGGCACATTAAGATATACATAG
Organism: Anorthoa munda; assembly: GCA_945859665.1. Classification (NCBI taxonomy): domain Eukaryota; kingdom Metazoa; phylum Arthropoda; class Insecta; order Lepidoptera; family Noctuidae; genus Anorthoa; species Anorthoa munda. Next base: position 12,169,916 of record OX243909.1, read on the forward strand.
GTAGCCATTACATTACATTATTACCTATCCTACTTATTATTTAAATCTTAGAGTTCGCTGTCACCATTATTTTTTTATTTCAGTTCAGCCTTCCGATGTCACTGGCGCCAAAATAATATCTAGGTCATATTTGTATTTTAATATTAAATTATACTAGAAACTTATGTCCGGTCCCTAAAATATTGACAATAATGATTAACGGTAGTTACGAGGGACGCCTGAAAAGTTTTGAGCCTAGGGTATTGAAAAGCAGATAGGATTGTACAAAAAAAATATTTTTCTAAGTAGTCGCCCACTACTTCAGTACATTTGAGATAAAGGGTATTTATCCCAGTGAATAATATTCCTCATCTTTGCCTTCGAAATGAATTTCTACCACTGCCTTAATTTCTTCGTCACTAGCAAATCTGCGTCCTCTGAAGGTCTTTCTTCAAATTGGAAAACAGGAAATAATCGTTGGGGGCTAAGTCTGGACTGTACGGTGGGTGGTTAATTTCTTCAAATCCTATCTCGCTCAGGGCACGATTTGCAACTCGCGCAAGGTGCACGGGCACATTGTCCTGCCAAAACAAGACTCCTCTCGCTAGCTTGCCTCTCCTTTTCTCGACAACCACTTCACGTACTTTTGTTACCATTGCGCCATTGTAGTTTTTTTAGGAAGGTAGTCAATGAGCAGAATCCTCACAATCCACAAACACAGTGGCCATGAGCTTGGATGACGATCTTTCCACTTTGAATTTCTGCGGTGGCTTTTCTCCCTTTTTACCCGGCTGCAAGGAAAGGGTTATGTTTTTAATCCCATGCTTTGACTCTGGATCATACTGTCGGATCCATGTATCATATCATATATTAACAGTGACAATCCGAGAAAAAATTTCGTCAGGATTGTCACCACAAATGTCCAAAACCTCCTACGACGTTTCGACTCGACGCTGCTTGTCCAGTGGCGTGAGCATTTTTGGGACCCATTGCGCACAAACCTTTTTCATGTACTTACAAATGATTATGCAAAATGTCGCTGATTCTTTCTTTGCTAATGCTTATGGTTTCAGCTATCTGCCACAACTTGTTTCGCCGATCTTCTAGAACCAAGTTTTTTTTACTTTCTGACTATTTTTTCGGTAACGGACGCCCTGACCGGGATCATCTTCCAGCGATTCTCTGTCATGCTTGAATTCCCAGCTCCAAGTTTAATGGTGGCAAATGAAGGTCCAGACTCTCCATAAACTGAAAACATCTCTTCAAATTTTTTCAACGGCGTTTTGTTCTTCTTTGTGAGGTATTTTATGACAGTTCTGTATTCCCATTTCGTAAAATGCGCGGATGACTCAGACATGGTGATGTTTATGATATAATTACTGCAAACGGCTAATGATTTAAAACTCTGTAGATATTCTTACTAATTAAGGTTCTCGCAATTAGTGAGTGATATGTAGCTTGAGACTATTGGTGATACTTATTGGTTCTTAGGTTCAAAACTTTTCAGCCGCCCTCCCTGGTAGGTATCACTCACTACCAAGGAAACGATCTTTGCTAGTGACTAGTGTGTGTGAATAAGATATATACTTATTACTATACTGATCCTTTGGAATGATTTTTATTTGTAGTTACATCGTTGTTAATCTATACATATAATAAATCTGTAGAAAAGTCATTTTTGTACATTGAAGAAATTGAAACAAAAAATAGCCAGCGTGTGAAAAGATAAGTAACAGAACCCATTTCCATCATTTTTGAAATTTTTGTCTGTTTGTCTGTTTGTCTGTTTGTCTGTTTGTTTGTGCGCACATCACGTAAAATCTACGAATTCAATGCTGACAATGTTTATATACAAAAATTATACGCAACTTGAGGTTTAACTTAGTTTTTGTTTCATCGAAATCGGTTCACTCTATCAAAAGATATGATTAATTTAGTGAGTTCAAGAAGTAAAATATTACGTTACGAGAACTAATGTTGATAGTTGAAATCTAAATCCGATAGATGGCGTTGTGCAAATGACGTCATTTTCTGAATCGCGGTGTTAAGATTTTCCGCGCGAGGATGACGTCCACCGTGTTTACTAGGCAAATTGGGTTTCGTTAGGTGTCTTAAAAGTTCTTGCGTGTGTCGTAAAAGTTCTTTGGTTGCTTGGTTTATCGATTTTCTAAATTGGTCGAAAAAAAAGTATTTGCTTATCTTATTGGTTTCGTTTGGTCAACTTTGGTCATTGGTTTGAAGTACGAAGTTAAGATTGTATTTGATTTACTTCGTAGTTTGAATCCAATAGTGCCAATCGTTATACAGTAAGTTAGTGTTGCCAATTCGTTGAGTCACGACCACGAACAGACGATACGTTGTCACACTAGACTGTTCGACGCACCGTTCTTTTAAGTTTGTAGGCTATTCAGTCATAAGTGTTGTTAGTTTTGTTTATTGCTTTAATTTTCCTTGAAAATGCCTCAAAGAAAAAAAACTAACCTTTCGCTGCGTAGCCGAAATGCGAAAAGGATGAGACTTTGTAGGTCTCAGGAATCGGAAGAAGATCGTGAAGCACGGTTATCTGCTAACCGAGAGCACATCGCTCTTTCACGTGAATCGGAAACGTTCACCGAAAGGGAGTCACGTTTAAGTTCACAAAGAACACGGACCGCGACTTTGCGGTCTCAAGAGAGTATCCAGGAACGCGAAGACCGGCTGTCTGCTGATCGGGAGCGCCACTCTCTCTCACGTGAGTCAGAGACATTCACAGAAAGGGAGTCGCGCTTAAGTTCGCAAAGAACTCGGACCGCGACTTTGCGTTCTCAAGAGAATATCCAGGAACGCGAAGTTCGGCTGTCTGCTGATCGGGAGCGCCACTCTCTCTCACGTGAGTCAGAGACATTCACAGAAAGGGAGTCGCGCTTAAGTTCGCAAAGAACTCGGACCGCGACTTTGCGTTCTCAAGAGAATATCCAGGAACGCGAAGTTCGGCTGTCTGCTGATCGGGAGCGCCAGTCTCTCTCACGCGAGTCAGAGACTTTCACAGAAAGGGAGTCGCGCTTAAGTTCGCAAAGAACTCGGACCGCGACTTTGCGTTCTCAAGAGAGTATCGAGGAACGCCAAGCACGTCTGTCATCTGACCGAGAGCGACACGCTCTCTCGCGCGAGTCTGAATCTCTCTCCCAAAGAGAAGAACGATTAGAAATAGCTAGACATAACTATGTAGGTGTACAAAGAAACAATGAAAGTTATCTTGCATCTGAAAGGGAAAGAATAGATGAACTAAGACGAGCAGAAACAGCAGAACAACGTCAATCTCGCCTAGAAATAGAACGAGCTCGATACCATATGAATAGAGAAACAAATAGCGGAGCTGATGAGTCCATGGAAAATGACGATGCAAATATTTTATTACCTTGGGACAATAGGGAAAAATCAGGGTTCACATATTCGTCTAGAATTAATTATGCTGGCTTTACTTTCGTGGGTGACATGAGAGAAATTTGTAATTTTTGTCATGCTTTGAAATGGAGGAAAGAGACAGATGGAATGTGCTGCTCAAATGGAAAAATTGTTCTTCCAAATTTCCAAGATCCACCACACTTACTTATAAGTCTCCTGAATGGCGATCATCCCCAGTCGAACCGTTTTTTGGATAATATTCGTTTATATAACAGTGCTTTCCAAATGACTTCCTTTGGGGCAAAACAAATAACGGAAGGACCGTTCATGCCAACCTTCAAAGTACAAGGTCAAGTTTATCACCTTATTGGATCTTTGCTGCCAGAAAATGAACCCAAATTTCTCCAAATTTATTTTGTATCCGATTACACGCAACAGCTCAATGTTAGAAATCACAATTTTCCCCAGCTCAATGCTGAGCTTTTGGGTCAACTTCAAGAATTGCTGCATCGCGTTAACCAGTACGTTCGTGAATTCAAAGCTGCATTGGAGTCAATTCCACAAGGCAGCAATGATTTCAAAATTGTTATAAGTGCCGATAGACGTCCTGTGGGTGAACACCGTGGAAGACACAATGCACCCGTCGCAGATGAAGTTGCAGTTGTTTTAGTCGACCAGGAGTGTGAGAGACGTGATATCGTGTTGCGTACACGCGACGATCGCCTTCAACGCATTTTGGAAACCCACCGAGCTTACGACGCCCTGCAATATCCACTAATCTATTGTCATGGTGAAGATGGGTACAATTTTGGGCTGTACCAAGTGAACCCTACTACGAGAGTCACTAATTATCAAAAAAAAATATCTGCTCAACAATACTATTCCTACCTTTTACAAATAAGGCAAAACAGTTTCGTATATTTGCAACGATTTCGTGGTTTGTTCAGCCAATTTATTGTGGACATGTACGCAAAAATAGAAACTGAACGTTTAGTGTATATTCGCACTAACCAGCGACGGTTACGCGCTGAAGAATACGTGCACTTGCGGGACGCCATGCAATCAGATAATAACGTCGAAAACTTGGGTCGATTGGTTATTTTGCCATCCAGTTTCACAGGCGGTCCGCGGTATATGCACGAACGAACGCAAGATGCTTTTTGTTACGTCCGTAAATACGGCCGGCCGGACCTTTTTATAACATTTACAACAAATCCAAAGTGGACGGAGATTTGCCAGGCACTTCTCACAGGACAGGCGTCATACGACAGACATGACATTATTGCTAGGATTTTTCATTTAAAACTCAAAGTCTTGATTAATCTACTTACAAAGGAGAAAGTTTTCGGTTCAACTCTTTGTTTTATGTATAGCGTCGAGTGGCAAAAGCGTGGTTTACCCCACGCGCACATTCTTCTGTGGCTGGAAGAAAAAATTCGTCCCGATGCTATAGACAGTGTCATAAGTGCAGAATTTCCGGACTATAATGCAGATCCGATTTTGCATGACATAGTAAAAACACATATGGTTCACGGGCCATGTGGCCTCTTAAACAGGGAATCACCGTGCATGAAAGATGGTCAATGCTCAAAAAAATACCCCAGAGCACTGAAAGAACTAACTATGGCTGGGGAAAATGGGTATCCGCAATACCGGCGAAGATCACCGTCACAAGGTGGTTTCACAGCTACTGTCAGATTCCGTGGACAAGAAATAATTCTAAATAATAGTTGGGTGGTACCGTATTCTCCAGTTTTGTCAAACGCTTTTCAAGCACACATTAATGTTGAAATTTGTAATAGCGTCGAATCTATAAAATATATATGTAAATATGTTAATAAAGGTAGTGATCAAGCCATGATAGCACTAAGAAATAACAACCAATTTGATGAAGTGACAAGGTATCAATCTGGCCGATACATAAGCTCTTCGGAGGCAGTTTGGCGCATTTTGAGTTTCCCTATTCATGAAAGGTATCCGCCAGTCATCCATCTTGACGTGCACCTGGAAGGCGGGCAGCGAGTTTACTTTCAGCCAGAAAATGTGGCAGAAAGAATGAACAACCCAAGACAAACCACCTTGCTCGCATTCTTTCGCCTTTGCGAAAGAGACAATTTCGCTAAGTCTCTGTTGTACAATGAAGTGCCACATTATTATACTTATAACAAGCAGCAAGGTGTTTTTAATCGCAGGAGACGTGGAACTGCTGTAGAAGGCGAGTCCGGCATTTTTAAAGAACACGTGATTGGAAGAGTATACACGGTGCACCCAAATAATGCAGAGTGTTATTATTTACGCCTTCTTCTTCACACAGTGCGAGGACCTACTTCTTTTGCTGAGCTCCGCAAAGTGGACGATATAGAATATCCCACATTTCAAGCTGCTTGCCGCGCACGGCATTTATTAGATGGCGATCAGCATTGGGATGATGCTTTAGCCGAAGCATGCGTCAGTGATAGTCCACATCGTTTGCGCCATTTATTTGCCATTTTGTTGACATTTTGTGGCCTATCGGACGCTGGGCAGTTGTGGCAAAAATATAAAGACGCGTTTGCCGAAGATTTTTTGAGACAGCAAAATATAAATAGTGAAACTTCTGACCAAGTACGTGAAAGCTGCCATAATAGGGCTTTGCTGGCTATACAAGATATAGTTACAAGTATAGGAGGGAACCCCCTCAGTCAATACGGCTTGCCGACACCGACAGTTGGTGGGGAACGAATTAATAGGGAGTATACATCTGAAATAAATTACAACCCCGAAGAGTTAGCAGAAATATTGCGAAATGGCTGTTCAAATTTGACGTCAGAACAACGTCAAATCTTTGATAGAGTATGCTGTAGTGTAGAACATTCATTAGGAGAAATGCTGTTTTTAGATGCACCTGGTGGAACAGGTAAAACTTTCCTCACTAAAGTTATCTTGGCTCAAATAAGGAGCCAAAACAAAATTGCCCTTGCCGTCGCTTCCTCAGGAATAGCTGCCACTTTATTACCAGGAGGAAAAACTGCACATACAACATTTAAAATACCAATCGACTTGGACCGCACAGAAAACCCTGTTTGCAACGTGTCTCGCAATAGTGATAAAGCAAGGGTTTTACGCGATTGCGCCCTTATCGTTTGGGACGAGTGTACGATGGCAAATCGTAAAGCTGTGGAAGCTGTAGATAGAACGTTGCGAGATATAAGACAAAATGACCGACCGATGGGAGGCTTAACGGTGCTATTCTGTGGAGACTTCAGGCAGACACTCCCTATAATACCCAGAGGAACGAGGGCCGATGAAATAGGTGCCTGTTTAAAGAGCTCTATTTTATGGCGTAGTGTCATATTAACTAATTTGAGCTTTAATATGCGAGCATATTTGGGAGGTGACGCAAACGCGCAGGTTTTCTCAAATTTACTACTTCAAATTGGTAACGGCACATACCCGACTCAAGAAGGAGGTAAAGTAACTTTAGTCGAAAGCCTGTGTTCTTCTGTTGCCTCACAGCAGGAACTCATTTCCTCTGTATACGGAGATCCATCAGAGATCTCGAACCATGACGCTGCTTGGCTATGCCAACGAGCTATTTTGGCACCTCGCAACGACCAAGCAGCAGCAATAAATTCTCAAATATTGGTACATGTTTCTGGAGAAAGTAGGGAATATTTATCTATTAACACGGTTTTAGAAGAAGGAGATGCCACCCACTATCCAGTAGAGTTTTTAGACTCTCTAAATACACCAGGTCTTCCAGCACACAAAATTTATTTAAAAGTCGGAGTACCAATCATTCTACTCAGAAATTTAAGCCCACCAAAACTATGCAATGGAACTCGGTTGAGAGTAACAAATCTCCAACGAAATGTCATCGAAGCCGAAATCTTAACAGGTTGCGGCTCCGGTGATGTTGTTTTCATTCCCAGGATACCCATTATCCCCAATAATTTTCCGTTTACTTTCAAACGTGTGCAATTTCCTGTAAGCCTCTGTTACGCTATGACTATTAATAAAGCCCAAGGCCAGACGTTATCCGTTGCGGGTGTAGACCTTACTTTTGATTGTTTTTCACACGGCCAACTCTATGTTTCTCTATCACGTGTTAGCAACCCAAACAACCTTTTTGTATATGCTCCGGGTAATTCCACCGCTAACATAGTATATAGAGAAGCATTAACGTAATCAACTATACCAAAGTCAGGACTCTTATCTAAATCATCAAAAAGGTGATATACTCTTATCTAAACGACGTTGTTTTGCTCTCGACAACCACGCGAACGAAGTCGCGGGCACAGCTAGTCGTTTCATAATTATGAAACATTTTGTCAAGTTATGAAAACTTTGATGGTCCGTAATATTTAGGAATCGGGCATTACTTACATTGTTACCGGCAGGTTCTGCAGTTAAAACTATGGTGTTACTTCGTAGGGTTAAATGTTAAGGACATAATCTAAATCAGGGGTGGGCAAACTGTTTTCACCAGGTCACAGATAATATAATACTAACCAGGTGCTATAAAACCGTAGGTTTTTCGGAGTGACAGCCAGAGGAGAACAAATCAAAGGCCGTCTCATTCCCAAATTATATACTCACTGTAAAATGACTTTGGGCGGCCTGTATGCGTGTAGAAATTGACCTTCGGGCCGTATTACAGTTTGTCCATCCCTGATCTAAAACTATTTAGGACTTAAAAATTGCTTTTCTTTTGCACGAGACTCGATCGTCACTGCACTAAATCGCGAAGGGTTATCAATCGATGTTAGTTTAACATGGGGTTTTCTCAATAGAACCTATAGAAAAACTGACTGGACTGGGTAGTAAGTTAAGCTACCGCATTATAAAAGTACAGCTGTAAACACAACAAACTGTCGACAAAGCAGTCCCTATATATAATCTTCACGTTTTCTTAGTCACGTTTAGCTTACGAGTGAGCGAGCGTCATGTGCCGCTGTCTGTGTCGTTCGGGCTGAACCCTGATGAGCTGTTGAGCCCCGGCGTGGAGTAAGGCAGGTCAGTCGCGTTGGGAGTAGCGTCCGGGCTGGGCTCTGTGACGCTTTCTTCACTAAAACCACCGGTGATGTTCTCCGGTGTTGAGTGAACGATGTCGCCATTTACTGCGGTATCGCCTCCTCCTAGGGATATAAATTGTTTCATGAATATCTAGTATGTTAATATTTGCTATAGACAGGTCATCACAAGACTGTAGGTACAATATTGTCTTTGGGTATATAATACAATACAATATTACAATGAGGTCCCAACACAAACGGAAAGGGAAATGTAGGGCCCCTTTCTCCTTCCAAGCAAACCCTGGTCAGAAATCGCCCAAGACAATTTCTGTCTGGCCAAGTTTGCTTCGCAAACACGTTTGCGAAACCTTAATAATTAAGATTTTGTGTTTGGGACTTAATCTAGTTCAATTACCTCTATACGTAAGACAATTAATATCGGTATTTATTCGCGGGGCCCTCTGTAACCTGAGACAACGTTATTTTAAACCTTCTTTTTTATTTAACGATAGGCTTGCGTTTGACCACTATCTCGCCTGATGCTAAGCGATGATGTGGTCTACGGTGAAGCACGCTTGCCTAGAAGTAACCTATTCAGTCTCGACTTAAAGACCCCAAGGTTGTAGCTATCCTATCAGGAAAGCTAGTGTGACGAGTTGTCATCACAACGACCTATAGACATAGCGACGAGATAGCTAGTGTGACGAGTTGTCATCACAACGACCTATAGACATAGCGACGAGATAGCTAGTGTGACCAGTTGTCATCACAACGACCTATAGACATAGCGACGAGATAGCTAGTGTGACGAGTTGTCATCACAACGATCTATAGAGATAGCGACGAGATAGCTAGTGTGACCAGTTGTCATCACAACGACCTATAGACATAGCGACGAGATAGCTAGTGTGACGAGTTGTCATCACAACGATCTATAGAGATAGCGACGAGATAGCTAGTGTGACCAGTTGTCATCACAACGACCTATAGACATAGCGACGAGATAGCTAGTGTGACCAGTTGTCATCACAACGACCTATAGACATAGCGACGAGATAGCTAGTGTGACCAGTTGTCATCACAACGATCTATAGAGATAGCGACGAGATAGCTAGTGTGACGAGTTGTCATCACAACCTTACATACATACATAACATACTGCCGCGTCAACGGAAAAGGGCACATCTAAATTTTTTTATCAAAATTTAGTTATAAGTATATGTGAAATGCAGATACCAGCAGCCGAATTACGCAAGTGAATTCGGCAAGCCGATGAGTTTGACTGCTATCAAATCGACCAATCACATGCAAGATGAATGACGCGATGTGGATTTCCGTCCGTGGTCGATTGATAGCGGTCAAATCTTTGCGTTGCCGTGTTCACTTACGCAATAAGGCTGCTGGGATTTCTTGCTGAACCTCTAATTTGTTCCCTACAAATGCATGGACATATGAATTTTATTTCAATAGAGTTTTGATGTCTTGTTAAGAAGAAAAGGCTTCTTTGATAGGCGTTAGATTAAAACGGCCGATCTACCTAAGATATTCCTTTTCTATCTAAAGTGAACATTCCTAAATAAAATCAATATTATAAAAACTTTTTCACAAACAATAAACCGAATTCTAAAGCAAAACACTAAAAAGTGAAAAAATAACTATATGTGAATACTGTGAAATGCTAACAATATTACATTTTACACATAAATGTCGAATTAATTACCTTCTTTTTTTGAAGTCGGTATAAAGAAAGGGAACAAGCGATCAGTTGGGCCCATTTTGTGTAATATTATTGTGCAGAAGAGTGGTGAGGTCTTTTACTTATGAAGGACACAAATGGGCAGACGGTGCCCTTTGATTTTTAACCGACTGCAAAAATGGAGGAGGTGTCTCAATTCGACCGTATATATATATACATATATTTTTATTTGTGTTCGCGGATTACTTCGTCGTTATCAACCGATTTTGATGTTTCTTTTTTTGTTGTAAAGGAAATATCCCAAGGGTTGGTACCATGATAAGGAAACCAGGGTCTGATGATGTCATCCCAGAGAAATCGAGGGAACTCATTTTTTTATCAACATTGCAATCATTTACACGTATAAAGTGTCATTTGGGTTTGTCATTTTGAAATGGAACTGATGAAGAAGACCACAGATGTCCACTTGAACTCCTTAATGCTAAGTATGTCACGGGTATAAGATATATCGAATAGCTATCCAATTATGATGAAGCAAATACTTATAAATAAATGGTACTGATGAAAATGGTAACATCGAACTGATCTGATATATGAAATAAAACAATGGATCCTAGTCGTGTTTGGGCTTTTATTGGAATCGTCATGAGATTTACTTTGGCTATAAACGATTGTCATAGTATTTGGAGGTACCTACCAAAACTAAAACGAGATAAATAAAAAACTTTCTAACAAAAAAAGCTTTTTTACAAAAAAATACTACCGACTTCCAAATAAGAAAACTAGAAAGTGAAAAATAACTTTATTTTTGGAAGTCGGTGTCTTTGGTAGGTACCAAATTTTTAAGTTATGGACACCGACTTCCAAAAATAAAGTTATTTTTCACTTTCTAGTTTTCTTATTTGGAAGTCGGTAGTATTTTTTTGTAAAAAAGCTTTTTATTTTTCACTTTTTAGTTGTACCTACCTAATAGGGAAGTAGTTAAGTAAGTACCTATAACGACAGAATAGATTACCCGAATAACATGAAAAATGAATATAACCGGTGAAATGAGAGATCTGCATACCCCTTCCGAGCGTACTGGCGTGATGTTATGTTATGAAATAGTATAAACAATAAACAGACATGCGATTGCAGCAATCCTGAGAGATTTGCCATTATTTATTGAAGAGTCCTGTTGTATATCTCCGAAGTTCTTTATCAGATCTTCACCAAATTAAAATGGGACCAATTTCGGAATATAATCTTTCAAACAAAAAAAGAATTTTCAAAATCGGTCCACAATTGACGGAGATATCGGTGAACATAAATAAAAAAAAAAAAAAAAAAAAAAAAAACATACATAATGTCGAACATAGAACCTCCTCCTTTTTTGGTAGTCGGTTAAAAAGATCAAACCGACCTCTAAAACAAAACACTACAAAGCGAAAAATAACTTTCTATTGCGAATTCGGTGTCGAAAAACGGAAAACCTAAAAGTACCTAAGACATCGCTCGCGTGATCGCAGGGGCCAATCACAGGTTAGGACCTGTGATTGGCTCCTGCGATCACGCGAGCGATTGAGTTGAGTAGGTACCCTATACCCCGCGCGCTTATTTCCTATTGTCGTTTAGGAATTTTATAAAATTCCTAGTATGAAGTAAATTATATTTCACACATTTCGTGTAAAATATAATTTACTTCATACTTTTCCGATCGATTTTAGGAATTCTATAGATTTCCTAGGAATTGTATAGAATACCCGTTTTCATATATTTCCTATAATATTTATACCAAATGCGATTTTTAATTTTAATTCATTTTATTTTATGAAAGGTCGCATTTGGTTGGTTGTGACTTTTCAATGTAATAATAATAGTTTAATTTGTTTTTTTTTTTGTTAAGTTGAAAGGGAAATTCATAATTTTACTAATAAAAGAAAAAGATAAAAATAGTACTAATAACACCATTCGATAGGTCTTATGTATTTGCAAATAATTGCACTCATAAATATTTAAAAAATTCATTCGAATGGTTTGATGACATGGTTTGAAATATTTTTTTTGAGTTCTGCCTGTGACTTCCTTGGAGAAACGTTTTCATATACATCTTTCAGCAGTCTTTAAAATGTAATCGCGCCTTTCTGGTACAACCTGTACACTTTACTCGGTACGCTGTTCCAAAACATTTTTTAATTTAATAACGTCAAATAACCCTGCCGGTAGATTCTGTAGAAATCTCACCGTATAAACTTTGAGCGTGAAGTGAGAAATGACAGCTCAATTCATCTTACATACTTCACACAAGTTTTTATAGTTACACATTCGTATGTGTATCTAACTATGTGAAAATTTTAACGTGAAAACTCCTTCGTATACCTAACTACGTACGAATGTATTTAGCAGTTCCATCTTTATTAGCATACTAGTGGCCTACCCCGGCGTTACCTAGGTCCATAATAATGTATAGCCTTTAACCATGCGTACCTTTCAAATGGCGCCAGATTTACGCCCTCTATGTAGGAACAAACATACAAAATTCGGCCTCTCTCTTTATAATATTTTTATTAGCACCACTTTTTTTTTTTGTTTACCTAACCATAAAAATCTTTAATTGAAAAATCGCCAAATAAAAAACATGTCGGTGATTTAATTAAAGGGGTGAAGGACATTAGACAGAGAATTTACAGTTTGGCAAAACAGAGTGCGGAATAAATTAGAGCGCCGCTAGCATTTTTGGATGACACAACTAAGTATTTTTAACGGTAAAATAAATTAACAACAATAACCTTTTATTTATTTTATTGCGAGGTGCTTTAATCCCAGCTATTTAGATGTAAACACACATAAAAATCCTAACTCACTTGAGGTTGAGATCCCAGCTATTCTGGTGTAAACACACATAGAAATCATAACTCACTGAAAGTTGAGATCCCAGCTATTCAGGTGTAAACACATATAAAAATCCTAACTCACTTGTGGTTGAGATCCCAGCTATTCAGGTGTAAACACACATAAAAATGCTAACTCACTTGAGGTTGAGATCCCAGCTATTCTGGTGTAAACACACATAAAAATCCTAACTCACTTGAGGTTGAGATCCCAGCTATTCTGGTGAATATACACACATAAAAATCATAACTCACTGAAAGTTGAGATCCCAGCTATTCAGGTGTAAACACATATAAAAATCCTAACTCACTTGTGGTTGAGATCCCAGCTATTCAGGTGTAAACACACATAAAAATCCTAACTCACTTGAGGTTGAGATCCCAGCTATTCTGGTGTAAACACACATAAAAATCCTAACTCACTTGAGATTGAGATCCCAGCTATTCTGGTGAATATACACACATAAAAATCATAACTCACTGGAAGTTGAGATCCCACCAATTAAGTGTAAACACACATAAAAATCCTAACTCACTTGAGGTTGAGATCCCAGCTATTCTGGTGTAAACACACATAAAAATCCTAACTCACTTGAGGTTGAGATCCCAGCTATTCTGGTATATACACACATAAAAATCATAACTCACTGAAAGTTGAGATCCCAGCTATTCAGGTGTAAACACATATAAAAATCCTAACTCACTTGTGGTTGAGATCCCACCAATTAGGTGTAAACACACATAAAAATCCTAACTCACTTGAGGTTGAGATCCCAGCTATTCAGGTGTAAACACACATAAAAATCCTCACTTGAGGTTGAGATCCCAGCTACTCTAGTGTAAACACACATAAAGAAAATTAAAGCACCTCGCAATAAAATAAATAAACGGCTATTGTTGTTAATTTATTTTACCGTTAAAAATACTTAGTTGTGTCATCCAAAAATGATAGCGGCGCTCTAATTTATTCGGCACTCTGTTTTGCCAAACTGTAAATTCTCTGCCTAATCTCCTTCACCCCTTTAATTAAATCACTGACATGTTTTTTATTTGTCGATTTTTCAATTAAAGTTTTTTATGGTTATGTAAACAAAAAAGAAATTAAATGGAAAAAGTGGTGCTAATAAAAATATTATAAAGAGAGAGGCCGAATTTTGTAAGTTTGTTCCTACGTATAGGGCGTAAATCTTGCGCCAATTGAAAGGTACGGATGGTTATAGGCTATACATTATTATGGACCTAGGTAACGCCGGGGTAGGCCACTATAGTAGGCTAATAAAGATGGAACTTCTAAATACATTCATACGTAGGTAGGTATACGAAGGCATTTTCACGTTGAAATTTTCACATAGTTAGATACACATACGAATGTGTAACTATAAAAACTTGTGTGAAGTATGTAAGATGAATTGAGCTGTCATTTCTCACTTCACGCTCAAAGTTTATACGGTGAGATATCTACAGAATCTACCGGCAGGGTTATTTGACGTTATTAAATAAAAAAAAGGTTTGGAACTTGGAACAGCGTACCGAGTAAAGTGTACAGGTTGTACCAGAAAGGCGCGATCATATTTTAAAGACGGCTGAAAGATGTATATGAAAACGTTTCTCCAAGGAAGTCACAGGCAGTACTAAAAAAAATGCTTTTCCCATACGTATTTTAGTCACCTGACAACTTTGTAACGAAAATATTTTTTTTTTCGATTCTAGCATTGGAGATGTAATTATTTACGTTTCCTACCTGTGTAGGTGTACATATTTTTAACACAACTACATACAAAGTCTTCTAAATATTTAGAAAATGCTCAGTGTGTGCATTTCGTATGATACCTATTATTAGAACAAGATGTAGGTATGTTTATTTATCCGATCTCAGATTCATAGAATATGGTAGATCACGGCAGATGTAACGTGCGTGATGTTAGATTGATGTTTTGTAGCCAGTTGTGGGTCGTTTGATTAATCTTTTAAACTTCTGGTTTAAAACGAATGAGGGTCTTGTTCGAGATTAAAAAAAAACTCACATCTTTGATTTCATCATCTAAAGGTAACATTGAACTAGGTAAGTAAGTACTACCTACCCGAAATGAACTCTCTGGCTCGGCACCCCGACCCTGGCTGGGAAGGTGCGCTTAGGTTTGTGCAAGGGAATAACACTAGGGCATGCAAACCGGTTACCTGGATAATCGACTGATTTGAAACCCGGATTTATTAGTATAGCAAAACCGGGTTTTCGGTATTCCGGTTATGTTTCTCCTATGTTATTGATTTAATAATACTTTAATTTTCGCAAACAAAGCATTAAATTTTTCACTGATATACGTGGTCAGGATGGCGAGGCGGCGTTAGATCCTATTTCGGCCATGTTAATTTAGATCCTTGTCACACTACTATGCCACCCTGCCGCCATTTTGTTTTTCGGTCAGTCTGTGTATAGTGAGACGAGTGCACGTGTTGTGTTTGTCGGTGATTACATTGCAGATATTATTTTATCAAGGTAAGTTTGATCCTTTTGATCACATTATTTTATATCAATGCTAATATTACATGAAGTGTATTGCGAAATACTGAAATGTAATCATAGCAGGGCGGTTTTGCATAGTAATAGCTTTAATTAAATAGTTTTTATTTTCGTAAGAATTTGTATGTTGGTTTTAGCAGCCGGTACGTTCTTATTTTTGTAAATATGTAATGTAATTATAAATAAGACCCTGTTTTTGTTTGAAGTAGTTTGAACTGATCACATAAGCATATTATTACATTTAAATTGTAATGTTTTGATTACGTATTAATAACGAAGAAAAACGAATGGTTTTGGATAGTGTGAACGTTAAAAATATAAAATTAATACGAAGCTAGGTAGACTTACAAAGAGTGCGTTTTTTTAGTAAGTAGTAGATGATAAGTTTTACAGTAGGTAATATGACACAAATGTGGCCTAATGTTTGCTTACTTGGCTTCAATTTAGAATCTAGAGTTTCTGCACCTAAAGTGCATTTAACTATACTACGTTGCTAAAACTTCCTTCCTTCTTTCTTTTCTTTTGGTCTTTATTATTTTCAAGATTATGATGATGAACTTTTGCTACAAGGGCACCTAAAATTTACAGAAAGAAATATCATGACGAGGGCTGGCGATGTAGATGATGCCGATACAGCGAAGAGAAAATATGTGGAAAATAAAAAATTTGCTGGTGATAAATCATCATTATGGTATTAGTTTTTAATAAGCTTTATTCCTTGAGTCACTGTTAAAGCTGGTAAAAGACAAGGGTAGCTCGCTCCAACTGCAGTAAAAGGGGTAGGAAATTGACTGAGAGAATCGAACTTCCAACAATTAAAACCCTATTTGCGACCCGGTTTTCGCCGTACTTACTCATTCGCGTCTTCAATACTATCAGTAATACTTTTACCATACCGTGCAAGTACTCTGAGGCCAAATCTAAATTAAAAAAATGGTTGTTGGACCGGAGTTACGAGGAAACAGAAAATTTTCTTTGTCGCTCAAGTTAACTCCCTCACACAGTACACAGACTGACAAAACACATTATCGATTACACTCCACACTTACTCACCTTCACTCCACACTAACTCACCTTCACTGTTTTTATTGCATTTTTCCAGTAAACTGATCTCGTTTCTATATTTGATTTTGCTTTATAGGAAAACTCATAAATTGCCTCGTTGCGCGAGCAGGACAATTTTAATTGTAAACTCGGTGTTATGACTGGGTCACCAAGATACAGGCTGTGCCTAGTTTGGGACCCGTCGCTAACCTATTAATGTCATTGTTAGTTTTAATCTATGTGTCACGATAAAACTATCACCTAACAAAATGTAACTGTGTATTGTAAATAAACGAATTTTATTTTTTTATTCTATGTTATGTATAAAGAAAAGAAACTTATTGTATTGTTCTTTAGTAGTTGTAGCTTATTTCAGTCCAAACAAATGCTCATTATTATAAGCATAAAAGAGATTTAAAAAAAAAAAACACATATTTTGATTAGACTTCAGCATTTTCACACATATTTCTCATTTATTTAATAAAGATGGAAAAAAAAAAGGAATAACCTATTTAACCGGTTTCGCCGGTTTTGAAACAAAAAAACCCGACAAAACCGGTTTTCGCTTGCCCTAAATAACACAGGAACATCGCTTTTCGCTTCTTGAGTTCAAGTGTCCGCCCGAATGCGTTCCTCCACTTACTCGCTGCACGTTACGCAGTGCGCTATTCTGGGCAATTCGGCAGAAACCGTTTGTGATTTATATGTTATAAACATGATCAGTGAATAACCGAGTGCGAGTTATTGTGACTACCGACATCTATAATTAGAGCGGCTGCTGGAGGCGCTTGCACGAACACTCAAACATTGACGGCCGCGTCGAACGGCAAGAGAATTATATTCGATTCATGTATCAAATACTTGTTAGGTACCAAGGTGTCAATATTATATATCCACAATAGGTTACTAAAAATAGAAAATTCTATCGTCTTTGAAGGAAGTAGATATGTAATCGTGGACTGGATTAAAAAAACAACTGAGGACTTGCGTATCGTACCTACTTGTTTTTAAATGTTGTGCATGCCTAAGCATCATCTTTGCCTGGGATATGTGGATGGGTCCATCTTCCTAAAGCTTAAAAGGTTAAGTTAGTAGACAAAGTTATTAAAAATCAATGAAGTGGGCTGTGCTTGGAGTTACCCAGAAGTTAAGAGATCAAGGTAATTCAGATCAGCTGGTAGATTGCTTGCAGGAAGGATGACTGATGGGCTGAAAGTTTCTGGAGAGGCGACTGTGACCGAAGAGTTGGAAACATTGGAAGTCCTCCCACAAGTCGGGAGAATTTTGCTGTTTGCGAGAGCACAGAACCAGTTGATGTGAATTTGTCACAACGCTTTTCGGCTGAAATGAATAAGACGATGATATTAAAATTAAAATTGTTTGCTACTCAATGCCAATGATGTAAAAATACAATAAAAACATACCGACAGCTTATATGCGATGCCTTGCTCTGATAGTCAACCAGCATAAAGTTGTTATGAATTGATTATTAGTTTAGCCAATGAATACGAATTTCCAATGAACTTAAGCAGACTAGGTATTATAACCAATCCTGATATTGAGGTGTACATATTTTTAACACAACTACATACAAAGTCTTCTAAATATTTAGAAAATGCTCAGTGTGTGCATTTCGTATGATACCTATTATTAGAACAAGATGTAGGTATGTTTATTTATCCGATCTCAGATTCATAGAATATGGTAGATCACGGCAGATGTAACGTGCGTGATGTTAGATTGATGTTTTGTAGCCAGTTGTGGGTCGTTTGATTAATCTTTTAAACTTCTGGTTTAAAACGAATGAGGGTCTTGTTCGAGATTAAAAAAAAACTCACATCTTTGATTTCATCATCTAAAGGTAACATTGAACTAGGTAAGTAAGTACTACCTACCCGAAATGAACTCTCTGGCTCGGCACCCCGACCCTGGCTGGGAAGGTGCGCTTAGGTTTGTGCAAGGGAATAACACTAGGGCATGCAAACCGGTTACCTGGATAATCGACTGATTTGAAACCCGGATTTATTAGTATAGCAAAACCGGGTTTTCGGTATTCCGGTTATGTTTCTCCTATGTTATTGATTTAATAATACTTTAATTTTCGCAAACAAAGCATTAAATTTTTCACTGATATACGTGGTCAGGATGGCGAGGCGGCGTTAGATCCTATTTCGGCCATGTTAATTTAGATCCTTGTCACACTACTATGCCACCCTGCCGCCATTTTGTTTTTCGGTCAGTCTGTGTATAGTGAGACGAGTGCACGTGTTGTGTTTGTCGGTGATTACATTGCAGATATTATTTTATCAAGGTAAGTTTGATCCTTTTGATCACATTATTTTATATCAATGCTAATATTACATGAAGTGTATTGCGAAATACTGAAATGTAATCATAGCAGGGCGGTTTTGCATAGTAATAGCTTTAATTAAATAGTTTTTATTTTCGTAAGAATTTGTATGTTGGTTTTAGCAGCCGGTACGTTCTTATTTTTGTAAATATGTAATGTAATTATAAATAAGACCCTGTTTTTGTTTGAAGTAGTTTGAACTGATCACATAAGCATATTATTACATTTAAATTGTAATGTTTTGATTACGTATTAATAACGAAGAAAAACGAATGGTTTTGGATAGTGTGAACGTTAAAAATATAAAATTAATACGAAGCTAGGTAGACTTACAAAGAGTGCGTTTTTTTAGTAAGTAGTAGATGATAAGTTTTACAGTAGGTAATATGACACAAATGTGGCCTAATGTTTGCTTACTTGGCTTCAATTTAGAATCTAGAGTTTCTGCACCTAAAGTGCATTTAACTATACTACGTTGCTAAAACTTCCTTCCTTCTTTCTTTTCTTTTGGTCTTTATTATTTTCAAGATTATGATGATGAACTTTTGCTACAAGGGCACCTAAAATTTACAGAAAGAAATATCATGACGAGGGCTGGCGATGTAGATGATGCCGATACAGCGAAGAGAAAATATGTGGAAAATAAAAAATTTGCTGGTGATAAATCATCATTATGGTATTAGTTTTTAATAAGCTTTATTCCTTGAGTCACTGTTAAAGCTGGTAAAAGACAAGGGTAGCTCGCTCCAACTGCAGTAAAAGGGGTAGGAAATTGACTGAGAGAATCGAACTTCCAACAATTAAAACCCTATTTGCGACCCGGTTTTCGCCGTACTTACTCATTCGCGTCTTCAATACTATCAGTAATACTTTTACCATACCGTGCAAGTACTCTGAGGCCAAATCTAAATTAAAAAAATGGTTGTTGGACCGGAGTTACGAGGAAACAGAAAATTTTCTTTGTCGCTCAAGTTAACTCCCTCACACAGTACACAGACTGACAAAACACATTATCGATTACACTCCACACTTACTCACCTTCACTCCACACTAACTCACCTTCACTGTTTTTATTGCATTTTTCCAGTAAACTGATCTCGTTTCTATATTTGATTTTGCTTTATAGGAAAACTCATAAATTGCCTCGTTGCGCGAGCAGGACAATTTTAATTGTAAACTCGGTGTTATGACTGGGTCACCAAGATACAGGCTGTGCCTAGTTTGGGACCCGTCGCTAACCTATTAATGTCATTGTTAGTTTTAATCTATGTGTCACGATAAAACTATCACCTAACAAAATGTAACTGTGTATTGTAAATAAACGAATTTTATTTTTTTATTCTATGTTATGTATAAAGAAAAGAAACTTATTGTATTGTTCTTTAGTAGTTGTAGCTTATTTCAGTCCAAACAAATGCTCATTATTATAAGCATAAAAGAGATTTAAAAAAAAAAAACACATATTTTGATTAGACTTCAGCATTTTCACACATATTTCTCATTTATTTAATAAAGATGGAAAAAAAAAAGGAATAACCTATTTAACCGGTTTCGCCGGTTTTGAAACAAAAAAACCCGACAAAACCGGTTTTCGCTTGCCCTAAATAACACAGGAACATCGCTTTTCGCTTCTTGAGTTCAAGTGTCCGCCCGAATGCGTTCCTCCACTTACTCGCTGCACGTTACGCAGTGCGCTATTCTGGGCAATTCGGCAGAAACCGTTTGTGATTTATATGTTATAAACATGATCAGTGAATAACCGAGTGCGAGTTATTGTGACTACCGACATCTATAATTAGAGCGGCTGCTGGAGGCGCTTGCACGAACACTCAAACATTGACGGCCGCGTCGAACGGCAAGAGAATTATATTCGATTCATGTATCAAATACTTGTTAGGTACCAAGGTGTCAATATTATATATCCACAATAGGTTACTAAAAATAGAAAATTCTATCGTCTTTGAAGGAAGTAGATATGTAATCGTGGACTGGATTAAAAAAACAACTGAGGACTTGCGTATCGTACCTACTTGTTTTTAAATGTTGTGCATGCCTAAGCATCATCTTTGCCTGGGATATGTGGATGGGTCCATCTTCCTAAAGCTTAAAAGGTTAAGTTAGTAGACAAAGTTATTAAAAATCAATGAAGTGGGCTGTGCTTGGAGTTACCCAGAAGTTAAGAGATCAAGGTAATTCAGATCAGCTGGTAGATTGCTTGCAGGAAGGATGACTGATGGGCTGAAAGTTTCTGGAGAGGCGACTGTGACCGAAGAGTTGGAAACATTGGAAGTCCTCCCACAAGTCGGGAGAATTTTGCTGTTTGCGAGAGCACAGAACCAGTTGATGTGAATTTGTCACAACGCTTTTCGGCTGAAATGAATAAGACGATGATATTAAAATTAAAATTGTTTGCTACTCAATGCCAATGATGTAAAAATACAATAAAAACATACCGACAGCTTATATGCGATGCCTTGCTCTGATAGTCAACCAGCATAAAGTTGTTATGAATTGATTATTAGTTTAGCCAATGAATACGAATTTCCAATGAACTTAAGCAGACTAGGTATTATAACCAATCCTGATATTCATCATAATCGACATCATCATTAGCTTTTTAACGACGTTCCTACTGCTGGGACACAGGCCTCCTTTCTGTGAGAGAGGAAATGGGCCATAATCCACCACGCGGGCCCAGTGCGTGTTGGTGGATGTCACATGTCTTCGAATTTTTGGTTCTAGAAGACATCTTCCTCACGATGTTTTTCTTCACCGTTTTTAGATGATGATGGTGATGAAATAATTTACACAAAGTAAAGCGCCTGCCTGGGTTAGAACCCACGACCTACAACTTGTAAGTCGCGGCTAATACCACTGGGCCGCCACTGCTCATATTAACTTGTATTATTACAAAAATCTTTTATTGGTTCCAATAATACGGTTGTTTAAAAAAATACCAGGATTTTTTATCAGCATCATTCTATTGCTGAAAATAGCCTTCTTCCTCCTTCGGAAGCTCTACTGGGGAAAGAGAGCAAAGAAAGGAGGCCCTCCATAGTCTCAGCCATGACCACTATAACGACGGCAAACCGAAAATGACTGATGTACTCGCCATAGACACTGATGCCTTGCCTCCTCTAGTCCAGAACCTTGAAGACATCCTCCAGAGATTGCCGTTGAGATGACATCTACCTAAATCACACCCTGCTGCAGAAAATTGGTTCGGTGGTCTGGTCCTGAAGTTGGACTGACATGTTGGCGTGTTTGTACAAACTATAAACACTATAGGTAAGCGATTGGAAATAGTTTTTCCAGAACAACATTGAAAAGACAAACTCACAACAAAAAAACATTGAAACATTGAATTGATTGTTGGAAAGAGCTTTCTAAGAAGAACCTTTGCTACAGAGCAACTATATTGTTCATTGTAAGTCCGTTCTAAGTAAGTAATAAATTGGATACCGATGTTAAGGATTTTGTTCGGTGCCCAATTCACTAAGTGAAAATAACGTGAAAATAACTAAATAAATATAATTTTCACGAAAAAATAAACCGTTTTTAAAGTCGGTTAATTATTTTTTGAAAATGGTTTTTATTTCTCTCTTTTTAGTTTTGGTACACCATTACTAAAAAGCGAACAAGTTCTATACTTAGTAACAGTAAGGTACCTAAAGGATTGACAAATTATCCATAAAACTCAATTTAAACATTCGTGCTGTTGGGTCGCTAAGGAGTTCGGTTGTATGTTCCATATATTGAAAACTACTAGTCCGATTTTGATGAAACTTGCATTATTCCCTAACTTGAGAGATACTTAACCCATTAAAAAAAGAATGATCAAGATCGGATAATTAATTTTGGAGAAATGCATGGAGAAACATACGTACATCTAAACATACCTATTAAATTTGCAATTTTTAGAAGCCCACAGAGAGTAACATATGTGAATATTGTGCAATTCCAACAATATTATATATGTCGCAGGTTTATGACCAAAATCATGTTTTTTATCAAAAACCTAGGCTTATGGTCAAGAACAGGAAGATGACAAAATTATTACTTTTGTTATCATAAACCTGAGAAAATCCAGTTTTCGATCAAAAACCTAAACCTGTTTAGGTTTTTGATCAAATTTAAGCTCTTGACGCGATCGAATGAAAGATCATTACCCGGCTGCAAGGAAAGGGTTATGTTTTTCGCGCGAATCTTGTATGTATGTGATATTCTTTATTATCTCATGTCTTTCAAACTGCTAGACGGATTTTTATAATTAAGACATTGAGATAGGTCTTAACCGCCCTGGATAAATGACGTTAAAAAACTATATTGTAGATATCAATTTTTTTTCAATAGCCTAGTATTATGCTAGTATTATAATATCTGTGGCCTAGGTTTTTGATCAAAAATCTGATTTTGTCATAAACCTGAAACGTGGGGTTAAAGAGGTAAATAAATAATCTAAATCATCGCCATAAATTCCCGTGATATATTGTTGTCCATAAACCTAGCTGCGACATAAATACATACGTATCGAATTGACAACCTCCTTTTTTAAGTCGGTAAAAATAGAGCTTTTCAAGAAGAATATTTCACTATAATACTCTTTTTGCTAATCGTTAGTTTGTTCGGCATTCATGAATGACCCAAATAGGTAACTAATTGGGCAAATATTTTGTTTTATTTGGCGCCGAAGTGAATTTTGATTGCTATAAGATATGCACCACTTGAAATAGCTTTCTAGAATTATTTTTACTACCAACACACAATCATTGCCAATTGTTAGTCCATTAGGAGTTAATGACCTCAATTGGACGCCATAGTTAAGGATTTTAAGAAAGGGCCGGGTATACGATTTACGAGCGAATATGCTCTACATTTATAAAAAAAAAACGAAAATCACTTATAAATACTACATACTTATAAACTACTTACTTATATAAATTAAATAAGTAAGTAGTAGTAGCCGGAAGCGGAACCCGGGAAATGTAAATAACTACAAGAATACTTTGATACGAATGGGTTCGCTTGTAAGATGCTTTAATGTCTATTAATGCGTTTATTTACGACGTAATTAAACTGTCGTTAATTTTACGTGTGGACGTGACTAATAAGCTGAGTCCACATTGTAGCGTTCGATCCATAGACTATAAAAAAGTAAGAAGAACCAGTGTCACTTATAGTGTAACTATTCAATTTTTTTTAGCTGTTATCAATCAGACTCATTAAGATTTTATGATGATGTAAATATATAAGTATGTATAGAATAGAAAACTTAAATTTTGACACTAATATATCTTGCATTCTTTAATTATATTTTCACATCACATCACGTCATCAGCCTATTAATGTTCCCACTGCTGGGACACAGGCCTCCTCTATGTGAGAGGGAATAGGCCGTTATCCACCACGCGGGCCCAGTGCGGGTTGGTGGATGTCACATGTCTTCGAATTTTTGGTTCTAGAGCATGGCGGTTTGCTCACGATGTTTTCGTTCACCGTTTTGAGAGCAGTGGTCATGAAATAATTTACACAAAGTAAAGCGCCTGCCTGGGCTCGAACCCAAGACCTACTAACTTGTAAGTCACGGCCGATACCACTGGGCCACCACTGCTCTCTCATTATATTTTACCAAGTATATATCTAAATCTATCTACTTAATCTACAGTTTCCCACGATTATTCATGAACGCAGATGGACGCAGGCGCCTACCAATTCGTTGAAAACAGATGTTTATTGGAATCTGTTGTGTTGATCATTAAAACAGTAGCTGGCAGACTACACATCTATTTACGATTTAAATCTATTAGACTCAAAATGAAAATCAATAAAATTTAAAGCGTCTATGTTTTTATCAATCGGAGCAATAAAGGCTTCAGAACGCAAACATCCTAGAACAGATTTTAAAAGATAGCGTGACTCAACTGTCAATTTGCAGACAATAGTAATTACCAATGTTTTAATCCGATTCGGATGAATGGACAGTCGAAGGGAGTCTCATTCTGTAGAAGGCGTTTTTTCTGTTCTGTGGTCATGCCGCGATTTCATGAAGTATCCTACCCATGCGCTATCAACACTACATAGTAAGTAGGTATTGATCACGATATCAAGAGTCATTAATTGACTACCCTTAAAAAAAGATAAAAACCAAAAAATAACCATATTTAATTTACTGGCAAATAAACTCAAACAACATTTATAAGTATGTTTTACGTCTTTACATTTTAATGTAAAGTGTCAAACTGGTATTACCTCCTCGGGTTCTGATTACAGCTTCGAGAAGACGAAGTTTCGGAGGCGATGTTGGGGCATATCTTTTTATATCTTTTTTTATAATTTCAAAGGAATTTCATGAAATTTTCTATAAAATGTTTTTTATTTCGTAACTCTGACTTCTATAGTTTAGAAAAAATTTCAATTTCAAAAGTGTGGTACTAAGTTTTGAAGGCCAGTGTATTTTTACCGACTTAAAAAAAGAAGGATGTAATCAATTCGTACGTAAGTATGTAATATTGTTGAAATTACCTAATATTCATATATGTTATTCTAATTTCATAAGTGTATGTATGTTTGTTTGTATGTATATATATGTATGTTTGACCGCGTATTTCGCCGAAACTACTTTTCGGATAGTGACCATTCTTTTTATTTGATTAGATATCTCTCAACTTAGTTAGTGCAAGTTTCATCCAAATCGTTTCAGCAGTTTTCAAAATATGGAACGTATAACCGCACTCCTTAGTGGCAAACAGCACGAATGTGTAAATTGAGTTATTGTGTTTTTTGTCAATCTTTAGGTACCCTACTATAGAACTTGCTCACTTCTTAGTAATGGTGTACCAAAACTAAACACATTAAAACAAAAAAAAATTACTTCTAAAGCAAAACACTTAAAAGAGCAAAAATAACTTTCGTTTCGAAAGTCGGTGTCCCAAAATGACGAAAAAATAAAGGGTACCAAAGACATCGACTTCCAAAACCAAAATAAATGCTCTTTTTGGTGTTTTGCTTCAGAAGTCAGTTTATTAAAAAAAAAAAGTTTTGATGGCATGTTTCATTATAATATTTAGAACACAACACAAAAACATTTTAGTCCCGATCGTTTATCTAAAACTAGTGCTTTTATTTGCAGCTACTTAGCATAAGTCATGTAAATATGTACAAACCACCAATCTAACCCACACACTATTTAACAGCAGATCAGTGCTTTACTAGAACCAGCTATTGTTATGTACCTACCCGTTATTGCTGCAGAACATTGTGCAACTGCTCTCACATAATAAACAATGTAATCTTTTGATCTATATTCAAATTGAATCTAAAAAATGTAAATTCAGAAAGATCTATGATTGATACCTGTAAAGGCACAATTCAATCCAAGCCACGATTTGTGGACATAACGACTAATAAATGTAGCTGTTTTTTATTCTTTGTTCAGATTGAGTTTTGCATAAATCTGCTTGATACGGTACCTAATGCCTGGAAGAAAATTGGATGTATGAGATAGTGATGGTGTTGGCCAGCCTACATTTTCTGAAGTGGTTTTGATCCAGAGTTAGAACTAAAATGTGCCTTCTATTAATTAAAGTACTCGTATCAATCGTGTCATGAGTTATTGTTATAGGTAAGTTTAGTACAAAGCTGAGGAATGCTCACACGGGGACATCGTTATATTAGTACAACGATTAATTGGAACATCTCGTATACGTGTCTGTACGAGTCCATGTTTACCAGAAACACGAAGTGAAGGAGTAAGAGGGAAGCGTGTCGGAGAGTGACGTACCGGTGAGGGGCATAAAGCATGTGGGCATTGGTGTGGTGCTGGTTTGCTTCTCTACTGTGTGAAACACCTTGCGTTGCGCATACTGCGCGTCCTTGGGCTCCCAGAAGAACACGTAGTACAGCGAGAGCATGATGGCAGCCAGCGACACGCAGAACACGTACACGATGACGGTGAGCACGCGCACGCTCTTCTTGTCGCGCTTGCGCTGCTCGTAGAGCGCGTCCAGCACCACCTCGTGTCCGCCGGGCGTGCCCAGCCGCACCGAGCCACCCAGCGAGCGCACGGAGCCCGACGCGCCCGACCGCCCAGACATGCTGCAGTCAGCACTATCGTCGGCACTGCCGCACCGCACGCCGCACCACTAACCCAGGTTACTGGGACACGCTTATTGATATGGCCCAGTTCTGCTGCTGCGCCGCGGCCGAGTTCGCGCCGGGTCACGCCGCCCGTGTCTGCCGCTTGACACCTCCTGATGCCGACTGTTGGCTCATTATTATGGCGCCCGCTTCGGAATTCATTTGTTTATCCTTTAATTTCACGCTCGGTATACGTAAATCTATTCCAGTTCCTCTGACGTAGCCTTACGATCGCGAATCGTCTGTCATAGAACCGTCCCTGAACGTTCATTGTTTTCAGTTAACGAGCATTGTGTTTTTTCACAGTTTTCTTACTACGAATAAGAATTATATTGATACTTAACTTGTTGAAAATCTAGCTGTCACAGTGTTAGTACAAATACATCGTTAAAACAAAGTCATACACGAGCGCGCCGGTTGAAGAGGGTTCACACCTCGTTATTTGTTTCGAATGAGAGCGAGAATAATGACGTTGTAACGAAGTTAATTTACGAGAATGGTGGCACATTATTGTGACAGCGTGGAGTGGCGCGAGGTTCGTGGCGCGGGGCGTGCGCGCGGCGGCGGGACCGCGTGTGCCGCGCGTCGCCGCCGCGCCGCCGCCGCCGCCACCCGCCGCCGAGATCAATAGCATGCAATACTTCTCTTATTCTTTGCAATGTTTCTGTTGTGTTGGCATCCGGTCGCAATTTTCTTGTGAGTGGATGCAAACAAACGCTAAAATCGGCTTTATATTGTGTATTGTTACAACCTTATCTAATAATATGCGTGACATTATGCTAGTGTACAGCTAGTGATAAATATGTAAATAGAAATGTACCGTAACATTCGCAAGAGGCTAAAGTGTTGATATGACGTTAACGTTAACGTCTTCAGTACAACCTACTTGTGCTTAACGAATATTATAAGGTAACCGGAGCTATTACCGAAAGAAAACGATTTAGAAATTGATGACAATGGGTTGCTATAGACTATAGAGCGATGTTCACGCAGCTGCCAAGGGGTTACTGCTTATTGTTTATTTTGTTCGTCATAATATAGCCCGGACCACGCAGTATGATGAAGGTTAATTTTAATAATTAGCTAGTTGCACTAATTTCATCTTCCTATCTTCGTACGATTGTTAAGTCTTGTATTGTATGTTCGTGTCTTGTATCGTCCTCTTGATTAATTGATCATGGTGGCAGATTGCAGAGTCTAGCCATCGACGCTTTTCTACGCAAGAACAGGTGCACTCGTACTTCCTTGTCTTTTATAATATCCGTCAACTTTCTAACTCCGGACTGCCACTGTGAAATGCCTGATGGAAAAACACAATATACTTTGCACGAACTGGGAATCGAAGCCACGATCTCACGCTCAGCAGTCACGCTTGTAACCACGAGACCAATGGGACAGTTTTTTGATGATGATGATGATGAAAGCACCTGCCTGGGTTCGAACCCACGACCCCTACAACTTGTAAGTCGCGGCCGTTACCAAGGAACCACCCTGCTCTTCCATCCACTATTAGTATTTGGTTTCGCTGAATCCATCACGCCCCAAATCCTTTACAACAACAATTAACTTATCAAAATGAAGTGACAACAAGTAAGCAATGCTCTCTTGACCCTATAGAATGACGACCAGTGATGACGATTCTCGAAAACTCAATAATGTGGTGTGGTGTGGACGTGTGGTGTGGACGTGTGGTGTCACATCGACCACGTGATATTTCCACGTTCTAATGTTTGGTGTTTGGTGTATGGTCCTTTCTGAGCAAATGGTGAGCAAAGTGAAATTCTATTGGCAATAACGATAGTCAAAAGTTTCTGGATTTTTGTTTAGGATTGCCAAAATTTAAATAAATAGTTTTCCCACACTAGGAATCTCTCGGATCCTGTATCGTGGGTGCATTTACAAACATGCAAATTTACATACACAAACAACCAATCCAAAACAATTATTTGTAGCCTATACAAATATTTGTTCCGAGCGGGCATCGCACCCGCGACACGTAGCGCAACAGCCGCTCGCTCAACAATTGCGCCAAACGTGTCTTGGAACTTGACGTTAGGTTCGGTTCGGTGCCTCTATGCTACTAATCAAAAGCTACTACGTCGAAGTTCGGTGCCTCTACGCCATTGTATCAAAATGCCGCTACGCCGTAGCTCGCGGAGCATCTACGCCGCCCTTAGTTCTGCTACGCCGTAGCTCGGTTCCTCTACGCCCTATATAACCAAATGCTGCTACGCCAAAGCTGGGTGCCTCTACGCGCGCCGCTGCAGTTAAATGCTACTACGCCGTAGACAAGGTGCCTCTACGCCGCTGTAACCAGGAGCTGCTACGCCGTAGACTTAGTGCCTCTACGCCGCTGTAACCAGGAGCTGCTACGCCGTAGACTTAGTGCCTCTACGCCGCTGGGACCAGGAGCTACTACGCCGCGCGCCGTATGCTCGACCAAAACTTAGAAGAGTTTGAGCAGGCGACTGTATAAATTATGTAGAAGGTTGCTTTTTACCCGACTGCCGAGAGGGTAATGTGTTTATCAGTCTATGTATGTATGTTTGTTCCTATGTGGTGTTCTAGAGACCAAACGCGTTGGCGGATTTTGATGATTCTTACGTCAATCGATTCGTCTTAACCTTTCGAGTGTCACTGGCTACATTAAAATTGGAAAATAGAAAAATGGTGGTATTAGGGCGTCATATTGTAGGGACCCAATTTTTTTTTTTAAATCATTAATGTTATTATATTTCCATGGCGTTTTGGTCCTTCGGCGCGTACTTAAAAGCCAAAACCACTTACTCACTTGTACTCGCACCTCGAACTTTCTCCAGGTCATTTTTGGCTTGAACGGCCTTTAAATGCAGCTTTTTGCGAACGCGAAAGTGAATGAAACGATATTCCTGTTAGAAGTATATATTTTTTTGCCGTAATTCCTCACAAGTATTAGTCTCTCTGAATCATTGGAAACTGCAATAAATGGTTGGAACGAGCAAACGATGAATCAGCACATCATTCTATAGGTTTAATAATTTATCTTAATCTTAAGTGCCTCGAGCCCCTGACCCTCTCAGCTTGGGTTCAGTTGGGCACAATGAAGTTCTTAAATGCAAAAAAGATCTAAAAAATATAAATAAAACGTATAACTCCGTCGGTGCTCCATGGACCAATTGAAATCTGTCCAATTGGTCTATGGGGAAAATTACATGTTTCCATCATCCAATTACCGACTGGGCTATGGAGAATTGAGAAATGTTCCGCTGCCCAGTTTAATAGTATAGTAAAGCTTTGTCCATAAGTATAAAAAAAAATATCATAAACAATTTTTGAAACCGCTTAATACTCATTTATTGAATAATTACGACATAACAAAATTTAAAAAAAAGGAGTAAAACATATGCAGATGGGACAAACTGTATGTAACATTCTGCGACAATAACGAGAAACGGAAAAAAGGAATGAATCAAAAATAAATTAAAAAAAAACAATGAATTGTCATTACGGCATATTGACACATAAGTTTTCTGTGAAGTGGCCATTTCAAAAAGTTTACTTAACTCAGTGTTTTAATGAAAAATTTCAAAATTTTAAAACAAAACCATAAAGTGGCAATAAGAGAAATTCGCTCAAAATGATGCAAGTTCGAATAAAATTAAAAAAAAATCGCATGAGAGATGACGTTCAGTTGTTTTATCATTGAGTAATAATTGGTTTATTATAAAACAAAATAAAAAATACCATGCAAAGGTAAAAAAACCGGCCAAGTGCGAGTCGGACTCGCACACGAAGGGTTCCGTACCATTATCGCAAAACACTGCATAAAAATCACGTTTGTTGTATGGGAGCCCCCCTTAATTTATTTTATTTTAATTTATTAATTATTATTTTTTGAAGTAAATATACAACTAAACATTCTGTGATTATTTCAATCGTCTACCTGTTGCCGTTATTAATATCGAGCAAAAAACGGCAAAAATATCACGTTTGTTGTATGGGAGCCCCCCTTTAATATTTATTTTATACTGTTTTTAGTATTTGTTGTTATAGCGGCAACAGAAATACATTATCTGTGAAAATTTCAACTGTCTAGCTATCACGGTTCATGAGATACAGCCTGGAGACAGACGGACAGACAGACAGACAGACAGACAGACAGACAGACAGACAGACAGACAGACGGATCGCGAAGTCTTAGTAATAGGGTCCCGTTTTTACCCTTTGGGTACGGAACCCTAAAAAGAAGTTTTACAATATTTTTACTTATCCGCAAATTTTGCCAGTTTGAGTTACTACAAACACTGCGTTGTAATAATGGAGCGATTTATTTATTTAGTCTTTTTAACCGACTGCTCAAAAAGGAGGGGGTTTCTCAAATCGACCGTATATATGTTTTTTTATGTGTGTTCGCGGATAACTTCGTCGTTCATGAACAGAATATGATGATTCTTTTTTTGTTGGAAAGGAGATATCCCAAGAACCCAGGATCTGATGTTGGGATCCTAGAGAAAACGACGGAATTCCTCAAATATTATAGGCATATTTAGCGATTTAGGTATTTTCATCAATAAGGCAATTAACAATTAACACTCAGAAAGTATCATTTTGTGAAATGGAACTGATGAAGAAGACCACAATGGCCACTGGAACTCCGATGACGACACGACAAGGATAGTGTTTGAAAAAAAAAAGAGAATAATAAAAAACTTTTTAACAAAAAATCAAACTGACTTCCAAAACAAAACACTACAAAGCAAAAATAACTTTCTTTTCCGAAGTCGGTGCCTTTTTATAAAACTCAAGTCAGATCGGGATAAATTTATTCAAGAATTAATTTTGAATTTTTATCCGACTGCCGAAAGAGGGTAATGTGTTTCTATGTCTATTTATGTATGTATGTTTGTTCCTATGTGGCGTTCTAGAGACAAAACGCGTTGACCAATTTTGATGATTCTTACGTCAATCAATTTGTCTTAACCCTGCGAGTGTCACCGGCTACATTAAAATTGGAAAATTAAAAAATGGGGGCTTTTGGGCGCTATATTGTGGGGGACCAAATTTATTTTTCTTCCATACCCTTCGTGTGGGGTCTCAAAATAAATGATTTTAAGAGGTGATTTCAAAAATATTTAACACTTCTATGTTTAAATTTAACTAAAAAAAATTAACTAAAAAGTTATAAATAGATAAAGTTAATAAAAAAAAACAAAATACCCGACTGCTTAAAAAACCGGCCAAGTGTGACTCGCGCACAAAGGGTTCCGTACCATTATCGCAAAAAAGTACACAAAAATCAAGTTTGTTGTATGGGAGCCCCACTTAAATATTAACTTTATTCTGTTTTTAGTATTTGTTGTTATAGCGAGCGGCAACAGAAATACATCATCTGTGAAAATTTCAACTGTCTAGCTATCACGGTTCATGAGATATAGCCTGGTGACAGACAGACAGACAGACGGACAGCGGAGTCTCAGTAATAGGGTCCCGTTTTTACCCTTTGGGTACGGAACCCTAAAAACGAACTAAAAAGACGTAAACAAGAAGAAAATCATGCTGTGCAGTCGGAGGATACATCGGATTTTGGTCAGCCAGCTCGCGAACATATGTAAATTCAAATCTCAAAATTCAAATTTTATTGCCTTCATAATTAGTACATACAGGCGGTAAATATAAGAAACAATAATGGACCCTGTCGGACACAGCAACATTCTAGATACAGTCAGTGTCTAGGAGAGAGTAATAGCGCTTAATATTTTACTTATTAACATTTCAGTATTTCCTATCTATCTGATTTTATTTGATTTAATGTACATTAATAGTACAATACTGCCGCGGTCTATAATGACTACTTTGCTGGTCGCGCTGATTATGGCCGACAGCGCAGCGTAGCGAAGCTCCAGGCCGACACAGCGCGGTCAGCGTGCAGCATTTGATGGACGAGCTAAGATAAAGGCCGAGACCGTAGGTCGAGGCCTTTACAGCGAGGACAGCAAGGGCTGCAATGATAGCCAAGCTGAAAGGCCTAGAGCGTAGCTAGGCTAGCTCGAGGCAATCATAGCGTGACCAGCGAAGCAGTCATTGTGGGCCAAGGTTTGTATAGTGCTTTACTCAAAAATGCAAGTACCTAATCTAAATAAAACCAGCAAGTAATTTAAATAAAAAATATATTAATTTACTAGAATTTTAATTAAAATGACAATTATGAAAAGTACAGTTACTAAAATTAAACACCGACTTTCCCGGTTTGATATTACTAATAGTTTGCGATAATTCTAATGCGGTGTTTGACTGCTGTATTATTTCTTCATTTATTACTTCATTATTTCAAATTTTCGCTGCACCGCGCTTTTGTTACTTATTTGTTTTTTTTTTTTGAGCAATGGTAGTTGGAACTATACAGCCTAATATGGAATAAAATCTTTTTGTACCTATCTCTATAGATACAAACAGCTGTGTTTTAAATAAAATCTTTTTGGATTTGATTTTTTAAAACGTTGAAACGTCAAAATAGCGGCCGGCAAAACATTGCCGGCCTGTTAGAGCGGCCAGCAAAACTTTGCCGGCCGCTCCTTGAAACAGAACGGCAAGGTCGACTTTGCTCAAACAAGGTTGTCAAAATAATGACCACATTACATGCATTTTTGAGTAAATACATATGTGTGTAGAAATAATAGTCCTCCAGACCGCGGGAGATATTATACTCTCCAAGTATGCGCAACCACAGGTGCATTCTCTGTAACCTCAGTCTAATATTCCGATGGGACCGACCCAACACGACCTGAGAGTGATGCATCAGGAGTTGTTTACTATACGGACCTTGTGGAAACTAGAACAAATTTCGGTGCGTTCAAGCGTTTTTGCCATACCTATGGTAACAAATATAGCAGCTCACAATGTTAGGACCCATTAATATAAATGCTAATTTTTATCCGTGGTGCTAGGCAACTAGGCTTATCACAGTTGTAAACGACCCTTTGTGCCTATTGGCCTTGTTTGTTCTGTCTCCTGCTTGATAGGGAAGTGAACATTTATATTTTTTCCTACTCCTCCGTTATTCTTTTCTGATTAATTGCTTTGCGGGATCCAAGACAGTTAAATTCATTCTCCGGGACTTCGTCGAGCTTCATTGCCTCGGCGCTTTTCTGGTGGTCGCCACTGTTGATTCTGGCTTTCAGGAGTTGCAGTGGTTTGGGAATAGTGCGGTGGGATTACTCAAAAAAAAAGAACCGATAGAGATCAGGCGTAGAAGAACCAACGGCTTAAGGCGCTTTCCGAGGCACGGGGGTCTCACACCGCCAACTACTAAGCTCCGGGCTGATACTGAGAAATGCCTAATGGATAAACGCAATATCACTTTTTGACCTACATGGGAACCGAACCCGGGACGTGAGTCAGAAGTAGCGTTTGCGACCGCTTGAACAACGAGGCCAACCCTTCGGACAAACAGTCGTGATGTTATATTTGTGTTTATAACAATGCGTTGGTAATATTTCTGCCAGAAATATCTCTCAAAGAACTTGCGGCCGCGAGACCAACAAGTAGTCGGGATGAGTTTGATTTTATCGACTACAAAAATAATTATGTATTTCATAGTATTTTGCATTTGTTATTATTTGTCAGCAAATATTACTTTAGATTAAAAACCGGCCAAGTGTGAGTCTGATTATATGATAAGCTACATTCACCAAAATAAATAGGTAACATTACTAACGTTCAGATTAAACAATGAAAGCACCGAAAATTGCTCTAACGAAGGGACAAAAATAACATTGCCTTTCGAAAACTGTTGTCCCCATACGTCTATATACAAAATTTTTACTTTTCCAAGTACATTTTATAAGTTGGTCGACTAATACTCGTAAACTTATAAAGCCTATTTAGCTGTGATAGTTTTACTTTTAATTTCATTATACTACTGCCGTGAATTTTTTTACATATTCTAAAGCAACCATTTTTCTGGCAGAATTTAAAGCTTCATTTTACTCAAACCGACCTCTGAATCGAAAAATTATTTGGCAGATCCGTAATATTTTTGAATGGCCTAACCAACGATACCCCGCACCATGGGATAGACGAGAGAAAAAAACACTCCACTTTACGTGTACCTACAGGAGTCACCATAATTTTTTTTCGTGGTTTTATTTTATCACTTTGTCGGCGTGATCAATATGTACATACATGCCAAATTATAGCTTTCTAGTACTAAAGACTCTCTGAGCTAAGCTGCGGACGGACGGACAGACAGACTGAATTAAAAATATATCTAGATTCAGTGTTAACCCCGTATTGGGGTCCAAAGGCCTGGTTCAACCACCTTGGACCTTCATCATAAGAACCTGCCGACAACTGACATCAACGTCAACTCTGCGGGACGTCCTCCTGCTGGCATCTAGTCATCGGCCTTCCACGTCATCGTGACCGCTTCTGCTGCCAGGCCAGGATAGTACTAGCGCCTACCTCCATTTAGAAAGAAAGAGTTTAAATAAGAAACGGCTTTTATACCTGCGACCTTTTTATTAAATTTTATGTTGATAGTACTGCGTATTATTTATCTCTTTTAGATAGTTAACCCGCAAACGCTACACTGGCAGACAGACAGACTGTCCGTCTACGGAACCCTAAAAAAGACCACATGTGGTTACGTGCATCGAGTTTATTTATCATCTCTGGGTTATATAAATGGTGCGGAGCATTTCTTAGGGAGTTCTACCTATATTTTTTTTGTTAGTATTACCATACCATTATTTAGCGGTGCACAGAATGCATCATCCTTTTGTTGATATAGTCTCCAGATAACATGGCTGTGTATATATCCAGACAGACGGACACACGTGGACAGCAGCAAATTTATAAGAGTTTGGACCGCTAAAATGAATAACAAGCTCAAATGTTGATTTTAATGATTTTCGCGAGAATTTGTAAAGTTTTATTTAGTAAGTTTAGTAAGTAACGCGAGGTACTCACGCTTATTTGAACAGGGCCCGATCTTGTAATCGAACCGACGACGAGGATAAAAAGATCAGAGTATTTGTGGGGATTCGGTGAAGGGACACAGGGCGGCCAATGATGTCGCATTCGGATTCGAAACATAAATATAAAAGTAGGTAGGAACCCTCGAAAAGTCGATTTTACGATAAATTTTCTAAATATACAAATTACATTTGGCATCGGTAAATCTCAAGAAAGTCTTAGTTGTTAACCATTTCCCAATTTTACGAGTACTTACTGTCCAATTTCACTTTGATTTAAGTCCGGTTTAATTGATGAAAATGATAACAATGCCTACTTACTGTATACGATCTGTTCGTGCTTATTTAAACTAGAGCAGTGGAACCATCGACAACATCCGTATATTATTAGGTTTTACACGAAGGGTTTCCTGTAATCCAATTAGCTTAACCCAATTGTGTCCAAAACTGAACATCAATTACCTCATTCTGTTGACTTTATGTTGGCTTTGGGAATATTTATGTGTTTACTTAAATTTACCTGCCCAATACAATTTCGGTTTGCCATTTTTAACGATTTGCAATTTATTAAAGTCCTACAAGTAAATATGTAGGTAGGTCTATATCAGTACACGTGGTAGGTATTTTACTTCAATACATCGTTCATCAATCTTTGGAAAGCTGATCCCTCTTGCATGTTTCATATTTCTACAATGAAACCACTGCAAAAGGTCGGGTGTGCCAGGTATTAAGCCGAAATATGCGGTTTTAGCAGAAAGCATGCTTCAATGCTGATTTATCGTTGAGCTCTACCATAAATCAGCGAGCCTTATCGAACGTTTTTCTTTGTTTATCATTATTTTGTTGTTTAAAAAATACCTTCAACCCAAACAGATGCGGCTAAGTAATTATTCAATGTAAGTGTCTGTGACCATGGAACTGTTTGATTTGGTGATCAAGGGTCTAAATTATTTTTAATGGAATGGCTCCATCTGTCTTACCAAGTATCAATTTGGCAACTAAGGTCTTGTGGTTGAAAAATATTTACGTACCCTGTATCGAAATAAAAAGATCCATCACATTATCCATCGTCTACGAATTTCTTGCATCAAGCTTGGTGTAAAACTAATAAATTGCATTCAATGACGCGCGCAAATTATTGTTCTTCTGGGTGCTTGCAACGGTACAGGAGCAGGAAGAGAGTGAAATCCGGTGACTACAACTTATTAAGAGTATCGGGGACTAATGGTAAGTAGTTACAAAGCATTGCTTGCATCTACATGATCAGACTGATACTGAATATCGGACAAAAATATTATTTAACCAACTAACTGCCACGGGTTGGGGTTTATTTTTAGTAGAGGACCACATGGCCTAATCAAACATTCGAGAAGCAAAAGTTTACTTGTACTTCCTGAGTTAGTTACTGGTCTGTTTGAATCTCCGTAAGTATCGATTATGAAACATTTTTTCATAATTCTTACTGGCCACATGAAGAGTAGGCCGACGAGCGGACGGTGCAATATTCACACCCACTATCCCCTTAAGTAATTGTAGTGTATTCACCCAATTAAGTAATTAATTAATTGAAACCGCGATGTTTCGCCGTTTCGCTATATCCCTGGGGGATTCCAGCCAGCCACGCCGTAATGTTACAATAAAAAACTTTTGTTTCAATCTATTTAACCAGGCTATTTCACCAGGTAGGCCTAGAATATATAATATAATGTTTCTAAAGTATGGTTGATTTTGAATAGAACATTTTCAATAAGAAGTTGCACCTGGCGAGGAACTGGAGCAGCTCGTCTGTTAAGTATTCTCAATATTTTTTTCTTTACCATAGGGTTTTATCTGTTGATCAACTTAATACAACTTCTATACCAATATTAAGATTCAAGCGTGTAAGCTTACCTGTGGTGTTGGCGATGGCAGGAGACGTGAGCTCGAAGTGCTGGTCCTGCTGCAGGCGCTGGTAGGTCGTGCCGTTTTCCTTGGCCAGCTCGGGCGAGCGCCACACGCACACGTAGTATACCGACAGCAGGATGGCGGCCAGTGACACCGACAGCAGGTACGCCAGCACCGTCAGCACGCGCACCAGCTTGCTGGCCGGCTTCTGCTTGTAGATGTCGCGCGTCGCCGACGGCGGGATGGGTGCGCCTTCCTCCGTCGCGCTGTCCTCCTCCGCCTGACCACTTTGACCACACACCGACATGCTGCTGTTTATAACTACATGCTCGAGAGATTTTCGCCGAAAAATAATCGAGCCGTGTCCGCGTGTAGTGTCCGCGGACGGGTGAGTGCGGCTGTGCTGTCCGCCGCCGCTCCGTCCGCTGACTCCCGCGCTATTCGCCACCGATCAACTACACGCGTCACAGATTTACGACTGCTACCAACCACCGACACACAAACTTAACATTTTATACCTATGTAGAAAGATTAAAGATGTTCCTATCTATAAAATTATGTTGAAAGTAGTTTGTGTAAAAGTGCAAGTGGATACAACCTGCCCATTTTGTTATTTAAGGGAACCGACCCTTCACCCTCAGGCAATCATGTAATGGGCTTTTCATAAGTTTTTGTTTTTTTATTAGGTTATCATTTATTTTTATTTTATTTTTAAAAGGTTACTGTAATAGACCGAGCTAAGCATGGTAAATCCTCATATTTGGCGGTAAAACGAGCTCTCATTCGGGATATAGATCTGTTTTATCTGATACTAAAATGTTGGAGAATAAAAAAATAAATGGATACCGGGAGTATTAATCAACGTAAGAAATATTTACGCAAAAGGTTCCCTACAGCAATTAACACAGGATTATTTATAATACACTATCTTTAAGGGGGTGAAGGCACTCACGGTTATAAACAACTTTTATATATGAAAGCAAGCCTGAAATATAAAAAATACTACCCTTTCATACAAAATGCAATAGTAAACATTGACAATGTATGAAACAGCTGACACCTACTCATCGATTCCTTAGGGTCGGGTCGGGTCGGGATACTTGCAGCCCCTGAATGGTTGTTACTGGTTTACAAATAGGTGATATTTATTAAAAAGCTAAAATGTGCCTTACGTAAGTTGCTACTTCTGGTATCGAAATACGAAAACAGAAAAAATCTGAGGGACTTTTGTTGTGTAAAATTAATTAATACCTAGATGATGCAAAGTTAGGGATGGTACGGCAGTGCTACTATATTTTCATAGATCGGATAAAAAATCTAGTCATCTAACCTAGATTTTTTTTAACAGAATATTAAAACTATGCATTCATTGGCACGTTGATTTTTCCTGGTTACTTTTGTACATTTTCTATTTAAAGTCTATGAATGGATTCCTTCATATAAGTTCTGTATGAGATGCTACACCGTATTATCAGATCAGTTTAAAATAAAAATGTTGATGTATTACTCATTAAATAAATAATATTTCAATCGCCGGTCAGCCGGTGATAGGTACAGTTTTTCTACGTCTTGATGGAGAGCCAACATCAATATTAACGGATAATTCTGTGAATCAGACGGATTCCAAGATTGTGTATACTTTTACTTAACTCTGAAAACATGAGGAACGGAAAACGGTTCACACATTCACATTGCACACTCACATTATTGCATTTAAATAAAATGTGGTATTTCTATAAAAAGCTGTGTGGTGCTAAGTATTTATAGGCTAAACCTAATAGTAAATCGTAATCTTAACAAACATATAAAGAGCTAAAATGATATGTTTATCTGTTTGTAAAGGGTAATCTCTGGTAGTAGGTACCGATCCAATTATGAAAATTCTACCATTGGAACTTAAATTACTGTGTCGTGACGTGTCGTGGAGCGGGGCCAATCATACGAATATGTTCAAGCCTACGTCATATCAGAACGAGTCTAGACTTTAAATTTTTGACGTTCTGCGTTCAAACACCTTTAGAAAGCTACACTGTCGCAGTGTTTTATAGACCCAAAAAAGTGACATCCGGACTGCCGAAGGAGGGTAATGTGTTGATCACTCTATGTATGTATGTTTGTTCCTATGTGGCGTTCTAGAGACCAAACGCGTTGGCCGATTTTGATGATTCTTACTTCAATCAATTCCTCTTCACCTTGCGAGTGTCACTGGCTACATTAAAATTGGAAAATGGCGGATTTTGGGCGCTATATTGTGCTAACTCTTCATATTGATACCCAACTCGATGGCTTTGGAAGAAAAAAAAATTGACTCGCACAATACGGCGCCTAAAATTCGCCATGTTGGTTTTTTTTTTAATTTCACCTATCTAAGAACACTTGGGTGGCCACGACGTATCTAACGATATCTTAATTATATAAATCGGTCTAGCGGTTTGATAGATATGAGGTAATAAAGAATATTACATACTGTAGCGTAATGGCTACAAGACGCTTTTTAATTTGTCAAAACAGGCCGGTTACAATTATTCAAATTTTCATTTTTCGTTTGATATATTTTTTTATGACTGATAAATTCATAAAAAAATGTTTTGGCACTGGAATATGCTACCAAATTACATTGATACTTCCATATATTTATAGTAACTATTTAAATGATTTATTAGCTTGATTCCGAACATCTTTCAACGGGTTCCGTACATAATTCGTAAAACGGCCTGTGTTTTGGAGAGGTACAACCTCAGGCAGTTTGAAACCAAGTCCAGCGTGGATTCCCGACGAATGGCTGTTATCATATTTTTAATTTAGTTTATGTTTTTTGTTGTTAGAATTATGTAGCTTATACGTATATTACCTTACCTTTATTACGTTATAGAATCGTACTTTACTTGTATGCCATCATTAAACAAGTTGCAACTGCGTTGAGGATAAGCACGTGTCTTTAGGCCATGCTTAAAGTTCACTCATATGTTTATTTGACTAAATATTTAAAATAATTAATACGATATTGACTATTTCGGTTCTTCCTGCTTTTCTTAAATTAATTTTTTGTTACCTTTTTCTATTTTTTATATTTTCGGTGTATTTCTTTTTAATTCATAATTATACGTTGCGTTAAAAATAGTTTTTTATTTTTATAACGCTTCAATATATACAAACCAACATACAAGATACGTGAGAAAAACATAACCCTTTCCTTGCAGTCGGGAAATAAGACAGTACATTTTATTTTTTTGTATGTCCCTAAAAAATTAGAAGTTGTGTTAAAATCTATGATAATCTATTTGACGTCACTTTGGTACTAATTCATTTACATTTTCCATACGACGTGTTGCGTGACAAGGATAGAATATTAACTTCAAAACCCTGTAAATTTTAAATTTTACCAACAATATTCTAAAATAACAAGTACTACTGTCGAGTTTTTGACATTCCTACACCCTGCAGACATCCAATATCCAATACAGCAGCCTCCTGCGTAAGTGAATTCGGCTAGGCAAAGGGTTTGACCCCACGAATGAGTATGACAAATACTCTTTAATTAGTTAGGTGTTGCCAAAAAATATGGGACTCTTTCGAAAAGAGTATTTCACCAATGAAAGCGTTCAATCACTTTTGGCAATACCTAATTATGTAAAGACAATTTGTCATACTCTGTCATGGGGTCAACTGCTTTGCCTTGACGAATTCACTTACGCAATGAGGCTGCCGGTCTCGCCTATAGTTGGGGCCTGGAGCCGAATTCCCCGGCAACAATAGAAAAATCAGCCAAGTGCGAGTCGGACTCGCGCGCGTAGGGTTCCGTACCATTTTCGCAAAAAACGGCAAAAAAATCACGTTTCTTGTATGGGAGCCCCACTTAATTTTTTTAATTCTGTTTTTAGTATTTGTTGTTATAGCGGCAACAGAAATACATCATCTGTGAAAATTTCAACTGTCTAGCTATCACGGTTCATGAGATACAGCCTGGTGACAGGCAGACAAATAGCAGAGTCTTAGTAATAGGGTCCCGTTTTACCCTTTGGGTACGGAACCCTAAAAATGGCCCGATATATTTAATGGATTGTAATGCCAAGTCAAGTATTGCTAACCAGCATGGTCAGAAGTAGCTTATTGTATGTGTATGAATGAACCACATTTCAATTTTCACCACGTGTGCGATCAAGCCGCACAAGAGCACAAGCAGTTCATCCATTAGACATAATTGGATCGTTGCCCAGTACCTTGGGAACTGTATAATATTGTGTGCCCGCCTCTATTGTTCCATGCTGAGCAATCAATCATCCCTGTAATGGACAAGCTATGAAGCTACCGTCGTCAGGGGATATGGTAGAGTTAATTTTTCATAATACATACTTTTCGAAGGTAATTGATTAGACCATCTGGATAAATATAGGTAGTACACCTGCTTTGTGGAACACAAGCCTAAGAATAAATAATAAGTAGTCATTATCGTACCTATAGATAAGAGTTTAATTATATTTATCTGTAATTTACACTCTTGACAACCTTGTGGATAATCAAGTCGGAGGCTTGTGAGTACACTGTGATTGATGTAATGATTGATCGTGGCTATGCTGATTGATAACTAAAGAGATGAATCTCTCTTTGATTAGTATGCTGCGTGTTACGCAACATAATTAACTAGCTTCTGCCCGCGGCTTCGCCCGCGTAAAAAGTGTTTTATCATCCCAAGGGAATACAAACTATCCTAAATCTTTCCCAGGGTCTCAAACTATCTCCATGCCAAATTTCATCTAAATCGATTGAGTAGATCTAGTGATTACCCCCTACAACATCCACAAACTTTACTCCTTTATAATATTACTAGCTGATACCCGCGACTTCGCCCGCGTTAATATAGATTATGTCAATAAATTCTGGTTGTCGACAATCCAATGTTGCAATTTTATTTTTAATCGAAATCGGCCCCGTGACTCCTTTGATTGTTTTGTGCAATAGCACATTTATTCAAAGTGATGATTTGGCCATCCACGCCGACTTGGAAAACTCAGCCTGTATAGGTACATGCAGCATTAAGGTAAAAACGATTAACTAATTTAATTGAAGACGTTGGTCAATACAGGTATAGGTTAAATAGTTACAAAAAGAAACAAATAAACTACAGCGTTATAGGTTCTGCTTAGCTGCGAATTGAAAATACCACTTTATCATCAATTGTATCTACAATTAATTGACATTCCTTAATTATGCCGTTAATCATGGGTACAACATTTTAGGACGCTGCTATATACTATGTTGTATGTCCTTCCATTTGGTGCTAATACATACACATTGTAGGCCCTGGACATACGCAAACATGAGCAGCTATTTGTAGTTGGCCGTGGGTAATGCATGCCTACTTACTACTCTTGGGCTTTTTTAACAGTAATAGCAAAACTAGCTTTGACTAGAAACTGGAGTCTTTTGAATTGAAATGACAGGTTACTGGGCATTTTTGGGATTCGGCGTATAGACAAAGACAAAGACAAAAATATTTTATTTCAACTAGGCCACCAAGCGGCACTTTTGAACGTTACATTACAATGATTCTACCGTGCATTCGGAAAATAGCTTGTTATGGAGAAGAATGCACAAGAAACTCCATATTTACTCTTTTCAAAAAAAAATATGTTTTTTTATAATATTTAGGAACATAGGTACATACATTATTAAATTCATACATGTGAGGACAATGCACCCAGAATAGCACTACCCACTATACCACCGTATGAAAACGATTTTCCCTTTTCTCATACCTGTCAATATATTGGCACCAATTATATTTAGCCCTTAGTGTGTAAAACGAAGCCATCCTATTACATAATCTAAATAAATATATAGATCTCAATCATTTGTTATCAAAAACATGCCTGCAAATTTTCAACCAAATTGGAAGCCTCAATAAAACGTTGCATACAAAGTTCAGCTTTCCCTATTTACCCCCTAAAAATTCTAATTGTGAAAAATCCTTTCTTAACCAACGTTGATTATCTTTATACTACCACCTGCCAAAATACAGCTCCATGAAGAAAATTTGTACATCTTATCTTTACTACCCCAACCCCCTTTTAGGGGTAATAAAAAAATACACTTTAATTATTTGTTACGTCAGTATTGCCGCAGTTTGAAGCGAATCGATCCCTATAATAAGAAGTATCATACAAAACTAACCCCTCCCATTTCTCCGCCTTCGATTTTTATGTACAAAGAAGTAGCCTAACTCCTTCTCAGGGTATCAAACTATCTCCATACCAAATTTAATATAATTCGGTCCCTAATAAGAAGAAGTTGCATGATAAGAAGTTACATACAAAATTAAACCTCCCTTTATTTCTTCGTGTTTTTTTGCAAAAAGAAGTAGCCGACTATGTCCTTCTCATGGTCTCAGACTATCTCCATACCAAATTTCATATAAATCGGTTCATCGGTTTAAGCCCTATTAAAAAGTTCCTCATACCTCATCCCCCATTCATCCTCCTTCGTGTTTTATGCAAGTAGCCATGTCCTTCTCAGGGTATCAAACTATCTCCATACCAAATTTCATCTAAATCGGTTCATAATAAGAAGAAATTGCA
The DNA here is from genome assembly GCA_945859665.1 of Anorthoa munda. Classification (NCBI taxonomy): domain Eukaryota; kingdom Metazoa; phylum Arthropoda; class Insecta; order Lepidoptera; family Noctuidae; genus Anorthoa; species Anorthoa munda. The sequence continues at coordinate 12,214,300 of OX243909.1, forward strand.
TGAAATGAAGTTACACACAAATTTAACACGCCCCCATTTCTCCCCCTTCATGTTTTATGCAAACAAAGTAGGCTATCTCCTTCCCAAGATCTCAAACTATCTTCATACTAAATTCCATCTAAATGGGTTCATCGGTTTAAGTCCTATTAAGAAGTTTCATACATAAAAAATAACGGCCCATCCCTATTTATCGCCGTTCGTGTTTTATGCAAGTAGCCTATGTAATTCTCAGGGTCTCAAACTATCTCCATACCAAATTTCATCTAAATCGGTTCATAATAAAAAGATGTTGCATGATAAGACGTTACATACAATATTAACCCTCCCCCATTTCTTCCCCTTCGTTTTTTATGCAAGTAGCCTATGTCCCTCTCAGGGTCTCAAACTATCTCCATACCAAATTTCATCTAAATCGGTTCATAATAAGATGTTGCATGATGAGAACTTACATACAAAATTAACACTCCCCCCATTTCTCCTCCTTCATGTTTTATGCAAACAATAGCCTATGTCCTTTCCCGGGTCTCAAACTATCTCCATACCAACTTTCATCTAAATCGGTTCAGCGGCTTAAGCGTGAAAAGGTAACAGACAGACAGACAGACAGCGTTACTTTCGCATTTATAATATTAGTTTGGATTAGTATATTAATAGTGATAGAATATGTTTAGTTACTTGGAAATGAAAGAAAAATATCAATAGATATGATTGGCGATGAAAAACAGTTACAGCTATGCTAGTATTATATTATCTGTGTTACAGCTATATAATTTTGGAGTTAAATACTCCTCACTCATGCCTTTTCACGATAGATGGGCACAAGTATTACAGTGGACATTTAGATGCTACTATAAAAATAAAAATACTTAATTGTAAGAACAACAGTGGCTTTTAATAATAAATTATAAAACTAAAGTATTTACAATTTGCTTTTCTGCCTGTCCAGTAGTTTCTGCTTGAGTGCTCTGCGTAGGATCTTGCCGGAAGGGTTCTTTGGAATGTCGTCGACGAATATCACTCCGCCGTGCAGTCGTGACACAGCAGACAGCTGTGGAACAACGTGACTGCTTTATATGTTATCGAAAAAAAATTCTACATTGGAAATGAAACATAGGTTTAAAGATATTTATTGCCCTTATGAACTTATACTTAACCCCTTTCCGCATACGAACCCATTCATGGCTTCGTAAGTTTCTAATTTTGTTACTGTTTAATTAAAGATAAATTACTAAAAAACTAAATTGTATAATAATAAGCATTTATTCAATAAACGGAAAGTATTTTTTTCGTCTATTGTATCAAGGCATGCCGCTAAATTCTGTTATTTCCCCACATGGATGAAAAAAATTACAGTCATGCCAAAACTGTTTGAAGTTCCGTTCCTTCACAAAGTGTGAAAAATGTGAAGTGCTAAACCCATGCGAAGCCACATATGCACGAACAATAATTTACGACAGTGCATACCAAGCCATAAATGGCTTTGTACTGTAATTTCAGCAATAAACGTTGTAATTTTTTTAGTTTTGGTGTATACTTCATAATGTAGCTCAATAACACAACATTAAGCAAAAAAAAATTTTGTAATAATTAATTCATGCAGAAAGGGGTTAAATACAGTTCACTTACAATGAAATACAGAGTTACTTCTAGTTAATATCTAATACAATATTTGCCTCTGGGGCGTTGGCGACGTTATATACTACATACATGTTTTTTGAGTTTACTCTTAAATATGTTAATATAATCTCTCTTTATAATCTCCAGTAAATCATTGAACAGCTGTGCAGGGAGCACAATCACTAATACTGTTTTATTGAGAAATTAGTCCGTGCACGTGCAGTTATTAGTTGGAATTAATTTTTACTTCTTGTTTTTTACCCGACTGCCGAAGGAGGATAACGTGTTTATAAAGGAGAGACTATGTACTTTATTTTTTCCTGTGTATGTGGCGTGTATCTGTGTGTGTGTTCCTATGTGGCGTTCTAGAGACCAAACGCGTTGGCCAAATTTGATGGTTCTTACGTCAATCGATTTGTCTTAACCTTGCAAGTGTCACTGGCATAGAAATATTAAATACAGGTCACTGGCTACATTAAAATTGGAAAATAAGATAGGTAATGGCAGATTTTGGGCGCCATATTGTGGGACCCAATTTATTTTTTTCTTCCTTACCCATCGTGTGAAGTATCAAAATAAAAGGTTTTAAGAGGTAATTTCAAAAATATATAACACTTATATGTTTAAGTGTAAATAATTCAAAAAAATGTTAAATAAAAAAAACTAAAAACCCGACTGCTTGAAAAGCGAACTCAAAAGATGTAAATAAGAAGAAACTGCTGTGCAGTCGGAGGATACAACTGGTTTTGGTCAGACAGCTCGCGAACATGTAATTAACTTTTTTTTTTATGTAGTTGTATATTTGACTGTACGTTGTTTTTTTATGAGAATGCAGGTGTCATCGTCATCATCATCGGCCTATTATAATGTTCACTCTGCTGGGACACGGGCCTCCTCTCTATGAGATGGAATGGGCCGTAAACCACCACGCGGGGCCAGTGCGGGTTAGTGGATGTCACATGTCTTCGAATTTTTGGTTCTAGAACATGGCGGTTTCCTCACGATGTTTTCCTTTACCGTTATGAGAGCAGTGGTGTTGTAATAATTTACACAAAGTAAAGCGCCTTCCTGGGTTTGAAACCACGACCACTATCTTGAAATTGCGGGCGATACCACTGGGCCACCACTGCTCTCAGGTGTAATATGTGTAAAGTTGTGTGAGATTTAGACATCATGGTTTTGGCATTACATCATGGTTGTGTTCCCCAATGGAGTAGGTATGGTGTCCGTCGATAGTAATATGAGATGTCGTAGCCTAAAACCATTCGTCGGGCATTTTATATTCGGGAGCTACTGAGAAAATTATGATCAAAAATGTCGATACCCGACTGATGGGACTCGAACCTAGATCGAAACGCTCAGTTGTCACTATTCCCACTAACGCTAATACCTAATACGAGATCACTTCGAACATAAATACGTATTTCCATGGTAGATGTCTTATGGGTAAATTATTATATTTTCAAATGAATTTAGGCTAAGTAAAGATTTAGACGTCTAAATCCAGTTATGCCACATTATTCCAGTAAAATCCAATTCCAGCGATCCAAACCAATGCTGGATTGCAACTGTAATAATTGAAATAGATACAGAGGTACATTCGATTCAGTGAGAGATTCCGTAGGCCAATCCAGTGCACGATAAAAGCAAAAAAAAAAATCACATAACTACACAAAATGTAAGGAATTGCAGATTTGATTTATCTTTAAGAATTGATTTTTTGCAATTTAAATCGTTTCTTTGACTGAAATCTAATAATGCCAGGCAAAATGTTTGGTGCTGATAAAAAGTGTGGCAGTATATCTATTTAAGCTCGAACACAATTTGAATACCCGTGTAGCAGTGAAGTCCAGCAGCTCCTTCTCAGTGACAGCGGCGCCGGGGCGCTTGACGACGAAGGCGGTGGCCAGCTCTCCCGCAGCCTCATCGGGTGCGCCCACCACACCGCACTCCGCCACGCCCGGGTGACCCAGCACTACGCTCTCCACCGCTGCTGGCGCCACCTGACAAACAACACACGTGCTAAATAGCTCAATGATCTTCTTCGTCGTAACACTCTTGACAGAGCGGTCGCGATCATGCTGTACTTATCCCTGCTGACCGGCAGGCTAATTGCGCAAATTAATTCGGCAAGGCTCAGGGTTTGTCCATCATCAATCGACCAATCACATGCGAGATGTTAGACGAGATGTGGATTTCCATTTATGTGATTGGTTGATTGATAGCGTTCAAACCCTGGGCCTTGCCGAATTCACTTGCGCAATTAGGCTGCTGTCCTGATGCACTCGCAAGGAGCCGACTACAGCACAATAATTTGATGCACTTTGCGTTGCTCGGCGCCTCGGCAATGCGCAAGGCTCTCGTGCTCGCGCCTGGAGACGTGTCCTAGGAGCTTTAATATGCGATTCTTTACTATCGCCAAAAAAACATTGTTTAAACCGAGGGACATAATATGTTGGCATCGGTGTGAAATTCGGTTCTTGAGACGGTGTGTCTCCCCACATCCTTTGAAGTTAATCTAAAGAACCGTAAACATCTTGGCTAAGACGGTAAATTCTGATAGCAGCAATGTTTTAACTTATAAATCTAGTAAATTGACCAAAAATGGAAGCTTACCAGCACACTTATTTTCCATTTTTATATTAAACCTGAATGTAATGAAAATTATTGCACAGGAATTTAAAGTAGGTTGCCTTAGGTATGTTGCGCTAATCTTACGTTACGTAATATTATGAATATAATCAGAAAATTTTAGAAAATATAAAGAAATAATATTTGCGCTGTTAAACAATAATACCTACCTATCTTTAGGCACGAATGTAGATAATAAAGTCATAAAAAGGGATTGTGATTATCGATAGCCTTAGCATTTGGCAAGATAAAGCATAAATTCGATATGAATCACAAAGTCTAGCTAGTACAGAGAGATTTTAATTCAGTGGTGGGTAAAGTACCCACTCATGCATATAAACAACTTTCACTATCGGACCAATTCTGAAATATTTGAGTTCTGCAAACATACGCATACTGTGCATATATGATGTTTTTAGGGTTCCGTACCCAAAGGGTAAAAACGGGACCCTATTACTGAGACTTCGCTGTCCGTCTGTCTGTCTGTCTGTCTGTCACCAGGCTGTATCTCATGAACCGTGATAGTTAGACAGTTGAAATTTACACAGATGATGTATTCCTGTTGCCGCTATAACAACAAATACTAAAAACAGTATAAAATTATTATTTAAGGGGGGCTCCCATACAACAAACGTGATATTTTTGCCGTTTTTTGATCGATATTAATAACGGCAACAGGTAGACGCTTGAAATATTCACAGAATGTTTTGGTGTATTTTCACTTCAAAAAATAATAATTATTAAATTAAAATAAAATAAATTAAGGGGGGCTCCCATACAATAAACGTGATTTTTTGCAGTGTTTTGCGATAATGGTACGGAACCCTTCGTGTGCGAGTCCAACTAGCACTTGGCCGGTTTTTTTTATATTTTAGTTTTTATACCGTTATGAAAGTTGTTCATATTATTACTGAGAATTTTCACGTCCTGAAAACCATTGGCTTAAAAGTCACCAGTAGAGCATAAAATTACCTGATGTCCCTTATATTTAATGAGTTCTTTAAGTCGGTCCACTATGAAGAAGCAGCCGTCTTTGTCGTAGTAGCCGACGTCTCCCGTCTTCATGTAGCCCTCCTCATCGAATATGGCGCGGGTGGCGGCCTCGTCCCCGGCGTACCCCTTCATGATTATGGGTCCTTTCAGGCAGATCTCTCCATTTTCGTTAGGACCCAGTCTTTTACGAGTATCTATATCTACAACCTGTAACCAATTCGAAGTTGAAATTAAGACCAATTTTACCATTAGCAGAATAATTCCGTGATGAAATTGAAATACAGATTCAGTCTGGGATTAAAGTAGAGACAGCGATATAAAATAGGAACAATAAACTCTTTTTCTAGAAACTATCTTAGTATTCTTTTAATTTGATTCTTGTAATTGTTTGGTATTCAGCAAAATTAAAAGAGGAAGAATCTTACGAAACTCACTTTAGCTTTAACTCCATAAAGAGGATATCCACCGCTTCCCGGCTTTCTCAAAATCTTCTCATCATCTATGTCTTTGGTAGCTGCCAGAGAAGTCTCTGTCATTCCGTACGCTTGGAATATGCCTTTGCAATTTTTCATACTATAAGTGAAAAAAAAAAAATATAGGTGAGTGAAGTCATTGTCAGGATAACTCTTATTAGTTAGATAGGTATATAAGTAAGCTATGGGTTGTTTGTTGTGAGCTTAGAGAAGATCGGCACGTTTATATCCACTGCTAAGTGTGGGTACTTAGTTATAGTAACAAAACCTCGCCATCCTGCAAACTCTTTACTGTCACAGCAGACACACTTTTGCCACTACGATCATAGAGATTTTATTTAATTCTTATAAGTATATGGGTATTTACCGTTTTAAAGCCAGTGTGATCGTTTCCGAGGACAGCGGAGCAGCCCCACACCAGACGGCGATGATGGAAGACAAGTCAAACTTCTCCACTACTGGCGCCTTCGCCAGGAACACCACGATAGGGGGAACCGCTGCCAGGAAGTTCACCTATGATAATAATTAAAATGTATTGTTTTCTCTCCACAAAGGTTGGCTTAATAATATATATATATAACATCATCTTCAAACTGTGTTAGAAGCTCCTTTGCTAGAGATAGGAGTCCGTACTAGGGAAACTGTGTGTTACGGATCGCCAGACCTTCACCTAAGAGTACCCATAAGTTGTTACTGTTATTGTAAACATATAATTAAGCGACGTAATTGTGAACACAATTACAAATACAATAAAAGAAGAACAAAAGAGAGGAAAAGTGGTTCCGTTATTGTGGGTTACGGTCCGAGTGTGTTTGTGTAAGTGACTCTTATAAAATTAATACTCGTATCGTATTATTTACTAACAGACAACGCACAGACTTCACTAAACCACTGGGTCTCGAACTAGAAGCAGGAAATTTTGTATATATGCGCTCATTTTAGTTACGAAGGCCCCGTAAAGTGTTTAGGATAATATTTGGTATGCCAGTTATTCATTTTTGCCAATGGGAAATCCCATCGGGCAAATAGCATATGTTCAGAAAAATATCCAGTTTGTGAGTTATATCTATTTTTTCTTTATATTTATTATGCCTGAACCGGATATACCCAATAAGTTAATAAGTATATGATACGTAGATAATAATCAAAATATTAAAATTAAATAAGCGACCTCACATCGAGTTGATAAATCGTAAATAAAGTAGTTACTTTGTATTTCTGAATAGCGCCCAGATATTTCATGGGGTTGAATCCATTCAAGTACACCAGCTTCTTCTTTACTAGGATATAGTTGATCGTCGACATCAAGCCGTAGGCGTGGTACCACGGCACTATCGTAAGTAATGTGGTGTCTTGCAGGAGGATATCTGATCTGAGAAATTAAAATAATAATATTTTATATATCCAAATAAAACAGGATAGATAGTCAAACAACACACTATGTGACAGATGAGGACGGGTTCGTAGCCCCGAACTGATCAAAATATATTTACATTTAATGTCTGACATGGAACCCACTGTTTTCCTCAAGTGTTCTGACTGATAAGTGCCTTTGCCTAATGCCTATGTTATATTTTAAAGTTAATTATATTGAGCACCTAAACATTGTTTTTCTAGTCACTAGAACAGTTAACATTTAAGAAATCCAATGGATTAATTGGAGATGGTTATTTACGTACAAAATATTTGCTTAGCAACTCAGAATTATCTGTTTTACCTACCTACAATTTAATAATTACCTGTGTATTCTGCTAAGTCATGATGACACAATCTACAACGTTAATTACCTGTACTGAATTTTGGCAGCTTATTTTTATCTTTAAACGTCTTTTTGCAAAAAAAAGGTAGATATTTTATTTATTTTCGAGTTCAGCGGTAAAGCTATAACTGCACAGAATAACAGATCCCCTGAAAAATAAATAAACCAAGTACTATCTCTACTCTCTCCACTTTTTTTTCCTACTATCCTTTCGCAGGTATTGTGGAAGAGATTTCTATAGAAATATGCATCACCTTTGTAGTTTGCACCTATTTTCTTCTGATTCTTCTTCTCGTCTGTTTATTGTAAGTGTGTACATTAATTGTAAAAAAAACGATTTGATAATTACTCAAAACTGGACGCGGAGTATAATACGTTGAGGTGTGTAAGCATGACTCCCTTGGGCAAGCCGGTTGTTCCTGAAGAGTACAGGATGTAGGCGACGTCAGACCAGCCCTGGACATCTTCCACCTCGTACTCATTCGGGTTCACCTGCACTCCCACACTTTTGTACTCAATGATACCGCTCGCAATCGGTTTGCCATTCAATTGTATTATTTTTTCGATACTCCTCACTGTTTTTATGGTCTCCAAATTTCGTTGAAGTCCCACTTCTGAGGCGAATATAATTTTCGGTCGAGATATATTTAGCACGTGTGTCATTTCATCTATAACAAATGGAAATTATTAAGTATGTTGATGTTGAATTGCATCGAGTAGACAGATAGACACAAAAATGGAGCATTTACCATTACCTACTCAAATTGGATTATGTGGCATATAAGTATGATCTTCTTGGCATACTCTAGAGCAGGTTAGGTTTCTAATAAATTAGTCAGGTGGATGCCGTGGATGATGTGTCGGCTCTGTGCAGCCTATATTTATATATATTTTCCTTATACAAAATGCGAGTAGGAATAGTATGGTTCGCATGTTACTATATGTCCTCAGCAAATATCTACACGTTCTCGGTTTTGTTTGTCTAGGACTCTAAGTATTTGCAAGAACACTACTCGCTAGATATGTAGGTATACATATTATGTAAAACAAAAAAAACAAGAGTGCCTAAACGATTTATTTGAAGCTTTATTTAGTTATTCATCGTCTTCAAAGAAAGTGTGAAAAGTGTGCAATCAGCGAGATTTTATTTGTAGGTCTGCTTTCGGGTTATTGCAAACACCGTGAAAATTCACGGTGTTTGCAATTATCGAGTGTTTTATAATCTGCCGAGATAGGTATAATCCAAATGAAATAGGTATATGTATCTCGGAAGATTATAAAACACTCGATTTATTGTGAATAGAACATACTAACTCCTTGCATAATATTCCCCGCCAGTAGTAACAGCAAGTCCTGCATTTAAAATGTTAGGCTGGTTTTCAGCCCTGACCAATTAATATTATTATTTTTTGGTTCTGGCCCAACATTTTGGGCCAGAACCATTAATAATTGTAGTGACATAATATTCTGTGTTTGTCTTCTAGAATCTCCCAAAAATTACTGTCAATTCATTAGCAAACTCCATTTTACCCAATTTAAGAAACACGGCTTTATTATACCTTTAGTGTATAGTGCGTTGAGCGTGGTGACGGTGGCGCCGCAGCAGACCACGGCCAGCGCGGTCGGGATGAACTCGTCCCTGTTCTCGCTGCACAGTGCCACCACATCCCCTCGCTTCACCCCCAGCCTCTTGAGCCCCGTCGCCACATTCACAGTCTCTTGTAATATCTGCCTGTATGATATCTTTTGATCGCTGTCGCCATTGATCTGCGAATGTCTCAAATAAATTAGAGTCAACATCTGATCAAAGCAGTAAATTCTACGACCATCCAAGATGGTCCTTTTTTCTCAGGATTTTATTTATTTATCAGGAACAATTTACATTGTGTTTGATACATTACATTACATACATCAGGAGAGGTACCTAGAGATATCAAGTTGAAAATACCGTAGGTACCTTTCTAACGTTCTCCTGCTCATATTATTAGAATATATGTTTGTTAAAAAAACTAGAACCTAAATAATGCTATGCTTAAAAAGCGAAGTAAAAAGACGTAAACATTTAAGCAGTCGTTTTTTTGATTTTATAAAATAACTTTTTTTATTTACCTAAAAGTTTGTTGTTAACATTTTTTTTTCGGCTTATGTACATCAAAACATATAAATGTTATATATTTTTAAAATCACCTTTTAAAACTCTTTATTTTGATACCCCACACGATGGATTTGGAAGAAAAACATAATTAGGCCCGAATATGGCACCCAAAATCCATCATTTTTAGGGTTCCGAAGTCAACAAGGAACCCTTATAGTTTCGCTCTGTCCGTCTGTCCGTCCGCAGCTTAGCTCAGAGAATCTAAGTACTAGAAAGCTATTATTTGGCATGTATATACATATTAATAATTCCGACAAAGTGCTAACATAAAATCATGAAAAATATATTTTTTTTCGGTACCTCCCATAGACGTAAAGTGGGGATGTATTTTTTTTTCTCATCTATCCCATGGTGTGGGCGTGTGGGGTATCGTTGGATAGGCCATTCAAAAATATTATGGGTTTGTTAAAACCATTTTTCGATTCAGAAATTCGTTTGCGTAAAATTAAACTTTAAGTTGCAAATTTATGTTAGAGTCAAGTGTCCCCTTCCCCTGCCAGCGAAATGGTTGCTCTTGGCTATGTGAAAAAATTTACGGCAGTAGTAAATATAACGAAATGAAAAGGTAAATTATCACGGATAACAAGGCTTTACAAGTTTACGAGTAATAGTCGACCAACTTATAAAATGTCATTGGAACAGTAAAAATTTTGTACAAATGCTATTGAAAAATTACTTAAGTAAAGTTGATAGCTGTGTAAAACAGAGTAAATATAATGCTTACGAACTATGTAAAAATATACAAAAATGAAATCATAACTGGCTTTACAAGTTTACGAGTAATAGTCGACCAACTTACAAAATGTACTTGGCACAGTAATTTTTTTGTAAAAATGCCATTGAAAATTACTTAAATAACGTTGTTAGCTGTGTAAAACAGATAGTAAATATATGCTTATGAACCATGTAAAAATATACTAAAATAATAATGATTTCTAAATTTATAATGTTTAAGCTCGAATAACACATTGGAGTGGCCGGAGTCGTTGGCAGTACTAGTCCGTTGTCCATACGGCGCATGCGCGCGGTGGAGTCTATTTTGTGTCAGTGCAGAAGTATTTTCGACGTTTGGTAATTAAAACGCACAAGTAAAGTCAAATTAGAAATTACTTATTTTCTTTTGTCGATATCCTTCTATAAAGTCAATATTCGACCCGACTTCATCACATTGAGTAGCGTAAAACTTTCCAGAATGAAATAGTGAATACCGCAGATTAGAGGATTCACCTCGAGGAGATTAGAGGTGAATACATACGATTTTTTTCTAATTCCGAAAGAGAAATAAACAAGGAGCGTGCACGCAAGGATCCAGGAACGAACTATACCATTCCCTGTGGCTCTAACGCGCGATCGTATCGGCTCCTTTCGCAATTCGCACCCGCGGTGGTACTCAAATAGATAATATTTTTCTAACTTCAGTTGCGAAGTTGGATTTTATAACTCCTTCTTCAGTTACCAGTTAGTCCTTATTTAGTTTAAGTCAAGAGTGAATAGATTATATCTAGGGAAGCGTGCTTTACCGTAGACCACATCATCGCTTACGATCAGGCGAGATAGTGGTCAAACGCGAGAATATAAATAAAAAAAAACATCATCCTATGTGGGCCCGTTAATAGACTTTGTGAGCCGCTGAAACCGTTCTAATGTTCATGTAACAACAACAAAACCCTATTTTTAGTCCGCATTATTATGCAACTTCGGAACCCTATTACCACGATAAAGATTACTGCGCGTGGCCCGACACGCACTTGGCCGGTTTTTCTACTTTCCAATTTTAATGCAGCCAGTGACACTCGCATTGACGTAAGAATCATCAAAATCGGCCAACGCGTTTGGTCTCTAAACGCGACATAGAAACAAACATACATACATAGATACATAGACTGATAAACACATTACCCTCCTTCGGCAGTCGGGTAAAAAGTATTATAAATGTAATAAGTACTGTAAATAGGACTAGGTGTAGGTACCTACTTATACATTAACTTGTCTAGTTATCATGACCGATAACTGTGTTAACAGTATCGTGTGTGTTTTGTTCATTTGTTTATATATTCTTATCTCGTTGCTCACTATAAATAATGTACCTACCACACAAACCTCATACATAATGCATTAGAAATTATAAGAATACCACTCGTGCTATTTTTTAGGACAAACTTGTATAATTTATTTGTAAACATCTCCGTTGTGCGCAAGATCACATAAGAGGTCAAGGGCAACACAGGTCAAAGTATACTGCGCAGTGTTTAATAATATAAAATCAAACTTCACAAAAAAATCTCACCACAGCAACCGCATCTTCTCCTTCGCAATTTTGTCTTAATTTGTCGATCGCATACTGGCCGAAAGACAGATGGCTAGGCACACACAACGCTGGCCCGGTCGAGACTACTTTGTTTATTATCATTGTTTACACAATTAGGTACACACTACACAACAAATGCGTTATTCACTGCAACTAATAAGCACCAACACCTCCGGCCGAACCGACTCACCGCACAGATAACTTTATACTAGTTAGAGACTCACCGGGCCATAACTGAGCTAGTAGCAACTGCTGTTTATCAACAAGGCGCTAAGTCACCATTCACGTAATTTATTGAGTCTATATATACAGTTATAAATAAACGTATAAGTCAACGAGGCCCAATAGGGTTGACACTTATGCAAAGAATAAAAAAATATGATTCTCAGGTACATATTCGACCAACTACTCAGGAATGCCTACAATTAAAAATCAGTACCAGATTATTACCAACACTGTTACGTAAGTTTATAATAAATCTCGAGGAATAAAAACTTTAATTTCATCTACAATTAAACGTATTAAAATACGACAGTTTATAATCTACGTATACTTCTTTCGAGAAATGTTTAATTTTTCTAGTACACTATCACTAATTCACTAATAAAAAAGCCAGCAACTTCTATAGAAAGGTACCTAAAGAATAGACAAAATACCCATAATAACTCAATTTACACTTTCGTGCTGTTTGTCGGTAAGGAGTTCGGTTGTATTTTCAATATCTTGAAAACTGCTGAACCAATATTGATGAAACTTGCCTTATTTCCTAAGTTGAGAGATACCTAATCCATTAAAAAAGAATGGTCACGATCCGATAAGTAGTTTCGGAGAAATGCGTGGACAAACATACAAATAAACAGACTTACATACACTCATGAAATTTGGCACAGGTGTTTAGAAACCCATACAGAGTAACATATGTGAATATTGTGCAATTCCAACAATATTACATACATACGTGTCGAATTGATTAGCTACTTTTTTTTTTGAAGTTGGTAAAAATGTCACTAAATATTAAACAATGAGGAAGGTACCTTGGTAACATAGGTTTGTTTTCATTAGATTAATTACAAATCCGTCATTTGACTATAATATTCATTATCTATCTTAATTTACCTACTTGACCGTGTAAGCATACGCATCAAACATAAGACAGATTACGTGGTGAAGTAGGTAGACAGACGATGGATATTTATAGTAGCTGCGGCAAATCGACAACCCTAGCGCGTCACTCCGCACCAGAAAGCGACAGAGTTACGCGTTAGAAGAGAGCAGCAACGTTTAGGATTTACGTGAACATCGCGCTAGGCACTGAGTGCGTATGCGAGTTGAATTGCACTTTGTTGCTTAGCAGCAAGAGTCGCTTTATCTATAAATTGTTGCGCGAAGAGACTCTTCTGTTCTTGTAGTATTATTTATTCTGTGGTCAGGCTAAGTTGCTTTGAGCCGGTTTTTTAATAAGATGCGCCTTAAGTTATAAGTTCAAATATCTCGGCACAATGTTTGTTTTTACCCAACTGCCGAAGGAGGGTAGTGTGTTTATCAGTCTATGTATGTATGTATGTTTGTTCCTATGTGGCGTTCCAGAGACCAAACGCGTTGGCCGATTTTGATGATTCTTACGTCAATCGATTTGTCTTAATCCTGCGAGTGTCACTGGCTACATTAAAATTGGAAAAAACAAAAATGGCGGATTTTGGGCGCCATTTTGTGGGGAAAATATTTTTTTTTCTTCCAAACCCATCGTGTGGGGTATCAAAATAAAGGATTTTAAGAGGCAATTTCAAAAATATATAACACTTATATGTTTAAATGTACCTAATTCTAAAAAAAAATAACTAAAAAGTTGTAAATAAAAAAAGTTTATTAAAAACATCAAAAAACCCGACTGTTTAAAAAGCTAACTAAAAACACGTAAACAAGAAGAAAATCATGCTGTGCAGTCGGAGGATACATCTGGTGTTGATCCGCCAGCTCGCGAATATGTATCCTCCGACTGCACAGCATGCTTTTTTTTTTATTTCTCGATTTTAGAGCCGATGCTATTAGCATAGTTGTCCATAATCAAGGGCGTCGCCAAGAGGGGGCAGGGAGGGGCAGCTGCCCCCCCTAGAGATTCAAAAAAGTTGTTAAATGTAAAGCAACCAAAGTCATAAGTCTTTGACTTACGGTAGTGCGATCGTTTAGCAGCCTAAGGAGACTAAAAACCTGGCTAAGAAGCAGTATGGGTGAAAATCGCCGCAATGGTCTGGCTATGATGAGTGTGCACAGAAAACTTATTCATGGAAACTTACAAGATTTTCATAACAAAGTGGTCGAAAAGTTTTCAAAAAATCCCCGAAGATTATGTTTTAATTAACCTAATCAAAAAAAGAATCTTTGCCGACCCCTATAATATTAAAATCTGGTCCCAAATTACAAAAAAAATACACTGTATATTCAAATTCAAACTCCCAAATTATTTTTATTCTATTTTTCTAACAGTACCTAATAACTTGTTTATAAGTTTTATTTATTGTACAGTCAAAAACTCGTGAAGCTTTACACGTTGGACTCTGTACCGTTATTATTACAATCGCTGTAGATGTAAGGCTCGTACTACAAGTGAAAAGCTTCATGTGCTCTCGACTTTTTCTACAATTCATACTTTTCACATTCTCCATATCAACTTGCCCCCCCCCTTGGCCATCGGCTGGCGACACCCTTGTCCATAATGACAAATACAATGACGCCTATCAGGTTTTCAGTTATTGCAATTACATCTTGTTGACACACTGAATTTGTCAAAATTAAATAAAAAGCGATTAATTAAGTACCTACATGATTCATTTATCAATTGATCATGTAGGTATTTAATAGCAACAATAGGTAGGTACTACCTAGACTGCGTTTTGGCGAAGGCTTGCTTATTATTCCTCTAGAAGCATAAATAACAACTTTGCTGTCAACTAAACAAATGTTTAATTTAACATTCTTAGCAGCCCTATTATTACCTAATCTAATATATATAAATCTCCTGTCACGATGTTTGTCCGCGATGGATTCCTAAACTACATAACCGATTTTAAATTAAATTGGCACACCGTGAGCAGTCTGGTCCAACTTGAGATATAGGGTAGGGTAGGGTAGGGTAGGTAGGGTAGGGTAGGTAGGGTAGGTAGGGTAGGTAGGGTAGGTAGGGTAGGTAGGGTAGGTAGGGTAGGTAGGGTAGGTAGGGTAGGGTAGGGTAGGTAGGGTAGGTAGGGTAGGTAGGGTAGGTAGGGTAGGTAGGGTAGGTAGGGTAGGTAGGGTAGGTAGGGTAGGTAGGGTAGGTAGGGTAGGTAGGGTAGGTAGGGTAGGTAGGGTAGGTAGGGTAGGTAGGGTAGGTAGGGTAGGTAGGGTAGGTAGGGTAGGTAGGGTAGGTAGGGTAGGTAGGGTAGGTAGGGTAGGTAGGGTAGGTAGGGTAGGTAGGGTAGGTAGGGTAGGTAGGGTAGGTAGGGTAGGTAGGGTAGGTAGGGTAGGTAGGGTAGGTAGGGTAGGTAGGGTAGGTAGGGTAGGTAGGGTAGGTAGGGTAGGTAGGGTAGGTAGGGTAGGTAGGGTAGGTAGGGTAGGTAGGGTAGGTAGGGTAGGTAGGGTAGGTAGGGTAGGTAGGGTAGGTAGGGTAGGTAGGGTAGGTAGGGTAGGTAGGGTAGGTAGGGTAGGTAGGGTAGGTAGGGTAGGTAGGGTAGGTAGGGTAGGTAGGGTAGGTAGGGTAGGTAGGGTAGGTAGGGTAGGTAGGGTAGGTAGGGTAGGTAGGGTAGGTAGGGTAGGTAGGGTAGGTAGGGTAGGTAGGGTAGGTAGGGTAGGTAGGGTAGGTAGGGTAGGTAGGGTAGGTAGGGTAGGTAGGGTAGGTAGGGTAGGTAGGGTAGGTAGGGTAGGTAGGGTAGGTAGGGTAGGTAGGGTAGGTAGGGTAGGTAGGGTAGGTAGGGTAGGTAGGGTAGGTAGGGTAGGTAGGGTAGGTAGGGTAGGTAGGGTAGGTAGGGTAGGTAGGGTAGGTAGGGTAGGTAGGGTAGGTAGGGTAGGTAGGGTAGGTAGGGTAGGTAGGGTAGGTAGGGTAGGTAGGGTAGGTAGGGTAGGTAGGGTAGGTAGGGTAGGTAGGGTAGGTAGGGTAGGTAGGGTAGGTAGGGTAGGTAGGGTAGGTAGGGTAGGTAGGGTAGGTAGGGTAGGTAGGGTAGGTAGGGTAGGTAGGGTAGGTAGGGTAGGTAGGGTAGGTAGGGTAGGTAGGGTAGGTAGGGTAGGTAGGGTAGGTAGGGTAGGTAGGGTAGGTAGGGTAGGTAGGGTAGGTAGGGTAGGTAGGGTAGGTAGGGTAGGTAGGGTAGGTAGGGTAGGTAGGGTAGGTAGGGTAGGTAGGGTAGGTAGGGTAGGTAGGGTAGGTAGGGTAGGTAGGGTAGGTAGGGTAGGTAGGGTAGGTAGGGTAGGTAGGGTAGGTAGGGTAGGTAGGGTAGGTAGGGTAGGTAGGGTAGGTAGGGTAGGTAGGGTAGGTAGGGTAGGTAGGGTAGGTAGGGTAGGTAGGGTAGGTAGGGTAGGTAGGGTAGGTAGGGTAGGTAGGGTAGGTAGGGTAGGTAGGGTAGGTAGGGTAGGTAGGGTAGGTAGGGTAGGTAGGGTAGGTAGGGTAGGTAGGGTAGGTAGGGTAGGTAGGGTAGGTAGGGTAGGTAGGGTAGGTAGGGTAGGTAGGGTAGGTAGGGTAGGTGAATGTTTGGTGTTTTTATGGCAAAACAAAGTTTGCCGGGTCAGCTAGTAATCTATAGATTATCAATCGAACCGTCATGGTACGGTATGTTAGCCAGTACCCCCACACACAACGGACCGAATGGGACTCTAAGTGCGGAAACGGGAGTCCCTACTACTACTACCTACTTGTATGTGTTCAAATCGCGCCGAAAACTTGGCTTGCGAGATACAGGATTTGTGTGTGTGATTAGTTCGTAGATGGCGGCGTTGATGCCGCTACAGTATTAATAATAAGTCATTGTCATTATTATAGATAATCGTTTAATTATATTTATCAGTATTTTACACTCTTGAGTACTCTTGACCACATTGTAGATAACCGAAATCGGAGGCTTGTGAGTACACTATACTGCGATTGATATAATGATAGATCGAGGCTTTTGAGATTGAATCACTCTTTGATTAACTTATGCTGCGTATTTTACGAATTAAGTTACTTGAAGAGCGAAGAAAAAAACGATTCTTTGTCATTGATGTATTAAAAATAGGAAAAATATAAGTAGATATGATCGGTGAATCTTGATCTTTAGCTAAAGAAGTTAATAAAATAATGTTTGATGCCTTTTTACCCGACTGCCGAAGGAGGGTAATGTTTTTATCAGTCTATGTATGTATGTATGTATGTAAGTATGTATGTATGTATGTATGTATGTATGTATGTATGTTTGTTCCTATGTGGCGCTCTAGAGACCAAACGCGTGGGCCGATTTTGATGGTTCTTACGTCAATCAATTCGTCTTAACCCCGCGAGTGTCACTGGCTACATAAAAATTGGCAAATAGGAAAATAGCGGTTCTTGGGCGCCATATTGTGGGGGCCCATTTTTTTTTTTCTTCCAAACCTATCGTGTGGGGTATCAAAATAAAGGATTTTAAGAGATGATTTCAAAAATATATAACACTTTTATGTTTAAATGTACCTGATTCGAAAAATAAATAACTAAAAAGTTATAAATAAAAAAAGTTAATTAAAAAAATCAAAAAACCCGACTGGTTAAAAAGCAAACTAAAAAGACGTAAACAAGAAGAAAATCATGCTGTGCAGTCGGAGGATACATCTGGTTTTGGTCCGCCAGCTCGCGAATATGTATCCTCCGACTGCACAGCATGATTTTCTTCTTGTTTACGTCTTTTTAGTTTGCTTTTTAACCAGTCGGGTTTTTTGATTTTTTTAATTAACTTTTTTTTTCTTATGGAGATGAAGATGGACTCTGAAATTACAGGGGATATTTAGGTGCTACTATAAAAATAAAAATACTTAATTGTAATAACAACAATGGCTTTTAATCATATAAGACAACAGTAAAGTATTTACAATTTGCTTTTCTGCCTGTCCAGTAGTTTCTGCTTGAGTGCTCTGCGCAGGATCTTGCCGGATGGGTTCTTTGGAATGTCGTCGACGAATATCACTCCGCCGTGCAGCCGCGACACGGTAGACAGCTAGGGAACAACATTACTGATTTATACCCGAACTACATTTCCAAAGATAAATTTCGCATGATTGTATTCCCCGAACGAGGGGTAGGCAACCAGAGGTGTATGCTGTATATTAATAAATGTCGATGCCAAAATGAGATGTCATAGACGGCGAGGTCGTCGAGTCAACCCACCAACAATTCATCAGGCACTTTATGTCCTGGTGCTATTACTAATACCTGACTGGGATTAGAACCCAGAACCACAGGCATATCAGTTGCAATTGCCACTAGTGCTACGAAGCAGTCACTTCTACAAGAAGATTTCTATGGTAAATGACATACGGGGAAATTATAATTTTTGAATGAATAGATATGCCCGGTATGAGTGGTATGGGTATGTGATGAGGTGGGATGAAACACATGTTAGTAAAAGAGAATATAAATGTGGATGGATGGAGAGGGAGGGGACGGCCAAAGAAAAGATGGATGGACTGTGTGAGAAGTGATATGAAAGAAAAGGGAGTCAGTGATAGCGTGATGGGCGGCAGGACGGTATGGAAGAAGAAATCGTGTTGCGTCGACCCCAAGTAATATGGGACAAGGGCAGGAAGATGATGACGATTTGCTATAGATTGAGACGCCGCTCACGGCTACGTCACTATTTATTTATATATATTTTATTGTACACCAGAATATACAGGAAGAAAAGAACTTAAACTTAAAACTTACTTACTTAATTATACGAACAGAAACTTAAAATTAAAAAATATACAACGGGCCGCCTTATCGCATTCCGCGATCTCTTCCAGGCAACTGTCCGTATATATATAAGTTTCTCTGTGGAATGGACAGTGATTGCCTGGACATGACATGGGGTTGTCAGTGGTGCAACAATACCAACAATGAATATAAAAATACAATAATACTTAATAAAAACACAAATATGCTATATAATAGATACATACATATTTAATATGCAGTGAAAATAAATGACGTATGACAATCACAGACAAAATGTATGTCAAAAGACTAATAATCTAACACGATGGCAATAATGACGTCTGCCCATTTCGTGTTGGGTGTCCGGCGGGGACACCCAACACTTCTTCTGTCAGTCATTGGACGACATTCGGTTGCACAACCCGTTTCTCATGTTGTCACCGCGCCTTACCAAATGTCTCCTGCCCAACATAATTTTATTTTCTCTATCGGTACATTAATCTAGCTAGAAGAAAAAAGTTTAATACCCGCGCAGCAGTGAAGTCCAGCAACTCCTTCTCGGTGACAGTGGCACCGGGCCGCTTGACGACGAAGGCGGTGGCCAACTCGCCCGCGGCCTCGTCGGGCGCGCCCACCACACCGCACTCCGCCACGCCGGGGTGTACCAGCACCACGCTCTCCACTGCTGCTGGCGCCACCTGATGAACAACACACGTGCTAAGAACTTCAACATCTTATTCGCTGCGACATTTTCGACGTAGCGGTTTCTAACTTTACGTAGGGCCTATTGTAGGGTCAGATATATAAGGCTCAGCAGGCTGCCAAAAAGCTTCCTAAAGGGGATCCTTGCAAAGGTGAGAAGGTACTTCACGCCAGAACAGCTGCTCAGCTTGTATCAAGCGCAAGTTCGATCATGCATGGAGTACTGTTCTCATCTCTGGGACGGATCTGCCAAATACCAGCTTGATGCACTAGAGTCGATCGAAAAGCGGGCCAAGAGGCTCATCGGCGATGAGGCACTGGTTAAGTCAAAGCTCCAGAGTCTTGAACATCGTCGCCGAGTTGCCAGCTTGTCGGTTTTTTATCGATTGCATTTCGGGGAGTGTGCGATGGAATTGCATGATCTAATTCCGCCTAGCCCGTTTCATCATCGGACTACCAGACGTACGGCGATGCGCCATCGGTACATGGTGGACATCCCACGCATACGCACTAAACGTTTTGAGAATACTTTTATTATGCGTACAGCTAAGGAGTGGAATTCCCTGCCGGAGTCTGTGTTTCCCGATAGCTACAATCTAGGGTTCTTTAAGTCAAGAGTGAATAGGTTACTATTAGGCAAGCGTGCTCCATCGTAGTCCACATCATCGCTTACCATCAGGTGAGATAGTGGTCAAGCGCGAGCCTATAATAGATAAAAAAAAAAAAAGATATGATGCACCTCACGATCATCTGACATCCTGATACTGGTGCACTCGTACAACAGGGCGCCTACAGCAGACTTAATTTGATCTACTTTGCTTTGAACGCCTGCCTGGAGACGCATCGAAAGAACTTTAGTATGCGACTATCACTAGAATCGATAACATTATTTAATCCTAGGAAAGAAGGAGACGCTGCTGCGAAATTCGTTCTATGAGACGGAAAGGAGTCTACCCACATTCTCTGGCGTCAATCAAAATAACCGTAAACACCTTGTCTTAGATCAGGGACCGCGACGGTCAAATTAAAAAAAAAACTGACTCCAAGTGAATGTAATTGGTGACTCCTGACTTGAACGATAAATTCCGATGTCCTGTTTTGCCATAATGTGCATACGGCCATAACTAGTAAATTGAGCAAAAAATGGAACTCACTTGTTTTCCACTTGTTAATTATAAACCTGTCTGTACGGAATATCGCGCCGCCCGACGCCGCTTACATACTTTTTGGCAATATGTAGCAGAGTAGGTACACGGTAATGGCTGCGCTAATCTGATGTATTTATTATGATTAAAATCAGCAAATTGTAGAAACTATATAAATATAATATTTGCGCTATTAAACAGTTATATTATCTCTAAGCACGAACGTAGATAATAGTCATAAAACAGAGGATTGCGATTATCGATAGCCTTAGCATTTGGCAAGATAACTGATAAAGCATAATTACGATATGAATTACAAAGTCTACGAGTATACAGGGAGACTCATAATTCATTGGAGTCTAAAGGTCGTAGCCAACTTAGACAACACCGCTCCCATCCGGCAAAATAATGTTCATTGAAATGTGAGCTTCAGGGCGTCCTCTGTAGACATACTGCTCGCTGTCTACGTGCCGACAGCTAGCAGGCAACCAGCTGTCCACGCGCTTATAGCTAGCAGTCAACTCGGCAAAAAACACTGTGTGCTCATTCCGAGTTTTTTAACGCACTCGATCGATATAACGTAAACGATCTCTTATGTCAATTTGTATACAAAAGGAGAGGCGCCATATTATGGGGGAACAAATTTTTTATTTCTTCCAAACCTATCGTGTGGGATATAAAGGATTTTAAGAGGTGATTTCAAAAATATATAACATTTATATGTTTAAATGTGCTTAATTCGAAAAAAAAAATAACTAAAAAGATATAAATAAAAAAAGTTAATTAAAACATCAATAAACCCGACTGCTTGAAAAGCGAACTAAAAAGACGTAAACAAGGAGAAAATCATGCTGAGCAGTCGGAGGATACGTCTGGTTTTGGTAAGCCAGCTCGCAAAGATGTATCCTCCGACAGCACAGAATAATTTTCTCCTTGTTTACGTCTTTTTAGTTCGCTTTTCAAGCAGTCGGGTTTATTGATTTTTTTAATTAACTTTTTTTATATTTCAGTATTTATACCGTAGTAAAAGTAGGATACTGATCCTACTTTTCTTAAAAGTAGGATCAGTGGACACGAAACGAGAAACTACGAAAAAATGACAGAAAAAATTCACCAAAAACCATCGCCTAATCAAACCTTCGGGACCCGGTGGAATGTGGGAGTACTAGTGTGGGGGAACACCGTGTGACACCTCAAGGGTATTGCCCTTGACCTCAGTGTCATTGACCTTGAGGTCTAGGTCAAAATTCTGAAAGTTAGGTCCGTGGTTCTCCTGTGGTCACTGACCTTGAGTTCAGGTTCATTGACCTTGAGGTCAGCGTCAAAATTCCGAAAGTTAAGAGCCGCGTATCTCAGGCACAGTAACAGATCAATATTTCTGGTTAGTGACCTTGTGGTCAAGGTCGAGCGACCTTAGGTTCAAGGACATTTGACTGAGGTCAAGGTCAAGAGATCCTGAATGTCATGATACCTTGGAGGTCAAGGCCAAGTGACCTTGGGAGTGTCTTTGAAATTCCCTGCCCTGTCACTACCGTCCCCTTGACTTAGATTTTTCTAAATTTGCATTATCGCGAAAATGGTGTGTCGTATCGCAAAAATAATGAAAAATTTGCTCCCCGTAACAGCCCAAGCCTTACTGCCGCGTAATTTTTAACATGTAAGTATTGTTTCACTTTAAAGTTGCTTCTGCATCGTCTCCGGCGCTGCGGGAAGTGCAATCCCTTGGCTCTTACTAGGGCATGCATTCCGAAATTTCGAAATTTCATAGTTTCGAAATTTCGGACCATATTTGCATGTTTATTAATTTCGAAATTGACACCCCTAATTTCGAAATTTCGAAACTGGATTTAATTTAAATATACAATTATGAAAATTTATTGTTGAAACCAAAAGAGGATCATCTGAAAATGAGTCTGAATACGAATCTAAAGCCAATTAGACCGTTGCGTTTGGGCCACCTTGTGACCATGGTGTAAAATAAATAAAGAAGAGTGAAAGAAGCTCGGCCATAAAAAAAAACAAGCTTTATAATAATGATGGCCCGTGAGGGTAATACTTTGACAAGGTTTACAATCGGCTGGGAATGCCCATATTTCTTTGCTATCGGGGGGTAACCTTCGCCTGAACTCGCGCCTGAACTTTTGGGAAAAAACCAGGCAGTGTGGTATTTTTACCTCATAAAAACCAAACTGGTGATCACCATCAGCACTACTTAAAATACTACATTCTTGGGAAAAATATAAAGAAGTCTCCCTTGAGCCTCGCTGTGCATGGCAGCACGTGATCACTGTGCCACTGTCTTTCCTGAAATCACTCGGTGGACGGACAGGGACTCTGTCACACTCTGAGCGCCCGAAACCCTGGCGTTCCATCTGCCTTAAATGATACAAGCGGGGTTTCGGCGTGTCTACATAGAGGTGGTTGCCTCCACGATGCCTTCTTCTCCGAGTGGAATTGGACTTCTCACGATTCCACTCGGTGGCTATTTCCCTCTAATTGCATGTTGCCGCCAGCATATTTTTCACTAATACTGGCAGAGACAGGTCTCGCCCGATCCTGGCGATCATAAGACCCACCGTTCAAAGGCCCAAGAAGGTACTCCTCGAGCGTGTGCTATGCAGAGTCCAAGTTGCCTCTACAATGATGGCAATTTACCGTGGCCTTTCTCCCAATCCTATTCAGGTACTCACTGAAGCAACCGTGCCCGATCAGTACCTGAATGTGCCGGTAGGAGATGCGCTCTGCTCTTTTTAGCCAGCCACGTGCTATTCAAATAACCATTTTTCAGTGCAAGCTGTTGATTTTAGTCCGACGTCTGCGTCGGACTAAAATCACTGACAGTCTATTTCTGCCTCCTGTCCGCCTGTTCTTCGAAGCCCCACCGTACATGGTTAAACCAAGATAGAGGACTTGCGCATCTCCTATTGTCACTAACGAGCTGGGCAGCTCTCTGCTCTCTCTATGAGGCGCTATCTGTAACTATCTTTAAGCCCAGCTCGTAAATCAACGCTGACCAAACGTCTCTTGCCACTGCGAGCTCGAAAAGCTAGATGGTATTGTCGAAGGTGTTCCCAGCAGTGAAGTATTTGTAGTAGAAGTCTTCAGGAAAAGAATATTCACTTTGTTGGAATATAAATTGCACTTAGGCACCTCTCCAGACTACAAATTTTGCATTTTGAGTTTAGTTTAAGTATTATTCTGATTTTCCATTATATTTACCTCAGTTTCGAAATTTCGAAACTGAGGAGCCAAATATAATGGAAAATCCAATTTCGTAAGCTAATTTCGAAATTGAAAATGTACGAAACTGCATGCCCTAGCTCTTACGCAACAAAGGATAAGCACCCATGCTCACCTCCACGGCTTCGGCGGCCAGCCGTTACGGCTCGCATAGGTGACTGTGCTTTATTACAGCGGGCGGGGATTGCTCCCCGTTCGCGCCGCCGGTTTTTATATACACTTTATAATGTAGCAGCCAAAATACTACGTTAAGCCCGACTTCACGTATTGTCTTTTGTCTCTGTGCCCCGATTCGGTTTTGGAACAGATTCAACTTATTTTTTTCGACATAATTTTAACGACAAACGGCTGGTATAACAAGACTCTTTTATTCTTATATTTAGGTGTTATATTCGACAGAATCGAGAAAATAAAAGATTTGTGTTTTTTTTTTTGCCTAAAAATTTCTACATAATTAAGTCTTGTTTCCTCAGTGTCCCGTTACGTACACTCCAACGGAAGCTTATGTATATTCATGAGAATTTGTACGTCCTAAAAGCCAATGGATTCAAAGTCACCGTGTGTAAAGCATGTACCTGATGTCCCTTATATTTAATGAGTTCTTTAAGTCGGTCCACTATGAAGAAGCAGCCGTCTTTGTCGTAGTAGCCGACGTCTCCCGTCTTCATGTAGCCCTCCTCATCGAATATGGCGCGGGTGGCGGCCTCGTCCCCGGCGTACCCCTTCATGATTATGGGTCCTTTCAGGCAGATCTCTCCATTTTCGTTAGGACCCAGCCTATTATGAGTATCTATATCTACAACCTGTAACAGATTCGCGATTGAAATTAAGATGTAATGTAATAACCTACTGAAAATGAGATTTGTTAAAATATTCGGTCAGGGATTTCAGTAGAGGCTAAATCTGGCAAGTCTAACTCAACATAGGTACAATTGGTTAGCTGTTACCTGACACACCCTAAAAAGGAACGTATTTGAATCCTCTGCCTGTTATAATAAGGATTATTTAATTTGTATGAGTTTATCAGACTAGCGCTACTCGATGAACAAATACAATATTAATACAGATACGCAAATTTGATCTTTAAAACGTTAGCGTTAGTTAGTTAATGTGTGTAATTATTTATTATGCGATTTTGATTTTTATTCTGTAACACTTACTGCCGGTTTCCCAGCTCTCAATTATCGGGCTGTTAACGTAATCGACGAATAATCGCCGGTTAATTCTACTTTCAGTTTCTCAACACCAAGTGTGACAAGTGGTTCACAATTTGTCACATTTGAGAAAAATCTCGAATTAACCACATGTTACAGCAATTTTGGGTTTCTGAGAACCTTTTTAGGGTTCCGTACCCAAAGGGTAAAAACGGGACCCTATTACTAAGACTCCGCGAGCCGTCTGTCTGTCTGTCTGTCTGTCTGTCTGTCTATCCGTCTGTCACCAGGCTGTATCTCATGAACCGTGATAGCTAGACAGTTAAAATTTTCACAGATGATGTATTTCTGTTGCCGCTATAACAACAAATACTAAAAACAGTATAAAATAAATATTTAAGGGGGGCTCCCATACAACAAACGAGATTTTTTTGCCGTTTTTTGCTCGATATTAATAACGGCAACGGCTTAAAATATTCACAGAATATATAGTTGTATAATCACTTCAAAAAATAATAATTATTAAATTAAAATTAAATAAATTAAGGGCTCCCTACAACAAACGTGATTTTTTGGCCGTTTGCGATAATGGTACGGAAACCTTCGTGCGCGAGTCTCGCACTTGGCCGGTTTTTTCAATGTTAATCTCTTGTCAACGAGCCTAATTTATAATTCTTGGAAATTAGTTGATTATTCGCAAATTAAAATTAATATTATGATTTTAAAGGCTTATATTACGATAAAAAGATAATAGGGGTCGGCGAAAACTATGGTATGGGTTGAGTTATAAAAAATATGTTAATTTAGAGCAATTATTTAACTAACTACCAAGATTTAAAAAAAAATTGGGGTATTACAAACTTTTGAAATTAATTACATTATAAATAGTTGACACAATTATCAAAAATAGTTATTTTGTATTTATGTAAATAAAAATAAAAAAAATAAACTGTTACTGACCTGGGATTCGAACCTTCCTCACGGTAATGCGCGTGAGGAAGGTTCGATTCCCAGGTTAGTGTTGACTGTACCCTATACTTAGTACTTACCAAGGTCAGTTTCTGGGTAGGTTTGTGTTTAACTTGAAGCGGCTGGGGTGGCGACCGCGCCAGGGTAGGCAACACTTACCAAGGTCAGTCTTGGGATGGGTGACCACTTTTTATTGGATCGCTTGTTTATGGATAGGTGATCCTGCCAGGGTAAGCAACACTAACCAAGGTCAGTCTTTGGATGGGTGACCATCACCACAAAAATTTTGATCACCCATCCTAAAGACACCCCGCTAGGTTAAACAACATCTACCAAGGTCACCCACCCAAAAACACGAACCCAAAAAATGTGGTCACCCATCCAAACACTGACCTTGATATACATAATGAAGCTAAAGCCAGTCTACGCACAATTTTATCTTGCCTTACTAAATTGCGAAATTAACAAGTCCATCATGGTGACAAAACAGTATTCAAACGCTTACCTACCTTAACGTTACGAGTTAAAGATGAAATTGGCATAACTATATTCTATAATTTTTGCTTACCTTATACAAGTCGTTCTAGTTCGATAAGCTCATACGTATCGAATACACGTTTCTACTGCTAATTGCAGAAGGTTCAAATACGTATAACTTTTAGCTGGTTAGCTAAAGGCAGGGTGGTTCAGGGAACAGCTATTACCGACTGTACATAGGGTTCTAGTTAGAAATAGTTAATTTGAAATCCAATAAAAATAAATAGGAAACATCTTACAAAACTCACTTTAGCTTTCACGCCATAAAGAGGATATCCAACGCTACCTGGCTTTATCAAAATCTTCTCGTCGTCTTTGTCTTTGGTAGCCGTCAATGAAGTCTCTGTCATTCCATACCCTTGCAATATGCCTTTGCAATTTTTCATACTGCAAATAAAAGAATTAAAATGCAGGTAACTAAGGCATTTCAATGTTGGGTAAATCAACACACACAATAAGGGGTTGCTTGTTGTGAGTTCAGAGAAGATTGGTACGTCTATACCCACTGCTAAGTGTCCTTAGCTAGCTTTAGTAGTTTGGTTTGGCTCCATTGAAAAGAGAGGATCCTCCGACCAGACGGGTGTTGTGTCTGGTCCGGACAACTACCCGACGTTTATTGTCGGACTGTTGTATGTGTTCAAATCGCGCCGAAAACTTTGCTTGCGCGATGCAAAATTTGGGTGACGTCATGTCATTAGTTCGTAGGTGGCGGCGCTGATGCCACTACAGTAGCAAAACCTCTCCTTCCGGGAAACTCTGTACCGCCACAGCAGACCTACCACTTTTGGCACTATGAATATAGAGATTTTATTCAATTCTTATAAGAACTTGGGTATTTACCGTTTCAAAGCTAGTGTGATGGTTTCCGAGGACAACGGAGCTGCCCCACATAAAACGGTGTTGATGGAAGACAAGTCAAACTTCTCCACTACTGGCGCCTTCGCCAGGAACACTATGATAGGGGGAACCGCTGCCAAGAAGGTCACCTATTATAATAATAAAAATGTTTTGTTTTCTCTCCACAAAGGTTGGTTTGATAATATATATTACTAGCCTTCGCTTTCGCCCGTGACAAATTATACACAAAAGCCTTCCTCGTTTCTCACTCTTTCTATTGGTGAAAACCGCATGAAAAGCCGTTCAGTAGTTTTTGAGTTTATCGCGTACAAACGCGGCGGGGGACTTTATTAACCGACTTACCAAAAAGGAGGAGGTTCTATGTTCGACTTTATGTTTGTTTTTTTTTATGTATGTTCACCGATATCTCCGTCAATTTTGGGCCGATTTTGAAAATTCTTTTTTTCTTTGAAAGTGTATATTCCGAATTTTGTCCCATTTTAATTTGGTGTACATATCTGATGAAGAACTTTGGAGATATACAACAGAACTATTCAATAAATAAATGCAAATCTCTCGGGATTGCTGCAATCGCATGTCTGTTTATTGTTTATACCATTTCATAACATGCCATCACGCCAGTACGCTCTAAAGAGGTACGCAGATGTGTACAGTTCACCTTGGTCACAGATCATATAATACTCTTGGTACACTCTTATTTCACCGGTTATGTTCAGTTTAATTATATTCGGGTAATCTATTCTGGCATTATAGGTACCTTACGTAACTACTTGCCTATTAGCACAAAGTACGTAAGCGGCGGCGCGCCGCAGACAAAGAGGCCACTACGAACAAGGTGTCATTTTGCACATACACATTGACATTGCGATTTTACAGGGAATATTGGGCAATATTGGACCGAGCTCGATCGCGGCTGTCACGAGTGCTTTATGTGGGCGTTTGTCACGTCATTCATAAAGTACTGTAACGAGGTTGCAGTTACCTTTATTGATTGTTACAGGCCGAATATACTTTAAAATAATTCTTTAACGTCGTTTATTCATTCATTTTTAAATTATAAAGATCATAAAATTTTTCAAGATGACAAGTTAGAAATTTTATATCTAGGAAAATAATAAATTATTTTAAGTCCATAGACGAAATTGGAAAGGCTGTGAAACTTGTCATAATAATATGGTGTAAGTCATCCAGCTGACAAATATGTTTCCTCCAACTGCACAGCATGATTTTCTTCTTGTTTAAGTACATCTTTTTAGTTCGCTTCTTAAGCATTTTTTTGTTACATCCGACACCAAACAGATCAGCTAGTCGCTGTATGGTGTCGGACGTAAAGAATAGTACCATATCTATTAATTTATTTAATACTTCATGCACAAAAACGCACAGAGGCGGACTTAATGCCTTAGGCATTTTCTACCAGTCGACCTTTAAACACACATAAATGCACCTACACATACATACACATACACACACGCACACACATGCATACACACCCACACTCTAGATATGTTTTGTATTAATAATAATAAATATAACTTTTGTATAATGATTGCACTTATGTCCGGATGCTGCTTCAAATTCCAAATGTTATATTAATTAAGCACACTTATACTACTTCTATAATAATCCGCCAAACAGGGGATCGGCACTGTCTCTCCTTAACACAGGCTAAATTTTAGCCTATCTAGGAGAACAGTACTCCACCCGTCTTTATTGTATAATTGAACCTTAAAAATATGTTGATGCAACATTTGTAAACTTTGCAATTCCATTATGAAATAAATAAAACTATGAAACCTTTGGGTGTGGTGGTACTCTTATCAAAATGGGTGACAATGTCTTACTGAAGAAGTATAGGCCCGTCTCACTTCTTAGCCATGTCTACAAGCTGTTTTCAAGAGTCATCACGAATCGTCTCCCACGCATGTTTGACGATTACCAGCCTCCCGAACAAGCCGGTTTCCGAAAAGGCTTTAGCACCGTAGACCACATACATACGCGGCGGTAGGTTGTACAGAAGACCGAAGAGCCTGCCTCTTTGCTTAGCGTTTGTGGACTACGAGGCAGCCTTCGATTCGATCGAGACTTGGGCTGTACTGTATTCTCTCCAACGGTGCCAAATCGATTACAGGTAAATCGAGGTCCTGAAGTGTTTGTACAAAAACGTCAGTCCGACTTCAGGATAAGAACTCGGAAGCGATGTGTGAGTCAGGGAGACGTCACATCTCCGAAACTGTTCACCGCTGCACTGGAGGATGTCTTTAAGGTTCTGGACTGGAGAGGGCTAGGCATCAACGTCAATGGCGAATACATCACTCACCTTCGGTTTGCCGACGATATAGTGGTCATGGCTGAGACCATGGAGGACCTCGGTACAATGCTCGATTTACAGTGCTGAATATCTTTTATATTATATTATTTTAAATTGGTTCAGTATTGGAGCAGAAAATAGGCGAGAGTAAAACCTCGAATTGTCACTTTTTACTTAGGAAATTTAGTCGGATGTCTGCGACCGCATTTCCTCTTAAGGAACTTCAGAAGCAGTTCCATTTTGTCATGCTTGAGGGCAAATCGCCACTCATACATACGCTGCGGAATTTTATACAGAAGACCGAAGAGTATAACCTGCCTCTCTGCTTAGCGTTTGTGAACTACGAGAAAGTCTTCGATTCGATCTAGACTTTGGCTGTACTTTAGTCTCTCCAACGGTGCCCGATCCTCTACCGGTACATCGAGGTGTTGAAGTGTTTGTACAAAAACGCCACCATGTCAATCCGACTTCAGGATCAGACCTCGGATTCTATCTTTCTGCAGCAAGATGTGAGACAGGGAGACGTCATAAATTTTTTTTTAATATCGTATAGGCTCATGCTTGACCTCCATCTCAACTGATGGTAAGCGATGATGTGGTCGACGATGGAGCACGCTTGCCTAAAAGTAAACTATTCACTCTTGACTTAAAGACCCCTAGATTGTAGCTATCAGGAAACACAGTCTCCGGTAGGGAATTCCACTCCTTAGCTGTACGCATAATAAAAGTATTCTCAAAACGTTTAGTGCGTATGCGTGGGATGTCCACCATGTACCAATTGTGCATCGCCGTACGTCTGGTAGCCCGATGATGAAACGGGCTGGGCGGAATTAGATCATGCAATTCCATCGCAAACTCTGCGAAATGTAATCGATAAAAAACCGATAAGCTGGTAACTCGGCGACTATTTTCAAGGCTCTGGAGCTTTGACTTAACCAGTGCCTAATCGCCGATGAGACTCTTGGCCCGCTTTTCGATCGACTCTAGTGCATCAAGCTGGTATTTAGCTGATCTGTCCCAGAGATGAGAACAGTACTCCATGCATGATCGAACTTGCGCTAGATACAAGCTGAGCAGCTGTTCTGGCGTGAAGTACCTTCTCACCTTTGCAAGGATCTCCAGCTTTTTGGCAGCCAGCTGAGCCTTGGCCTCAATGTATGGCCCAAAATTGAGAGTCGATGTCAACGTAACGCCAAGAAGCTCAAGATGGTCAGTTATTGGCACGGTCACATCTCGGCAAGTTGGAGCCGGGTGAAATTGGCTCTTTTTAGCGGAAAAATTAAAAACCCAGGCGGGGTTTTAGCAGCATTAAACCTGACCAGATTGGCATCGCCCCATTCAGATGATGATGATGATGAATCAAAACGTCATAATTTAAAATTAAATAAGCGACCTCACGTCGAGTTGATAAATTTATACTTCTATACTAATATTTTATAGAGGTAAGATTTTTTTTTGTTTGTACCGAATATAGGCTCCGAAACTACTAGACCTTTTTAAAAAAATCTTTCACCAATAGAAAGCTACAGCCGCGGGAAACAGTTAGTCTTAAATAAAGTAGATACTTTGTATTTCTGTATAGCGCCCAGATATTTCATGGGGTTGAATCCATTCAAGTACACCAGCTTCTTCTTTACTAGGATATAGTTGATCGTCGACATCAAGCCGTAGGCGTGGTACCACGGCACTATCGTAAGTATTGTGGTGTCTTGCAGGGAGTCCTCTAATCTGAAATTTAAAAAAAAAAATATTATAAATACCCATCCAAATAAATTAGAATAGATAGTCAAACAACACTATGTGACAGATAAGGTCGGGGTCGTAGCCCCAAACTGATCAAAAAATTTTATTAAATTTTAGGTCTGACATGGTACCTACTGTTTTCCTCAAGTGTTCTGACTGATGAGTGCCTCTGCCTAATGCCAATGTTATATTTGTAAGTTAATTATATTGAGCACCTAAACATTTTTTTCTAATCACTAGTAATCATTTAAGAAATCCAATTGATTAATTGGAGATGGTTATATACGTAGGTACAAATTATTTTTTCCCAGCAACTCAGAATTATCTACTATACCTACCTAGTTACCTACAGTTTTATAATTATGTATTAGGTATGCTAAGTCATGACCTCATAACACAATCTACGATCTACAACGATATTATACTGAAGTTTGGCAGCTTATTTTTATCTTTATATGTATAAATATACAATAATATGTCTATTGCAAAAAAGGTAGGTATAATCGTGACAATCTAAGAGTCCGATAACGTTTCTCAATTTACATGCGGCGATAACTTTGTATGAAAGTCTCCGAAAAATCAAATTCATAACCCTAATTATAGCCCTCGCCAAACTTTTTAGCCGCCCTAAAGTTGGCTACAATGGCTGCGGAGTATAAAATCTCATACAAAAAAATGTTATAGTATATATAGTATTCGCGAGCTGGCTGACCAAAACTACTGGCTGACGTATCCTCCGACTGCACAGCATGATTTTCTTCTTGATTCGGCTTTTTAGTTCGCTTTTTAAGCAGTTGGATTTTTTGATATTTTGAATTAACTTTTTTTATTTTTAACTTTTTAGTTTTTTTTTTTAGATTTCGGTACATTTAAACATATAAGTGTTATATATTTTTGAAATCACCTCTTAAAACCCTTTCTTTTGATACCCCCACGATGGGTTTGGAAGTGGGGCCACAATATGGCGCCCAAAATCCGCCATTTTCCAATTTTAATGTAGCCAGTCACACTCGCAGGGTTAAGACGAATCGATTGACGTATGAATCATCAAAATCGGCCAACGCGTTTGGTCTCTGGAACGCCACATAGGAACAAACATACATACATACATACTTACATATATAGACTGATAAACACATAACCCTCCTTCGGCAGTCGGGTAAAAACAGCACCGTTTCGTGCCTCGCGCATTCGGTAAACCAACTTCAGGGCGGCCAAGAAGTTTAGCGAGGGCTATAATTACGGTTTGTTCCCACTAGTTCTACTGAACAATTCTACGGTAGAACTAATGGGATTTTTTTTCCCACTAGTACTACAATTTTAGGTATAACAAAATAGTAGAACTATTGGGATTCTCTATTCCCACTTGTTCTACTGAACAGTTCGACGGTAGAACTTATGTTACCCATACACTATAACAATGAGTAGCATCAAGTTTAGTTTGTATAGCTGTCAAAGCCGACTTCTTAGATTGTCATGACTTTAAGAAATTTTTTTCGTGGTCAGCGGTGCAGCGGTAACTACACAGAATAAGAGATCCCCTGAAAAATAAGTTAACCAATTAATTGATAATTACTCAAAACTGGACGCGGAGTATAATACGTTGAGGTGTGTAAGCATGACTCCCTTGGGCAAGCCAGTTGTTCCTGAAGAGTACAGGATGTAGGCGACGTCAGACCAGCCCTGGACATCTTCCACTTCGTACTCATTCGGGTTCACCTGCACTCCCACACTTTTGTACTCAATGATACCGCTCGCAATCGGTTTGCCATTCAATTGTATTATTTTTTCGATACTCCTAACTGTTTTTATGGTCTCCAAATTTCGTTGGAGTCCCACTTCAGAGGCGAACATAATTTTCGGTCGAGATATATTTAGCACGTGCGTCATTTCATCTAAAACAAACAGAAATTATTTAGTATGACGATGATGAATTGCACCAAGTAGGAAGATGAAACAAGAATAGCGCACTTTACCATTACCTACTCAAATTAGATCAAGTGGCAATAAATTATGATCTTCTTCGTCTACTCTAGAGCATGTAGGTAATAATTAGTTAGGTGAATGATGTGTCAGCCATTCTCTGTAGCCATTTAGAGACACAGATTATTAGTAGGTATATGCTTCCTTGTCAAAATGCGAGTTGGCAATAGGTTCGCATCACAGACTACTTAGAGATACAGTTCGCATGTTACTAAGTCCTCATCATAAAGTTTTATCTACTCGTTCTCGCATTTGTCTAGAGGTGTTGACGCCTAATGTCGATTGTATTTGTGAAGTGCGTGTGGGAGGGAGAGAAATGTGGTTATGTTGGGCTAAATTCGACTCCTACCCCTTTTTCTCTCCCGAACAATGCCAAGCACCTGAAGTGAGCGAGACAGCCACATCCCACCTACGTATTTTCGAAGACTCACAGACGTCATCATCGATATTGATCAGGCAGGCGCTGACGTCAAACCAGCAACTATATGTCGACCTGCGCAGGCCCCTTCTTTTTCAAATAGTGTCGTCGACAAGAACCTTTCCTTCTTCGTTGCTGCTGCTAGGTTGAACCGCCGCGGAGGCCAGTCGAAACCACAGCTTCGTGCTCAATTCGAGTGAGCGCGTGTAATTCGTGAAGGCAGTGCGCGTGCCAGTACCTGCCCTCTTTCCTTCACATCAACCAGTCAACAGCGGTCTGCTCTCGGACGTCCGAACCCAGGTATTGTGCACTCCCTAGCCCTATTGTAAGCGAGTCAATATTCATTTTGATCCAAAGTCGGCTTTGTCATTCCTCTCGATCGAACCAGCCCATCCCATACCTGCGTTGCGTTCTAACCAGCGCAACCACTAGGTATTTCGCCAAAATACCACTTGGTAGGTAGGTACATACTAAATAAAATGCCAAGAGTACCGAAATGATTTATCTAAAACATAATATAGTTTTTTTACCTTTTTATAAAAGGTAAAAAAGGTAAGATTATGGATCATGCGAGCTTTTATGTCTGCAGACTGTAGTGGACTGTATTGGTGTTGTTTGTTGGGGTCTTGTTGGAGGAATGAAAATACTGTCTTGATTCTTATCTTCAATTTTATTCCTTACTTGTTACCCCTTGTAGAGCAGTCGTTATCGTTATTATCATTTAAGCCGAAAAACGTCCGCTGATGAACATAGGCCTCCCCCAAGTACCGCCATATCGACCGGTCCCATGCGTCTCGCATCCATCGGATTCCGATGGATGCGAGTCGAAGCTCAACCTATATCTGTCTTCGGATTATTGCAAACACCTTGCAGTAACAGTAGGTAACACTAACAGCAAGTCTGTTCAACCCATTAATTTTAATGCTAATTTTTATCCGTGGTGCTAGGCAACTGGGCTTATCCCAGTTGTAAACGACCCTTTGTTCCTATTGGCCTTGTTTGTTCTGTCTCCTGCTTGATATGGAGGGATGTGGCAATTTGTATTTTTTGTATTTGTATTTTGGATCAAAATAGAAATACAAAAATTAAATCCAAGACAGTTAAATTCATTCTCCGGGACTTCGTCGAGCTTCATTGCCACGGCGCTTTTCTGGTGGTCGCCACTGTTGATTCTGGCTTTCAGGAGTTGCAGTGGTTTGGGAATAGTGCGGTGGGATTGTCCGAAGTCTTTCATGTAGGTATAAAGGATAGCGTCGTTTTCTTCCCTGATAATTGGAAATATAATTTTCACCAGTAGACTCCTAAATTTTGGGGCAGAGCCTTTAATTCTGCAAAAATTATTGTAGTGACATAATAATATGTGTTTGTCTTCAAGAACCGCCCAAAAAAATGGGGCCTATCGGGCAAATACATAGAAAACGCCATTTCCTCCAGTTTAAGGATTATGGTTTTACCTTTAGTGTACAGTACGTTGAGTGTAGTGACGGTGGCGCCGCAACAGATCACGGCCAGTGCGGTCGGGATGAACTCATCCCTGTTCTCGCTGCACAGTGCCACCACATCCCCTCGCTTCACCCCCAGCCTCTTGAGCCCCGTCGCCACATTCACAATCTCTTGTAATATCTGCCTGTATGATATCTTTTGATCGGTGTCACCATTGATCTGTGAATGACTCAAATAAATGAAAATCCGTTTCTGATCGAAGAAGCAACTTCTACGACCACTTTGTTGTCCGTCCATCGTTAAGACTCAAGAGGAAGATGTTCCATTTTTCTCTGAGACGGTACTTTCTTTGATACTCCTAAGCTCCTAGATATGAACCTTGTAAAAAATGGTTCGCCGACCGAGACTCACTCTCATTACCCTCGATGACGCCACCACCCTACTCCAAGAGAGTCGTAGGGAAACTAGCACAATAAAAAAAACATAAAACAAAATCGTTCCGTCCTCGCCGCCGAGGCCCGTCGCGAAGCCCCCGTATAGCCCGCCCCAATTTAGTTCAAAACAGCCCGCGAAATGCTGAACAAATTCATAACAGATAAAGTGAAGTTTCTTGTCAGTTCTCTCACACACTTTCCGAACTTATGGTAGAATCAATAATAGTCAAGATCCATCCTGTCCCCTTGCTGTCCCTTCCAGCGCCGCCCACCGAGCCGAGGGTAGCCCTCGGCGTGGTCGCATAGGTTTAGAACTTTGTGCCCTGGCTGGAGGCTTAAATTAGTCTCCACAGGATAGTCCGGTTAAACAGTTGCCAATCACTTTAATTGAACTGTGAGACGTGACATAATAAAAAATAAAAAAGCGCTTATTCGTAGTCGTATAGACTTTGGTAGCTTTTTAACACGCTTTTATTAGCTTGGATATGTATGATTTAAGTAACGGAATCTTAGAACGTGATTTTCACCCCCTTCAAAACGTCGGCTTAATTTGAAACTTTGCAAACTTATCAAGACAATGCAATAATTTAAAGATCAATATGTTTTGTATGTCTCTAAACGCACAGTGCGTTTAGAGACTTTTATTTTGGCTTTTAATGTGTGTACACGGACGGTTCCAAAAGTGAGAATTTCTGTGGTACGGCCTTTTTTATTCACAAATAGATGCTTTTTCCTAATTATTTATTTTATCTAAAGTCTCAATAATGCTCTTG
The DNA here is from genome assembly GCA_945859665.1 of Anorthoa munda. NCBI lineage: Eukaryota > Metazoa > Arthropoda > Insecta > Lepidoptera > Noctuidae > Anorthoa > Anorthoa munda. Next base: position 12,250,832 of record OX243909.1, read on the forward strand.
GGACTAATCGCTATTGCTGAAGCTTTGGTTTACATCAAATCATTGGATGTTGATCGTTTTGTCATCTTCACTGATTCTAAGAGTGCTCTTTTCCATCTGGTGAGATGTACAAGTACTACATCTGTTTTTGTTCTTCCACTGGCCTATACTGTATTAAGAACCATTACTGGTTTTGTTGCCAAACATAAAACAGTTGTATTGCAATGGATCCCTTCTCACGTTGGATTAGAGGGTAATGAGATGGTTGATGGTTTCGCAAATAAAGCCGGCAGGCTTATTACGTATCTTTTGCAAGAGCAAAACGATAGCGATCAAACTCTTTATGTCCTAAAAGTCGGAATTACCTGCAGTATAGATATGGTAGGTCCTACACAATCGTTTGCTAATAGCTCGCTGTTTGTCAAATGCACTTATTTAAAATTAAAACCTCCAACAACTCTAAAACTTTTGTATTGAAGAGCAATTATTGCGCAAAAATCGCTATCGTTTTGCTCATTCTTGTTCAGAGTATTTAGATAAAAGGTCTTTAACTAAGGGCATTTGGTATAAGACGATCGAACCATCTCATCCACGGATGCTTTGGTTCAGCGAGGGAAGGATGACAATACAAGGAGTTGTGACGGCTTTGAGACTCCGATCCAGCCACATACCGGTTAACAGTTTCGGATTCATGATGCAAAAAGTTAATTCTCCCATTGCTCCCAATTGTGTTGTCTATGGAGTTATAGAGGATGTACTGTTTTAAAACTATTTAGAGCTTTTATAATAGCGTTCTGGCCTCACCTTTATCAGTTGAGGCCAGAACTCTTTATCATATTATAATGGGTACAAGGTTGCGGGTAGGCTAGTTTACATTATTATACTTTTAGTAATTATTTTGTATGAAATCATCATCTGTTAAGAAAAAGCCCGGCAAAAAATAAAGATTAAAAAAAGAGTTTAATAATATAAAACACAACACTAGCTTCAGAAAAAATCTTACCACAGCAACAGCATCTTCTCCTTCGCAATGTTGTCTCAATTTGTCGATCGCATACTGGCCGAAAGACAGATGGCTAGGCACACACAACGCTGGCCCGGTCGAGACTACTTTGTTTATTATCATTGTTTATTTAAGTATTCGCACAATTAGGTACACTCTACACAACAAATGCGTTTATATTCACTGCAACTACATAATAAGCATCAACACTTCCGGCCGAACCGACTCACCGGGCCATAACTGAGCTAGTACTGCTGTTTATCAACAAGGCGTTATGTCACCATTCACGTAATTTATTGAGTCTACATGTCATGGATCAATTGATTAATCAGTGCACTATGTATAATGCCCGAGCATAATGAATCAAGTCAAGTCATATCGGGCAATGTAATGAATACTGATTTAAAACATTATAGAAAACATTATGATATTTATCACATTGTCTGGTCATTATGAATATTGCTACGTAACGGTTGGGTAATTCGATAATTATGGTCAGTTAATTAGTCTAAGAGCGAGCGAAGCGAGCTCGGGAGCTTAGCGTAGGAGATGACGGCAGCTGAAGTGAGCGAGCAAAGGCTCCCATCATCTCCTTCATGTTAGGTTACTTTAGACCCTGCAGACAGAAATAAGAGCCACGGCTCCGGTGACTTTTTGCTTAAATAGTAATCGTACTTACCTATTGGCAGTGGAGCAGTGGTGGCCCAGTGGTATCGGCCGTGACTTACAAGTTGTAGATCGTGGGTTCGAGCTCAGGCAGGCGCTTTACTTTGTGTAAATTGTTTCATCACCACTGCTCTCAAAACGGTGAAGGAAAACATCGTGAGGAAACCGGCATGTCCTAGAACCATAAATTCGAAGATATGTGACATCCACCAACCCGCACTGGGCCCGCGTGGTGGATTACGGCCCATTCCCTCTCGCAGAGAGGAGGCCTGGGTCCCAGCAGTGGGAACATTAATAGGCTGATGATGTGATGATGACTTACCTACTATATATTAAAATAACAAGTAAAATAACAAGTACAATGTCAACAATAACATAATTTAATAAAAACACATATTTTTATTAACCTGCCCAATAAGTGATGGGCATTATTCAGAAATCCCGGTCAATTTAATTATTAGGTTGATCTCAAATATCTCCTCTTTGGTTTGGAATTCCAATTTTAAATTTATACAGCTATTTACGCATGCTTTTTTGTTTGGAAAAGCGTAATTCATTTGTTTTTCCCTTTTTGGTTTTTCTTTGCGCCAGTCAGTTTACAAAATGGAAAACTTGAAATATCGTGTTATTTACGAGTACGAAGTTCCATCGTGGCACCAGTGCTGCAGAAACGGCTCGAAGGAGTAATGATGTTTATGGTGACGGTGTCGCAAAAGAAAACACAGTACGTTTTTGGTTCCAACGCGTTCCAAGCCCCGTGGACGGCCGGCGACCAAAGTTGATAATGAAGAATTGAAGGCTATTGTGGAAGCGGATCCATCGCAAACCATGTCCGAGTTAGCTGCAGGCTGCGGTGTTAGTGATAAAAATGTTTTAATCCACTTGAAGCAAATTGGGAAGGTGAAAAATCTTGAATGGTGGGTACGTCATGAATTGAGTGCAGCAAACCGACAAACGCGCGTCGACTGCTGCGTTACATTACTCAACCGGTACAATAATGAAGGGATTTTAAATCGAATCATTACCTGTGATGAAAAGTGGACCCTGTACAATAATCCGAAACGCTCATCGCAATGGCTGAACCCTGGCGAACCAGCCAAATACTGCTCCAAGCGAAAATTGACTCAAAAAAAAATTGCTGTACCTAAGCGTTTGGTGGACTAGTGCCGTCGTTCACTACAGCTTTCTTAAATCTGGCCAGACGATTACGGCGGATGTCTATTGTCAGCAACTGCAAACCATCATAGAAAAGCTAGCTGCTAAACAGCCGAGGCTGGTCAATCGCTCTAGGCCACTGCTGCTTCAGGACAACGCTAGACCACACACTGCACAACAGACGGCTACCAAATTAGAGGAGCTTCAATTGGAATTTCTATGACATCCACCGTACTCCCCGGACCTTGCTCATACAGATTATATTTTTTTTCGAAATTTGGATAACTTCTTGCAAGGGAAAAAATTCAACTCCGATGGGGCAGTCCAAAGCGCCTTCAAAGATTTTATTGATGCCCGTCCGAATGGTTTTTATAGACTAGAATAGACCAATTAATTGCACCACACAATAGATTGTTTAATTTGATTTTAAAACAGACACGAATACCCGTGTACTTGTGTAAGTGGACGAGTTCGGATATAGTCCTGTTATACAAAAAAGGAGATCCAGAAATAATATCACACTACAGACGTATCAGCTTGATGTCTTGTTTGTATAAAGTTTTCACGTCGACTCTGTTACGAAGAATAAGGAAACTGATACCTAGATGAAAATCAACCAGTTCTCGACAGTCGACCTCTATAATAGAGAATACAAAGAGTACGACAAACGACTATATATATTGCCTTTATAGACTACTCAAAGGCATTCGACTCTATCTCACATTACTCTATACCACTAAAGATCTTCACAATCTTATCTTGCTCTGTCCTTCTCATACTTCTGATTTTATACATTCTTCCTTTCATATTCAGTCCATTCTTCTCTGGAATGCGCTTCCTCTCGATATCACGACGGCCACCAGTCAATATGCATTAAGCGGAAGCTGCTACATTATTTTCTACACCATTAGCAGAGTCGTCTCAATCAATCTTCTTCTTCTATTAATTTATATATGTATATATATATAGGTATTTTAACTACAATATATTTATTTTTATTCAATTTTACTTCAGTATTTTTTTCAATTCTTATGCACCTGCCATGTTATCACTCCACCACCCTTGGTTGACTGGTAGAGAATGCCTCAGGCATTAAGTCCGCCTATGTATCTGTATGTTGCATGAAGTTTTAAATAAATAAAGAACGTGTTCCTTTATCTATCAACTCAATACCAATACAGTATGTGGAGGACTACACCTATCTCGGCCATGTGACATGTCATATCGTTCAAGGATTGTAGTAAAAAAGAAATAAATACCAGAATAAAAAACACATGGAATAAATACTGGGACATGAAAGAAATTTTCAAAAATTCTTTTCCACCTAGGCTGAAGGCAAAAGCTATGGGTACCTGCTTAATACCTTGCCACAAATATGCGTGTCAGACTTGGTCCTTAACAAAAAGGCAACAAAACAAAATTAGAACTTGTCAGAGAGGCATAGAACGTAGTTATATGAATATAAAACTGAGAGACCGAGTGAAAACCTCGTCGATCAAGAAAGTAACGAAATCTAATGACGTGATTAAGCTAATTAAAATGGAGATGGGCAGGACATTTATAGAGGCTGGCTAGTAGAATCCTGAACGTAGCGAGGGATTCAAAGTACGTCCCTCGAACCAAAAATATATTTTGCGCCCGAGTTATCTCTATTCGAGTGACACTCTACTTTTCATCACCCACTATGAGAAAATAAAAGGCGCCTCATATTTTATTGTAATATTATTTTTTTATAAAACATAACAACTAAATTGAAATTAAATAGTATCTAATAATAAATCAACTAAAAACTTATATTTAGGTACATTTGAGACATTTTCGCAATTATGAAATTTTATTGTTACAATTCTTATTAGGATTAGAGATTGTTGTAGATTTTATATTCTGCGTGTTTGAAATAATGTCCGAATCTGGCTCATTTTGAGGAAATTGTGACGGTGAATCTCATTGTTTGGATGTAGATGGGCGCGGCGACAGTGGCATGGATGGATTAACTGAAGGTTGCAATTTAATGTTTCCACGATGCGTTCACATGTTTTCGCCTTGTTCTCAATGGAATCTTCTATATACCCCTCTGCTACAGCACTCGACTTCCATCCTCCATGTCGCTTGAGAACAGTTATTTCCGCTCCAGAATCTACCAAAAGGGTAGCAGAAGTACGACGAAAACAATGTCCTGTATACAGCTTGATATCTGATAACTTCAACTAAGTAGCGATTTTTTGTGGCATGTTAGAAATTTTATTTTTCCCATAACTTGTTTGAAGCACTTGCCATTTTGATAACTGATGAAAAATCGATTGGTCTTATATCAGCAGGACGCAGGTCCGGCAGCCTAATTGCGTAAGTGAATTTTGCATAGCAAACAAAAAAATTTTTTGCGATTCTTTCATGGAAGACGTTATAAACCGTTTTGCAGAAGCTCCTCGAAAATTACTTTTAAAGTAGAAGCGATTTAAATAAAATAAAAATGCATGCATAGTCAAATTTACTTTTATTTATTTAGCTACCTATAAAGTAGGATCATTTGCGGCTGTTTGCCCTACACACTACACTAATGTTTCATGTAGGTGTGTTTGTGTAGTGTGTATGACAAAACAGCCGCGGACGATCCCCCCCCCCCCCCCCTAGGCCAGAAGCTGGGTACGCCCATGACTGGCTACATTAAAATAGGAAAATATAAATGGCGGTGGGCGCCATATTGTGGGAGCCAAAATTTTTTTTATCTTACACACCCTTCGTGTGGGGTATCAAAATTAAGGGTTTTAAGAGGTTATTTCAAAAATATATAAAACTTATAATACCTAATTCTAAAAAAATGGTAACTAATAAAAAAAAAAACTAAGTTATAAATAAAAATAGTTACGACAGTCGCGTGTCGTCCACTTGCCAAGAAGTGTCGCTCGTCCTGCTGACTGCGAGCACCCTAATGTCGGAATCTACAATCACGCCATCATATCACTACTCCACATCATCACTTACCATCAAATGAGATACCTAGTGGTCAAGCGCAAGACTATCAAAAAAAAAGTTGGTAGTATAGGGATGCAATAAATATAAATGCTTCTTATCAGTCGAGTTTCTATCAAACAATAACTGATAACGTGCTCTTGCAGGTTGAAGGATATTCCGCACTTGAAGCAAAATAAACAACTTTTATCGATCTATGTACAGTGGACCGCACGTTCGAATTTGGTCCGGCCAGACTAACTCCGACCACAAATCCTTTCTTGCTTACACACGCTTGTGTGGATCAAGACGGACTCAATTAATAATAATAATGTCCGACGGACCACTCTACACACGTTCGAATTTGGTCCGGCCGGACCACGGATTTGTGGGAAGTTCGCGCATAGTGCGCGAACTGACCAACCACCGTATAGTACTAACGGAACGTGGAAGCAACGCGATTGGTCAGTCGATCCATGTGGCAACTGACTAACCAATCGCGCGCTCGGAACGGTGCTAAGTCCGCGGCGTAAGGCCCGCTAGTTAACCAAAGAGACCTAAAAAATTACTTGTGCGCATCTAACGACTGTTGCCAAGTTACGTGCCGATAACTATATCTCTAAGTAGTCTGTGGACAGACATCGTCTTTTTTTTTCTTTTTTTATTATTTTTCATGACCATAGATAAAAGTCTTTCAGTCGGATATATAGATGGGTTTGGATGGGTCATTGTTTAGTATGCATTAGAATTGTGATTATAATCCGCATTAAGACAGTAACAGATTCTAATGATTTTTGGATAATTTGACAGCAAATCTCATCGAGTCAGGCTTCCCAGTACAGTAAGCTTTGCGGAGGGAGCCAATACTACAATAAAATTCTCCGCTCCACTATCCCGAGATCGCTTCTGTCAATGATTTCACATATTGTCCAGTTGCGTAGACAGTTGAGGTACAAAACTACACCAATTTTATATCACAATATTCACTAGGAATCAATTTGCAAATAATTTTAACAACCGCTGAACTTCATTCGAAAAAAGCCCGCCAAAAATCTCAATCTTCAGTGTTGCAAGATGACAGATCTTTATCTGTCATCTTGCTATTTATGTGTGGTAATCAGGTAATCTCACGATTTTCTGCATCATATATGAAAAAAGCTCAATTTTATCAAAACTGCAGCATATAATCAATTACTTACTCTATGAGCATAATCAATACATATTATAACAAAGCCCCCGTCGCGTTTGTACGCGATAAACTCAAAAACTACTGAACGGATTTTCATGCAGTTTTCACCAATAGAAAGAGTGAGAAACGAGGAAGGTTTTTGTGTATAATTTGTCACGGGCGAAGCTGGGGCAGGTCGCTAGTTATTTTATAAAACTAGATTTCATAAAACAAAAATTCTAGATTTCTCACGCTTTTCAGCTGACAAGTCTCATGATTTTCTAAATCTCACTTTTGCAACACTAATCTCAATCTGTCTAATTCAGTCTAATTAGTAATTCAGTAATTCTGTGAAAATATAATAAATTAATAACTGGGTAACCTGTATGGTGTGCTTAAACCAGTAAAACCTTCCTAAAACTAAGTTTAGGAATTCAATAAAATATATTATAACTCCATCCAAAGTCTAATCCATTGCTAATCAAATTGGAGAGATACTAGGATTCTATTTTGCCTACTCGATAAGATTATAATTAATTCTGATAAGAAACCTCAAGTTTGTTCTTTCTATGTCAATATTTTCTGAAGTGGATTGTGAACAGTTGATTAGTTGTAACAAAAATGCCGGTAACTGTCCATAATAATGTGGTGTCAGGACCTGAAGAACGAGCCATTCCAGCGCATTTATCGTATGGACAATTCCTGTTTGACCAACTGAAAAACGGCGGTGATAATGTAGCCTTAGTAAGTGTAAACCTTAAATTATTACCAACCTATTACATTGATTGTCAACAAAGTAATTAAGGTGTTGAGAGAGACGAGATGAAACACTAAGCCTGTGTCTCATCTTGCCTCTCTCAACATCTTAATTACTTTTTAAGACTATCCCGTCACTTGTTACAAAAATAACTGACAATTTCATAAACCTTGAACTTAACTTATCATGAAATTGTTAAAGTCTATTAATGGATAATCTGTAGTAATAAAATATCTGATCATCTGTTACAACCAATAATGAAATGATTTGAAACATTTGGTCTGGTTTTTAGTAGATATGGTCATGACTTACAATGATGGGTATGACTATGTACATAACTAAGGCTCTGGCCACACAGCCAAATTCTGTGTGAGAATGAGATGTTGATTGTTTTAATAAGCATCCAAATAAACATTGCTGCAACATTTACACTATTAAAATTACAATTAGAATATAATGTAATTCATTAATAATATTTTTTGCTTTAGATTAGCGCAGAGACTGGAGAATCTGTAACATATAGGTATATTCTACAAAACAGTGTGAACCTTGCAGTAAGTCTACGTAAACTAGGATTGAAAAAGGGTGATGTTGTAGGACTCAGCAGTGAGAACAGATTTGAGTTTGTGGTGGCAGCACTGGCTGTTATGTACTGCGGAGGAGTGCTGTCCACACTCAACATCACATATACTCCCGGTAAGAAAAAATTTTTATTTTTGTATATAATCTTGCTACACTCACTAGAAAATAACTCATAAAAATTAAGTATTTGTTTAGTATTCATCTTTAGTAATATACCTATTGCAGTTTTGCATACTTAACTTGTACATATTCAGTGCCATGCATGCCTCTACCCGGTAGAGGCATGCATGTCTGCCTACAAGTCATAATTATGATTTGTCCATTTAAAAAATTAAAAGGCATTCATTGTATTTCAGGTGCACACTTAATAACTTATTTACTAATTGTTTTCAGGTGAAATAACTCATTTACTAAAAATTACGAAACCGAAGTTCATCTTTATTTCACCGATCACATCTCAGAACATTTATGATTGTTGTCAAGAACTATCTTATCCATGCAAACTTATTATGTTTGGCGAGTTTGATGTTGTTCCTGATTGTCTCATGTATGATAACCTGATAAAGGAGCAAGTAAATGTGGATGACTTTATTCTGACTGATGTCAATGGAGTGCAAGACACAGTAGCCGTGATGTGCTCCTCGGGAACCACTGGCTTACCAAAGGGCGTAGAACTCAATCATATCAATTTCCTCACATTGTCGGCACACATGAAGTAAGTCAATTGCCCCGAAAATTATGGCTTCATAATATTTAGATTGCTGTAGAATGTTAAGAATAAGTATCACAGGTATTAAGAATAGCTGAAGCTTGAGCAAATGATTGAAAATACATTATAGTTGAATACAATACAAATTTTACAATATAATGCTTATTAACTACACTCAATCCTTAAGACTTCTATTATTCTCAATGCCCAATCAAGTCAGTCATACTAATTATGAAACTGTGTGACTTTTGTTTTCCATTCATACATTTATTTTATTATCCTAGGTACTACTTTGATTATGTTCAGACTCAAAAAAAGAATGGCATAGTAACTGGTTTGTCACTAATACCATGGTTCCATGCTTATGGCTTCATTACAACATTTGCTGTAATGGCAATGAATACAAAAATTGTATTTTTAATCCGTTTTGATGAACAGCAGTACTTGGAAACAATTCAAAATTACAAAGTGAGTATTTTTGTTTGTTTTTGTTCCAACTTTATGAGCCACATTTACAGACTCATAATTATTATGATCTTGATGAATTTCTTTAAAATGTTTTTTTTCTTCTAAAATTATAGTTGTATTTCGTTCATAACATCACACCATTCTCCCAAGAAGGCAGGCAGACACTGCAGAAAGTCATATATGCTGCATTCCTTACTTAATCCACGCCACTTCCATAATCATTCATTTTTCCATAATTATGTGTGCCGGCTGCAAGCACTGCTCACCTGACATGCCAACATCTCCAACAAGGTCAGTGTAACCGCTTGTGTTAACAGTACGGCGCGAAGTTCTGTAAAATAGGTACAAATCAATCAATCAACGCATAACTGCTTCCAAATAAGGACAAGCATCTGGTTATAGATTTGTTTTGCACACCCAACTCACCAAGCTAGGCCGAAGTTCGCCTGGCCCAGCTTAATGGCCTAATTCGTCCCAATTCGAATTTGTCTTTTCAATTTGTAAAGCGTAATATTACATATTTAAAAATGTTTAATAATTTTCAGATAAATATGACCACAATAGTGCCACCCCTCGCTGTGTTCCTTGCGAAACATCCTCTGGTTCTTAAATATGATTTGTCGTCATTGGTTGAGGTTTGGTGTGGGGCTGCACCATTATCGAAGGATATTCAAAAAGCAGTTTCGGCTAGGTAAGTAATAATGAGGTTTACCTTACCAAGTAGATTTAATTGAAGAAGAAAAATGACTATATGAATATTCATTGTTTTATTTAATATTTAAGTATGTTCATATTTTGTCAAGAAAAATTTCTTCAGAAGAAAAATGAAATGAATTTTAGTGATGGTTGCATACGCCGCTGCTCAAGTCGTAGTCCTAGGTAGAGCACAATATGCTTTATTTTTGTATCCCCTCTCCCCCCCTCCCCTGTCATTTGTAACGCTATTTTCAAGTCTGTATTAACTCAGACTGGCCAATGATTGACAGAGCAGCTTAAAACTACGCGCGTGCACATGATGATCCTAACACATCCGCAGTTGCCGCTGTGACCCTTAAGGTTACACTAGTCGATCATTCTTCCATACAAACGTAGTCTGGCGATTACTCCACTGTTTGACGATGTATGTTCAAAATAAAAAATTATATCAATTTGTCTCATCATTATCTAGCCCTGTATGGAAACAAAAAAGTAAAACAATAATATATTTGAAAGTTATGAGCGTCGAAAGTTCCATATTTCAACACTAATTTTTTCGCATCTTTGGGCGGAAATAAATACCATAAGAAGAAGGAAAATTGCAAAACGGGCTCCATACAGGGATAGATTAGTAATTCAACAAAGCAAATAATGTATATTTTCAAAAAAAAAGTTAATGCAAAAAATCAAAAAACCCGACTGCTTGAAAAGCGAACTAAAAAGACGTAAACAAGGAGAAAATCATGCTGTGCTTTCGGAGGATACATCTTCGCGAGTTGGCTGACCAAAACCAGACGTATCCTCCGACTGAATTAACTTTTTTTATTTATAACTTTTTAGTTATTTATTTTTTTGAATCAGGTATATTTAAACATATAAGTGTTATATATTTTTAAAATCACCTCTTAAAATCCTTTATTTTGATACCCCAACACGATAGGTAGGAAAGAAAAAAAAAATTTGGGCCCCCACAATATGGCGCCCTAGAACCGCTATTTTCCTATTTGCCAATTTTTATGTAGCCAGTGACACTCGCGGGGTTAAGACGAATCGATTGACGTAAGAACCATCAAAATCGGGCCACGCGTTTGGTCTCTAGAACGCCACATAGGAACAAATATACATACATACATACTTACATACATACATACATAGACTGATAAACACATTACCCTCCTTCGGCAGTCGGGTAAAAACAAACAGACCTTTGGGAGTCTTCCCAAAGGTCTGTTTACAAAATTTCGCGCGCTCGTTTTCGTCCTAATTTTTCATTCAAAATTCCATTTCGATACTAATTTGTACGCGAACTACCTTCTTACTGCTCATCACAGCATCTATCTATTTCGCACGTGTTGTCGGATGAGATAGTATGCATTTTAACCTCGCGTACAAAATAGTTCGTGCCGTCGACTAGGGGAACCTTAAGGGTCAGCCCAGACACAGCGGAAACCATAACCATTATTCATTTTTATAATTGATACTAAATTACAGGACAGGCATCGACTTCATTAAACAAGGATATGGCTTGACAGAAGTAACAATGGCCTGCCTTGTGGACCTGACAAGTGGAGAGAAGGTGGGCTCCTGTGGAACCCCTGCACCCGGCATGAGTGTCAAGGTACCTACATTTCCTGCAATTTGGTAACTTAAGACCATTTTGAAAGAGGCTGCCACGTTACTATCCTATTGCGGCATTCGTTTATGCTAAGCGACCGCCGACCGTGATAGTGGTGTTAAACCCATTTGTGAAATTCATGCAGTCATGAAGTCGATTTTTCGTGATCCCATTGCTTAAGGTCGGCTTTGTTGTTCATTAAATATAGCCGAATCGAACACGTATCTAGCTCACCTCACAAAGACAATGCTCCAAAAAACTATGCTTTTTCTAAATCTAAATATTATAAAAATAATAATCATACCGACCATATAGGCAACAAAAACGTTAAATTATTGTTTTATGCATTATTTTTCAGATTATCGATATTGAAAATGGTCAAAAGTTAGGGCCGGGCCAAGAAGGAGAACTGTGGATCAAATCTCCATTGCGTATGAAGGGGTACATGGGCGACCGTGCTGCGAGCGACGAGCTACTTGACAGCGAAGGCTACCTTAGAACTGGGGACATCGGCTACTACGACACCGATGGTTACTTCTATATTGTGGACAGACTAAAAGAACTCATCAAATATAAAGGCTTCCAGGTAAAGTTATTGAGAATGCAGAGCGTATTTATATTACCAACTTTTACCGCGAAGAATTAATATTTGTTACCTTAATCTATTTATATCATAAAGGACTTGTTAGTTAAAATAATAAAAAAATAATAAACATTTTTATTTTTATTTTTTGGAGCAAAAAAGATTACACTACAGTTTAAGTACAGCTATATTGTAAGAATTATTCCATTGTAACCATTTTAAGTAATGAACCCTGCCTCTCAAACTAGGGCAACCTGTATCTTGAGAGACACTTGAGACTTGAGAGTTAGTATCTTGTTACCCGACTACAATCAATCAATCTAAAAATTGTCTAAAAATTTCATTAAAATCGGTCCAGCCGTTTCGGAGTCTATAAGGATCATACATACATACTTTCTCTTTTATATATATAGAAGATTAAGTATAGATTTGCTTTCAAGTACAAACTTAAAGAAAATTGTTCGTCCAATAATCATGTGATGTTTTTTTAGCAACTTTTTAACCCCTCCCTTCCCCCCGGTGATACGTGGTGAGGTTTTAGACTCTCCCCTCCTGCCTAAAATGACGTATATTTCTTTGATATTTTAAAATGTTTTAGTACAGGTATAATCCAATTTAATTCTGGTTATTAAGCACCGTTATAAAAACGTCCCGACAGACTACGGTTTAAAAATCGAGCGTTTAATGAAAAAATAAATACACGTGATATCTCACTACATCCCATCTTGTGATTTTTTCGGCCCTTATGTTCAATTCCAGAAAATGTTAATTTAACACACATTCAATAACAGATAGGTGCATATTGCGCCATCTAGTGAGATTTATTTGAACCAATTTTCTTTCTTAGCGCTGAGACAGAGGCATAGATTTATACGGAACTGGCCTCGAAGGCAGCGGCGCTGCGAGAGGTGTGCTCCATAAGTAGCCGTCCCGCCGCCCCGCGCCCGCTGACTTCGTATCCGCGGCCTAAGGGTGGTTACGCACTTCACCCGTGTCCGTGAAATTTCGGTTCCGAAGTAGCAAGTAGAAGTAGTACTTCTTGAAGGGAAGCTTTCGCTCTAGTTTCGAACTCTATCTGTCATAATTCAGAACATTTCGAACTCGGAACTCAAATCACGGACACGGATCGGATGTAGTGCGTAACCGCCCTTACTAGTAAGATTGCCGTAGACAAATGTATTCCTAGACCAAAATGAGAGATAATGTTCGTTCAGGGTTCTTTCTTTTTGATATTTGTTTGTTTACTTATGTATTTTTTCTTGACTGTAGGTACGATTTGTGAGAGTCAATATAAATATTTTTTCCTTCTATTCTTGGTTCAGGTAGCGCCCGCTGAACTGGAGGCACTGCTGCTGCAGCACGGCGGCGTGGCGGACGCGGGCGTGGTGGGGCTGCCCGACGAGGCCGCTGGCGAGCTGCCGCTAGCCTTCGTGGTGGCGCAGCCCAACTCTAACGTCACTGAAAAAGACCTCGTCGAGTTCGTTGCGTCCAAGGTAAATTATTTTTATAGTAGTACTATACTTAATTTTGCATGAGCATCTTTCAGAAATATTTTTAGTTTATTATAATGTTTTAATTATTTCCTTTGTTGTATACATCTTCTATTCCATTATTGTGTGTTCGTTTGGCAAAGGCCTCCTCCAATCTTCTCCATTCCGGCCTTTCTATGGCCACTCTACCCCGTGTTGTTCCAGCGACTTGTCTGATGTCGTCATCCCACCTTTTCTGTGGTCTACCTTTTTTTCTTTTCCCATCCCTTAGGTACCACTGTGTGGTTATTCTACTCCATTTATCCTTTCGTCTGATCTTTGATTTGTTTTAATGTACAGTCAAATAATTATTATGTTCAAGAATGTATAGTATTATTGGAACGTCTTCGTATGTACGATTTCCACCTGACCGCACTGGATAGCATTTTCTATGGTAGCCGACCGGCTACCACTGAGTGTGTGCAGACCCAAACAGGTTCATTCGTTACTTATGCTCCATGCAAATATTATGACTTACCAGTTCTGATTTCCTTCAACACATTTCCATGTGCCCTCGGGGAAAATCGTACATTACAGAATGAACATAACTAATGCTATAACTCTTCAATATGGTATTCTTAACTTGTACATATACATTATTATTTTATGTATCATTGATAAAAAAATATTAGTGCAAAGTATTAAGATAAGAATTTCTTTATCAGGTATCACCAGCGAAACGTCTACGAGGTGGCGTGATATTTCTCAAAGATATACCTAAGAACGCCTCAGGAAAAATTCTCAGAAGGGAGTTAAGAAAAATGTTGCAAAAGTATAAAAGCAAGCTTTAATAACCCAAAGTATTCATTTACATACCTCATTTTTATATACATACATAATATTTTGAAGTACCAAAATATAGACAATTTATGTTAAGATATTAATTAAATATTACATTTGTTCTTTTTTTAATATATGACAATTTGATGGGAATCAAAATGGTTTTTATTTACATCTGATCTCATCAGCTGTGTTTACTGTCACACAGTGTTTTTGTAGAATATTGCTATTTATTAGCAAGTGCATCTTTTAATTCTTGCGGTATTCTATTCAATGCGTAGCTGTGTAGGTCTTTAGAAACGGCCGCCAACACTCCGGTTTTATTAGGGTGCAACTCGGCCCCGCCGTATTTGTAGAAGTCGCCAAGAATGTCCGTGAGTTGGCCTCCAGCGGCTGAGAGCACTGCTTCTGGTGCACACGTGTCCCATTTCTTGCAGCCAGGACTGGCAAACACATACACTGACGCCTTGCCTTCTAGTAGTTGCAAAACCTATAAAAAATAATTTATTGTCAATAGCTTTTTAAGTGTATATTCATAAATGTCCAAAATAGAACATATTTTTTATTATCTATATTTTTTATTATCATCACACCTTATAACCTGCACCACCAACTCTTAGTATCTGTGCAGCGTTCATGACTTGCAATGCCTTCTCAACCAGTGGATTGGAATGACTCCTGGTGGTGGTAATGATGAGGGAGTCAGGTGGAGGTGCTGGGGTGAACCCTCCCACACCTACTTCCTGTAGCCCCCAAATAGTTCTGCCTATTATCTTCTCTCCTCCCAACATGGTTTTGTAATAGGGCTGATGTATCACACCAGCCACTGGTTTATCATTGACTGATATTCCAATCAAAACAGTCACATGTTCAAGAAATCCTGCAACAATTTACAAATTATTTTTTATAACAATAACATTCCAACACCCATGCAACATGCAATTTTTTCAGTTTCTATTATTATTTAAGTAAAGGTAACTATGAAGTGATTAGAACATGAAATTAGGTTTTCTACACAGACAGGAATAGAAACATAAAATATCAAGTTAGTTTATTTATTACATTGGTTAGGGAAATTTTATGTAATTAATAAGTAATATGTACAATACATACATTAAAATTAAATTCTTGAACATTTTCCACTGTGTCCATACTACTACAGTGCATTCTAAACAACAAAAGCTCAAAAACCTATGCAATTCTTCAATTTACCATAATTTGATTGGAGCAAACTTAAATACCACTTCACACTTATAAAAGGATGAGTTATGTACATTTTCCATCTTTCCCATGGATCTCTCTTCAACATTAGCGCACCTAGAATTATTTTACATACTTGTAATAAATAATTTCAAATATTAAAATTATAGATTAGAATATAACAATGCATGTTACAGCAGGAGGGCGTTGGTATGGCTTGCGAAGGTAGGTATAAAGTTCTCGCCAAACTTCTTGGCCGCCCTAAAGTTGGCTACAATGGCTGCGCAGTAGAAAATCTCATATAAAAACCGGCCAAGTGCGAGTCGGACTCGCGCACGAAGGGTTCCGTACCATTATCGCAATAAACGGCAAAAAAATCACGTTTGTTGTATGGGAGCCCTACTTAAATATTTATTTTATTCTGTTTTTAGTATTTGTTGTTATAGCGGCAACAGAAATACATCATCTGTGAAAATTTCAACTGTGTAGCTATCACGGTTCATGAGATACAGCCTGGTGACAGACAGACAGACAGACAGACGGACCGCGAAGTCTCAGTAATAGGGTCCCGTTTTTACCCTTTGGGTACGGAACCCTAAAAACAGCACCGTTTCGTGCCGCGCGCATCCGGTAAACCAACTTCAGGGCGGTCAAGAAGTTTGGCGAGGGCTATATATGTATATGTAAAATAGTAACGTAATTATATATTTCAAGATAACAATATAAACATCTGTGATAAACATTAGAACTTAGTATTTTGATGCCTTGCCTGAAACAGATGAAACTGACTTATAAATCGGTTACCTACGTGAGATTGTATGTCGTTTGCTTGATTAAGAAAATCACGAAAACGTTAGCTCGAATGTACTTGAGATCACGATCGCGTCAGTTCACTATCTCGATGCATCAAAATTTCGAATAGCTATAAGCTCGAAACATCCGTAGCGCGAATGACGATCAAATTTACAGAATCGTTTCAAGAATTTTTGCAATAGTATTATTATTATAGATCGATATCGGAAACGATTTCCCGAATGTAGGTACTTGACATTGGGAGTTTTTTTTATACGAGCCAACGAACTTCGTTCTCACGTAGGTACGTAACCCCATCAAAATATTGTTTACCTTGAGTGTACTCAGAGGTGCCATCAAGAGGATCAACCCAAACAACTATATCCTCCTCTTTGACACTTTGAAGGTTGACAGGACACTTCAAAGATAACACATCTTTGTCTGCTTCTGATATCAACCAGTCACTGGCAACATCACCCTGTGACAAATACATGAAAATAAAATATTTCTACATAAAAATCTAAATACAAAAGCCTACAAGAGTGAGCAAGGTTGAATTGCCATTCACAAAACAATTAAGGAAACTAATTTTATTTTTAACCTTGACTTTCAGGAAATACAAAGCCTCAATTAAAAATCAAACAACTATATAAAATTGAAAGTCGTTTTACAATAAAATATATAAATTGATAATTGATTCAAAAGAACAATAAATCTATTAAAAAAAAAACAGCCAAGGGCATGTCGACATACCCTTGCAAGCACAGTGAGAGGATTAGTGATTGGGATATTTTTTTTACTCTTGCAGAAAAATTGTGAATATCAAATATATTATTACGTATTACTGTAAAAGCCCGAAATACGGTAAAACCTATAATTCAAGATTTACTAAGTCTTACTGGTAAAAGTCCGAAATGATCTAGATTCAGGCTTTTACCAGTAATGACACGGGTAAATCTTAGGATTTACGTCGAATAAGTAAATGTTGAAAAAATTTATGACCCACTATGATACGAAATGATGAGAACATTATTTATGTACTGATTGATTAGTTTCACCAAAGTCGGTATTATGTTTGTTAAACGATTTTTTTTGAACATTTTCACAGTAAACATTTAAAAATCATGTACCTACGTATCTTTTTTTATATTATGACAATTTGCCCTTAATTGTTCTTATTTTCTTTGAACATCCTAAGATTTAACGTGTGATTTCTAGTAAAAGGACGAAGTTAGCGATTATTATAGAACATTTTCGGTTTTTACCACTAAGACTTGGTAAATCCTAGGTGTTATGGTAAATCCTAGATTTTACCGTAGTTCGCGGTTTTACAGCAACATATATACATACAAATATATTACTTTCGAAGTGCACAATATAAAATTGAAAAAAGACTGTAAATTATTTCATCACCAGTGCTCTCAAAACGGTGAAGGAAAACCATAGTGAGGAAACCGGCATGTCTCAGAACCAAAAATTCGGAGACATGTGAAATCCACCAACATGCACCGGGCCCGCGTGGTGGATTACGTTTTACGGCCCATTCCCTCTCACAGAGATGAGGCCTGCACATACAACGGACCAAATGCGAAAGTGCGGAAAAGGGGTCCATCTATTCTATCCTATCCGAAGTGCACAAAAAATTACCAATACAAATAAATTTAAATAATTTGTTAAGGCTTATTTTACCTAACAATGTGTGTTGTGACAATACAGTTTTCGCTACATTATTATCACATCCATATTTATGAAAATATGTATCCTTACATAGTATAAAACAAAGTCGCCGCCCGCTGTCTGTCTGTCCCTATGTATGCTTAGATCTTTAAAACTTTGCAATGGATTTTGATGCAGTTTTTTTTAATAGAGTGATTCAAGAGGAAGGTTTATATGTATAATACACGCAGGCCTTCGCCTGACAGAAGCTAGTCAGATATAAAATAATAAGCAGTTAATTTAATAAATTCTTTAAAAAATCGTATAACTTGGTAGTTATATCCTACTTCCTACTTAATAATATTATGAATGCCAAAGTTTGGATGGATAGATGTTTGTTACGCAATCATGCTAGAACAGCTGAATGGATCTGAATGAAATTTGGCACAGTCATCGATTATAGTCTGGAATACCAAATAGGCTACTTTTTATCCTAGAATAATGTTCCCCAGGATAATAAAACACCTTTCACGCAGGCAAAGCCGCAGGTAGAAGGTATGAAATTATGAACTAGATAAAAAATATATATTAATTTGTCCATGTTTGTGCATTGTAGGGCAGTATCATATAAAAAATGGGTCCTACTTAGGGTTCTTATTTAGACATTTTGGTATGGAACACCAAAAATAAAACAAGTAAAATTACTGTACATGAAGCAGGCAGAACAAAAATAAATGTTTGATCATGGTAGCAGATCATTTTAATTAAATTGTGCTTTAATTTCACAAGCTGTAAAGGGTTAGTGTGCATGAAGTAAGCCAAATTAATACTAAAATCAATTTACCTCATTATCAGAGCCATCCTCTTCACCAATTATATTAACTTTAGGATACTGTGCTGCAAGTGATGCAACAATACAACGCTGAGCAGACCTGTCAGCTTCTGTTTGATAGTCATCTTTACCCTGAAATAGGTAAGCATAAAAGTCATTTATTATCAGAAATGTAAAAATATTATGGTTAATCTCAAGTTATATAGCTTGATACCTCATTCATTTATTATTAAGGAGTATTAAGCTTTTTAATTGCGTTTTTATGTTGCTACAAATTGTAACTAATTCTTTACTTGAACAAAAAAATATTTTAATAGATTGACCCAATTTATGAACTTTGGCCCCAGGTTCACACTTCTTTCTATAACATAGACGAGAATTATAGGTCAGAGTATCTTTTTATTACAAACTAGACAACAAACCTTTTCAACTATTCCCAGTTCTCCTTTACTCATAACATCACGAACAATTTTTCCAGCTCTGTTGGCCACTGATACTGAAGAAGCCAATAGTCTCACAACAAGAGGAACATTTGCCGACATTTTCCCAATATGTTCAATAACCTCGGTTTCGTGTGACTGTATTTAACAACGTAACAAGTAATTTTAAACTTTTAAACATAAAAATTTAACTCGGCTTCACGCAAACGAAGTCCACCAAAATAAGAAATACTATCACCTGTCTGACTGACTGACATGACATTGACATTTTTTTTTTCCTTCGCCCTAGTCGGCCAGGCTAAGGTCTTGGACCATACCGCCTCGTCTTCAGTGCATAATATCCTTCTTGAATTCTTGCATTAGAATGCGGATGTAACAGATTCTAACTAGATTCTATTGTGTTTTTTGGAGTATTTGGCAACAAATTGTATCGTGTCAGGCTTCCCAGTAAGCTTTGCGGAGGTAGTCAATACTACAATAAAATTCTCCGCTCCACTATCTCGAGATCGGTTTTGACAATGATTGCATTATCCAGTTGCGTAGACAGTTGAGACACAAAACTACACCAATTTTATATCACAATATCCACTAGGAATCAATTTACAAATAATTTTAACAACCGCTGAACTTCACTCGAAAAAATCCCGCGGTTATGTCCATTTTAAGGGCCATTGATTTGGAAGTTCATATTTTTTTCGTAGGTAGTACTCATAAATAGAAAGCTTTTTACAAATTTTCAAGACTCGGAAATTTTATGTATTTTTGGATACTTTTCGTGAGGTAAAAAAATGAGAATTAGTCCAAGAGCGAGCGAAGCGAGCTCGGGAGCTTAAGGCACCCCGACACGGATAGGTTAGGTTCGAAGGAGATGACGGGAGCTGAAGTGAGCTTGCTCGCTTGAAGTGAATTCGGCAAGGCAAAGGGTTTCACCGCTATCAATCGACCAATCACATGCGAGATTAAAGATGCAATGTGGATTTCCGTCTATTGGTCGATTGATATCGGTGAAACTCTTTGCCTTGCCGAATTCACTTACGCAATTAGGCTGCAGGTTGTCGAAGTTGCAGGTGGTTGTGCATGTCTGGCAGGAAAGGAAATGGTGTATATCCCTTCAAGGGGCTCCACACGACAAAGCTTTCCAGTTGGCCACATTCTGGTCAGACAAAATTTGAGTGTAATCGACAAGCAAAGAAGCAGAACAAGAACCGAGCATCATCGTAACAAACTTGAATATAATAATCTATAGAGAGCGACAACGCGAATGTGCGGTTGTGAAGAAAGAACTCAGTAACGTCTGGAGGCTCTGGGACCTTGCTCTAATACAAAAGAGGCCGTGGTGTCCCAGTCAACCTTCAACTACCGTGCTCGTCGTGGATTCAGATCCGGACAAGAACCACTGTGACTTTTTCAATTCATATGTACGAGTACTTTCTAAGTTTATCTTGGACCCCGTTGCTGAACCCGCCATGAGCAAGCGTGTTGATTAACGCTTTTTCCTTACCAGTGGCGTAGGGCTGGGACCCCAAGCTCAAGGAGCCCTTTTGCCTCGATGAACGATTGCTGCGTTACACATAATACCTAGTAGCAAATAGCTTTGCTTTATTATCCCCTATATCGGGCGATAAGGAGCTGATGATCAAGAAGTTTTCACATTTAAAGTTACAAGTTATTATAATAGGCCCCGAATTTCATTTATGCCCCGGGGCCGTTGGTTATATAGCTACGCCACAACTTACCTGTATGAGAAGAGGCCTTTACCCTGCAGTGGGATACTAACAGGCTAGTATTTACGAATATTGTTCAATTACAACAATATGACGTACCTAATTGGCTCTCGAATGAGTATCCTCTTTTTTTAAGTCGGATAAAAAAACTCGTAACGTTTATATTTTAACATTTATTTAGTGTGGAAATAACCAACCTTAACCCTAAACATAATAAAATATCAAGGTTTATCAAAATAAAACTCGCCATTGACCAATTGGTATAGCCCTTGCCAAACTTCTTGGCCGCCCTGAAGTTGGTTTACCGGATGCGCGAGGCACGAAACGGTGCTGTTTTTGTATGAGATTTACTACTGCTGCGCAGCCATTGTAGCCAACTTCAGGGCGGCCAAGAAGTTTGGCGAGAACTATACATAGACTATCCTATACCCTAAACTATACGAGCTATATTTGTAGGTATATATTACCCGCGGCTTCGCCCGCGTAAAAAGTGTTTTATCATCCCAAGAAAACGCACTACCGGGTTAAAATCTATCCTATGTCCTTCCCAGGGTCTCAAATTATCTACATACCTACCAAATCTCTTCATCGGTTCAGTGATTTAAGCGTGAAAAGGTAACAGACAGACATTCAGAGTTACTATCGCATTTATAATATTAGTATGGATACATACTCTATACTATAGGGCTTATTACACTACACGGTATTCAGGGCCCTCAACCCTAAATTAGGGCAGTGTAATAACTGTTAGGGAGTTAGGCTTCTCATATTATCGACCTTATTGCTTCGGAATGATTTAGTGACCCGGTATTCAGGGCCCTGAATACCGTGTAGTGTAATAAGCCCTTATACCCTTCACTATTAAACGAGCAATATTTGTATATATACATATATATCGCTTCGGCCGTCAAGGAAACCGGGGTTTCATAACTGGTTTCCATGTTTCCCAGGTCCAGGCTTTTTTATAAGTCTACGTAACTGGTTTCCATGAAAGCTTTTTTTATGCTACTATACAGGGTGACTTGTAATTAGAGCACAACCTTGTAAGGGGATATAGTACAGGTCATTTGCAACAACTTTTGTAGGAACACTCATATGCAAAAGTGCACCAACATTGAGTTATAATTTTTTTCGTGTTATTTTGAAAAACTCTTATGGGGTAACCTTAAAAATTTAATAAATAAAAAACTTGACATAATTTTGTTAATTTTCTTTTTATTATTTAGTCTATAACGTTCCAGTTACATGTCAGCATCATCAAATGTACATTATTGACATTATTTTAGACACAGTGCTCCAAAATCCAAAAAACTTAAACAAATTTTACTGGCATTATTACACAAAACAGCCTGTTTAAAAAAAAAATCACTATGACACTTACTCTGCGTATTATTAAAAAAACATCTACATTTCATAAGCTTTCAAATGAGATATAAAACCCTAACATAGCTAGTCCAATAGGGAAGATATTCGCATAACAAAGGCGCACGGCCAAAAAAAGGTCTGTTTCTACTAAGCAGGTAAAAACAGCCGGTCATTGTTTAATCTCTTTTGTGTTGTTTAGGTTAGTCCGTCCTTGTGATTCGTTGCGATCGGATGCTTTTGTGTGTGCTCTGCAGTTTTGTTTTATCTCTGACGACCCGGCTTGTGACTGTTTTTGTGATTGATTGCTCTCCTGATGACTTGGCTTTTCAACTGGTTTCCGTGTGTTATGCTCATCTGTGGTTTTGGCGCGTATCAAGGACTATGGCTCAGAAAAACGCGGGAACCTTGAAGAGAACAAGGCGCCAAATCTCTTAAAATTTAAAATTAATTTGTAATTATATTGTTGAATACCTCGGAATTAGTTATAATTATAAATAGGAGTTGTATATATTTATAAAAAGTGTAATAAACAATGGGAGGAAGTGTTAAAAAAAGAAAAAAATCGGAGCCCCCTGATGGTCGAGCAGTACGGGACATCATGGAGACTTCTTCCGACTCCGATGAGTCTGCCGACAACAGCAGGAAGTATAAAGTATTCAAAGTCCCCGGATACTCAAGGAAGTATCCTGAAAACTCCAAAAAGACAGAATACATAGTATTTTTATCGAATCAGAATGAACGCCAATTTTGTGACAAAGACAGACTGGCTATTTCGCATGCTATACGCAAATATTGCGTCACTGGCATATTACATTTAAAATCCATAAATAAGTACAAAATAGGTATAACATTTGACCTATCCAACAACGCCAATGTATTCCTACAAAATAAAAAACTTTTAGACGAATTGGGCTTAAACGCAACAATACCTGCTGTCGACACCGAGGTGACCGGGGTTCTTACTTCAGTTCCAATGGATTTATCTAATAAAAGAATATCTACTTTGATTGGAAGTTCCAGAAATGTCATACAGGTGAGGCGCTTCATGCGCCGCGTACGAAGTGAAGGTGGCGTGGTCACATATGACCCCACTCAAACTGTTGCGGTTACTTTCGCCTCTACTGAATTACCGCAATACGTGTACCTTGATTCCTGGAGACACGAGGTAAGCTGTTACGTGTGAAGTTTTCTTCAGAAAACTTTGCCGTGTTATTTATCGTAGATATAACGCAAACAGACGAGAACAAATTAAAGATATTTTATTAATATTATTAGGAAGGATAGTTTTATATACATATATTGACAGCGTTCAAAATCAACAACCAACGTTGCTTGGTAACCCGCAGAACCATAGAGTTCATTAAGGGCATGGAAGACCTATGCCTTCACATCCACGATACTTTTTAGAATTTGGACAAATCTTTAAGTCCAATTCTAGAGCTCAATTCGATTAGTCTGGGTCCGAACAACGGCTTGGTGAACATATCTGCTAATTGAAGTTCTGTTGAAACTTGTTTCACAGTGAAGTCTCCATTCTGTATGCATTCTCTGATGAAGAAATGCTTTAGCTTTATATGTTTAGTTCTCCTATGGAACTGGTAAGGAGGGTTCTCGGACAATTTAATAGTCGACTCGTTATCAACATAAATCGTTGGTTTTTCATTCAACTCTGTTATGTCAGTTAGTTCTCCTAGGAGCTCTTTTAGCCACAAAGCTTCTCTGGCCGTTTCTGTCAGAGCTATGAGTTCTGCCTCTGTAGAAGAAATCGCTATTGTTGGCTGTTTTTGGCTCTTCCACATTATCGGGCCGGAGAATAGGAAAACCATACCTGTCGTTGAATGGCCTGTCGTTGCGTCGCCTCCAAAATCAGCGTCACTAAAGCACATCAGCTTCTTGTCCCGACTTTTTGTGAAGACGAGTCCTTTGTTTGTTGTACCTTTGAGGTATCTAAAAATTCGCTTGACTCTCATGACATCTTGCTTAGATGGAGTCTCTAGATTCCTCGACGCAATGCTCACAGCATAACTTATATCTGGCCTTGTAGCGACCATTAGGTATGCTAAGGCTCCCACAGCTTGAAGATATGGAAAATTCGGATTTGCGTCATCTTCATTTTCGTCGTTGCTGACTTTTACTGCTGGCGTTGGAGCTGCTTTGCAGTCAGCCATTCCAAATTTTTCGAGTACTTTCTTAGTGTAAGACTTTTGTCTTAATGTGATACTGCCGTCTTTTGTTTTGTTGATCTCAAGTCCAAGAAAATATGAAGCTGGTTTTGTGGTTATTTTAAATTTATTTTTCAACTCTTCAATGAATTTTCTTCCGGAATTTTCATTGGTTGAAGCCACTAAACCATCATCAACATATAGCGCAATTATCACTTGCTCACGCAGGTAGAGACAAGGATCTTTTGTGCTTTGCTTGAATCCTGAGTTAATGAGATACTCTGATATGCAAGTGTTCCAGCATAAAGGGGCTTGCTTCAGTCCGTAAAGGCTCCGTTTAAGTTTGTACACTTTCTTGGTGCCATCATTAAATCCTTCTGGTTGCTTCATAAAAATTTCTTCTTTCACAGCACCATTTAGGAACGCAGTTGATACATCGAATTGTGTAAGTACCAGGTTTTCTTCAGCAGCTATTCCTAGAACAGCTCTTATAGTACTGAGGCGTGCTACTGGACTGAACGTCTTCAAATAGTCCACGCCTGGTTTTTGTGAAAAGCCTTTTACTACTAGTCTAGCCTTATAACGTTCAATTGTACCATCTGGATTTTTCTTAATTTTATAGACCCATTTGCATGGCAATGGTTTACGATTTTTGGGGGGGTCAACCATTTCCCAAGTCTTCATTTCTATCAAAGATGTCATTTCGTTGTGCATGGCATCTAACCATTTGGATTTATCTTTGCTATTCATAGCATCTTTAAATGTTTGAGGTTCTATTTCATTTTCCATATCCATGGCGGCCATTACAAAATCTTCAAATATTTTTGGTGTACCAATTCGGGATCTATCACGAAGATTATATGTCCTTCGTTCTTCTGGAACATGGACCGAAGCATCCACTTCTATGTATGTTTCATTGTTTTCATTTGACTTATTAGCTTCATTAATTCCTCTGTTTTCATCAATTTCGAAGGTGTCATAAAATTCTTCGTTGCTATTTTCCGTTTCGTTTCGTATGGTTGCATCGATAGACCTTGCAATAACATTTTCTTGTCCTGCTGGTGGTCTACTGACATTTTTCTTTCTGTTATCTTCAAAATACATTTCCATTTCATCGTCTTCAGTTTCTGTATCACTTGATTGTTTGTGATCATTCAACTCTTCAAACGGAACAGAGGTGCCATTTTCTCTAACTTCGTAGAACATTTTATTTAAAATACGAACATCCTTGGAAATACGTATTTTTTTCTTCGATGGTTCGTATATTCTGAAAGCTTTCGAAACTTCTGAGTAACCGACAAACATCCCGGGTGTTGCTTTAGAAGATAATTTGTGTTCACGTTTACCTTTCTTTAGGAAGAATGTCTTAGCGCCAAATACGTAAAGGTGATTTACACAGGGCTTTCTTCCTACCCACCTTTCAAAAGGAGTTTGACTGTCGATGCTGTGATTAATGCTTCGATTTGACAGATAATTTGCAGTATAAACTGCTTCTGCCCATAAAAACAAAGGTGCTTTCGATTCCAACATCATGCATCTTGCTTTTTCCATAATGGTTCTATTCTTTCTTTCGGCAATTCCATTTTGATGGGGCGTGTACGGAGCTGTTAACCTTCTTGTAATGCCATTTAGTTTTAAAAATGAGTCGAACATCAAATTTCGGTATTCAGTACCGTTATCGCTTTGTAAGCATTTAATTTTGTTTCCTGTGAAGTTCTCGACTTCTGCTTTGTAGTCCATGAACTTTTGTAATACTTCATTTTTATTTTTAATGAAATATACTCGACAATATCTACTGTAGTCGTCGATGAAACTGACAATGTATCTATTTCCATGAAGTGTGGGTTGTTTGAATGGACCACAGACATCACTGTGTACGATCTCTAAGCGTTGAGCCGTACGTGAAGTATTCTTGTCGCTGGGTTTACTTGGTACTCTGGTTAGTTTGCCTTGTATGCATATTTCGCATTCTCCTAAAGAACTATTCTTGTTAAAGTTTAGTCCAATCAGACTTTCGTTCTTTAGTGCGAGCTTCAAGTCCCTTTCGTTCATGTGTCCCAATTTACAGTGCCATTGTTTAATATCATCCGACTCAGAGCTTGTACGATCATTATCACTACATTCTGCAGCATTGGCTTTGTGTCTGCCAACATCATTATTTTTGGTTTCTAAATAGTACAGGCCATCATCTTTTCTTATTGCTTCCATTTGTACTCCTCGCTTGTGATCTTTAATGATTGCTTTCTTTTTATTGAATAGGATAGTGAGTCCTTGATCAGTCATCTTTCCAACTGATAAAAGATTAGCACACAAACTTGGTACATACAGTGCATTTGTTATGCCGATTTTTCCTTCCTTAATTTCTATTTCAGCAGGGCCAGTGCCTTTTATTTCAGCAGTTTTGTCCTCCGACGCAAGTTTAAGTGTTTTCGAAATTTGTTTCATCTCGGTGAAGGGCTTGTCCGAATATGTCATGTGAGACGTGCATCCACTGTCCAGTATCCAGCTTTTTTCGAAATTTTTATTTGCTAAATAGCAACTAAAGAGGTTTGTATCATTTTTTTCAATTTTGCCAAAGTTGCTTTTAGGCTTTTCTGCTTTCTTGCCAGTTTTTTTGTTCTTTGACCAGCATTTTGACGTATCGTGGCCTTTCTTCTTGCAAATTTTGCAGAAAGTGTAAAAACAATCTTCATTATTGTGTGTCGCACTAGTACTTTGTGTATCACGACGACGGGCATCACTCTCTTCAATTATTTTGATCTTTAGCTTTTCAGGATCTGGTAGGGAGTCTTGAGACTCAATTGCAGTTCTAAACGTATCAAATTCTTTCGAAAGGCTGTAGAGCATCATTATTGACAGCAAATCATTGTTAATGTCAATATCCATGTCTTTTAGTTTATCAACGGTATCCATGAATTTCATTAAGTGTGCACGGACATCTTCGCCTTCCTCAAGTTTGGCTAAGATCAACTGCTTGAGTAGGGTAGCCTTTCTGGCAGGACCCTTGCTAGCATAAGTTGCTTCCAGTGTAATCCATACGTCTCTGGCATATTTACATTTTTTTACTTGTTTTAGCTCTGAAGGTGCGATAAGCAGCATCAGTTCTGATTTGGCCAGTTCATCTTCGTCGACCTCGTCTTGTGAAGCATTTTCCTTAGGGTAATTGTTCACATGTTTCCACAGTTTATTTTTAACTAGGTACGCTTTGGCGTGTATGCACCATGTGTCGTAATTATCTTTTCCTAAGGCTTGAATTTTTATGCTTGACATTTTCGTAATTTGAATTTTTGTTTGCGAATACAAAAACTTACATTTTTCGCTCTGCTACCATGTGAAGTTTTCTTCAGAAAACTTTGCCGTGTTATTTATCGTAGATATAACGCAAACAGACGAGAACAAATTAAAGATATTTTATTAATATTATTAGGAAGGATAGTTTTATATACATATATTGACAGCGTTCAAAATCAACAACCAACGTTGCTTGGTAACCCGCAGAACCATAGAGTTCATTAAGGGCATGGAAGACCTATGCCTTCACATTACGTTCCTCCTGTCAAACAATGTTTGCAATGTATGAAGTTTGGACATATTGCAAAATATTGTAAGAATGAAGTTGTATGCTCCATATGTACAGACAAGCATAGTTTTAAAATTTGTAAAGAAGACCCCAAAAATGCTAAATGTGTGAATTGTGGTGGTAATCATGTTTCCATCTCAAACGCATGCCCACAGAAAAAAATGAAAATAGAAGAAAATAAAGTCAAGTCCAGAGCTGCTAAGTATTCCGATTTATTTAATGAACATTCTTTTCCAAAATTAACACAGAAAAACATTGAAACACAGATTATTAATTTGACGAAATCAGATTTTTTTATGAATACTTTAACAAATGCTATTACTAAAATTATATTAAATCAAAAAGATAATCCCATTAATTCAACTTCAATAAAAGAAATTCTGCAACAAACTTTCCGTACCAGTACTTCTTCATCTAATAATGGATCTTAATATAATGCAGTGGAACGCACAAAGTATTCTAAGTAACAAACTTTTATTAACTCAATTTCTTTATGAGCATAACATACATGTTGCAATTATATCAGAAACCTGGTTAACACCCATTAAACATTTTAAAATTAGAGGATATAAAATAGAAAGACATGATATTGGAAATAAACATAATGGTGTAGCTATTTTAATTCGCAATAATATAAATTACAGGAAAATAATTACATATTGTGATAATTCCCTACAAAATATTTGTGTAAGAATTACTGTAAATAATACAGAAATAAGTATTGTAAGTTTCTACTGTCCAACAAATTGCACTCCACCTTTTGACAAACATAAATTTGAATCTTTAATAAAATCTGTACCTGAACCAATGATATTTGCTGGTGATTTCAATGCCCATCACACATCATGGGGATGTAATTCTACAAATCTAAGAGGTAGGGATATTTTAGAGATTGTTGATGATAATAATTTGGTGTTAATGAATAATGGTGAAGTGACAACAGTCGGTTCTTTAACGTGGCGTCCAAATGCCTTGGACTTGTCCATAGTTTCCCCGTCATTGGCTCTTTCATGTAATTGGTCTGTTCATTCTGATCCTCTTGGCAGCTACCACCTTCCTGTAATTATGAAAGTTTTTATTAATAATAGTAATAAAGAAAGCACTAGTCATAACACAAATTTGCCCACCTATCCTAACTTTAAAATGGTAGACTGGAAGATGTATGAACAAAATGTAGATCTACAACTATCTACTTTTCAAGATCAACATGTTGCTTCAATGGAAAGGTATACAGAGTTTTGTAAAATTTTGCTTTCTGCAATTAATAAGTGTCTTCTTTATCATAATACGCCTGCTCCTTCCTCAGCTGATTATTCTATTCGAAACTCTTATAGGCATTCGGTAAAAGCCCCTCCTCTCCCTTGGTGGAATAAAAAATGTTCAGAAGCAGTTCAAAACTCTAAGTCAGCTTATATCAATTTTAAAAACAATCCGTCAGATGAAACATTTATCGAGTTTAAAAGATTACCCTCAAAAAACTTACTTTGAAAACAGAAAGATCAAAGAGTTGGGTTGAACTTTGCAGCTCCTTTAATCGATGTACACCTCTGTCCAGAATCTGGAAATATATGAGGAAAGGAGAATGCCCATTTTGTATGGAGAAATGTACTGACCGAAACATTTTCGTGTAATGATAAAAACACCTTTATTTGATTATGTTACTTTAATTAATTACACGTACCAACTTTAGTCAATTTTCATTGCGGGAGTTAAGAGATATTGAACAGATTATGTTCCTTTCTAGGTTGTAGTAGATTCACAGCAATATGGACTCTATGCCAGCATATTTAAGATTTGCAATCGTTAGACATCTGTTTAAGTGCTGGTAAGACATACAATGTTATTCTTACTTACCGGTAGATCAAAGCCCGTTATATGATCAATATATTATCAGGAATTAAAATGCAAAAATGCGGCAAAATATTATGTCTGCGCATATAATTATGGCGCCAACATCAAAGAACATTTGAGACACCAACTTCGAGCCGTAGCCATGTCGGAAATCACAAATATATAGTCCTGTCTTATTAAGCATTATTTTCACAAACACACGGCGGTGTTGTATTGATAAGTATTTCGTAACGGGAGAACGAAAATCGAAACTTGACGCAACACAATATACAAATAAATCAAATGAAAAGGCGACTACTGTCACATGACTGTCACTGTCAAATGAAATGACTGACAGTTATAGGCATGTTACCAAATTGGTAATATAATCGATTTCTAAAAACATGATTCATTTGTTATCTTGGTTTGCATTAATCTAGTAAATCAAACCAATTTCAAAATCAATTAGTTCTTAACATTATAGAGGTGAATCGGTTCGGTACAGGAGATCCTTGGATCGATTCAGTGTTTCAGGTAGATTATAAAAAAAAACGATTCTTCGATTAATCGATGTCAGATCATGTCAACATGCCTCAACCCTAACATAAATGGCGGAATGTGTTTGAGCTAAGAAACGGAAGTTAAATACTTATTAATTCAAGAAAATGAACCCCAGTAGGAATCCTTTAGAAAAGAAGTCAAAATACTTGAAATATTTTTGTTTAATTTATTGTCCAGAAATGATTGTGATACAATTATTTTTTTGAAAGTACTGTCCATGGGCATTCTCCTTTAACAAAACATATTCTTGCAACAATAATGATGTCAATTGGATTCAGGATTTTCTGGAAAAATTTACCCCAGATTATGTAAATAATAAGTCAAATTTCCCCATTGCCAGTGATTCAAACTCTGAAAATATCTTTTTAGTAAAACCTTTTTCGATACAAGAATTGAAGTCTGCTGTTAATTCTAGAAAAGATAGTGCTTTTGGACTGGATGGTATTCCATACATTATGATAAAGAAGCTTAGTGATAAGGGTTTGCACACTTTTCTCAAAATATTGAATAATTTGTGGTTGAATAATGAAATACCTCACCCATGGAAGTCTGATTGTTTGGTGCCCATTTTGAAGCCAGATAAGCCTCGGTCTAATCCAGATTCCTATCGTCCTATTGCTCTAACATCATGCGTCGGTAAAATTTTTGAACAATTATTAAAACAAAGGTTGGAATTTTATATAGAACAAAACAATATTTTACCTGCTAATCAATTTGGTTTTCGTAGGGGTACATCAGCTCGTGAAAGTTTTTGTCAGTTACAGCTTGATATCCAAAATAGTTTAAGTAACAAGGATTGTTTAATGTCAGTATTCTTTGATGTTGCCGGAGCTTTTAACAGTGTAAATATTGATGTTCTTTGTTCTGAATTACTTCTTATTGGAATTCCAAACAAAATTGTCCATTGGGTTCATGAATTCTTAACTGAAAGGAAAGTTTATGTTAAATATAATGATAAATTACATGGGCCAAGGTTTTCTTCGGTAGGAGTTTGTCAAGGAGGAATTCTGTCTCCATTAATATTCATTTTGTACATACGTCGTTTAAATTTGATTCTAGGTTCCAAAGTGAAAAATCTTCAATTTGCTGATGATTTAGTTGTGTATTTGTCTGGAAAAAATTTAAAAAATATGACACAGAACCTTAATAAGGCATTGCAAGGATTGTGCAAATACTTTTCTTATTTAAATCTAAATATAAATGCACTTAAATCTAAACTAGTAGTATTTGGTAGAACTAGCAATTTCAGCCCTTCTGTTTATTACAATCAAGTTTCTATACCAATTTCTCATGAAGCTAAGTTTTTAGGTGTGATCTTCACTCATAATTTGGCTTGGAAAAAATATGTTGATTTGATAAGTTCTAGAGCTAACAGAGTTTTTAATATTTTGAAGACATTGTGTAGAACCTCCTGGGGAGCTGACCCAAAAATATTGTTGTTATTATATAAATCTTTGATTCGTAGTCATTTTGAATATGGTTTTCTTTGTTTTGCTGGTGATAGAAGGTTAGTAGATATTCTTGATAAAATACAAAATAAAAGTTTAAGACTCATTACTGGGGCATTTAAAAGTACTCCAATCAATGCAATGCAAGTTGAGTGTAAACTTCCTCCATTAAGTATAAGATTCTCTTACTTGAAGGAAAATTTCTTATTAAAACTTTATAGTAAAAAAAATAATCAATTGTTTTCCAATTTGAAACAATCATGCACATCATCCTTTTGTAACCCAACATTATATACTTCAGGGCTTACCTGAGTATGTAAATTTTCTTGAAACTCTGCAAATACATAAGTCATCTATTCTTTCATGTTATCAGGGGGATTTTGACAGCAAATTTCCTGCAATTGACATCATTATTGATCACAATTTATCCACTAAAGAAGATGTATATAGTAAATTTGATGAGTTTACTAATCATAGATTTGTGTATACTGATGGGTCTAA
Source organism: Anorthoa munda (assembly GCA_945859665.1). Lineage (NCBI taxonomy): Eukaryota > Metazoa > Arthropoda > Insecta > Lepidoptera > Noctuidae > Anorthoa > Anorthoa munda. The sequence continues at coordinate 12,283,562 of OX243909.1, forward strand.
AACTGAGTCAGCAGTGTCATTTGCTATTTTTGATGAGCTATTGAATTCTGGTACTGGTTATAAAATAAACTTAAACACAAGTATATTCACAGCTGAGGCCGTGGCTATACTTGCTGCCCTAAAGCACATTAGGCATACAAATGATGGATATTGTCAATGGGTAATAGCTAGTGACAGCATGAGTGTTCTTGAAAATCTCAAAAATAATTTGTTGAATACTAACACAAACTATTTTATATTGTTAATAAAAGAATCTTGGTTGCATTTGTCTTTGCATAATATTAAGGTTTCGTTCATGTGGGTCCCTTCGCATGTTGGTGTGATGGGCAACGAAAGGGTTGATTTTTTAGCTAGAGCTATAACAAATTCTGATGATGTCCCAGATTCAAGTAGTTTCCTCAACATATCTGTTCCTTGTACAGACATAGTTCCTCTGTTGAAAAAAAGGTCCATTGATATATGGAAAAGGCACTGGAATCATACAGTTCAAATTGAAAATAAAGGTATGTGGTATGCAGTATACAATATTCCTATAGGAACCATGCCTTGGTTCTATAAAACCAATACTTACATGAACAGGAAGTTTTACTCCACCATACTCAGGCTTCGTTTTGGTCACTGTCGACTAAATTATCATTTGTCTCGTCTGAAAATTGTACACAGTCCTCTCTGTGATCATTGTAACTCTCAAGCAGAGCAGTCTCTTGCTCACATTTTCTTTGAATGCTCATCTTTTGGCATCCAGCGCCTTGTGCTGATGGATGAGCTAATTGAAATTTATGGTAGCCCTGATTTGGTACCGCGCTCTGTTCAGGCTCTTCTTGTAAATAGCTCGACGTATTTACCTTTGTTTAATTTTATTATTAATACAGTTGGACAAATTTAACTCATGGTGTCTAAAGATAATTAACTGTCATGTTTATATAATATGTATATTACTTATATATCTTTTCATTAACTTTCTTAAATATAATTTGTAATTTAAAATGATAGAAACTAATTTATTTAGGTTAGATACTGATAACGTTATCAGTTGCTTCCCGTCAGTTGGGATTATTTATATTTAAAAAAAAAAGGCAAGACTTGACAACCGGCTCTTACAAAATAACATAAACTTTGAATGAAAATTACTTGGACTTGACTCAAGATTTTGTGGAATAACAAATCTTAAACATGGATTTTATTGAAATAAACTGAAGACTGGAAAATAAGAAACTAATGAATTTACCTGGATTTGATTACCTATGGATATATACTAATGACTTAAACTGGAATTACTTACCTATGGGCGAATGTAAAACTAATGAATTTTATTGGATTTTCCTATTATGGATTTACATACTGATGAATTAAACTGGATCTACCCTACTAGAGATGTGTCCCTCACTCATGAGGTGCCTCATTTGAGGTACTCGTGATCGCAAATTGAAAGAGTTACTCGAATTTCAACATTGAACCACCTCATTCGTTCACGCGTCCTCACTTAAAAATTGTCATTGACTTTTTTTTTCTATATTGAGGCGAGTACTCGCGAGTGAGTATTGAGTGGTTGAGTGAGCTTAGTAAGCGAATGAACCGACTTATTGTGCAAATATAATTTAATGGAAAATATTTTTGTTACTACTATTACTATGAACTCTTAACTTTAACTATAAACTCTAAAAACATAAGCATTAGATTGGTATTCAATATTCAAGTGTCAATGATTCGTTTATTTGGCGGTCTAAAATTTATGAGCGAATGAAAATGATGTGTGTGAGGGAGAAGTAAAAATCGGAATCGTGAGTACTCGTGAGTCGACGCGCCCGTTCGCCTCGTTTGCCGCTGTCTCGGACAATCGACCGAGTTCGGCACGGGCTCGGCTCATGAGGTGATACACCGACGTACGATCCCTCGCCTCAAATGAGGGGTACCTCGTGAGTACCTCGCGAGGTAAAATGAGGTGCTCCCTCAACCTCATATAAAAATGATGAGTTACCCATCACTATACCCTACTCAAGAAAAATATGTACTGATGACTAGGCAGCATGGTCTCAGACCTTAGCCTGTTCCGTGAGGAACTAAGATTAAAAAAAAAAAAAAAAAGGACTATGGCTCAAAGACAACGGGCAAATTTTACGAATGAAGAATATGCCGATATTCTGTACACTTACGGCGTAGCTAGAGGCAATGCTTTAGCTGCCCAGCGCGAATATCAACAGAGATACCCCAATCGCCGTTTACCTGATGTAGGCGTGTTTTCCCGAGTTTATCGACGAGCCCGGGAGACTGGACGCTTTCAAAGACGTCAAGGTATGTAATAAAAAATGTAATTTAATAAATAATAGTTTTATTACCCCTATTGTTTACCGCAATTGATTATTTAAATTAGTTTTTTTTATCAGGCGATGCGGGCAGACCTCGAATATACCGTGCTGATGATGAAGAAGAAATCCTACGTCATTTTCAACGGGAACCTAACATCTCTACAAGACAAGTGGCCAATTTACTTGGAATATCACAGTATAAAGTGTGGAAAGTGGTCCATGAATCTGGGCGTCATCCATATCACTACACTCCAGTGCAAGTCCTGGAAGACCGTGATCCTGTTGCAAGGGTCCAATTTTGCAGATATCTGCTAAACTGCGACATAGAGGACCCAAATTATTTAAAACAAATTTTGTGGACCGACGAATCAAAATTTGACAAAGATGGAATCACAAATTACCATAACACTCATTTCTGGGAAGAAAAGGCGGTGGGAAATCCAAAAAAAAAACGACCGAAAGGATCGCAACGAAGATTTTCACTAAATGTGTGGATGGGAATTATTAACAATAATTTGATTGGGCCCTTTTTTCTGCCAGACAACTTAAGGGCTTATTACACTACACGGTATTCAGGGCCCTAAACCCTTATCTATGGTAGTGTAATAACTGTTAGGAAGTTAGGGTTCTCATAATATCGACCTTATTGCTACGGAATGATTTAGGGACCCGATATTCAAGGCCCTGAATACCGTGTAGTGTAATAAGCCCTTTAAACGGTGAATATTATGAACACTTTTTAAGAAATGTTTTACCTGAATTACTGGAGGACATACCTTTAGCCACCTTGCGTGCTATCAGGTTTCAACACGACGGGTGTCCAGCTCACTACAGACGACAAATCAGAGACTGGCTAGACGAAAATTATACCAATAATTGGATCGGTAGAGGAGGGCCCATACCTTGGCCAGCAAGAAGCCCAGATCTGACGCCAATGGACTATTACGTCTGGGGACATATGAAAACGTTGGTTTATGTCGATAATCAGCCTGTCCCAGATATTGACGAGTTAAGACGGCGAATCATTTTGGGAGCTGACCAAATTCGAGCAAATCTCAGCACTGCGGTGGTGAAAAGCGAATTGAGGAAAAGGATGCGAATTTGCGTGCGTAACGGTGGGAGTCATTTCGAAAATGAGATTTAAGTGAATGACTGAGGATGACTAGAGAACGTCAATTCTACAACACACTTTTAAAATTTCCTAATTTTAGATCTTTTTGTCTCTTTTAATAAGAGAAGTTTGAAGTAAGGACCAGCTACCCTAAAAATTTTAAAATTAAAATCAAGTTAAAATGTGTTGTAAAATTGTCACCACTAAGTGCGTGGATCACATTCTACTTAAATTTGTATTTATTGTGTTTTAAACATTATGGCCATTAATTTGCGAAACTTTCGATATTCCAGCCTGTTCTATTCTTTGGCTAATATCTTTAATGTTAAACTAGCTATGTTAGACTTTTACACCTCATTTGAAAGCTTATGAAATGTAGATGTTTTTTTAATAATACGCAGAGCAAGTGCCATAGTGAGTTTTTTTTAAACAGGCTGTTTTGTGTAATAATGCCAGTAAAATTTGTTGAAGGTTTTTGGATTTTGGAGCACTGTGTCTAGAATAATGTCAATAATGTACATTTGATGATGCTGACATGTAACTGGAACGTTATAGACTAAATAATAAAAAGAAATTTAACAAAATTATGTCAAGTTTTTTATTTATTAATTTTTTAAGGTTACCCCATAAGAGTTTTTCAAAATAACACGAAAAAAATTATAACTCAATGTTGGTGCACTTTTGCATATGAGTGTTCCTACAAAAGTTGTTGCAAATGACCTGTACTATATCCCCTTACAAGGTTGTGCTCTAATTACAAGTCACCCTGTATATAACTACATAATAGTAGCGAAGGTATGTACATACTAAAAATTCTATAGGTTTTTAACACCTATACTAATATATAATAAAGAGGAATTATTTGTATTTTTGTATGTATCGAATAAACTTAAAAATTACTGGACCGATTTCAAAAATTCTGCTACACTATACCCGGGCACGGGGTCTCATTGCTAAGAAAGAAAATTTGGTTCAAATAAATCTCACTAGATGGCGCGATATGTACCTCCATCTGTTATTGAATGTGTGTAAAATTAACATTTTCTGGAATTGAACACAAAAATTCTATGTTCTTGTTTAATCAACTCTCCTAAGTACAAAATTATGGAATATTGGGCTCTTAATTCACATTTCAAAGATTATAAGACGGATCATTTAAAATTGATGCCAATAGATGGCACAATTTTTTAATTTCTGAGGCATTCCACTCGATTGTTAGTTTGCATTTTAACACATTTTGGTGTAAAAACGTGCAAATAAATACTAGAAAACAAACCTTCACTGTATTTAAAGAAAAAATATTCACGGGCCTAATAAACCCTTTTACTTGCAAGTGGCTGCTAACACCAATTATCTATCACCGTGAAACAGAACCGAATGCGTTCGATGTACAAAAAATTACCAGATTAAGCAGACGAAAAACGCTAGTTACGTCGGCACAGTTTCTTTGTATGGGATGAGGTATCTGTATGCTAGTATTATATTATCTGTGTCTATACTAATATTATAAAGAGGAAAGATTTGTATTTTTGTATGTAATTAATAAACATAAAAACTACTGGACCGATTTCAAAAATTCTTTCAGTGTTGGGAAGCTACACTATACCCGGGTGACAAAGGCTACTTTTTATCCCTGTGTTCTCATGGGAACGGGAACTACGCGGGTGAAACCGCGAGGCGTCCGCTAGTTTAATATATTATGCAGAGGAAGTACCTTCTTAATATAAGATGCCAATATTAACAAGGATAGCTTATGGTGATAAAGTTAGTCAATACCTATCCACCGAAACTGACTGCCAAAGAAATAAAATAAGTTTTAAAATATGAACATTTTACTTTTTTAGCTTAATTATTTCTCGAGTTTCAGTAACACTTAATGAAACTCAACAAAATACATTTACAAAAGTTAAAATCGAGCTACATATAATATTCATCCATCTTGATCGGTTTTCATATAAATAATTATGAGAAAATAGACTATATGCAAAAACAATTTCGAGACCTATATTGGTATAATGTGATTTTTAATTTCGTGGACTAAACTGACATTTGGGGGGTTGTCACTTTATCGTTACATTAAAATAGTGTCGTACCCTAACTATCCTGAGTGATCGAAAGTTAATCGAAAATCGAAGAAGATCGAAAATGAAACTATTTCACGGCATAAAAAAAAATATTTGTTTAGAAACTAGCGGCCCATATTTAGTTTCTACTCATATATGTCATACTTCATTTTATCGATTGCATTTATTTTATTGTTGATTTCATATTTAACACAATAAAAGTTCATGTACTATGTGTATGAATACTATTATATTTAAATATATTACGTTTATATTCATAAAACATTTATTTACACCAATTAGTCAAAATAAATTCAGGAGTCATGTCACATCGATTCGATGAATTACTGATGACTGAGCCTTACTACAACACTATGCCACACGCTTGCAACATTTAAAAAAAATAAGGTCAATAGCAGCTGTCAGTTTAGTCCACGAAATTAAAAATCACAGTATAGTTTAAATGATTCCAGTTAAGTAATCATTTTGACGTATTTGCCGCGTTTTAAAATTTAAAAACACATCGTAAAAAAACAATGCTGTAATTAGTTAAAAGAAGATTAAGTTCTTGTTAGTTTTTACAACGAATTATAGTTACAAAAATTTTCACGATTCACCAATAAGTAATTAAAACCAAAATTAATTAATAACCCACTTCTTAAAATTACACAAACATAACATAGTTTGGAAGATACTATTTTATATAAAAAAAACTTACTCTAATTAAAAATTCTGTAAAGTTAAATCGTGTTCTTGACATTATAGTATTAAATGCCGATATGCGTTGATTATTGTAAAAATTAAGAGTAAAACATTTCAGTAAAAAGGAACGATTTTAATAATAACACAATAATGCATTAGTATGATACTTCATTCAAAATGATGTGTACCTAATATAAAGTGGGACTCTTCCTGGAAGGGTGGCCTCTTTTTTAATTTGCAGCTGTACAGAAAAAGCACCAATTAATTAATTTATTTATTTATTTGGATCTAGTGTTGTGATTCACAGCTTTAGCTAGACGCATGAATGTTATATTATAGTATTCTAGCGGTCTAGGATGTCTAAATTACCTTTACCTTTGAAATGGTGAAAGATTATTTTCAAATAGGTGCAGCGGTTCCGGAGATTACCCTCCTCATATACACAAACTTAAATTAAAAAAAAAGTTACGTAATATAAAGTGAAAATACCGTTTTTTTAACTTTATGGACAAGTAAAAAAAACCGTTCATAAACGGACTTAATGCCTATGTATGACCTATAACCCAATTCAAAAGGACTGCTGGGCCTATGACCAGCGATAATCTGTTTACTTTCAGTATAGTTTATATATCAAGGCAATATAAGAAGCCCGTCCTTATATTTTGCGACTAATAAAAAATAAAAATAGCATTATGATCGCCTACAAGGAAGAGCCACACGTTTTCAATGTTTTAACTTATTTAAAAAACTTTATAACGAAAATTGCACAAATATGAACAAGAATTATGAAACAAATACCTCAGCTAAGCAAGCTAAGCATAAACTATCTTAGCTCTTGGTATGCAACTATGTTGTTGTTTCACATTGACATCTAAAAAATCCTCAGTATAGTCCGTGGCATGTAAGTTGGCAAGGTTTTGGCCTAGTGGGGATAAGTTGCATATTGCGCGAACTGCACATGGAACGAACGGGTCGTGAACGCGACGCGATTGGTCAATCGATCCTTGTGTCAACTGACCAACCAATCGCGCGCTCGGAACGTTCGACGCGCCCCGCTTCACTACCAAAGAGACCTAAAAACGACTTCTGCGCATCTAACGACTCTTGCCAACTTAAGTGCCGGGGATTATAACAATAATATATAATTTGACTTATGTGCTCTCTGACGGCATACGAAAAAATCATAAAAAAATATTTTGTCGTTTGCCGTGGATTGTTTTTTCGTGGACGTGGACAATTTGATTTTTTCGTGGAAAAATGATTTTCAAACTAATTTCACATACATTTGCCGCTGAAATTCTTTTATTTCTACACGAATAAACCGTAATGTCAAGTGATGCCGCAGCATGCAGCGGGAGAATGAAGCCATGCCATGCCGTGCCTTCAGATAGCGCCAGCCCTTAGTTATTCAGACATGTCAATTCTTTATGTTTAGTTACAGAACAGGTAATCAACGCCATTAGATAAACTATCTTTAATAATTACAAAATTGGCAACAATATTTGTTTTAATCAGAGGAAATAATTATTTATTTAAAACTTAAAGGGTAAGTACCAGTAAAAGAAGTAATCTAAAATACTTAACCTTACATTAAGTCTGATCTGATTGTATAAAATGTTAATGTTAAGATAACTTGTCGCCTCTTTTCATATGCATAACAAATCAAATAGAATTTCATTTAAAAAACGTATAAAATATGTCTTTAGTTTTACTTATTAATCTATAATAAAATTTACATACTTTATCCCTCCATAGTAACCATTAACTTTAATTTAAAACTATTAATAAGCTTTAATTGCAACAAAAGATGCCCATATTTTGATAAAATCTTTGTGTATCCATAATTCCATATAAAATACCCTCTGCTTCTAAAAACTTTAAAACAATAATTTTCTGCTGTAAAATATAATCTTAACCTAAAGCTTAAAATAAATCTTTAAAACTTATGGATATTCCAAACAAAGTCGTCATCAGATGAACAAAATTTGTCAGGGAGACACATTATTTCTTTTTGGAATGCCTTTCTCGGCAAAGGTTGTTTATTTACATGGACAGAAACAGTTTTAAAAATATGATCACACCTTGCCGATACCACCCTGTATAAATTATTATTATTACATTTTTCAACACAAAATTATAATTTTAATCTCACGAAATTTATAAACTTACGTTGATCGTAATAATCCGGTGACAAATCCAATGAACCATAACCAAATTCGAGCCTGCAAAGGAGCTACTGCGCCTGTCTCCGACGCACTTTTCAGATGTGCATCATATTACTTTATAGTATCTTTAATTCGTTTCCTTGGTATCATCTTCGCTGACTTGTTTGAGTATATGCTTGACGATTTGATCGATGGTGTGAGTGTCGAGCATGCGCGCGATGTTCTTGTCTTCGATCACGTATAAGAACAAGTGCTTGGAGTTTTCACGCAGGCGCTGTACGCGAGTCCATTTCTCGCGGTCCGCAGGCTTCGCACCACACTGCTCGATCACTTTTTCCAATATCTGTATAAATCCAGCAAAAAGATTATCATCATATCAGCCGAAAGACGTTCACTGCCGGACATAGGCCTCCTCCAAACGTCGCCACATTAACCAGTCCCATTTTGTAACGAAACGGCGTTAAACTATTCGCAATTATGGCCCACTTTATTTCATCCACGAGCTAACATAACTTTACTGACTAAAGGTATGTTAGCTCGTGGATGAAATAAAGTGGACCAAGTATTTTTTTTTACAACAAGTTTTTCGATCTAAAAGGTCCTAAATGTAATATCACTTGTCAATACACATCCAATGTGTGGTAGTTTGGCTGTTTGAGGAGTTACCATGGGTTACTTCCGGCTCCATCAAGAGAAAAGCTGCATGATACCGTATTATCTAAATGTTTACAAAGTTTCGACACAATTGGATGCCAGGAGCCTTTAAAAATGGCCAACTAATTGCCGGACACAAACGAAAAAGCAAGGGAATTTAAAAAAGTTAAAATAAGTAAAACTAAAATAACATACCACGTCTACGCTCTCGTCGGGCCAACCAAACAAATCGAGTGTCTCCTCATCAATAAGGTGTGAAAGTAGCATTTTTAAATTCTCTGTGAGCTCATCCTCTGACATTAGGGCAAAATTTCCCTTCTGGAATATAAAATTGTATTTATTAGTCAATGAATTATGTTGCCACAAAGACTATCAAAGTTAATTAGTTTTAAGGTTACCTTCTGCTCGCTACTGGAACTGCTCTGGTCGTCTTGCATGCCGCCATAAAGTACTCCTGCCCCGCCATACCCTTGCAGAATACGATCCGACTCTACGTCTAACAGGTTCAGTATTGATTCTATTTCAGACTTCTTCACTCTTTCCATTGCATTATTGGAGCCCTGGCAAGAGAAATAAAATATGGAATAGGCGATTGTATTAGCAAACCATAATTAGGTTATAATGATCACATTGTTGATCATGAGGAGGATCATGAAGTAAATATAATGGAGATGGCATGACCCCATTCAATGAGCAACGTGATATCCAATGAACTATGACGTCATCAAAATGGGCGTGGCCTATGCAATTTAAGTGCACTTCTAAGTCAGTAGAAATAGAGCTCTATTGCAGTTGTTAAAACTACAATTTGCAGCAAGCGTACAGTTCAAATGTAGCCCGTCCGTTTAGAGCCTAGTAGGACAAACAAAGTGTCACGCTCCGTTCTATAACAAAATTCGGCCATGCCATCTCCAATGTTATATTTACTTGTAATAAGGGCCTAGAGCGAGTGTGTGAATATGAAATGAGTTTGATTTTTCGATTCTTAGGAATGTCAATAGGGAATATGAATGTAATTTTTTTATATATTGTTATATTTTTTAACAATAGTAAACAAATGTGAACAATTGATTAAAATATCTTGATCGGAGACGAAATTATAAAGCGTTAAAGTTGAGAATTAGAAGGAGAAGTCCGACATAACATCTGACGTCAGATGGCGCGACGCCCATACAACTGCCATAGAAAACGGCGGTTTCGTAGACGGGGACAGACATATTTCTTTAAATTGTTATATCTTGTTCGTTTTTCGATCAATTTTCATTGTTTTGACTGTTAGTATTTTATTTTAGTATTTTTATCGATATTCAAATCTATATCCATACTAATAATATTGTAAAAGCGAAAGTAACTCTGTCTGTCTGTTATCTTTTCATGAACAAACCGCTGCATCAATTTAGATGACATTTTGTATGGAGATAGTTTGAGACCCTGGGAAGGACATAGGATAGTTTTTATCCCGGTAGTTTATTCCCTTGGGACTATAAAACCATTTCTACGCGGGCGAAGCCGCGGGCAGGCGCTAGTAACAAATTATATTTATTTTATGCTTATTCAGTATTGAGTGTAGTTATTAATGCTAGTTTTGGCTAGGGTGTAGACTCACGAGCACGCTGCGCACGTGCTGCAGGTGTCCGCGGAACACGGCGGGGTGGTGCTTGCGCACGTGGCGGATGAGCTGCTCGCAGTACATGCAGCGCCGCGGCCGGTCCAGCGTGTGCGTCTATAGAGTGAAGCTAATAATGCGACGTGTCTATACTCACGAGCACGCTGCGCACGTGCTGCAGGTGTCCGCGGAACACGGCGGGGTGGTGCTTGCGCACGTGGCGGATGAGCTGCTCGCAGTACATGCAGCGCCGCGGCCGGTCCAGCGTGTGCGTCTATAGAGTGAAGCTAATAATGCGACGTGTCTATACTCACGAGCACGCTGCGCACGTGCTGCAGGTGTCCGCGGAACACGGCGGGGTGGTGCTTGCGCACGTGGCGGATGAGCTGCTCGCAGTACATGCAGCGCCGCGGCCGGTCCAGCGTGTGCGTCTATAGAGTGAAGCTAATAATGCGACGTGTCTATACTCACGAGCACGCTGCGCACGTGCTGCAGGTGTCCGCGGAACACGGCGGGGTGGTGCTTGCGCACGTGGCGGATGAGCTGCTCGCAGTACATGCAGCGCCGCGGCCGGTCCAGCGTGTGCGTCTATAGAGTGAAGCTAATAATGCGACGTGTCTATACTCACGAGCACGCTGCGCACGTGCTGCAGGTGTCCGCGGAACACGGCGGGGTGGTGCTTGCGCACGTGGCGGATGAGCTGCTCGCAGTACATGCAGCGCCGCGGCCGGTCCAGCGTGTGCGTCTATAGAGTGAAGCTAATAATGCGACGTGTCTATACTCACGAGCACGCTGCGCACGTGCTGCAGGTGTCCGCGGAACACGGCGGGGTGGTGCTTGCGCACGTGGCGGATGAGCTGCTCGCAGTACATGCAGCGCCGCGGCCGGTCCAGCGTGTGCGTCTATAGAGTGAAGCTAATAATGCGACGTGTCTATACTCACGAGCACGCTGCGCACGTGCTGCAGGTGTCCGCGGAACACGGCGGGGTGGTGCTTGCGCACGTGGCGGATGAGCTGCTCGCCGCGCACGTAGGCGCGCGCCGACACGCAGTACATGCAGCGCCGCGGCCGGTCCAGCGTGTGCGTCTCCAGGTGGCGTCGCAGGTTCACCTCCGAGTGGAACGTCTTGGCGCACACCTCGCAACTGAACGCTGTAAACATCACAAATGATTTTAGATAAGCTAGAGCCACGTTTACTGATTCCGAGTGTAAAATCTAAACGTAATATTTTGAACAGGTAAAATTACTGGAAGCACTGGTCTGATTCTAAAACTTCTTTCAGTGAAAGAAAAGAGTGGCATAGGAAAAGTGGCGGGCAGAAGCTTTTTAAGGATGGTGCCAGGATAGCCCGAAAAAATTTACTTACGCTTATCATCTAAATGCACTTTCAAATGGTTGTTCAAACTGGCTTCACTGATGAATTCTTTTGTTGAGTATACACATGTTGGCAGAGGACAATATAACTTCTCTAATCCCATATGGTCTCTCATGTGAATCAGCAGCCTGAAAACATATGAAAGCGTAATATACAAATTGTTTGTTGCCCAAACAAAATAAATAAAACATTCACTGTAAGTAATACTCGTTCAAAATAACTGTGCACCTCGCTGGATTGCGACCCCGCGCCCGCCTACCCGCGCGGCTCCCCGCTAGATTCGAAGACAAAGTGACGTCACAGCGCCAAGTGCACAGTTATTTCGAACGAGTAGTATATGGCTTTCTTGAATCTTGACTGAGCAATATTTGAGAAAGCTGCTTGTAGCTAATACGAACATTGGTAAGATACACGTTTAGAGAAGATGTGGTACCTGGCTCTCGAGGAGAAGGTGTCGCCGCACTTGCTGCACAGGTTGCCGGTGTGCTTGTCCATGTGGCGCTGCAGCTGCACGCGCTGGATGTACGACTTGCCGCACTCGGCGCACTTGTACGGCTTGTCGGCCACGTGCGTGAGCGCATGTCGCCGCATCACCTCGATCGTGAACGTGCTGTAGCCGCACTGCAAGTGCAAATACGCATCTATTACAATCCACCTTACTGCCGCCAAGTCATTGTTATTTTAAGGGTAAATTGTCTATATCTTAATATAAATAATCTAAAACTCCTTTATAATGTAAGCCATGTTATGCAGAAGTCAAATCGTTGAATTTGAATCTTGCTCAATCAAAGTGAAGATATGTTTTATTATTGGCTGATCATAATCGCCTTTTGGTGATTTTAAATCAAGATTTGACAAAATATAGCGAATATCGCTTTTGCACCCTCATGTTTCTTTTCTCCATGAGTCGACAAGGTATATCCTATCATTGTAAGAAACCGAACCTAATCTTTCCGAGGGGTACCACAATATACGAACTGGTTTCACTTGACCTTGCGACCTACATTCTCACACTTGCCTGCATAAGGCGAAAAATGATTTTTATAAAGAAAAAAACCTTTCAGAAACAGGTGCAAAATATTTTCGTTTCAAAAATGCTTCGCTCACTCTTTCATTTAACATTCTCGTGAGCAATTCTATACCGCCTCGGGCTCCCGACAGGCTTAGTCCACTAAAATTCCTACTACTTTTCTGGTTTTCGTTCTTTTGCCCCACCCCGTAATAAATAAAGCCGTTATATAAAATGTACCAATAGTTCACTTACCTTTTAACTCCTAATGGTGTGACAGCAGGAAACAAATGATAGTTTTAATACATACAATAATAATACTTTATTGAATTGATTTTTTACATAAGACGACGTATGTTCGATACCATTTCCAATTAAAATTTAGATTTTATACAACTTTTAAGTTTTTACAGTTGTATAAATCTAAATTTGATTTTCTTGAGTCCTCGAATTCCATACAAATGGACTCCTTCCTATGAAATCCTTTGCAACACTATTCAGTACTCATGGCATGAATGAATGGAGAAAATCTTCATACACACATTTTTTCACTTGTCTATTCCATCGTGTAGGGTATTGTTGGATGTGTCTAAAACTTTCCTAGACCATTTTTCGATTTACGCGAAATAATAGCGTTAAAGCGTTAATTTGTGTTAGAACCATATTTGCCCCCAGGCTTTACAAGTTATGGAGTAACAATCAACCACCACACTAGCCGCCACAACGCGTACTGAGCATTTTTTTTTTGCTCAATGTGTGTTTGCAATCTTTGAGCCTCTCTAGCATAATAATATCTACTTACATTCTGAGAACAATTTTTACAAATAGCTAACGTAAAAAGTTTTAAGTCAGATTCAGCCTAATTCATTACACTGTAGCACAGATAATATAATACTAGCATACAGATGCCTCATCCCATACAAAGAAACCGTGCCGACTTAACTAGCGTTTTTCATCTGATTATACCGATTATTTTTTGTAAATCGATCGCGTTCGGTTCCGTTCCATGGCGATAGATAGATCATCTATATCCGTGGATCGGAACGGAATGGAACCGAACGCGATCGATGTACAAAAAATAATCAGTATAGAACGTCGGCACGGTTTCTTTGTGTTGGTTGAGACACCACTGACTGTACTCATCATCATCTGCCTAGCCTTTTCCCCAATTATTGTTGGGGTCGGCTTCCAGTCTGACACACACCACACCACTGACTGTGCTAATCTTACTAATATTATGAAGGCGAAAGTTTGTGAGTGTGTAAGAGTGATTGTTACTCTTTCACGCAAAAACTACTGAAAAGATCTGGATGAAATTTGGCACAGAGTCTAGAATAGGCAATAGCACATAGGATACTTTTTATACCAGGAATATGTTCCCTCGGGATAAATTTCGACTTTCACGCGGGCGAAGCCGCTGGCAGAAGCTAGTAAAAGATAAATGAAAGTCTGTAAACATTACCACATCACAAGCGAACTTCTTCTCGCCGTGTATTTCCAGGTGTTTGGTCATGGCGGCTCGGGAGCTGGTCCACTTGCTGCAGTGGTGACACTGATATTGATCAGGTGTTTCTGTTGAAAAGTTAAATTGCAATTTGAAAATTGTGGTACTAAGTTTTGAAGGATTACTGACATAGCCCGATGAATTGCCAAACTTAAGTGGCAGTGGGCAGGGCACATTGCTCGCAGAACAGATGGCCGATGGGGCAGAAAAGTTCTGGAGTGGCAATCGCAAACCGGAAGACGTTGCGTTGGAAGGCCTCTCACCAGGTGGACCGATGACCTGGTGAAGGTAGCGGGGATCCGCTGCTTGCGAGACGCACGGGACCGGTCAATGTGGCGACGCTTGGGGGAGGCCTATGCAGTGGACGTCTTTCGGCTGATACAATGATGATGATGAAGTTTTGAAGGCCAGCATAATTGCCAGAGACAAAGCAATGTGTTTTGTTTAGATCTAAACATATTATTATTATGTAATTTGTGGTGCAAGTAAGTCTTTTAGCATCATTCATTCGGAAAGACTGGCAAACTATGAAAAAGATATTATTACCTGAATGATCTTTGTGCCAATGGTTAACCAATTTGGAAAAGTTCTTTGTTGTGAATGTACAGCTCTTGCAATTGTAAGCATTTCTTAAAATATGTTGCAACCTTATGTGGACCATTAAATTGTCTTTTCTGGAAAATTTTGCATCGCAAATCTGTGGAGAAAGGAAAACTCAATGAGATACATAATGGTTCTGAAAAAGAAGGACCTACACAAAATGTAAGGAAAAAGCCATTCGTTTTTTTTTGTTGTAATGGGAAATAAAGCCTGTAACATGCTGATTGAAAGTCATTAGTGTAGTCAATTGACATACAGCAAACTTAAGAGGAAATGGGATTACAGACATCCAGCTGAATTTCTTAAGTAAAAAGTCACCATTGGAGGTTTGGCTCTTGCCTATTCCCAACTCCAATATTGCACCAATTTAAAAGATATTCCATAAACTGAAAAAGAAAGATATATACTGTGCCCCTATGTTTTCCTTTTTTGATATAGTTGTCAAATTTGTACACTAGGCCTCTGTCAACAGCGCAATTTTGAGAATTCTAGTGCTTCTAAAGATAATGTATCATCAAAAAGGAAAACATAGGGGCAAACGGTTTCAACTTTTCTGTCACTGGCACCACTATCAAACTGCCTCTAATATACTCATTTCTCATTTTATCCATTCTCGTCACTCCGCACATCCATCTCAACATTCTCATCTCTGCTACATGCAATCTTTTTTCATCCATCTTTTTCACAATGTTGAATGTTGGGTCATTCTGATCCATACAGTACGACAGGTATAATAACTATTATATTGAACTGTAACAGGTAGGTACTTAACATGAAAATAAAAAGGTATTTTGTCAAAAATAAGTTCTTTAAGTTTGCCTATGTTGTTACTTTGCAGAATTTTATCCTTATTAGCAACACTATCCGATTATATTTTAAAAATCAACGTGTTAAATTTCTGGCTAGGAAATACTAGGAATATTCATTTTTCAACAATTCATGTTGTATTGGTATTTATCAAAATCCAGCCTGAAAGTCCTTTAGGAAACGTTTTCCTGTTCCTCATAGTTTCGGATTTAACCATCCACACCCACTTGGAAAACTTACCCTGAATATGGGATAAAATAAATAAGAAAACTTACTTCACAACTAAATGAAGCTTGTCCTTGTCCATCGCATCCACTCTGTGCCATATGCCGTAGAACATGTGAGCGGCGGACAAATGTGCGCTTGCAGTGTGGACATGAAAAAATGTCTCTCTCATGAACATTCTTGATGTGTTCAATCAAAGTTTTCTTATCTGGACAACTGACATTGCACTGATCACAAGAAACACTGTCGCGTAGCTTAGAGTGCTCTTTCTCAAGATGCTCTGTGAAGCTTTGCTTAAACCTGAATTTTTTGGGGCACTCTTTGCAACTGTATGCAGCCTGAAAATGCAACATAATAAGATAAGACATTGATCAAGTTTTTCTATACAGTTACAATACTACAGTTCTGCAACTTTAAAAGTTAGCTTTTATGCTTCAATATGGTTTTTATAAAAGATACCAATTTTTTGTGTTTATTGTTGTATTGCGACATAATGCATTATGAGCTGAAAAACTGCAACCAACTTTCTCAATACAACTAACTCATTAGTGGTTTGTAAACCTAATGAAAGATCAATAGTTGCCTTGCAATAGGTAAATACATTACCTATCATTTGGATATTCAAAAGTTTACATTTTAATTTGCTTCATTAATATTGATATCAAGCGCCTACTTATCTATTTAATGTTATCATT
Source organism: Anorthoa munda (assembly GCA_945859665.1). Lineage (NCBI taxonomy): Eukaryota > Metazoa > Arthropoda > Insecta > Lepidoptera > Noctuidae > Anorthoa > Anorthoa munda. Next base: position 12,300,384 of record OX243909.1, read on the forward strand.
GAATGAAAAGATAGATATGTCAAATAAACTACTTTGTTTACCTTCGCGAAAACCACTTCAGTGTATTCTAAAGCGCGACAACGTTTATGATGTACCAATAGCTCCTTTCCTGTTTTGAAATTCTTATTGCAAACGTCACAGACGTATTCACAACTCTCTACTTTAGGAATAGATATCTCTTTTTCCTTCTTCATAATCATAACACCAATGTATTTGCTTTTCTCTTGAAGATTTTTGTTGGATGTTGTCCGTTTCTTATTTTTGGTCCCAGGCGGTCGCCCTAACTTCTTTCGTTTAGGGGCCATTTGTTTTTAGAGGATGTTATTGAAGTTATAGTATTGTTTACACTTATTTCTTAGATTGCTGTTTACCAAAAGCTGTGCAATAAGTTCACATATATAAAATTTGATATTCTTTTCACTCAGGCGCTAGAAATGCTTCGGATCGTGCGCCACGTAACGTAGTATTTTATCAAAGTAGTCCTACTCAGTGTTGCCAGTGGCAGATAGTCAAATATTACATGAGAAATTTCAAAAAGACACATTTCCATGAGAAAAATTACATTACCTTATTTCATGTGGAAAATTAATTAACAAATGCGGCAACGCGACAAACGAAAACTTTCTTAAATGTGTTCCATTTTACGATTATTTTTTGTTTCCTGGAAATATTTCGATAATATTTATGAAGTTACATTTTGAGTCGTGTTACATGGAGGTTACATGAGAAGCCTGAGAAGGTCAAAAGTAAAGTAAAAATGTAACAAAAGTTACATTCTGGCAACGCTGGTTCCACTAGTGATGTGTGATGACGTCAGTGTTGCCAACTTAACAAAAAGTCCTGAAATGATACGATTGCGTTGGTTTTTTATTCTAAGAGTGAAATCGGGCCGAGAAAATAATTTCGTAAACGGACCAATAAATCGGATTTTTTTTTTGGCATTATCCTGTTATTTTAAAACCTATGCTTAGCTACGCCAAAAAATTATGTTTAGATATAAATGTGATTTTTAATTTCGTAGACTAAACTGACATTTGGGGGGTTGTCACTTTATCGTCCCATAAAAATAGTGTCGTACCCTAACTATCCTGAGTGATCGAAAGTTTATTGAAAATCGAAGAAGATCGAAAATGAAACTATTTCACGGCAAAAAAAAAGAAATTGTTTTGAAACTAGCGGCCATTATTAAGTTTCTACTCATTTATTTCAGACTTCATTACATCGATCGCATTTATTTTATTGTTGATTTCATATTTAACACAATAAAAGTTCATGTACTATGTGCGTGAATACTGTTATATTAAATATATTACGTTTGTATTCATAAAATATTTATTTACAACAATTAGTATAAATAAATTGAGAAGTCATGTCACATCGATTCGATGAATCACTTATGATTGAGCCTTACCTACAACACTATTATTACTAAGTAAGGTCATTGGCAGCTGTCAGTTTAGTCTACGAAAATTAAAAATCACAGTATCATGCTCGTCAAACTTCTGGGCCGCCCTGAAGTTGGTCGGTTCGGTCACACTGGCACAAAAGATGGCATAGACAAAAGTATATCTATCTCTTTTTGCTTATGGCGTTATCTGTTAGTGCGAAAGTGAATACCGATATAGAAATTGCGTCTTAAATACGTTCCCTCTATACTGTGATTTTTAATTTCGTGGACCAAACTGACAGCTGCCAATGATCTTATTTTTTTTAAATGTTGCAAGCGCGGAGCATAGTGTTGTAGGTTAGGCTCAATCATAAGATTCATCGAATCGATGTGACGTGACTACTCAATTTATTTTTACTAATTGGTGTAAATAAATGTTTTATGAATATAAACGTAATATATTTAAATATAAAAGTATTCATACACATAGTACCTGAACTTTTATTGTGTCAAATATGAAATCAACAATAAAATAAATGCGATCGATAAAATGAAGTCTGACATAAATGACTACAAACTACAGCTTGGCCAGAAAGAGTAGAAATTAAATAAATGTGAACTAATTTTTTCTACACATGGCAACATGAAAGAAATGTCAAACATCAGTCAAACTACCAAAACAATAAGAGTGTATTGTGAATTAATGTAATTTTTGGTAGATATTAAACGTATTAGTCGGTGAATTGTTATTGAAAATGGGAAAGACGATAAAAAGTGGTGCCAGAGAAGTTATTTACAACGTTTTTAAGAGGTGTTTGGAGGAATATCATGCCGGAAAACTTCTAAGAGAATTGGATGACCTTTACAAACGAGTTGCTGATATGACAGGTATTTATTCAATCAAAGTTTATATAATATACATAGTTCATGATCTAAGTTACAGTTAAAGTCGGTTCGGTCTTTAAAATATACCATATAATCGAAGTTTTTTTGGATTTTATTTAATTTTAGAGGTTATGTTTACATAGGGAAAGTACTTTGACAAAGTGACTTCGTATAGAGCGACTGCAATTTTTGATCGTCACGCACATCATTCTTCATTAATGTTTTATTTTGATTACAGGAAAATCAGAAAGCACAGTTCGACGCAAAATAAAAGAAAGGAAATAAAAACGAAGGCAAATTTGCAACAACAGCCAAGCATAGAGTCGGGTGTAGAATATTTAGATAGTGATTACAAAATATATTGTTACTGTAATAAAGATATTTTTACTCTCCTAGGCTTTTTTTTTATTTACCAGTTAGATAAAAAAAAATTAGCATCTGATTTAACGATTTTCCCCATTCTGATTTATCTTTAAAAATACTTCAAGTATCAAATTCTTTTATGTTATAGTATAAATGATGCCATATAAACGATAGTGGCGACCTCAATTTTTTTCTACTCTTTCTGGCCAAGCTGTAAATAAGGGCCACTAGTTTTAAAACAATTTTTTTTTGACGTGATGTAGTTCCATTTTCGATCTACTTCGATTTTCGATTAACTTTCGATCACTCAGGATAGTTAGGGTACGACACTATTTTTATGGGACGATAAAGTGACAACCCCCCAAATGTCAGTTTAGTCCACGAAATTAAAAATCACATTATAGTATAATACAAACTCTCTGTGCCAGCGTGACCGACGAGGACGATGCTATAGATACTTATCTATAGACTGAACTAAAACTGTGCCACTGTCATATCGATATTATCGAGTTTAGTTTAGGAGCAATCTACAAATTTGATCAAATATCTGTAAGAATCGTTCCTGACTGCGGCTAATTTTTCTACGTTTTTTAGGAATTATTTATAATTGTAAAAGTGAATGTGTACTCGTACAAAAAGTGAACTTATCGGTCATTGTAAGAGTATAATTATACTCTTTCGTAATTTTTCTGCGCATTATACGCGTTGTATAATAATGTTTATTCATACCTTGTGCAAAAACGAGGTACATCATGAGATCAAAATGACAGTTTTTGGTACACTCGTACGACTGTACTGTACAGACAGGTACCTACTGATCATTGTACTGATATTTAGTATGCTAGTTCTTGTGCAAGACTGAAAATAATGTTCAAATACGAGTATGTATAAATATAAAAGTAACAAAATAAATAATAACAAAATAGTTTAAATATAATAATTTAATTTTAAAAATTAAAATGTGAAAATAAACATGATTCATCAACCTGTATCCATAGATGGGTCGAGGGATAGCGATAGCATGATTCAATAAAATGCAGTGAACACAAGCGAGAATAATTATGGTGAAGGTGTCCAGTTAGTTCGTTTTAAATATTCTTGATCCTCTTATTTCTTTACTCTCTGTAGAAATGAAATACAGAAGGACCACTCCCGCCATCCTCGAAAATTGATAGCTAAACTTGCCGCCCTTGCCGGACTCACTAGGGGGTTGCTAGTATTAAATTCCGAATTAAAAAAAAAACAAAAATCCCGAATGCATAAGAAGCGAACTAAAAAGACGTAAACAAGAAGAAAATCATGCTGTCCAGTCGGAGGATACATATTCGATACGTAGTATCTCTATGTAGTCTGTGCATATTGGCGAGTTGGCTGACCACAACTAGATGTATCCTCCGACTGCACAGCATTATTTTCTTCTTGTTTACGTCTTTTTAGTTAACTTGTTTACCGTTTGCGAAGTATATCCCGTCAGTCATGAAACCTATTTTTTTATATAAATATAAAAAAAAATAAAAAAATTGTATTACCCTCAGCATTGCCGTTAAAGCATGATTTAGTAGGTAAGTATTGTTAACGGTCCTCATGGGCGTACCCAGCTTCTGGCCTAGGAGGGGAGGGGGGGGGTGCAAGTCAGATTTTTTTAAGTCGGATCGTCCGCGGCTGTTTTGTCATACAAACACACCTACGCAAAACATTAGTGTAGCGTGTAGGGCAAACAGCCGCAAATGATCCTGCTTTATAGGTAGCTAAATAAATAAAAGTAAATTTGACTATGCATGCATTTTTATTTTATTTAAATCGCTTCTACTTTAAAAGTAATTTTTGAAGATCTTCTGCAAAACGGTTTATAACGTCTTCCATGAAAGAATCGCAAAAAAAATTCGAATGTCCATATCTATCTTTATTATTGCTAAGCAGAATGTATGTGCGTGTAGGGATGGTGCGTATTTACTGGTACAGGTATAAAAACCCAGTACGAGTTTATCAGTACGCAGACCGGGTATGTACAGCTGAGACCCGGTCCGTACCCGACAGGTATAATGTCAAGCTACTTACCGAACTAAATCGTATTACACCACTCACCCGCCACAGAATACTTGTCGCATCGGGTATGACGTCATACCCAGTGCGGCGGGTGCGGCGGCGCAGTAGTTCACCACTCACTCGCCACAGAATACTTGTCGCATCGGGTATGACGTCATACCCAGTACGGCGGGTGCGGCGGCGCAGTAGTTCATAGAGTCCGTCCAACGAAAAAAGTCCCGCGGAAATACACGGAACTAACAAGATTTGTTAGAGGATAGCGTACAGTCGTATAGAAACTAGCGCCGCGTCTACGGAACTTCTTTTCGTTGGACGGACTGTAACGCCTGCGCTCGACCGCCCGCCATAGAGAATACGAAGTTACCCGAAGGTTACGGCGCTTCCCGAATACTCCCGATCGAGCCCGTATTGAAACGAAAAATTTTAGGTATACCAAATAATTCGTTGATGCAAATTTGTTCTTTATTTATATTTTAATAAGGAAGTAAATTGCGTATTAATGTTAAAGATTATTATTTATTTTGAATTACTTTTTTCCGGAAAATGGGTTCTAAAGACGCTAATAAAGATGGAGGTGATTTTAGAATATATGAAAATATTTTAAGATATTTTTAGGTATAATGTACTTGAGTCGACAGTAATAATATTATTATTTTCAATTCTTTTTAATTTTATGTCAGTTCACTTTCACTTGTGATGGCGGCCCTGAAAAAGAAAAACTAAATTTTTCAATGATTGTTCGATCGAGTCTCCAAAAGGCGACCGCTAAGGCCAGGTCTGAACATACCCATAGGTATTTTGATACTGGGTTTTAGTACTGGGTATATGGCCATACCCATACCTTTGAGGCCGGGTATAGAATGTTGCAGGTATATCTCATGCATATGTGCGTGTCACAATCACAACACAATATCAATCAGACAGATTACTATTTTGATATAGACCACAGAGAAACGTATATACAGGGTGTCCCAGAAATTGACGTCAAGCCGTAAATGGGTGATAGACCAAGTTATAACAGTTCTCAGAAAAATACCAAAAAAAATCTATCTCATGTTTTTAAAAATTTATGGTCACTTTAAAAATTTACTAAAAAAATCAATCCCTGTAATGGTTCTTTAACTCCAATTGCTACAAATCCCATAATTTATCTAATTTTTTTATTATTATGTAATCTTGAATAATGCTTGTGTAGATTTTTGCCTAAAATTCAAAGCCAACTCCTCCTACTTGGAAGAAAATTAAACTTTTTCAAAACCAAATTATTCAAATTTACTATTTCGCCCAACTTTAACTGACTGTACTGAAAAAAAAATGTACTACGCTAGTTTGGCAAGTAACATGAAAAATTGGCGCATTTAATAAGGATTCAAAAATGGTGTAACACTTGCTAGATTACGTTTTCAATAATTGGTCAAAATAACAATAGAGAATTTAGCCGAGCTGCGGGAAAGAATAACGGAAGCCGTTGTCTTTGTAAATAGGGGAAGATTTGCTCGGAAAATAATCAGATCTTTTTTAAGAAGATGTCGTACTTGCATTGCCGTCGAAGGAAGGCAGTTTGAACATTTATTGTAATAAAAATAAAAAAAATCTGATAATTTGTTTTTTTTTTCTAAGATGAGAAAACTGGTCCTGACTTAAAGTAAAAAGGTTGAGTCACTATCATAACTTTGCTCTTAAATTACGTAAAATTTCGATTTCTTATCTCGCTCACACTTCGTAAAATGACTCTCTCCGTCTAGTGACTCAACCTTTTTGCCCCTTTTGGCCACGGAGATCTTTAAAACTAAGCGTTGCAAAGACCTGAAATTTAGGGAAATGAAAGATTGAATTTGTAAAAAAAATTTAAAAATTTTGAAAAAAATCCTAGGTTTATATTTTAGGAGCTGTAAGCAGGGCCGGATTTAAATTTGTGCCGCCCTGGGGCACAAGAAAATGCCGCCCTATGACGTTCTTTTTAATTAAAATTAATTAGTGTTATTGGATAATTCTCCAATTTTCGAAAAATTCATTAATCAATAAAAGTTTCTGTTATCAAAAAGACATACATAATTTGAAAATATTTTTAATTCTTCAAAAAAACTACATAAATTTATCAATTCCAGAAAATAAATGTATCAACTTTAATTTTTTCAAACCTTTATGGAAATAAATTAATTAAACTATTTGAATAGTTTTTACTTAAATTTCCTATATTATAATATACAAAATTTTAATGTGATACATAATACTTGAATTATATTTCTTGAAAGATAAAATGTTTATTTAAAAGAATTAGTTAATTATATATTGTATAGAAAATTTTATCTCACTTTCCAAATTTTGCCGCCCTAGAAAATTTGCCGCCCTGGGCACTAGCCCCGACTGCCCCTAGTATAAATCCACCACTGGCTGTAAGACTAAAACCCCATGGCCGCGCCATTGAAACGGTGAAAAACACGTTATCGCCGATATCTCGCTGAAAAAGCATCGCAGAAGTCTGAAACTTTTTGTAATATCTAGATTTGAATTTGTCGAAATAGGTAAACATACACAAAAATATCCTAGGTTTATAATTCAGGAGCTATAAGACCAAAGCCCTATGGCCGCGCCATTGAAACGGTGAAAAACACGTTATCGCCGATATCTCCCTGAAAAAGCATCGCAGAGGTCTGAAGTTTTTTTTAAACCCTAGATATGAATTTGTCAAACTATGTAAACATACAAAATAATCCTAGGTTAATATTTCAGGAGCTATAAGACCAAAACCCTATGGCCGCGCCATTGAAACGGTGAAAAATACGCTATCGCCGATTTCTCGCTGAAAAAGCATCGCAGAGGTCTGAAGTTTTTTGTAAACGCTAGATTTGAATTTGTCAAAACATGTAAAAATACACAAAACTTTTTAACCTTAACAAATTTATGGTTTTGGGAATCAACTTTTACAAATTTTTACATAATCTTGGCATAGCTTTTTTTTTTAAATCGCCGTGGCCGCGCGATCGAAACGCATACTTTTTAATCACCTACGTTTGATTTAGTTTTAGCTCCTTCAAAACAATAACATGTCAAATGAAATAATTTAATTCAAATAAATGCTAGTCGCTCGCAACTCCCTACTGAAGATTACCGAATACAGCCGAGCGTTCAACGCTTGGCTAGATTCGGTAATCTTCGTCCGCCATCGTCGCGCGCGGTTTTTTGGCAATTGCACCGTGCATTTTGCCAGTATCTACTGCGCGGTTTATTTAAAATTTAGAGCATCAAAGTGAAAACGGGGCCTCCGTTTACACTTTGATTAGTAATAAGGCGAGTTCATACATGTTCAGCGAGATTTCCAGGAGGGGGGGCAGTAGCCCCCCCCTGTCCCCCCCCCTGGGTACGCCCATGACGGTCCTTGTTATGTGTGCAAAAAATTAATTTGATCTGACGTTAAGAAGTCGGTGAAAATAAAATCACACAGGTGAAGCTTATAAAAGCGCAAAAAAAAACAATATTCTCAAAAGATCATTAGGCATCGTAATATGAAACCATACCCATGGCGTACACAAAAGAAATAAAGCATAATGTATTGAAATATGGCTCTGACTTACTATGGCATTAATCACATTAATGTGAGCCACGGGAATGTCGAAAAATATCGTATACCAGGGTGATTTTTAGGGTTCCGTACCCAAAGGGTAAAAACGGGACCCTATTACTGAGACTTCGCTGTCCGTCTGTCTGTCTGTCTGTCTGTCTGTCTGTCTGTCTGTCTGTCTGTCACCAGGCTGTATCTCATGAACCGTGATAGTTAGACAGTTGAAATTTTCACAGATGATGTATTCCTGTTGCCGCTATAACAACAAATACTAAAAACAGTATAAAATTAATATTTAAGGGGGGCTCCCATACAACAAACGTGATATTTTTGCCGTTTTTTGCTCGATATTAATAACGGCAACAGGTAGACGCTTGAAATATTCACAGAATATTAAGTTGTATATTCTCTTCAAAAAATAATAATTATTAAATTAAAATAAAATAAATTAAGGGGGGGTCCCATACAACAAACGTGATTTTTTTGAAGTGTTTTGCGATAATGGTACGGAACCCTTCGTGTGCGAGTCCGACTCGCACTTGGCCTGTTTTTTCAAGTGGACCAAATCCGAAACTACGAGGAAAAGCTACAAACACTAAAAGGAATCTCGGGACCGTTTTGATGGAAACTAAAACTGCATTAGCAGATTTCTGAAACTCAATAAGTATTCTTATCCAGGAATCGAACCCGTTGATTTTGAAAAAATAAACTAACTAACTAACTAATAATAATACCACAGTAAAAAGTGACGGGAACCGATCACTTTTCCGAATCTTTTTTGATCGAATTTCATTTTACCGAAAACTATTGGCCGACCTCTTTTTTGCTATATGCATTATTTGAAATAATTTCAGATCATCGAAGTATCAATTGCCATCGGTATTATTTTACCGAACTTCATTTACACGCCGGTACGGTTCCGTTCCACGGACATAGATGGTGATCTATCTATCGCCGTGAAACGGAACCGTACGCGATCGATAAACAAAAAATAATCGGTATAATCAGATGAAAAACGCTAGTTACGTCGGCACGGTTTCTTTGTATGGGATGAGGCATCTGTATGCTAGTAATAAATTATCTGTGATATGACGTAGGCTTGAAAAGGTTCCTATTACTTCCTATGTATGATTGGAGTAACCTGAGCCGCGCCACGACAAAACACAGTAATGTGTAGGCAGCTTAAATCAATTTGACTTGATCGTACCGTACGTTTAAAGGACTGGTCAAGTGCGAGGGTTTTGCAAAGATTCGGAAAGGTTCCGTATCATTGATTAACTTTTTGCGAAATTGAATAATTCGATATCCAGAAGGAAGGTGCTTTTCACAAGTTTATTAACATACCTATTTTTCCTTCACCATGATCAACCTTTGTAATGACATTTAACAAATAATAGATCTCTTTGCTATCCATAATCTGTATCTGTGTTAGTCAGTGTTAGTTACCATAGTAACCATGTGTGTAAACGAAATAATCAAACAAAATCATCATGACAACGTGTTTGACACATACCTACCTAATATTCTTGGTTTCATTGGATTTGAGTGTATTTTAATATACAATTCTTGAAGTATTGATTTATTGTTTGATTATTATTAGTTTTATAAGTTGGTGCAGGCATTATGAACTATGGAAAAAGAAATAGATGCAGATGTTATCAAATCAACGCAAATATCCTTAGGAAAGTATGTAAAGCGGCCGCCGTTAAATGAGAAATTGTTGAAGAAACCACCTTTTCGATTTTTGCACGATATATTTACGCAGGTAAGTGCTGGTGTTGTATAATTATGAAACTTTCCAAGCCTTCTGTATAAATTGCGACGTTCAATCTAATGCCATCTAGTAGTTGGTACCTAACAAGATAGGTACAGATTCCAATGATTAGAGATTGACCCCAAGGCATCAAAGGGGATTTCCTTTCGCGGTATTGAAGAGCTCGCTAGAGGATGCCGCGGCGGGATGCGACGGGACGCGACGGGAGGTAACGGCAAATTGCAACAGCATGCCTAAGGACGCATAGGCTAGGCATGCATGCTATGGCATGCATGCTTTGCTAGGATTTTATGGATTCTGGATCTTTCGTACAGTAGGTACAAAAAAAGAATCGCAAACATCGGTGCATATATTAACAGTCAGATTATCAAGAGGCGGATTAGAGAAAGAGAGATAGTACCTGCTATGCTTACTCTGTAAAAGTTATAAAACATTTACTTTGGTTAAAAACTGATTTATATATCTATCGGGAGCAATTTCTTTCGACTTTCTGATTGCAGATACCCATTTAATTCTAAGCTTTATAATTAAGGTACTTATTCAATAATTTCAGGTTTTAAAGACAACAGGTTTCTTTGGAAATTTGTTTGAGGAAGATGAATTGATATCAGATAATGTAAAAGACAGAGACAGTAAAATATCATTTCTTAACAAAGTGATATTTGTTTTGAGTAAGTTGATTTCATAAATAACTACTTCTAGGTATACCTACTTATATGTCTACATTGTGATATTCTCTACCTGTATATTACTGCGAGTTGCTTAATATGCTGCCATTTTAATTCGTAAACAGGTTCAACTACAGGACAACCACTGGCCGCAAAACCATCTAAAATAGTTGCTGGTCAAGAACCAGAAAAAACTAATGAGTTACTTCAGTGCTTAGCTAAAGCACTTGATGAAAAATTATCATCAGAAGAAGCTGTAAAAAAATATAAGGAAAGTTCAAGGTCAGCTCAAGCACCTGAAACTAAGAACAAGGAGCAAATCAAATCAACCAAGAAAGCAACAGACTCTAAAAAGTTAACATCAAGAAGTAGTGAAAAGTTGAGTAGTCAAAGAAATGATGCTTCACGATCTAAGCAAGATAAAGAAAAGGCAAACGATGTTAAATCAAAAAGAAAAGAAAATGCATCGGTCAAAACAGAACCGCAAAACCTCAAGAAAACACAACAATCGAAAGCAATCAACGCGAAAAACGGAAAGGACAATAATAAGGAAAAGAAAGATCTGCCTAAAGACGATAACATACAAACGCGAAATAGAAACATATCATCCAATTCTATAGAGAGAGAAAAAGGGCACCAGACTTTAAAAAAAGCTCATAGCCAGGAATCTAACACAACCGTAGAAAAAGAAGATCAAGTTGACAAACAAATGAATGTTCATCAAGTTGTAAGCCCTAGAATGGAGCACGATAACGAAGGTAAACTTAACAGCTCCTACACAATAGCCGAAAACGAGTTAAACTCATCATCATCTTTGAACGATTTAAATGAAATCACAATTAATAATAATAAGCAAGATGAAATTAACACGCAAGATATAAATAAAGAAACACCATTTATTGATGTTGAATATCAAAATCAAACAAATACTGAATTAAATGATGATTTAAAGTTAAAAAGTTTGGATTTAGATGAAAATATCGAAGAAAAACAAAAATCCCACACCCAAGTTTTTATCGAACCCGAAAATAAAATTATAAATGCGGAAAAAGATCCTGTGGCTTTATTCAAAGTTCCAGTGACAACTGCAAGTGATTCGAAACTTCCTCGACCACCCAGTGTAAGGCCTTCATCTTCTAGACCCGGAGCTCCGCGAATGAGAGAAAAACTAGACAATGTTATAAAAGATTCAGATAATTTACTGTTAGGTAAAGTCAACATAATCATAGAAAATGCCCAGAATGAAGAGGTTTGTAGAATTGGTGCCTATATACTTATTGTTCATACAGTTGTAAAGTTTGAGCTATATGTTATAAATAAGTAAGTGCATTATAATTGCAGGATGAAGAAACAAGTCTCTTAGTAATAGAACAACAAGGAGGCTTGAATTCTGCTCTCCAAGACCAGCAAGAACTTCAGCTATCATCAAACGAACATGGACATCTAGTTCAACAGATTTTGGACTCCCAGAAAGAGCTATCTCATATAACAGGAAAAACAGAGATTGTTTGTCATCATTTATTTCTAAAAGAAATGTTGTATTTTTTTAAATATTTGTTTTTAAATTTTAAACATTACATTTATTTTATTGCAGGAGTGGCAATTCGGAGCTCAGAAAGCCAGAGAGGCGATGAACCAAGAAATCGAGCAACTTCGGTTTAATATCCAAGCTTTATCTCGGGTAGCGAATCCCTTGGGAAAATTATTAGATCACATCCAAGAAGATGTAGAAGTGATGCGTCAGGAACTCAATCAATGGTCAAACATTTACGAAGAAGTTACCAAAGAGATGCTTAAACAAAAGACGTGAGTGTTTTTGCTTTTGCACAGTTTGGAAAATTAACCCTTTCCCTATCCCGTGATCACAAAGGGTAATAATTATCTTTTTTCAAGCTTTTGAGTCTGCTTCGCGGCAAATTAAAGTCAAATGCTTATAAAACGCGAAGAGTCAGAGTATCAATAACGCGAACTAAAAACAGAAACAAGCTACTTTTCTAGCGCAAAGATGCACTCTGTATTTAAATCTTATTCATAAACCTAACATCACTATAATTTTATCTTGCAGCCTGAACGAAGACTCGCTGACGCCGTTCCATACTAAATTAAAACAAGTAGAAAGGGACATTGAAGAGAAGCACGATAAAATAAATGATCTTAAGATAATGATACACAAAAATGCTTTTAGAATTGAAAAGTTGCTTACGAGTGGGAGTGTGCAATAACAATTTATCATGTAGATTTGATATTTACATTAAATTTAATCCAATTAGGTAATTTTCAATAAATCAAAACCAACTCCAAACAAAGCCAAAACAGTAGCAACTTTCATTACTTATTCTTCTACACAGTCGGGTTAATAGACGGTGGTTGGCTATTTATATCGAGATCATGGGTGTACCCAGCTTCTGGCCTGGGGGGCATGTCAGATTTTTTAGGTCGGATCGTCCGCGGCTTTTTTGTCATACACACTATACAAACACACCTACATGAAACATTAGGTATATGTAGTGTTGTGTGTTTATAGGTAGTTAAATAAATAAAAGTAAATTTTCGAATGTCCATAATTATCTATCTTTATTATTGCTCATTAGAATGTATGTGCGTGCCACAATCACAACAAAATATCAATCAGACAGATTTCTATACTTTGATTGATATGGACACTGAATCAATATTTTTTAATCACCTACGTTTGATTTAGTTTTAGCTCCTTCAAAACAATAACATGTCAAATGAAATAATTTATTTCAAATAAATGCTAGTCGCTCGCAACCTAAGCTCGCAACTCCCTACCGAAGATTACCGAATACAGCCTGTTAGAAGATCATCTCAATTTGAGAAAAAAACAGGTTCTAACAGGTTGTTGGTTGGCGGTTGTGCGGTGGGATTCCCAAGTAGCACAAAACTGCATTATAGGATGTCACAAAGGGTAACATCGGTAACTTTAGCATTTATGAAGACATAATACAGTACACTCGAACTGCAATAGCTGAAAATTACGCTTTCGCCTGTATAATAATGCTTTTATGCGTCACGGAGACAACACTGTATGTAATGCTGCAAGCGTTAATATAGGTATGCAGTTCAGTATTAGTACTGTAAGCTGCAATTAAGCATTTTTATGGACTGTAACTCAGCTATATTCTGAATTGAAGGCCACAAGTGTACCCTTATACCGCTTGCATTTTAAAAAAGAACATTCGAGCTACTATAATGCAATCAGTTATTCTGTGACTTCAATTAACAATGATATAATGCGTCTTGTTGCACATAGTTGAACTTTAATAGTGTTAATCAGCTTCTTATAATAGCACTTATATAGGCCATATAATCACTTTGGGTGAACTTATATGATGCTAAATTACAGCAAACTGCTATAAATTTGCTCACACGTAACCCATGATCCCGGTTAGAACTGAAAACTTGTACTAGCGTCGGCAATTAATCTACTAATGCAGTTAAATACGATCTTGTAGACTTATCTCTTCAGCGGCCCAGTTTGAAAAAAAAATATTACGAAATGCGAACGATTGTTTCTTGAGATGATGTAGGTAACCAAATAACATAAAAGGATAGACACAACAGACGTATAATTTTGTAAAATATATCCATGGATCCCTAGAATTCCACTGAGACTTTAGTGGCTCACTGATGATTACCTACAATATTTGCGTAGGTACATGTTACCCAAAATCAAGGTTTACAGGAATCTGTGGCTGAATTGTATCACACAAGAACTACTCGTATCAGCTCGTTACTGATGTATGTGCCAAGAGTGTTTAATACAGTGCACATTGCTTGTCTGCAATTTTTTAGGTTCTAATGATGTAATATAATATATTAACAACTGGATTTCAATAGAAAATCTAATGATTTTATACGTAAACAGCTTATTGTCACATTACAAATGTATTATAAAAAGATTTCTTCTTTTTACCCGACTGCCGAAGGAGGGTAATGTGTTTATCAGCCTATGTATGTATGTATGTAAGTATGTATGTGTGTATGTATGTATGTTTGTTCCTATGTGGCGTTCTAGAGACCAAACGCGTTGACCGATTTTGATGATTCTTACGTCAATCGATTCGTCTTAACCCTGCGAGACACTGGCTACATTAAAATTGGAAAAGAAAAAAATGGCGAATTTTGGGCGCGATTTTGTCGGGGAAATTTTTTTATTTTTCTTCCCAACCCATCGTGTGGGGTATCAAAATAAAGGGTTTTAAGAGGTGATTTCAAAAATACATAATACTTATATGTTTAAATGTACCTAATTCTAAAAAAAAGGTAACTAAAAAGTTGCAAATAAAATAAAGTTAATTAAAAAAATCAAAAAACCCGACTGCTTAAAAAGCGTTAGCGAACTAAAAAGAGGTAAACAAGAAGAAAATTATGCTGTGCAGTCGGAGGATACATCTGGTTTTGGTCAGCCAGCTCGCGATTATGTATCCTCCGACTGCACAGCTTGATGACCGAAATTACAATTGCGATACTGAGCGATCCAATGTCGGAATCTGAAAAACCTATAATTTAGCTACTTGTGAAGAGCCGAGAGCGATAGCGTGGTTATACCGGCAGGTTTATTACGTATCTTTTGCAAGAGCAAAACGATAGCGATCAAACGATTTATGCCATAAAAGTCTGCATTAAGTGCAGTGTAGGTATGGTAGGTCCTACACAATCGTTTAGTAACCCCTCGCTGTTTGTCAAATGCAATTATTTAAAAAAAAACCGCCAACAACTCTAAAAGTTTTGTATTGAAGAGCAATTATTGCTCAAAAATCGCTATCGTTTTGCTCTTGCAAAAGATACGTAATAAGCCTGCCGTTGACTAACGGTGATTAACAGTGATCCGGGAGCTTATATTTCATGATAAAATAATATGGACATACCTTGATGGGATTTACAGTCATGCCATATATAAGAGTATTACATAGTTTCATGAATCCCCTTGTAACAATGATATTTTCATTGAATAACGCTTAGGTTGCGGAAATCCGCGTCAATGTGACGACTGTGTGATCACTTGGGAGAGGCTTGTGTTCAGCAGTCGACGTCTTTCTGCTGAAATGATGATGATGAATGCTTAGATAATTTTTCATACTTTTGAGAGGGCTGTTCCGGAACAAGTATGTGGCCTTGTTAAACTTTATCTCACATTTACAATGTGTTATGCTTGGAATCCTCTGAATCAACTTCCACTACTTGACTACATTGTCTCTAAATTATATTTTTTTTCATTGATATTCCATTGGTTTTGATAAAAATAAAGATGTGATTATTCATCATCATCATCATTTCAGCCAAAAGACGTCGACTGCAGGATATAGGCCTCTTCCAAGCTTCGCCACACTGATCGGTCCTGGGTGTTTCGCATTCACGGGACGCCCTACCAACGCTGCGTACCGGAAGACGCAGCGTTGGGAGGCCTTTTCAGCCCCAGCCGTCATCCGTTCTGCTTGCAATGTGCCCTGCCCACTGCCACTTAAGTTTGGCAATTCTTCGGTCTATGTCGGTAACCTTGGTTCTCTTGATTTCTGATTCGATAATGCAAGGAAACTCCGAGCATAGCTCTCTCCATTGCACTTTGGGTGACTAAGTCTTTTGATGAGGCCCATTGCGAGCGACCACGTCTCTGTCCCGCTGGCAACACACATTGGCCATAGACTTTCGTCTTGAGACACTGTAGTAAGTTGGACGAGAACTTAGATAAAGTACCTATAGATTTAGCCATAAAATGAGCGTGATTGATAGAACGAGATCGCTAGTTGGCAGCCCCA
Organism: Anorthoa munda; assembly: GCA_945859665.1. Lineage (NCBI taxonomy): Eukaryota > Metazoa > Arthropoda > Insecta > Lepidoptera > Noctuidae > Anorthoa > Anorthoa munda. The sequence continues at coordinate 12,316,849 of OX243909.1, forward strand.
TGTAAATAATAAGGACAAAAGATTGTTTTTTGTCTTTGTCACCATGGCCGGCTTTTGTTGTTTGTCAAACTATAATGTTATGGCAGGTTTGAAAAACAAACTCGGTCGTGTTTGATTTTCTGTGATTTCGTGGTATTATGTGTTTATTGAGACAAGGTTAATTATAGATAATAAGTGTCAGTGCGGTGGTGGGTTGTAGTGTTCTTGTTGTAACACCAGAAATAACTATTGTTATTTCATGTGCGGCCACGCCATGACTACATCTATAGGTACGTTATCTAAGGACGAGAAGATACCGCGCAACTGCCCGAACGCTACCCAGCCGAGTCGGACTCAATGGTCCGACCGGGACCTCTTTCTCGAAGTTTTATCTACCTAACTGAACTGTTTGTCCCAGGTAAACATAATCGTCCACAACTTCGAATGTAGAGTCTCCGACCTTGATAAGAGTGGGTGCAACATGGGCATTCAACATCACCTTGGTTTTGTCCATGTTCATTTTTAGACCCACTCTCTCGGAAGCTTTACTGAGTTCATCAAGCATTGTACTGAGGTCCTCCATGGTATCAGCCATGACCACTATATCGTCGGCAAACCGAAGGTGAGTGATGTACTAACCATTGACGTTGATGCTTAGCCCTCTCTAGTCCAGAACCTTGAAGACATCCTCCAGTGCAGCGGTGAACAGTTTCGGAGATATGATGTCTCCCTGTCTCACACCTCGCTGCAGAAGGATAAGTTACAAGGTGAGATCTGGAAGTCGGACTGACATGATGACGTTTTTGCAAACACTTCAGCACCTCAATATACCGGTAGTCGATTTGGCACCGTTGGAGAGACGATTCGCCTTCGATCGAATCGAAGGCTTTCTCGTTGTCCACAAACGCTAAGCAAAGAGGCAGGTATACTCTTCGGTCTTCTGTATAACCTGCCGCAGTGTATGTATGTGGTCTACGGTGCTAAAGCCTTTTCGGCAACCTTGTTCGGTAGGCTGGAAATCGTCAAACCTGCGCGCGAGACGATTCCTGATAACTCTTGAAAACAACTCGTAGCCATGGCTAAGAAGAGGCCTATAATTCTTCAGCCGTGAGTACCACACCCCTGCACCAGCTGCCTTTTCCCTTCGAGTATAACAGACTTCTGAAGGACCTTAAGTACCGGTTTTCCACCTGCCTTCAGGAGTTCGGCCGTAATTCCGTCATCACCCGGCACATTTTTGTTCTTAAGTCGTTTCAAAGTCATCCTAATGTCGTAGAGGCTGACGTCCGGGACGTCTTCGGTATAGTGTCGGTTCAATCTAGCTCTTGGTTCGTTTGCTAGATTCGTAACGGATTTACTGATTGACGTGTAAACTGCCTGAATAGAACCTCTCGATCTGTCTCAGATGCTCCAGCTTTGCTGATACAGTTCAGCTGCCATCGTCGGTCTTCAGTTTCGTGAGCTGGCTCTGGCCAATAGCCAGATCTCTTGCAAACACCTTGGAGCCCTTATTTCACACAATCGCATTTTAATCCACTCGGTATTAAGCGGCGGAGGTCGCTTTTCAAGGACTTAGAGATCCGTCTATTGAGCTGCCGGTAGTTTCATGCATCTTCTGAATACTGCAGGATCATTTCACGCCTCTCCTTCATGAGCTTGAGAGTAGGATCGGATAGTTTCTTGTTCCTATTTGTAAGACGGGTCTTGAAAATCTTAGACCCAACCGTATGGACAGTTTCCACGAACCCATCGTTGTAATCGTCCACTTAAAATCCGCCTAGGCACTCGAAACGATTCTGAAGTTCGAGCTGAAAGCTTTCGGGGTTTTGGATCTGGATCTGTGCTGGACGGAGCGTATACTTCAACAGTCGAGATCTTTCCATCTTAATATTTGAGTTCAATGTGCCCCTTACCAGACAGTGACCACTTCCTGTGTTCACGCTTACTGAAGGAGTTCATCAAATAGAGGCCTTCCTTCTCGATAAAACTGGCCAGTAGATGACCCCGGTGGTTCCGTCATCCAAATTGCCAAACTCGTCTCGTTTCATCATTTCAGCCGAAAGACGTCCACTGCTGGACATAGGCCTCCCCCAGGCGTCGCCACATTGACCGATCCCATGCGTCTCGCATCCAGCGCCTTCCCGCAACCTTAACCAGGTCATCGGTCCACCTAGTGGGAGGCCTTCCAACATATCGTCTTCCGGTTCGCGGTCGCCATTCCAGAACTTTTCGGCCCCAACGGCCATCCGTTCTGCGTGTAATGTGCCCTGCCCACTGCCACTTAAGTTTGGCAATTCTTCGGGCTATGTCGGTAACTTTGGTTCTCCTGCGGATATCATCATTTCTGACGTGATCACGCAAGGAAATTCCGAGCATAGCCCTCTCCATTGCCCTTTGGGTGACTTTAAGCTTTCTGATAAGGCCCATTGTGAGCGACCACGTCTCGGTCCCATAGGTGATCACTGGCAACACACACTGGTCATAGACTTTTGTCTTGAGACATTGCGGTAAATTGGACGAGAAGATACCACGCAACTTCCCGAACGCTGCCCAGCCGAGTCGGATTCGACGGTTGACCTCTTTCTCGAAGTTGGATCTACCCAACTGGATCGTTTGTCCCAGGTAGACATAATCATCTACAACTTCAAGTAAACAGTCTCCGATCTTGATAGGAGTGGGTGTTACATGGGCATTCATCATGACCTTGGTTTTGTCCATGTTCATTTTAAGACCCACTCTTTCGGAAGCTTTATTGAGGTCATCGAGCATTGTACTGAGGCTCTCCATGGTCTCAGCCATGACCACTATGTCGTCGGCAAACCGAAGGTGAGTGATGTACTCGCCATTAATAAAATGACTCTTCGGTCTTCTGTATGACCTGCCGCAGCGTATGTATGTGGTCTACGGTGCTAAAGCCCTTTCGGAATCCGGCTTGTTCGGGAGGCTGGAAATCGTCAAACCTGCGCGCGAGACGATTCGTGATGACTCTTGAAAACAACTTGTAGACATGACTAAGAAGTGAGATGGGCCTATAGTTCTTCAGTCGGGCATTGTCGCCCTTCTTGAAGAAGAGTACCACCACACCCCTGCACCATGCCTGTGGCGTTTTGCCCTCGAGTATGACGGCATCAAACAGCTTCTGAAGGGCCTTAAGGACCGGTTTTCCACCCGCCTTCAGGAGTTCAGCCGTGATTCCGTCATCACCCGGCGCCTTGTTGTTTTTAAGCTGTTTCAGAGCCATCCTAATCTCGTACAGGCTGACGTCCGGGATATCTTCGGTATAGTGTCGGGTCAATCTAGCTCTTGGGTCGTTTGCTAGACTCGCAACGGGCTTGCTGATTGATGTGTACAGCTGCCCATAGAATGTCTCGATCTCCCTCAGAAGCTCCGGTTTGGCGGATACGATCCTGCCATCGTCGGTCTTCAGTCTCGTGAGCTGGAACGAATACTGTGTTTCGCGGCGTATGTCTCAATTCCTACGATATCATTATATTTACGGAGACGTGGTTAGATGATAGTTTTAACAACAGTGAATTATTTGATGGACGTTACCTCGTTTGGAGACGCGATCGTGACTACTCACGAACCGGTCAGTTGCGGGGTGGTGGTGTACTGATAGCGGTGAAACATGATCTTACAATGGTTGAGAGGTTGGATTGGCGCAGTTCTGCGGAGGATATTTGGCTATCTTTAATCCTTAAAAGGTCAAAACCGCAGGTTAGTTACAATTTGCATATATGTGCACTTTACCTGTGTAAGGAGAATTTAGGTAATTCTCATAGTATTCAATTGCGTAATTTCACAGATAATCTCAACAACTTAATTGTGACTCATCCACTTGATAAGTTTTTGCTGGTGGGTGATTTTAATTTCGGTAACGACGTCGAGTGGTGTAATGGTGACACAGTTGCCAATGGTGAATTAATCCCGTAAAATATTTCCTCTCAGCATGTGATTCATTTCATCGATGCAATACAAACGTTCAACATGTCTCAGTATAATGGTGAGCGGAACATTAACTGTAGATTACTTGATCTTGTATTCTGTAACGACACTGTGACTGTCTCGGGATGTATGGATCCACTCGCTCTGCCTATTGATGTTCATCACAAGCCTTTAATTATTCAGACTAAATTTATTGAAATTCAAAAACTTGTCGACAAACCTAAGCAACGTTATATCTTCGCGAAGGGCAATTATGATGCTATTAAATCTGAACATGATCTTATTAACTGGCCTCAGTTGTTACAGTCAACGAGCTTGGAAGATGCAGTCACAAATTTTTATAGTAAACTATATGAGCTCAGGGATAATCACATACCCTTAAAATCGGTAAAACAGTCCTCTTATCCTCCTTGGTATACTTCAGCACTAATTAAAATTATTAAAGAAAAACATAAGTTTCACATTAAATATAAACGATACAGTAACTTGTCTGATTATCACTCGTTTTCATTACTGCGTACAAGAGTTTTTGAGCTGGAAAAAACTTGTTATGCCAATTATATTGCAAATATTGAGGCTTCTATTGTAAAAAATCCTAAGTCTTTCTGGACGTTCGTTAAAAGTAAGCAGAGGGTTGGCTCGTTTCCTAATGAGATGTTCTACCGTGAAACCTCTGTGAATACAGGCCAGGATATTAGCAACCTCTTTGCTACCTATTTCCAGTCCACCTTTTCAGAACCTGAATCATCGGCTGATGATGAGCGTTCTTCTAATGAGCAATGTAGTAATACTGAATTGTCTGTCAGCACAGTTGACATAAACCGCTCACGTATACTGACGCTGCTGAAATCTTTAGACCTCAGTAAATCAGGTGGACCTGACCTTATACCCCCTGTGTTCATAGTTGCTTGTGCTGATAGTCTTGTTGAACCCATTTATATTATATTCAAGCGTTCTCTTTCCGAGGGTAAAGTGCCGAAGATTTGGAAGTCTGCTTTCGTCACTCCCGTCTTTAAAAAGGGCGATAAGGCTAATATTGAAAACTATCGGCCCATATCAAAAGTTTGTCTTTTTTCTAAAATTTTTGAACGCATAGTTTATACCGATGTCTACGCGGCCTTCAAGTCAATTCTTGGTGAGGAACAGCATGGTTTTGTTAGGAACCGCTCGACCACGTCTAACTTACTTCTGTCACAAGAGTTCATTACGGGCGGCATGGCACAGCGACAGGTTGACGTGATTTATACCGATTATAGTAAGTGTTTCGACCGTATTGATCATTGTATGCTGCTAAAAAAGCTGTTTCTCGCCGGAATACACGGTGACTTGTACCGGTGGTTCTCCTCCTATATAGAGAACAGAACGCAGGCTGTTGTGCTTCAGGGTTACACCTCTGGTTGGAGTTCTGTCCCTTCAGGCGTACCTCAAGGGTCCATTTTGGGTCCTCTGTTGTTTATATTGTTCATTGCAGATATTAAACAATGCTTTCGTCATTCGTATATTTTACTTTATGCTGATGACATGAAGATTCATAAAGTTGTGCGAGACATGTCTGATGCAAGTCAATTGCAAGATGACCTTCATAGGTTTGAAACATATTGTACCCGTAACAAACTCCAATTAAATGTCTCTAAATGCTTCCGCCTAACATTCTCACGTTGTACTTCTTTGATAAACTATAATTACACGCTGAACGGTCAGCTCATTGGCAGATTAAATAGCATAAGAGATTTGGGGGTAATTATAGACAGCAAGCTTCTGTTTGATCAACATGTAAATAGCATAGTTGCAAAGGCTTCCAAAGCTCTGGGATTAATACTACGCACCACGGCCTGTTTCAGATCTCTCAAACCGGTTAAGATCTTGTATTGTTCTTTCGTGCGCAGCCATTTAGAATACGCGTCTCAGGTTTGGAACCCGCAGTATGAGACTTATAAGTCCCGTATTGAAGGCGTCCAAAGAAAATTCCTACGTTATCTGGATTATAGGGCTCAGCAATACTCAGTTGACTATGAGCACCGCTGCAAACGGTACCACTTCCTTCCTCTGGAGATGAGACGTTATATTGGGGACATGAGTCTACTTTTGGGTATAGCAAATGGTCACATTGACTGTCCTGCACTCGTTGCTAATCTGTCATTACGCACAAACCTGATGGGATTACGACAGCGGCCAATATTAAGTGTACCTATCGCAATGACTAATTATAGGCGGAATGTTTTTTCAATAAGAAGTGCACTTAGTTTCAATAAGCTTCCTGGAGACCTTAATGTCGACTTATTTTGTACCAGTGTGGCGACCTTGAGACGGCTATTAGCACAGTCTTTTTTCAAGGATAGTTAAATTAATTATCAACTACTTTAATTATATTAACTTGTATGTAGTTTCTTTTTATCGACTTTTTTTTTATTACTATATGTGGAGGCTTGTTATTAGCAATTTTGTTTTATATTACATTCTTTATGTCATTGGTTTGTTAGTCTGTAAGCCTTCTTTAAAAAAAAAAAAAAAAAAAAAAAAAAAAAAAAAAAAAAAAATTTACGTTGATGCCAAGCAACTTCCAATCCAGAACCTTGAAGACATCCTCCAGCGCAGCAGTGAACAGTTTCGGAGAAATGACGTCTCCCTGTCTCACGCCGCGCTGGAGAAGGATTGGTTTCGAGGTCTGATCCTGAAGACGGACTGACATGGTGGCGTTTTTGTACAAACACTTCAACACCTCAATGTACCGGTAGTCGATCTGGCACCGTTGGAGAGATTGCAGTACTGCCCAAGTCTCGATCGAATCGAAGGCTTTCTCGTAGTCCACAAACGCTAAACAGAGAGGCAGGTTATACTCTTCGGTCTTCTGTATGACCTGCCGCAGCGTATGTATGTGGTCTACGGTGCTAAAGCCCTTTCGGAATCCGGCTTGTTCGGGAGGCTGGAAATCGTCAAACCTGCGCGCGAGACGATTCGTGATGACTCTTGAAAACAACTTGTAGACATGACTAAGAAGTGAGATGGGCCTATAGTTCTTCAGTCGGGCATTGTCGCCCTTCTTGAAGAAGAGTACCACCACACCCCTGCACCATGCCTGTGGCGTTTTGCCCTCGAGTATGACGGCATCAAACAGCTTCTGAAGGGCCTTAAGGACCGGTTTTCCACCCGCCTTCAGGAGTTCAGCCGTGATTCCGTCATCACCCGGCGCCTTGTTGTTTTTAAGCTGTTTCAGAGCCATCCTAATCTCGTACAGGCTGACGTCCGGGATATCTTCGGTATAGTGTCGGGTCAATCTAGCTCTTGGGTCGTTTGCTAGACTCGCAACGGGCTTGCTGATTGATGTGTACAGCTGCCCATAGAATGTCTCGATCTCCCTCAGAAGCTCCGGTTTGGCGGATACGATCCTGCCATCGTCGGTCTTCAGTCTCGTGAGCTGGCTCTGCCCAATAGCCAGATCCCTTGCAAATACCTTGGAGCCTTTATTTCGCTCAATCGCGTCTTTAATACGCTCGGTGTTAAAGCGGCGGAGGTCTCTTTTCAAGGATTTAGAGATCTGTCTATTGAGCTGCCGATATTTGCACGCCTCATCTGAAGACTGCAGAATCATCTCACGCCTCTCCTTCATAAGCTTGAGAGTAGGATCAGAGAGCTTTTTGTTTCTATCTGTACGACGGGTCTTGAAAAACTTAGACCCGACCGTATGGACAGCTTCCACGAACCCGTCATTGTATTCGTCCACTGAGCTCCCTAGGCACTCGAAACGATTCTGGAGTTCGAGCTGAAAGCTCTCGGGGTTTTGGACCTGAATCTGTGCTGGACGGAGCGTGGACTTCATCAGTCGAGACCTTTCAAGCTTAATATTAATGTTCAATGTGCCTCTTACCATGCGGTGATCGCTCCCGGTTTTTACCGAATTGATCACAGAGACATCATTGAACATTTGCTTCCTGGTTGACATGATGAAGTCGATCTCATTTTTTGTTGCACCATCGGGGCTCTGCCAGGTCCACTTCCTATGTTCTCGCTTTTTGAAGAAGGAGTTCATCATATAGAGGCCCTCCTTCTCCATAAAACTGGCCAGTAGGTGACCCCGGTGGTTCCGACGTCCAACTCCAAATTGCCCCACTTGCAGCTCATCCTCGTCTCGTTTGCCCAGTTTCGCGTTGAAGTCCCCCATGACAACGGTGAAGTGAGTTTTGAAACCATGCATGGCTCTGGAGATATCCTCATACATGGTCTCTACCTCGTCGTCGGGGTGTGCCGAGGTTGGGGCGTAGACCTGTATGACCTTCAGCGAATATCTTGCGGATATTCTGAGTATCAGGTACGCCACCCTGGTCGACACACTCTCGATCTTCACCACGTTGTTCACAAGGGACTTGTGGACGATAAACCCGACACCACCCTGGGACTGCCGGTCACCCTCTCGGAAATAGAGCAGGTTACCGGATTCGAGGATTATCGAGTCCTCCCCCTCTCTTCGGACTTCAGATAACCCTACAATACTCCATCGCAACCTGCTCAATTCCTCTTCGAGTTCGGTGATCTTTTCGTCGGTCCGAAGTGTGCGCGTGTTGTATGTTGCCAGGTCCAGTCGTCGGTGTTTGTTGTGTTTGTTGGGGTAGCCGGATCCCGTCCGGAGATTCTTGGCACCCCTTGCCATGCCGTAACCTCGACCGCTACCGTAGTCGAGGGTAGGCAGGCTGCCGGGCACTAGGGGCCATTTTTTATTTGTGCTATTCATGGGGGGGGGTTTTGCCATAATCGCCACGCTTGGCAGGCGGGTTGGCGATCGCAGTATGGTTGTTATAGAAGCACAGAGAACGCTGCTGCCCATTCTCTGGTTTGTCCCTTAGTCGCCTCTTACGACACCCACGGGAAGACATGGGATGGTGGAATTCTTTACGGCCGGCACCATACGGCACAATACACACGTCTGTGTGTGACACATACGTCTCGTTTACAATCCCTTTAAAATCCCCCTTAACCAATGTGAAGTGAGTTTTATGACCATGTATGGCTCTGGAAATGTCCTCTTAAATGATCTCTCTCTACTACGTCGTCGGGGTGTGCCGAGGTCGGGCCTTATACCTGTATGACCTTCAGCGAATACCTTGAGGATATTCTGAGTATAAGGTACGTCCCAGCAGCATTATTGCGTAATGAATTCACACGGCGAGATGAAAGACGCGATGTGGATTTCCGACACTCTCGATCATCACTACGTTGGTCACAAGGAACTTCGACACCACCCTGGGACTGCCGGTCACCCTCTCGGCAGTAGAGCAAGTTACCGTACATGAGGCAGGTTAAAAAATACGCTTTAATGGAAAAACAAAATAAAAATTAGAAAATAATTTTCAATAAATTCAAATTAATTATAGTGTGTTTAACAAAAAAATAAATTTTATTACAAAAAAGCGTGAGGTGAGCTGAGAGACATTTTTACTTTCAAGCCGTAAATCTTTCTTTGTTTTCGTTATATCGATCTTAGAATAAAATTGAACATGACACATAACGCTATGTTTATCGCTCGGGACTCAGGAGTGCTGGCAAATCGTCGAAAAACTAAAATAACCAGATTCAGCAGACTTACTCCTCTTTTTATGGGGACCGAGTCACCCACGTCCGTAGGAAAGTAAAGTACCTACCCCATACGCTACGATACCCTACACCCTACACGTGGTCTCCGGGTGGTGCTAATCAGGTGACACTAACTGGTGGTAGGCTGCGGCCGAAGGCTTGCGACCACCCACCGGGCGAAGATTTACCGCCAAGCAAGCCGCCAAGCCGCCAAGCGTGTAGCCACTATAGGACGTCTAGATGACCGTTCCATTGCAGGCAGACCAGCCTGACGCGCGCTGTTATGGACGAGGCACGGTATACCGCTGGCTGACCGCAGGTAGTTTGGAGCCCAAGTAGTGTACCAGCCCCACACGAAAGGCCCCCGCTAACTGACGAAAAATCCCGGCATGCACCATCGTGCTGGTTGGCAACCAGAAGGGATGGCCCGATGGACATTCCCGGGGTGCTCGGGCGTCCCGTCTTCAGACTGGAGCCCCAATGATGGCATCCTTTCAGTGCGCGTCGGTAGCTGTAGGTTAGCAGCGTGGAACCGCATTTTACTTTCTATCCTCTCCTTCAGTTTGTGAGTGCAATTTTCAGCCACGCGAGGGTGTATACATGTACGCTCGAGACAACATCTGTGCTGTGGGCTATGGTGGACACAGGCCTGGAAAAAAATATCTACGCCTACGTCTACCGTTCGCACAGCGGAGATCAGTAGACAACCAGGCTCATAGAGTACTTTAGTGAGGCGGCTGACACGGCATAGCAGCGGTATCCTTCCGCCCAATTGATGGCCGCTTGCCTGACCAACTGGATATTAATGCCGAGGTACTTCAGGGCTCGGTACTCTCAGCAACATTGTTCTTGCTGCTCATAAACGATCTGCTAAAACCTTTGGGTATACGGACGAGACGACAGTATTGTTGTTGAGAGACGTGTCCGACGCGCGCTACTGGGCCTCATACCGGTCATGCCAATCTGATCAGGTTCCTTGCTGTAAGACTCAGGTGTGTCTATTTTCCGCTAAAAGGAACCACCCGGCTCCTTCTGCCTGAGGTGTGACCGTGCCAATAACGGACCATCTTGAGCTTATTGGCGTTACGTTGACATCGATCCTCTTTTGTGGTCCATTAATTGAGGCAAAAGCTCAGCTGGCTGCCTAAAACTTGGGAATCCTTGCGAAGGTGAGACGGTACTTCACGCCAGAACAGTTGCTCGACTTGCATGCATGGAGTTAGTACTCCATGCATGCTCATCTCTGGTCCCTGGGACGGATCTGCCAAATACCAGCTACGTGCACTTGAGTCGATCAAAAAATGGGCCAAGAGGGTCATCTCTCACCATGGTACTCCAGAGTCTTGAACATCGGCGCCAAATTGCTAGCCTGTCGGTTATTTATCGGTTACATTTCGGGGAGTGTGCGTTGGAGTTGCATGGACTAATGCCTCCTAGCCCGTTCCGTCATCGGACTACAAGACGTATGGCGATGCATCAGGTTTCTTCTAGGCAAGCGTGTTTCGTCGTGGACCACATCATCGCTTACCATCAGGTAAGATAGTGGTCAAGCGCGAGCCTATCAATAAAAAAAAATAAGCCTTCGTTGTACAGCGTGTTTAGTTTTACGATCTTATAGCCAGGTATAGTTCTCGCCAAACTTCTTGGCCGCCCTGAACTTAGCTACAATGGCTGCGCTGTAGTAAATCTCATACAAAAACAGCACCGATCCGTGCCTTGCGCATCGGAAAGCCAACTTCAGGCAGGGGGGTGTCACTCCGCAGTTTAGGTACGATCGGCCGGCGGTACATTGCAGAGGGAATAACGCATTAGGTTGCCGCTTACCGCTCGGCTCGCACACGTTATTTATATTATGCAGCAAATAACGATGACTTCTAAACGTACTTCTAAGGCCTTTAAAAGATATTGTTGTGTTTACGGGTATTTAAATAAAGCAAAGAACATTGAATCGATATTAAGTTTTTTTAAAGTACCGAAAGATTTTGAAAGGTAAGCTATTTTGTTGTACCTATTTAAATCATTACATAAATAATCTGTAACTATCGGTAATAGGTGCATAATGAGTACGAGTTTTGTATAAAAATTTAAGCATTTTGGTGTTCCTAAATGAATGAATAGGTGTGTGAAATACCTAAATAGGCACCCACCTACTTAGATATTTTAGATTTTCGTGTTATTCACAAATATAATTTGATTTCTTTTTTTATTGAATGGTTACCGTTTTGTTAACATAAAAATAAACGCTTTAGGTTCAGTTTAAAATAAATTATAATTGCCTAAGTAGTTACCTACTTAGCCTATGAATTTACCAATAGCCTGAGTAAGAGTACGCACTTGTTAAAGTTAACGTTTGTATATAAAACTAGGTACCTACTTACTTATACCTAACGAACAAACAAAAAATATTTCGTAAGAGTTCTTCAAGCCAACTTTAAATAAACTAACAAAAAATATCACTAAAGAGTAAAAAAAGAGGTAGGTACCTATACTCAATTTGAAATAACATTAGACGTCTTTACAACTCGTTTTACAGCCCGTTCAACCGATTTTGTGTTCTATCTCGTACACATAAGGATGATATAAAAAGCACAAATCTGTTATCAAAACCAACTGTTTACTACAGCTTCCATTTGTCGTATCACCAACGCAATAGAAGTCAAAATCGATTGACCGGGCTGTAAAATGGGCTTATTTAAATGTCTAATGTTATAGTAAATGAAGTTTAGGTAACCTAGTTTTCATTTGTTAAGTACCAAACAAAATGACGGTCTATAATATTCATTGTCTATCTACCTATAAATCTTTGACCGTGTAATCATAGGCATCAAACATAAGAAAGATTACCTGGTCAAGTAGGTAGATAGTGGATGTAAGCGAAAGCGGCAAGTCGACAACCCTTACGAGCCGAGTCAAACCGCGCCAGACAGCGACGGAGATACGCGTTAGAAGAGAACGGCAACGTTTAGGTGAATATCACGTTAGGCACTGAGCGCTTATGCGAGCTGAATTGCACTTTGTTGCTAACTAGCAGGAGTCTCTATTTCAATGAATTGTTGCACGAAGTGAGTCTTCTGTACTTGTACTATTATTTATTCTGTGCTTCAGGGCGGCCAAGAAGTTTGGCGAGAACTATACCCGTGTAACTGGATTCAGCTAGTACCAATATGGACCGCGGCTGTACTTGGAGCGACTGCCTATCTGACCTCCACAACCCAGTAACTCGATACGATGATACCCTTTGGCAAGACTGGTGTCAGATCCCAGGCTCTTGACTACCCGTAACGACTGTCAAAGATCTTCATATGACAGCCGGGACCAACGGCATAACGTGCTTGCCGAAGCCTGCAGGAAACTCCCCATCCACGGACCGAGCTCTGCAAGCCTTGCTTAACCTTGAAGACCACCCTGTGCGGCTATTATTATTTAGCCACGAGGTCTAGTTAATACACATGACACAGTTACAAATGAAATATTTTTTGATTAATCTTATTTAATTTATCACAAAGTTACATAAAATACCTAAACACATACCTACACTTAGGGCGGTTACGCACTGCATCCGATCCGAATCCGAGAAATTTCGATTCCGAAGTAGCCGTAGGGAAGGGAAGCTTAAACTCTACATTCGAACTCTATCCGTCATGAATTCTTATTTCAGAACATTTTCAATTCGGTTAGAACTTGGAACTCAAATCACGGATTTGGATTGGATGTAGTCCGTAACCTAACAAGCCTCATACATAATTCAAAGTATTACACAATTATTAACGATAAGTAGGTACTTAGCCTACCTACACTAGTACGGATTAGGTTTTTGATTTGATTTCGACTAGTTTATATTGATCCAGCGCTGGGTCTCCAGTTTTTAGACAAAAACCTCCATTTTCGAAACTAGGTAGTATTCGATTCCTGGCTACGGCAGAAGCTGTTTCATAGACAAAGGCCAGTTTTGCATCTCGAAATTTTATTAGGTAGGTACGGCACGCACTTGACCACAGCCTTTTTTGGAAATACACGGACGTCGACCATCATTTCTCGCTGTCTGTCTCTTTTTTATTATGTTCACATTCTGTCTTTCCTGAGCAAATCCCAACAAAGGGCGGGCGCGAAGCATGTGTGAAAGTGGCCTTGTGCCCTTTTCACTAACATTAGGCGAAACACATAATAAATTGATTATCTATTGTTGCACTGTTTCTGAGCGAGAAAACGGGCATTAGATACAATACAAAATAAATAATCACTTGTATTCTTCCTTAGCTAGCAACAAGAGAAAAAATGACATCGCTAGCTAACTGAAAGGCCAGCTGGTACGGCACATTATCACACAGAATGACAGTCCAAATTGTTTACGATCAGGTGATGCAATACCCTTGTGTAACAGGAGGGTGGACCATTAGAAGCAGGACACAAGTAGTTTTGATTCTCGTGACATTTGTACAGTTTCTGAAATATTGTTATTGATATATTCTGCAAATATCTGATTAAAACTAGTCAAAATATCAACATATTTATGTAGGGAGCTAGCTCAATAATAGCCTATATTTCCCTGGGGATCATGGGACCAAATATGTGTTTGACAGGTAATTGAGTTGTATAGGCCGTAGCACCCATAGGACCCCTAAGGTATAACTTTGTCTCTTGTTTTATTACAAGATAAAAATAAAATCAAAAAAGACAAATAACAATTCTTATCCACCTACTAGTAGGCTCTGCAAAACATTGCCCAAGAAACAGTTTGTCATCGAGTATACTGCATACAGTTGCAGTATACTACACAACCTGGGGCCTGACAAAGGCTCACAGTCAAAAAATAAGGTATGCCAACAGGGGATAGAGAGAAGCATGCTACACATCAAGCTGAAAGACAAGTGGAGACTCACCAAAATCAGAAAGATCACAGGTGTGACAGATGTCTCAAAGAAAATCAAGAGACTTAAATGGCATTGGATTGGTCATGTGGTTAGATCTAGCAAATAAAAATGAACCAAAGAGGTCATATCCTGGTATCCCAGAGATGTAAAGAGAACAAGAGGACGGCCACAAAGAATATGGGAAGATGACCTGCCACAAGGATGGCGCAGATCAGCAATGGACAGACATAAATGGCGAATTCTAGAGGAGGCAACCCAGGGAGGACAACCTGATTTTTTTTTTTTGATATTGTGTAAAACAGAATTAAGTATTAGCAATAGGAAAATTAGTAAGATGGCTAGTAAGTAAGAAATGTAAAAACAAAATCAGAGATTAAAGGCTATTTTTATTTTTATACTGCATACCGTAAGATATATAGGATGATGCGACAAACAAAAGGGAGTGAAAGAGGCAGTTATACAATGCTATCTTCTGCTTCAACATTGACACAAAAATACCAACTGCACTGTGTCTTGCAGACAACTTTCGAGACACAAAGATCCACTGTGACTACTGTACATAGCAAGTAAAAGAATTTTTATTTTTAATTATTGTCATTGCTATAAGAGCTAAAGAAAGGATATATTTATGGATTGTGTGAAGAATGAAATGAAAGAGAAGGGATTTGGTAATAGTATGACAGTTGCCAGGATGTAATGGCAGAAGAAAATGCTTTGCACAGGAGAAGACGAGACGATCATGAATTAGGTCAAATGGGGTATTTTGATTTATCAATGTGGCCATGACAACAAATACTTTGGCACCCAGTGTTTACTACCACAGCATAAGTTAAAAGCTTTGTGATTTTTTAATGATTGCTTTTTAATGATTTTTTAGGTTTATTTGGGCATGTAATTTTGAGCAATATTGTAGAAAGAACAGCTATTGTTCTGTGGAACAATGCACTTGTGAAGTTAAGTAAAAATCAGACTTCAACCAAAACCAAGCACTGTACTAATGACCCACCTCCTAAATTACATAGAAGAAACATAAAGCAGAATATTTTACAAAATAATATTTTTGATGACAGTATAGAATTACCCTCTTACAAATAAACGCGGAATAAAGTTATACCAGGTATAACAAAGGAATAACCATACATTGTCATAGGTTTATACCTGGTATAACTTTATTCCGCGTTTATTTGTAAGAGGGTTAAAGTTTTAAGGAATGTTTCCTTTCCTAATAAACTACATCTACATTGATACTTATCATAATATTACATCATTGTTGATGGATCTTTTTTGTTATTGTTACTATTTTCTTTTCCACGATCCAGTTCTTGATGAGTTCTTGATCGTTTTAGTATAACAGCAGCATGCTCCATAACCATGACTAATCTATGCTGACTCTCCAATCGATCCAAACAACCTTTACAAATTGTTTTTGGCAGTGGATCTGATTTTGCTACCTGAAATTTCAAACAAAATAGGCATATAACTGTTGAACATACAGATTTATAAGTATTTTAATAGCACATGATGGATTAACAAGTAATCCACTCAGCTAAAACCAGTAGTGTATGGTAAGAAGGCCACAGCCTTTTACCTATTGCTGGATTTATATTTAATCTAAAATTGGTTAAAATTTTGAATTGACAATGATTATTATGGTATTTCAAGCATTAATTTCTATTGCATAGCTAAAAATACCATGAATTCTTAGTACCAACACAGAAAATAGGCAACAAAACACTATAGAGAATAATGAAAACAACATACATTTATTGAAAGATATCTGCTAATTTTTTCGGATACTCCTAATCGTGTGCCTTCTTCACCATAAATATGAAGCACTACTCGATGCATTTCAGAACATAATCGACATATAAAACCTGTCAAAACAGCTCTGTCTAAGCTTCCCATGATGATGAAGTAAACCCTCTGAACCTGAAGGAGTCACGGTAGTAGTTTTGATAATTTTCAACTTAATTTTTTGATGGTTTTCTAAAATATGTTACTTATTATGATTATCAGTCACAGTTTCGTAAACACTTCACACTTTATTCCATTCTGAATCGTTGTAATATAGGATTGCTTCTTAACATTTGACAATATTGTTCTATGCTATTGTTTGTTTGATTGCAAGTAAAAATAATGCAATTAATGCAATCATTTGACACTTGAAAGTTTTTTTTAAATTCTTAACTTGGCTACTAAGACCTTTAGGTCCATTCTTGGGATTTTTACCCGACTGCCGATGGAGGGTAATGTGTTTATCAGTCTAGTATGTATTTGTGTTTATTTCTATCTGGCGCCAAACGCGTAGGCCGATTTTAATGATTCTTACGTCAATCGATCCGTCTACAAAGTTACCTATTGATTTAAAAAACCCGACTGCGGAAGTGTTCAATGTCTTTTTTTTTTTTTTGCTTTGATGAATGCTCATGCATACTGCACTACCACGGGGAGATAGTGCAGTTATGTGGGACTCTAACCTACTAAAACTCCACGGAGGACACTCCTGTGCCGCTTACGGCGGGAACACGGGCACGCATTAAAATGTACTGTGGGGCACGCGTTAGCACTCACCGCGAACCCGCCGCGGCTGGCCGTCATCGAACCCTCCTCGAGGGAGTACCCCCCATCACCGGTGCACCAGAACAAGCTGTACGCCGTGACCCCAGGGACCAAACCAGCACATGGGCGCCTGACGACCCTGTTTATGGCACCCTTGGTCCCCCTGTGACGGGTGAAGGTCAATGGCCCCACCACCTACTATTTTTCGGCCACAGGGGATAGGGAGCGTGGCGCACCGCAATACCGGCACTCCTCTGCCACCGCGGTCTCCAACCCCTCAGCCGCGACATCGTATGGGACCTGGGACGCTCCATAAAACATCGCGGCCCGCCTCAGTTGCGATGTCGCCTGTTACCAAGCGGCACCGCAACCTATGAGTTGGCCGTTACGTCGTCGGCTTAATCGGCAACAGCCCTGACAAGCGGCCCCTCCTCGGGTTCCTCTTCGCTTCACCGCGGGTGACCAAACCACGGCTACTGAGCCCCCCTGCCTCGGCAATGCGGGAACCCACCGGGGGGGACGTAGTAATACCTAGCCTTTGACTGCACAGCATAATTTTCTTCTTGTTTACGTCTTTTTAGTTCATTTCCGCAGTCGGGTTTTTCAGTTTTTGGATGGATGTTTGTCATGTTTGCTCTACCATGCACGACAAAACGGCTGTACGGGTCTGGATGAAATTGGACACAGAGATAGATTATAGTCTGGAATAGCACTGCACACAGGCTTTTTATCTCGGTATAATGTTCCCTCGGGATAATAAAACACTTTTCACGGGCGGGCGGAAGCTAGTAGTTAATGAACTTCAGTAATCTTAATTATTTTAGTGAATGTAGCTATTTATACGGAACCCTCGTTGCGAGTTTGATTTGCACTTTGTCGGTTTTTAGGGTTCCGTACCCAACGGGTAAAAACGAGACCCTATTACTAAGACTTCGCGATCCGTCTGTCTGTCCGTCTGTCTCCAGGCTGTATCTCATGAACCGTGATAGCTAGACAGTTAAAATTTTCACAGATGATGTATTTCTGTTGCCCCTATAACAACAAATACTAAAAACAGTATAAAGTAAATATTAAAGGTGGGCTCCCATACAACTAACGTGATATTTTTGCCGTTTTTTGCTCGATATTACTAACGGCAACAGGTAGACGCTTGAAATATTCACAGAATGTTTAGTTGTATATTTACTTATAAAAATAATAATTAATAAATTAAAATAAAATAAATTAAGGGGGGGGGGGGGGGGGGAGCCCATACAACAAACTTGATTTTTATGCTGTGTTTTGCGATAATGGTACGGAACCCTTCGTGTGTGAGTCCGACTCGCACTTGGCCGGTTTTTTTATTGTGTTGAGTGGTTACGAAAACCAGCGGTATACAGTATTGATATCCTCATGGTGGAAAAATTATCAGTGATTTTCATTTGATGATAACTAGCTTTCACGCAGTATGACCCCCGAAGCCTGTTCCACTAGAACCATTACCTAATTCTCTAAGAATTTTTAGTAATCGGATCAGTACCTAATTGTAGAGCTTACCTTTGACAAACATACAAACAAAAGGTTTTACGGACGTATAGCTCAAAACGCTTCTTTCGAACAACGCGCATTTCGTTGTCTTGTGGCTTCGCACGGCTACCAGAGCATATAAGCCTAATGATTTTTGTCGTAGTGTCGAATCAGCTTGTTACGTCAAGCACGTGGGTTAGATTTAATTGTATAACATAATAATGTTCACAGGAAATAAAATACTATAAAACATTTGAAAATCTAAAGAAAAACAGGGCGAGTTTTTCGAGTGGGCGTGGATGGCCGAATCCGAAACTATGAGGAATAGAATAACGAAAAACACTGAAAGGAGCCCCATTTTGATGAAAACTAAAACTGCATCCATGGATTTTTGAAAGTCAATATTCCTAGCCAAAGGAATCGAACCAGTTGATTTTGGAAAAAGAAAACACGCTGTATTATTACACCATCCGATAGTGTCGCTAATAAGGATAAAATATATACGGCATACTTGAAAAAAAGACTAAATTTTTACCAAAATACTTTAATAGGAAAATAAAATAATGACAATAATTTTCAACACGAAGTCACGTTCAGGGGGGTGACCATAAGCTCTTAGAGTAAGGTTATTTTGAGTGCGTGTAAGGGACAGATGTATATGACTTGTATACATCTGTCACTTACGCGATCTCAAAATAACCTTACTCTAAGGGCTTATGGTCACCCCCCTGGCCAGTTTTACCAATGCGTTCTGTGGTGTTTCTTCGCTCAATAAGCATTTTCAGTTTTTGAGCCTAACATATAATTATGTACATAAAATGCAGAATATAGGTTTAAGAATAAGAATATTATGTGATACAAAGTTAATTAAATTTATTCAATTCATCTAAAAACGATCTACATTTGTCACGTAATATTTTAACAGCTTCTACAAATATCACATTAGGCTGCATGGCTCCAACAGACTCCACATTAACTGAAATAAAAAAAGAATTTTTAGGACATATTCTAAAATTTTACATCATTTTATCTTGTACCCTGTAGGGGTAGGGGAGGCCATTGGGAGATGTATAAGGGGCCGAAGGTAACTAGTATAAGCCCATTAGACACTTTATCAAATGAGGCACTAACTTACGTCTGTCCCTGTATGCACTACGCAAGTATACCCAAGGATGGCCCCCCATTGATATGAGACTATTGCAGAACATGACTATATAAGATACTAGCTGTTGCCCGCGGCTTCGCTCCCGTGGACCATCCCACAGGACTCGTTTTCGGGATAAAAAATAGCCTATGTCACTCAGGAATAATGTAGCTTTCTATTGGAGAAAGAATTTTTGAAATCGGTCCAGTAGTTTCGGAGCCTATTCGGTACAAACAAACAAAAATTTCTTTCCTCTTTATAATATTAAATAATTAGTATTACTATAGATTGGCAATGGATTCGGGTTGATAAGTGGATGTGTTACCTAGAAACAGTGGGCCCCTGCCTGATCGCTGTTACAATAAAGTGGCTTTAAATTGGTAGAACAGTTACAGCATAGAGATTTGGCAGTGGAGTCATTATTATTATTTTAACCAAAATTCTGCCACCACGGAACTGGACTGCTTCTCTCGTCTGTCTTACATGCATATCTTAATATATGATCAATATTGTTTTAAATTGAGATTGCTTCAATTATAGTATTAAATTATGGTTTGCTGCAAACATTTTTTTTCATCTGCAACTGAATCATCTGATTAAGTAGATTTAAGAATACATACATATAAAATGGTCTCGGACTCTGCTCAATATCACGGCATCTTTTATTTCATCGTATCTATAGACATTTCTGCTGCAAGTGTCGTATCTGGCATCTCGAACATAAGCCCGCCCTTCCGAGTCCAAGCTGATCACTCCTGGCGCGAAGCAACTTTGTAACAATGATGCTTCACTGCCGCGCAGTTCGCGCGTCAGTGTCACTTCAGGTAACAGGCGGTAAGATGCGGTTGCTGAAAAAATAATACTATGTTTAGTTGTGTATGTAAGATTGAGATGAAAATAAAACATAAGCACAACTTTTGATTGAGATGAACATAAAACACAACTTTTTGTGTTGATTCCAAATACCAAAAACTGATCCCTTATATATTGTTTTGTCCTGTCTATCGAATTATTACAGTTAATGATTAGTATTATTCAAGTACAGTGACATCCAAAAACCCGCATTGGGCCCTCATGGTAGATTTCGATCCATTCCCTCTCACAGACAGGAGGCCTGTGTCCCAGCAGTGGGAACATTATAAAAGCTGATTATGCTGATGTCCTGTCTATCCATAATGTTAAACAGTATTTAACTTATAGACTTGGCACTACATACAAATTCAGTTTCATTGTGAAATACTAAAACAAACTAATTTTGGAAGTCTATAGAATCAATACTGTGCATGCCCAATTGAGTCGTCCGGCGTAATTACAGACAAAATAGGAAAACAATTAAACAGACGCCTTATAAGGTGCCGGCTGAGGCCAGATTTTTTCATTATGTCCCGTCCAGTAAAATGTTTTAATTAATGAAATAATAATAAAAAATTTGAAATGTAAATAAACTTACCAACTGGGGAAAACTTAGCATGGTCTCTGCCAATGCCTTTGACAGCAACAAGGCTTAAATCCAGCTCATGTCCTGGTCTCATCTTCGACACAAGTATGTCTCCATGCACGGAGCCAATGTCTGCTTCTTTATGGACTGAAGCTTGATTTCCAATGGGCTGCCATTTCATTTGTGATGAATAAACTAGAAAATAAATAAAAATTTAACAGGCCTTTGGAAAACTAGGTTAATTTTAATAAATGCTAGCATTTATTTTCGCTGTTTGTGTTTTCAGGTATCAGTGAGTCAAGTAAAACTTACCACTGTGGTTTTCATATAAATCCTCAGCCCTAAATGAGTCCTTTGGTTGTGATTTATTTAAAGTGCACTTTACTTTCATTGAAAACTCTAAAGTGTTAAATTCAGTCCCCTCTGTTGCATCTGTAAGCAGAAATATCAAACTACATTACGGGGAAAACAATGATTAATCATATTAAATCATGAAAAATGAACTGTGCATACCTTCAGGGCGATATTCAAACAATCTAGGATCCGCTTTGAGGGGAATTAATCCTAATCTGTGTGCCAACACTTCATCCTGAATAATGGAAGTGTTGTTTCTTATCATTACTTTTTCAATGGCCATGCTTGGGACTTCACTCAACATCAATCTCCGAAATGCATTGGCGAATGCAGGCTGTATGCCAATTAAATCAAATTCCATTTCAAAATTGTCCATCCGCACGATAACTATCCGAAACTTCTTTGTGAACTTTTTAAAGCTCCATTTTTCGTCAGCCATCCCGTAATCGTTAGGAGCATTCTGAAAAAATATATGAGAGATTATCAACAGCGAATAGAGCGTATTGCTAATATCCTTGGTATAATTAAGAGTATTGTTTAGTCAGACAGACCATTTATTACTAAAAAAGAATCAACACGGGGTACTAAACTGAATAACTCATCAAATTACGATTATGTATTTGTAGTGCATCATAATGTTTGTAATAATTTACCTTTACACGAAACTCTTCTAAAAGAACTCTAGGTTTCTCGTCTGATTGGGGCATTTTACGTTTTATTTTATAATAAAATTTAGTTAAAAACAAACACGTGCTTGCGATTGTGACACAACAAGTCAACAACCATCAACCAACAACAAACTACTGTCAACGTCAAGTGACAACTGTGGAGACGCTGAGACGTGGAGTGGTGAGAGGTGAGACGTATATACTGGAACAGGTTTTTGGAATAGGTTTTAGGCTGGACGTGTAAAGACTTATTCCGTGCGCACCACATAAACGCGTCTCGAGTGTTTAAGCGTATGGCGTTCGACACGTAGTCACGTTCTACCATACTCGCGTCTAGTGTTTGCGGCGGGCGAGTCGGGCGACCCACAGGGACGGTCAGTTCCAGTGACACAATGTTTGTTTTCTAATTCAACAAAAAAACTATGTTTCTATTAATATCATGTTTATAAAATAAGCTCACAGTCCTAATCCTGTAAAGGGAAAATGAAGGGAAGTTTTCAATAAGCTTTTTTTAGGTATTTTTATGCAGGATTTCGTAGATTAATAAGTTATATTTAAGTAACTTTGATGATTTTAGAATTTTAAATAGATCATTTAGTCAAGCCAATAAAACAAAGTGTTTCACTCTCCACCAATCCCAGTCAATAGTTAACGTACAGAAGTGTGTACAATTTTAAAATGTAGAAAAGATATAAATAGCAACGCGTAATCTAATATACGTTAATAATCCATAAACCGAAATTACATTACTCCGACATACGATCTAGATATTACGAATACGAGATCTCGATATTACGAATACTCGCTAGCTATGAAAACGTCAATAAACTAGAGACGCCTAAATACTCGTGGACCTAGTTTTTGGAATAAGTATTTAAGCGGACGCGTACTTCTAAGACTCAGTACGCATTTTACCTAGTACGTCTCACCTCTAGAGTGGTCAGTGGAGTGTTGTGGCTGTCAGCTGTCAATCTCTGTAGTGTATAGTCTATGGCTGTCAGTGTCAATTTTTGTCATTAATGGATTTAGACAGCTGTGTGCCAATCGTTCTACGAAGACTTGGGGCAGTCAGGGCTACTTGCTTAGATAAAGTACCTAACGATTAAGCACTGGCGTGGCCGCACATGAGACAGCAATAGTTAGTTCTGGTGTTACAACAAGAACACTACAACCCACCATCGCACTGACACTTATTATCTATAAATAACCCAAATTCGTTGTCTCAATTAACACATAATACCACGAAATCATAGAAAATCAAACAAAACCGAGTTTGTTTGTCAAACCTACCATTGTATTAGAGTTTGACAAACAACAGAAACCGGCCACGGTGACAAAGACAAAAAAAATCTTTTGTCCTTATTATTTACATGGAGCTGCCAATTAGACATCTCGCTCTATCAATCAAGCTCATTTTAAGGCTTAATCTATAGGTACTTTATCTGAAATCTAAAAAAATATCTAAAAAAAAAAACCAAACATATGAATCTATGGAAGTACATAGTACTACTTTTTCTCTCTATATTTAATTGAATTTCTTCGGAACGGATCTCAATTCTAATGAATTTCTTTTTTGTATGATTTTGATGATTCTTTTTCTTTTCCTTTGCTTTTGCCTGGTAAGCGGAGTTCGCTTCATCATTCTTTTTTTACACTATATAGTTAAAGAGAAAAGATTTGATTGTTTTTAAGTTTGTTTTTAATGGATAAATTCAAAAACAACATACATAGCCGATTTAAAAAATTCTTTCACCTATGGACCAAGGGAGCGAAACCGTGGGGAAAAGCTAGTCTTAAATAAAATTTAATGTAACTATAGGTTTCGTTTGTACCTTTAGTCACAGATAATATAATACTAGCATACTTTAGTTTTGTATTTTTAACCGACTTTCCAAAAAGGTGGAGGTTTCTCAATTCGACCGTAGGTATATGTTTTATTTATATGTGTTCGCGGATAACTTCGTCGTTCATGAACCGAATTTGATGCTTCTTTTTTTGTTGGAAAGGAGATATCCCAAGGGTGGTACCATGATAAGGAAACCAGGATCTAATGTTGGGATCCTAGAGAAATCGAGGGAATTCCTCAAACATTATAAGCATACATATAGCGATTTAGGTATTTTCTTCAATAATGCAATCATTTGCACTCAGAAAGTATCATTTGGTGAAGTGGAACTGAAGAAGAAGACCGCAATGGCCACTGGAACTCCGAAATAAAACAATGTATCCTTGTCGTGTTTGGAAAATAAGAGAAAAATTAAAAAGAAATTAACAAAAAATCAAACTGACTTCCAAAACAAAACACTATAAAGCGAAAAATAACTTTCTTTTCCGAAGTCGGTGTCTTTTGTACCCATTGTTTTCCATTATTGGACGGTTTGATTTTTGGATAAAATTTCATTCTTTTTTTGTAGGTTGTACCTACTCATAAATAGAAAGCTTTTTACAAATTTTCAAGACTCGGCAATTTTATGTTTTTTTGTATGTTTTTCGTGGGGAAAAAAATGAGAATTAGTCCAAGA